>OW804098.1:99763354-101013354 GCA_942159475.1 Sthenelais limicola | reverse complement strand
GTGTTGGGGGGCACACCCCGAGAAATATTCACCTTAATTTTTCCAATTTTCCTGGGGATTACCCCTGGGTTCCCACTCCCCAATAGGGGGTCCAGGGGGTGCAATCCCTCTCCACTACCTAGCTAGAATTGTCTATCAATTGTAGGCTATAGACACAGCTTTTGACCGAAATTTTAAGTACCCCCGAGTGTACCTCAAGTGTACCCCCCATTGTATCTTCAGTGTACCCTCAGTGTACCTCCAGTGTATTTATAATTAAATCAATGGACTAATTTGACTGATTGACAATTTCGACTTTATGATTGGCTTTCTGACTTTACTGTTCGTATAAAGGAAAAATTAGACAAATTAGTACCGGTCTCGCATCCTTGTGCCATTAGGCACTCAATCTAATCAACTTCCAACTATCAACTAAATTGTACTAATCAACCAATCAGCTAATTATTGCTTTCTTGTTGATCCAAAATTCTAACGGAAGTGACTTCAAAGGTCTTACTACTTCATTATAGACTCATATTTATATGTTCTTGCATTGAAATGAGACATTTATCTTATTTTTCTGATGCTACCTTAGACCTTTCTTTGTTGAAATTGCATTTAATCCCTGAATTGGTTTTGAGTATCGTCTGTCGATATTCATGAAAAATATTTACTTTTTTTCACAGGCTTCATCCAAAGAACTAGGCGACGTTGTTAAGCAATTGTTGCATATACGTTCAAAGAAAGTCCCAATACATCAAGTTTGCGTTCAAGCTATTTGCCAAATCCTTAAAATGGTAGGTAACCCAACAATACCGACAATATTACAAAGCTTGCATTACATTATTGCACTGAATTTTTAACTTTCTGAATTTTAATATCTAAAAATTTAATTATTAGATGATTTGTGAAATAATCGATACTGGTATTTCCCTTTCACCGACTATTGTGTATATATTTCAGGTCAGCTCAGAAACATTCTCAGAAAGTATATGGCATCAACTGGAACACGAGCTCAAATGTGGCTGGGAAAAATGCACACCCGACACTTTACAACTTCTTATGGTTGTCTCTAAATCTCACCCGGTAAGAATCCCATCCAGCGCTTTAATACTTTCTTGCACCATTTAGTGTAATTGTAAATAGTCGGCCCCTTAAACCGCCCCTTGCAACTATTCGCTACAATGGACTAATATATATGATCTGGGATTCATTTCAGTCGGTTGTCTCAAAATCATTCCTGCTGGAGCATTGGGATGCCAAGAAAATAATTTGTGAAAAGAATATGACGCAGTTAAGGTTAATTATGCTGGTAAGTTGATACAAATGGATTCATTGAACATTTGTATTTTTTATTCATTTTAAATTCAACCCCTAGCAATGATAGAATAAGAATAAAGAATTTTTTAATTGAATTGAATGATTCTCCATCTTTTTAACAATACCTATTGACCCATTCTCCCCATTTAAGTATTTCCACATTTAATTTTTAGAAATCAACATGCGATCATCCGATTATCCACAGTGTCTGTTTTGACATCATTAAACGTGCCCTCAAATATGCAGACTTCTTCCCTGTCTTCTGGAAAAATATCATCAGTGGTAAGTGAGCCAGGGGCCCCATTCCACCTTTGTATACATCCATGAATATTTGTCATGCATTCAGATAGAATATATATCATAGAAATCAATAAGTATTGCCAAAAAGACAGAATGCTCATGCAAAACTCGCATTTGATACGCAAAAATTTAGACTGTGTCGTTTTGCTTCAGACAAAATCATGACACAGTCTCTAGAAAGGAGATTCATGGGAATGCGACTTGTGGACTTTGCTCTGCGCTCGGCATCTTCAGTAGCTCAAGTAAGTCATTTCTGCATACAACTACAGCTTAGACCCGTCGACATTGCCTCATGGCAAAATAAAAGTCTCAACAACAGCAACAACTATATGTTCGTTCATTTGTACCTCATTGTTGACCAACTTTATCCACCTGTACCACTTTATGTTGATAAATTTGACCGGTTTCATGGCAGCACAATCTAAATGATAATGTTTCCCACTATAGGTGAAAATTATCATGAATGAGACAGTAGTGCAAACGATCCTGACAAATACTTGCGACAAAAACAAACCTCTACATGCTGCATCGAAAAAATTGGTAAGTTTCTACACGGATACTTTTAATTCATAGAACCAATTTTAGTGACTAGTCAATTGCTTGTTCCTGTTGCTTAAGTGGCATTATTACAAGGTTTATAAAAATATACACCTTTCATTTTGGAACATAACATTTTAAACTAACTTATTTAAAAAAGGATTTTTTTTAACTTAAACGTATCGACACACTTCTGATCCCCCGTCAAAAAAAATAATAATCTTAAAGAAAGAGGGTAGGATGGGTATCACCTCTTAAATATGAAGGACGTGTTTACCGTGGTCCTCACCTGGTTAATGTACCTTGGAGAATTTCCTATTTATATCCACGGGTTACTGTATTAGCTGATATTTTACTTTTATTTCTAGTGTGACGATCTGGTCAGTTTTGTAGCCAGCTGTCCTAATGTCGACATGCAGTTGTCAGTGATTACCGCATTGATCACCTCACCAAGTACTGTTCTGTTTGATTCGGTCACCAAAACAAAAACCATTCATGAAATGGTCGCTAAGGTTTGTGAAGTTCCACAGTTAATTTGTAGATTTTATTTCTTGATCGCATAAACAGTTAAAGGAGAAATCTATTTTAAATGTATATATTATGATCTGATCCCCGAAACGTCGGACCATACTGGTATAATAAAATTTGGACGCAATTTGGACTATTATCTCTTATCAAAGATCAACCGGTAAAACAAAAGTGATTTCAACCAGTTAGTAGTCCACCATCCCATACATTTTAGGACATTTTCGGAACTGAAGTTGGATTAGCGAGGAGACCGGAGAGAGAGACGCCTGTCATATATACATTACCAGAGCCATCATGCTATAGTAGCTCTGACATTACAAATAACTTGGGAAAAGCTTCCTTGGTGTAAGTTTCCAAGTATAATTCCACTTTATGAACATGATTTCTTTTCTAGCTGTCACCTGAGGGATCTATGCTATGGGCCGATATAATGATGGACATCATTTTAGGAAAAACAGATACTATCCTTGGGTGAGTGATGCTGCCACCATAGAACATGTTACTGTACCTATAATTGACTTTGGGGAGGTTTAACGCTAAAATATTTTGTATTTTTAAACTTTGAAATGTTCTCTTCTAGGGATTTGACCACTCAAGGCCAAGATGAGCTGACTAAGTGGGCATTGTGCGAACTTCTTCGCCTTGTCACCTCCCCAATTATGGTCTCGCAAGATGGCTGGTACCTGAAGTTGATTAGATTCCTATTCCTTCACGGTTTCTTCTCAGTGACAAAAGCCAGTGATAAGATCCCTCTCGTGAGTCATAAAATATCATTTAATGTCCTGATTTCTTAATTTAAAATTAGTAACTAAGGACTTATTATAAGAGTGCCTATACATTATACTAACACTGATGTAAGTTTGAATTTGATTGAATCTTGTTAAGTTCCAACAGTAACACAGGGAGAAATAGGTTAATTTTAATGCAGTATGAGTTGGTTCAGTTATTTTATATTCCAATTAATTATTTTTCAGTGTGTCGAAACAAACACAAATGAAATTGACGAGTCATGTCGCCCTCTCATTGCTGGAGCCTTCTACAAGACCCTTGATAAACTCTCCACCATCAAATTGCCTGGTCAGACAAATGCCAAGGACATTCGTCCTTACCTTAAATTGTTAGAGGACAGCACAGAGTATGCACAGGTGAATAAGCTTTTAATTCTTCTCAGGCTGGGTGTGCCATTATAAACAAATTCGCTTCATTGGGGATTTCACTGATATTTCTTTTCACAAGTGACTAATTATAAACGAAACTGCTTCAATATCAGATGTATGGACATACTTAGATACATCTTCATTTGTATGTTAATTATTCTACTCGATAATGCAACAGTTTATCAATTTAAATATTTAAGAGAGATCGACATAAAAATTCTAATGAGTTCCTTATTTTTTGTCCGTGCATGAACGTAAATTAATATCTAAATCTATTTTTCCAGCTACTCCTAAATGCACCTAAGAATGTTCAACCATATAAGGAGATTCGATCCAAAGTTAGAGGGGAATGGGGCAGAGTACTCGAAGCAATCGAACAAATCAAAAGTAAAGTATGTATTACCTTGAAATAATCATTCTACTCGTTATTGGGGAGTCGGATGGGAGAAAAGCTCTTAGGGGCGTGTCTGTAGAATCTTTCTGGGCTAAGTGTAGAGAATATGACTGAAATGGAAATATTAGTTATAGTAAATACTTTTAATAACCAAACAGTTGATTTCAAATATGTCACCTTTTCAAATATTTCTCAAATGGACATGTGAATTCTTTGTGTGACTGACACATTTCGTCTTATTTCTATTACAGCTTAGTAAAGATAGAAATATCGATGAAGGTCATGCCTTCCAGTTACTATACATGTGCCTTGGTCTTCAATTATTCTCCGTACCTAAAGATGCCATGGAGATTATTGCCGTGAGTTTTTATATTGTTCTTGTTCTTTTATAGACATACTTCCTCAAAGTATAAAATAGAATGTCAAGCTAGTAGCAGTTATGGAACTTCGGATTTCCTATGTCAATCGTCTGATTTCTTCGATTGCTGTTTGTTCTTTCTCTACCATTAACATTCATGGAGTGAACATTTTTCAATTGTGCTATCGTTATACAGGACCTCCATGTCTGCTGCAAAAAGGCTTTAGTTAAGAAGCGACGCCTTTCTGTCAAACCTGATGCAGGTAATGATATTTTCTCCCTGTCTGGATTTCTCTCCATTCTAGATGTGCCCCAATTCTTAAATTCGCGTTCTCAAATCAATTTATATCTGTCTGAAGAAATGAACTTAAGCTTTCTGTTTGCAGAGCCTGAATGGGTAGAAGTAGTCACCGAGATGTTGCTGAGCCTTCTTTCACAGGAGAGCCATCTGGTGCGAGTTGTTGTCACCAATGTCTTCAAGATTCTTGCTCCTCACATGACGACCCCCGCCCTCAACCTTGTTTTGAACGTGAGTCTTCTAAAAAAAAACTCATAAGTATCCGCATCACTTAAACCAGGACCTGAAATACTAGCATGTTATATATCATTTCTCTAGTAACCCATAATTCTATAGCTTGCCAATTTAAAAAAACGATCAACTTGATCAGTTTGGGGCGTCATGATAGCGCAGCGGTAATGCAGCGGTCTTCACTAACTGAAATCATGCACTCGCCCACAGGACTAGCTGTGTATAAAAAACACTAGTCCTTATAGAAATCCGGTAGTCCTTAAAATATTCTCGGCATAAATTCCAAAAATAATTTCCACTCGCCTACAGGACGAGTGGCCAGGTGAAATCTACTAGTCCTTACCAAATTTTGGTCGCCTGGGGTGAGTGGGCGAGCGTTAATGGAGACCCTGTAATGGCATTGGGAGGCTGGAAAAGGTCCTGGGTTCGAATCTCATAAGCAGCCTTCCCAAAACATCCCTTGTCATTGATATGACTCAGAATTTTGCTTCAAAAAACATAAAATACCCAAAGGACTTGATCTTAGATTCTAGCCCTGACAAACTCTCAGGATCAAAGTAAAAATCTTCCTTCTTTCGGTCGTCAAACGGGGGTTGATGCACCGTCAAGCATGATTTACATTACCTAGACTCCTCCATGTTGAATAATCACCAAAAAATGGTAAAGTTAAACATTTTCAAATGATATGCACATCTATAGATGCAGCTCAGGTGCAGGTTGAATAATGGACCAACTGTCCAGGTAGAACGAGTGACGTAATAGTTGCGGGCCGCTGATTGGCCCTTATGATGCAGGTGTATTACGTCATGATTAGTTGCTGCGTCAGCCCTAAATATAATCATCGATGGGTCGATTCCACTAACTTGATCGGTTTCTTGAAACCAACTGTTGAATCTATCCATTCATGTCTTGATTGCGACTCTCTCCAGGTGGTAGCACCAGCCGGTGACGAGGACGGACCCCTAGGATTCGATGGTGAGTTTCGCCCTGTTCAATTTTAGTGTTCTGTGCCCACGTCCCTTATTGCTTCCTAATTATCATGACTCCTTACCTATCTTTAAAATCTTTAAACCAGGGATTTGGAATGGGAGGAAGGTGGTAGGTATGTAGATTAAATTTGGTATTGCTTCCCTAAAATACTCCACTCATGAAATGTTCTTACATCCCAGATGACAGTGAAGATGAAGAGGATGATGATGACGAGGAGGAGGAGGGAGAGGAGGAAGAAGGAGAACCAGAGGATCCTGAATCGAATGGTCATGGGCCAGAAGAAGAGGATGGCGAATCAAGTGACGACGAGGACGAAGATGACGATGAAAGTGATCCTGAGGGAGAAATGGACGCAAGTTTCGTGAAAGGTCTGAAGGATGCTTTGGGAGATGCTGCAATTGATAGCAGCGATGAGGGGGTAAATTTCCAATCTCTTTATCTCTTCATTTATTTTTAAGGAGGATGCCAAAGATAAGTTGATGTTGATGAGTTAAAAACTGAGAAAATATCCCTTTTCCCCACTGGCTTGATATTTAAGAATTGTCCTCATATGACATGGAAACAGAATGTTTTGTGAGTCTGCGATAGAGCAGCTTAAAACATTTGCGAATTTGCGTTACATCTCATTTTTGCCTTTGTACTGTAAACTTCCTAGTCGCTTAACTTGGAAGGATGATTACACCTGTTATTATGAGGGACAGATTAGCTTAACTGAACAACTGGATCTAACTGCTTCTGGACCTCATATTGTAGTCTATCGATATACTGACGGCTGGAGGGCATGATCGCACGTGCGTTTGTTGTGACTGATGTCACCGCTGATGTGTGATGTACCGCCTCCCGACTGCTCCATATATGGCATGCGCCCTCCATATATGGCATGCACCGACCCATATGCCCGCGCATGCGCAGCCGTCTCACACGCCGAATCGAGCAAACATTGAAACGAGTTTCCGAGCAATTCGAAGTCTATTCCAGAATAATTCTTGCATATAACGTGAACTATATGCTAAACTTAAACCTGTCTGCTGTTATATTCAGTCGATGGGTAATATTCAGCCTATTTCAAAGCATTTTAGCCCCCGCGATCAGCAATACGAAAACAAGATGGCGGCCGTCCCTACCGTAACCAGCTAAGAAAATAAAACTGCTTTCTGACCGCTTTGAATGATTTTACACAATAATCCTTGCATATGAGGTTGAAAACAAGGTTAGATTAAACGTTCAGGCATTTATATTCAGTCGCTGGTGTCATATATTGTTATTCTTATTATCGTTGCTATAAGCGATCGGCACACTAAGCCTGACAAGGCCCCTTGTGTACATGACCAGAAAATAAACATGACGACAGAAGCATGGCTTCTCGCGGAGGTGGAGGTGGTGAAATCATGATATTTCCACCAAAGTAATATCGCCACACGTTAATATGAAGTCGACATGACTGATTTACGCAGATTATATGGATATTATTGTGTCAGCAGCGGCCAGAAACCGCTCGGAAATATGCCTATATATGGCGGCCGCACTGGGTTCACTCGAAGCATGTGTGATCGGCAGTGAAATCGTAAAAGATACAAATAAAAAGGTTGGTTAGATTTAATTCGATATGCTTCATTTCATTCGATTTCCAAGCCTATCTCAGTTCTGTTTGCCTAGAGAACGTCTCTACATATATTATTACTCATTCTTAAGCTGGTCGAACTGACAGCAACATGCTTGTCTGTGTGCATGCTTCAAATCAACTATGACAGGAACATCAACATGTTAAAAATTGAACAAATATGGTTGGAATCATGAGAAATCTGCTAATATATAGGCTAGTATCACTCAATATAAACTCTTATGAGCCTCGTTGAATGATATGTCATGTTGATTTGTCTATACATGAACTTAGAATCTGTAATATTGTGTAATTATTGCAAGGTTCGATTCACATAGGCCTAGGGCTAGGCTATAGCAAAATTATGTGTGGGTCAGATCGTCAGAAAATGTACAATTCACCTTCACCAATCCTCTCAAATATCTCAAACTCAGATGAAAATAAAGTTCAACCTAACCAAACAGATTGCTAGAATCAATGCAATGCAGAATATGGCGGATTCTCATGAAACGGTTCCAAATGGGTATTTTGGGAAATTTCATTGAATATCCATCACTTCAAATCTATCACAACCTTCTCATAGGAATAATATTTCATGATACCACCGCAACTGTTAGACTGTTAAACTGTTATAATAAGATTTTCATTTTAGTATTTTCCATTGATTTCATGATTCTAGAAAAAATAACACCACATGTACTATCCCAGTTGGACAGGCCAATGGGCGAGACTGTATATAGACTTAAAGCACAGCTGTAGATACGTTGCAACTGCCCTCCTGCTAAATAATTAAACTGTTAAACCGTAACTGTTAGCATAAATCTGTCCCGATAGGATCGTGAGATCCACTAAAACTGTTAGAGTTATGACTGTCGGCTGCTGACTTGTTTCATTATAGAAGCAATATTCATATTCATGCGCTTTGGACCTAGATGTATAAAAGGTATTGTCGGGAAAGCTCAAATAATTATTATGTATTTTTCTTAAATAGGACGTTGCCTCTGACCTCGACGATGACGCTATGTTTAAAATAGATGATGCTCTTTCCCAAGCCTTTAAGAATATGGTGAAGAACAAGAAGAATTCAAAAGACGAGAAAGAGAAAAGGCAGCAGTTGAAAGCCTTCAAATTGAAGTAAGTGATTTAAAAAAATTGGTATACTATATGAACCCGTTTATTCTCACCATTATACATAAGTTTGTTAATATGAAAGGTTTAAATTTGATGCGTTATATCTCTTCCGTACGTTCTTTCAGGTCCCTGGACTTGCTGAACAACTTTGTGTTGTCCGAACCAGCCCCTCATTTGGCTTTGGTAAATCAATTTTAATATCTCAATTTTGAATCTTTAGAGAGTTGATTGCGAAATCACGATGAAAAATAATCATTAAAATCAAAATCAAGTTGCCTACTTATAGTTATTGTGGTTTTTTTTAAATAGAAATTATTGCTGCCGCTTCTTGGGGTGATGGATCAAAGCGCTGGAGACAAAACACAAGCTGAAGTTGGACGGAAAGCATCGACCGTGTTCCGAAACCTTGTACATCCTAGAAAGGTGAGGTTGAACATGTCCTTCAATTTTTATTGAAAACGTGATTTCATCTCAATGTAATTTTGTGTCCTCTGCCTTTAGAGATAAGATCCTTATTGTATCAATTATTGTCAAACTTACCAGATTCCCTACCCCTTTGTGGAATCATGATCAGGAGTGTGTACTTGGCAATCGAAAAGTACAGTGAGTCTTAATGCCATTTAAGAGTGCCTAAATAGACCTGTCACTAATAAATGTCTGGGCATAGTGGCATGCTGAGTTTCGTGGACAGGTCATGGGCCTCGATATTTTCTGCAACCTTTCATTTACAACCTGTTCATTACAATTTCAGTTCTTGCCTGATCCCTTTTTGGAAAAAGAAACCCTACCGGGTGTTGTAAAAGAACTTGTAGACTTCTCTGCAGGTGGTGAGTATAGATCTGCACTTTCATGTAATAAACTGAAGGGAAAAAGATTTTTTAAAAAAACACAACATATCCATAGGATTTCCTAAAATGGATCCGACTTTTTCTGCATATATATAAGTCCATCTGAAATGTATAATCTTAAATGGTTAAAAATTAAAAACTTTCAGAAGTATATAATTGATCAAATGTAAATCTGTAAATTGTATTTTTGACTATCACGGGAATATTAGGACAATAGGTTTACCTAAGACTGAACACAAATAAAATTTATTAAAAAAAACTCAAACAATTGAAAGTGCACTAACTGTGTCTGTGTCACACAGTATGGTCAGCTGTGTCACACAGTGTGGTCAGTTTTTGAATTGCGTAAACTGATATTAAGCGTTAATTAATCCACATTCTCTTTCAGCCCACGGAGTTCCTATTGTATTAGAAGTTGCATCAGCTGGCATTTATGTGGTAGGTGGTATTTATGTCAGGCCAATATTAATTATCAGTTTCATTATAATATGCAGAATGGCATTTCCTTCCATGTCGTTTCCCAGTGCACGCTTATATATAATAACTGCTAAATATGTTGTAGTTGCGCTTGTTACTTGGGTTGGAAAGCAACATGGGACCATCTCCGGTGCGAACAAGGTCAAGATCTGCATTCAAGGACACCCCCAAAGGAAAGGGAAAACCGGTGCGTCTACTTCCCCTACCCCTATCTGTATACATACTAGTTTAGTCTTCAAAGGAATGCAGCGAATTTGGTGCTCCCTTAAGGATATTTTAAATATCATATTTTGTAATCAAGTTAGTAGTGTGAATTCAGGGAAGTCACCATAATCTGCCTAGATAGAATATCTCAACAGAGAAAGAAATACAATTTGTTGTTATATAATATTAATAACCCCGCTAGTTTATTCTCTTTATGTATGTCACAGTTAGGTTAAAATACGGGACCCTTGATCAGATGTCTTTTGTATTGTTACAGGTGAAGAACGATTTGTACGATAAAGTTCAAAAAGTAATAGGAGAGAGTCTCCGAAGCTTCTGTTTAAAACGGTAATAATAACAAATATCCTTTCTTCATAATTGATGGGTCAAGTGGTTGTTGATTGATAGTAGATTATTGATGTTTACATTAATTACTCTACATTAAACCACTTTTGAACAGGGAAAAAACAAAATACAATATTTGCCTCGTTAAAGAATATGGTTAAGTGAGTTTAGAAAGATTTTCAAGAGGGGAAAAAAGTGATCCATCTGACTGAAATCTTCCATATGCGTAGTACTTCAACGACCCCGACGTGATATGATATCGGAACTTCCATTTATCTGGATAAACGAATTGTTGTAAAGAGTTTCATTACTTCCATTTGCAGTGACACACACCTTAACCACATGTTGTTCTACTCCATGTTCGATCGCATGTCGGTAAGTATTGATCAGAAATATTAACTCTTTCACCTCCCTGGCAACAATTTTGAAAAACAGAAAGTTTTAATTTACCAAACACCATGGAGTACCTTGTAGGTAACGACACAAAATATCTCATGTTATTTATAATTAATAATCCTCTGAAACTCGCATATACATTTACAACAATTCCTGCTGCTAACGGGAACGCGACAGGAATTTTGAACTCAAAAATCAATAAATAACACCCGAAGGAACCCGCCAATCAATATCAAAACTTATTCCGCGCAGTCCTCTGGCGCTGTTATGACTAGTATCACTGTAATGGGTATCTTATGCTCATGTTATACAATTACTTGCTGCAGGGCGTGATGTGGCCTCAGACCGACGAGCTTCTTACACTTCTACAGAATGAGGACATCAGGATTTATTGTCGGGTGAGATTTTTGTCATTGCCTTATCAAGCGGCCTCTAGTGTCTCTACGCCACACAATACGATTTGTAGGAAAAATTAAGAGCTTGATCTAAGGATATCTATATATAAATAATAGATCATTTAACTCGACCGCTATCAATCATAGGTGATTATTGTTAGTAAGTTATACTGATTCTAATGCGTCCCCCACCTGGGTCTGTGCACACTAATATATATTATGGCATTGCTTTGTTTTTCAGACGCAAGTTTGTTCCATGCTCACTACAATGGTGAAGAAGCCTACAGTAAGTACTTCTATCTGTATCATTAATGTATAGTCCACTCCCTTTGGGACTGCGGTGTGTGTTATTGGGAATATGGTTTCTTCCCTTCCTAGATTAATGAATGAACTTATGCTTGAAGACGGCACCATCAAGGTCGTCTGTATAGTAGTTGATATACTTATTAATTAATGGAGCTGTGACGAGATAATTAGTACGTTACTGCTCTACTCCTCTTTAATCTTCAATTTGGAAATGTCATGACTCCCGACCGGTAGTCGACACCGCGTAATTAAACCACTATTACTCACTCAACCTAAATGGACAATAATTTCCCTTCCAGCTGGAAAGTATTGGCGAAGAAGCTTGGGCATCGTTTTCCACTGTACTGGTCGATGTTTTACCTAAGGTATTACGAAACGACCCATTTTTATTGGGCGTGCCTTTCATTGTTCATCTGAATCATGACAGCCAATTAATTGTCATATCTGGACATTTTTGCTTTATTAACTGAATTTACACATTTTAGATCGTTCGTGATACTGGGCTTCATGTTAAGATTTTCTCATTCTCTGTTCCTCAAGGTACTCAATAGTGTTAGCGCTGCCGATCCCAAGCCCCGCTTCGTCCACGAGTTGCTTCTGCTCTTGCTGCGTTCTTGTGCGGTGTCCACAGTGACCATGGTAACGTATTTCAGATATTAATTTGTTTTCTCTATTGCGGATTGGGACACCGTAGTCAGAACAGTAGGGGGTCCTCTTGCCATTTATTGACAACTTGCTTGCTTGAAATAACTCGTGCCCACACATTTATGGAGCTATTAAATACGCAGGTTGTCGTTCGTTCCCCACTGTTATGACCTCTGATTGATTTCGTATACTGTGTCTACTTTTAATAAAGTTACCAACTGATTCGTAAACGCGTATTTTTTGTTTTACGTACGAATAGGACGAGTTGATGACATCAGAAATGAAAGAGAAGGTGGCAGCTCTGAGAGGGATTGTTAAGAAGGATACCAAGAATGTTATCAAAAAGATCATGAACCTCACTCGAACGTAAGACCTGTTTTGGTAATTTCGTGATATATCTCAGCATTGAACTTGAGTTCATGTGATAATCAAAGAAGAACACAAACTAATAATAGTCTGAATGGAAAAATAATCTTGATAAGAAATTCAAGGCTACAGGCTTTAAATATACAATGACTTTTATAGAAATCTTAATGATTAAACATAAAATAGCATCAATTATAATTACTAGAAATTGAAGTTACTTAGGTACAAAATATATCTTTGAACTAAGCCAGATGTTTCTATGTATGGATTTTCAGGGCTAAGAAACGCCCGGCGAACGACGTCGATGATTCCGATGCTACAAAGCCTAAAGTATTGAAAAAAGATCACCAGGTTAATGGTGGAGGCACTCCTCTACGGAACAAGGTGTCCAGTGAGGGAGAGCCGAATTCTGAAAATGTCAAGACGCCGAAATCAGAGAAGAAAAAGAAGAGGAAATCTCACAGCGGTAGTTTGACGCCAATGAAGGAAAATGTGGTCGTAAATGAACCTAAGCCGCAAACTCCTAAGAGAGTGTTGGAAGAAGATCTTGCTCAGGAAGCAGAGGAGAAAGTAAAAACACCCAAATCATCAAAGAAAAAGAGGAAATCACTTGCTCCTCAACTAGAGGACATTAATGAAAGTGGCATTAATGATAACATTTCAAAAACGCCCAAGCCCCTTTCTGGTGGGACATACGAAGGGGGCAAGTCAAGTGATAAAAAGAAGACGCCCAAATCGCCCAAAATATTAAATTCTGATTCCTTCACCGGTATTAGATCATCGGCTAAGAAAGTTTCAAAAACGCCAACTCTAACTGATGATCCTGATAATTTAGCAGAAACCCTGGAGATGTTCACTCCCATCTCTAAAGTAAATCGGAGGCGTTCAACACGCTTGTCTCTGATGAAAGGTGGAACACCAGTTGGTGGAACACCCTCAGGAAAGAAATAATTTAATAGGAAATTTCATAGTAATAATTTTAATCGCATATATATATATGCGGATGCTAACATAATTGATCTTTTCTTTTTATGCTCGTAGTATCGTGCCTGCCATTGTACATATATATACAGAAAGTGGTGAACTTGATTTTGTCAATAAAGAATCATTATGAACTTTCTAGTATTTTTTTATGGGAATAATTTTAATATTCTAAGTCGATGGAACACCAAAACTATAACCGAAGCGATTTTTTTAGAGGTGATATTTATTCAGATGTTTGATATAAATGTTGAGTTGTGATTCCAACGTTTCGGATTCGTGGCGATCCTTCATCAGGGAATGATTGACTTAGTTTTTCTCGGGGGGTATATTAAAAATGTGCAGGATGGTTACCATGGTTACTTGTCAACAACGTTAATGCAGCGATGTGATTGGCTAAGGCGTTTTGGGGGGATAGCGGCGTGAATAATAAGTACTCAAATAATTTTAATATTTTGTTTCTGAGGGCGGGATTTCTTAGGATTGATTTCGCGATTAGATATTCCAGATAATTATTTTCGACACATGCATTACATGAATAGAATCTTTGCAAATTTATTAAAGCAGGAACTAGCCCGCTGTTTCCCCCTTATTAAGACAAATTGTGGAAAGATCTATATGGAATGAGTTGGGTCACCGAAATATGGTTCTAAATAATTAAAGCTTGTAATATGTTCCTGAAAATATTAGCCCAATATTCCAACCAGTGACCCTTGACCTTTTAAGCATATGTAGACCGTAACATGCATCAACTAATCCAATTCTCAACCAAATAGACGAATATTTCCCAACGCCGTTTTCGGGCTATTTTAATTAATTATTTGGACTTATGCCCAGTATTTTCTATTTTCCTCCCTTGTTCCACTCCCTCCACTAGGGTCATATTGTCAATATTGTTCGTCTTAAAGGTAGCTAAAGGTCTCCATGATGTGCATATGTATGTTTTCCTTCTACATTGACGAAATTATGTGAATTATCGATCGTGGTCCTGGTGGTTATTAGGAGGCTAGCTTTTCAGTTTTAATTAGTTTAATTGTTAAACTGGGCGCAGCCTTCTTTTAGAGGCCGTATTGTAAATACGGTAGTACTCAGGGATGGTGGGTGTGTAGATCTAAAGATAATGATCTTAGAGGACAGGAGGTGCTAGTGGTTACATGATGTGGTGTTTGCTTTAGATCTGACCAATCCATACTAAGATCTATCTGAGTGTGGGTGGAGTGGGTAGGGGAATGATGTGATCCATAATAAGATTAGATGGAAGGCTTTTATTTTGTTTATAAACTGCTAATTATCTTTAGATCTGTAAAGACTGATTTCCTGTGTTCACATCTAGTGTTACACAACTTATCTGATGGTCTGCTTACTTCTCCTCATTCTTTAGATCTATTACTGCTTTGTCTTGTCTGGATAGAATATACCTTCTTATATTCATTGAATTTTTTTTTATTAAATTTATTCTATAATTAGTTATATGGCTACAGGCTGTGCTAGCGTGTGAGTGTCCTGAAAGCGCTACCACAACTGAGGCTCAGGCCTCAGATAGAACGATCTACCTTGACTCACCTGGGCAACGTTTGTCATTGCCGTATGAGCTTGGTAACACCCGATTGTGACATCACCTCCGTTGTTGCGCAACTGGGGTGACGTCATAGGTAAGCTGTGAGGGCTTCAATGACTGGACAGGAGAGTAGTCATAGATGAAATGATGAATTGATGATGTTTATTTAGGAGGATAAATAAAATCAAGACATGATGGGTGTGATGTGGTTTTGACCTTATTAGGTCTCATCAAGCGCTAGTTTGGCCACGTTGGTTAAGATGAAGTTTAACTCTGGGCCCAGTGGGGGTAAGGTTTAACTCCCAGTAAGTTATAATTAAGAAGAAATTAGATTGACAGGTCTAATGATATACTGGATACCTAAAAGTGAATCTTAAATTCTTGAGTAGGTTATGTGTGAGTTACTGTGACTTTAAAGGTGACAGTCCTTCGGTCAACCAAGAGTTGACTGGCTCCTCTGGTCAATATAGTTGACTAAGGGACGTTTGAAGGTAGGTTAGATCAGTGGTCCGGACTGGAAAGGGCTCCAGCCGTAGCCTTTGGGTGGCATCTTTGAAAAACATCATTTTGTGAACATGGGGTTGAAAATGTTCGAAAGGAGATCAATCCAAAATGTTAAGTCTGTTGGGTACCATCGTTTTGAGTCTGGCTATCCATCTCTTTTGTTCTGTGTTCCTTCTCTCTCTGGCTGTGTAGCTAGTCGCTTCAGTTTTGATGAGAGAAAGGATGGAAATCGAGATGTTTGCCCATTTTACATCGACATTGGGATGAGAATTGTTAAGGTGCCGAGCCACCGTAATGTTGTTATTCTTGTCAATGTCGAAGAAGTGATTGCTGAATCTGGATATGATGGAGTTCATAGTCTGTCCAACATACTGGATTTGGCAAGTTTTGCAGGTGATCAGGTAGATCAGGTTGTTGCTTTGACAGTTTACATGTCTGTGACATGGTATATCTCTGTCTAGGTTATGTGATCGTATGGACCCGCTTGTGTTGATTAGAGGGCAGTACTGGCAGGAATTTGGTCGTTTACACTTGTGTGAGGCTAGTGTGGTTCCTGGTTCCCGTCTGGGTATGGTAGATGCCTTAACCAATAGGTCTATAGGTCTCTGAGATTCTTGTTTTTCCTATATCCGAAGATAGTTTTGGAATCTTTGAGGAATCTTAAGGTCTTCGATTTCTCGACTAGGGTCCAGTTATTTTGGATTTCCTGGCAGAGTTTCGGGTTGTTAGGGTTGAATGTATTTATCAGATAGAAGTTTGGATTTCTGTCTGCATTCTCGTTGGGTCCGACCCTGTTTCTGGGAGTAAACAGGGTTTCTCTGTCTAGATTGTCGGCCCTTGCCCATGCCTCATCAATGATGTTGCGTGGATAGTGGCGACGTTTGAAGTGTGTTGCTAGAATCAGGGAATTCTTTCGGAATTCTTCCTGTGTCGAGCAAATGCGTTTTACTCTAAGGAATTGCAAGTAGGGCATTCCTTTCATGCAGTGTGTAGGGTGGCATGATTCGTATAAGAGATAGTTATGACTATCTGTTGGTTTACAGTATAGGGTGGTTTCTAGTTTGTTCCCATTCCGGTATACTGTAGTGTCAAGGAAATCTACTGACATCCTTGAAATCTCAGCTGTGAATTTGAGATTCTGGGTTGCATGGTTGAGGTGGTGTATAAAAGTGTCTAGTTCTTCACGACCATGCTGCCATACCATGAAAATGTTGTCGATGTACCTCTTCCACAAAAGAGGATGACGGGAGTAATTGTAGACATGATTGTCTTCAAATCTACCCATGTAGATGTTTGCAAGTGAGGGTGCGACGCGTGTGCCCATAGCTGTTCCACCAATCTGGAGATAAGTGTTTGCCATCGAACTGGAAATTGTTCGAGGTTAGTACTATTTTCAGAAGTTTAACCAAGGAAAGGTTGGTGGGGCGGCTGTCTGGAGCTCGGTTGCGTGCTAAGGTTTGGCCTACTGCCATACATCCGGCGAGTTGGGGGATGTTGGTGTAAAGGCTAGTGACGTAGAGTGTAATGAGCAAGACGTCGTTCGGGAGGTTATCTAGAGATCCGATGGATTCTAAGAAATGTGTAGTGTCTTTCAAGAAACTTTTTAGTCCTGGGTTTAAAGGGTTTAGAAAGTGGTCAACAAAAGCAGAGATTCTCTCAGTTGGGCTTTCATTCCCTGAGATGATCGGTCTACCAGGTGGGGGGTATGTGTGCTTATGTATCTTAGGTAACATGTAAAAATGGGGAGTTCTGGGAGTATCATAGGAGAGGAACTCGCCAGTTTTTACACTTATTTCACCTTTTTCAACCATTTCGTCGATGGTTGTCTTCACTATATCGTTGTGTTTGGAGGTTAGGCAGAAGGGCGTCTCTAGATTAAAGTTCTCTGAAAGCTGACGGAGGCCTTCATTGATATACATGTCTCTATCTAAAATGACTACTGCAGAACCTTTGTCAGCCGGTTTTATAATGGTATTTTGGCGATAGCATCACGTTCGGCACGGTCTAGGTTGTGGAATTTAGGTCCCAACAACTGGCAATGTTGAAGGAAATCTTCATTTTTGAAGAACATATATTCAACCCAACCTGTACTGGTTGGGTTCCATTTTGATGGTTTTTTTAAAGTTCTATGTTCAAACGGTAAGTTTGGGTTAGAGGTTCGAGGTCGGAATTGCTCAGGATGATTATGTACATAAATCAAGCGTTTGACAGAGGTGATAAATTTCTCTAAGTCTTCCATAAGTAGCCCTCTATCTGGGGTTTTCGGTGTCGGTACGAAATTTAAACCTTTGGATAGTAGATTTATTTCACCCGCTGTTAATATTTTGCTAGAAAGGTTGATTATACCCGGGTTGGTTGGGATATTATCATCATTTGCATTTGAGTTTGTTTTATTGGAATCAAAATCAATGTAAAGATCAAAAACTTCTTTTATTGAAGTCCAACTAGTCAAATCACATAGTACAATGGCACAAAAATTGTTTTGACAGGGCACACATGACAGGTCTGTGCAATTGAAATTCAAAATGAAATCAAATAATAATTGTTCATTGTATTGGGAACCTGAGGGTGGTTCAAATGTAGAGTGGTGCAGGTACTCTACTTCAGCATCATTTCCATGAGGTTGGTTAATGTGGTTGTCATTTGAGTGACCAGTCTCTGTTTGTCGCTGAGATTGTTGTCTTTGGACCCTTCGTCGTGGTTTGGGGTCGTTGGCTTTGAGTGCGAGGTTTTGATTGGGCTTGGGGATTGCCTTGTTGATTGGCTTTCGTCCTTTTGCGATTGGGCCCAAACCCCGACTGCCTCTCACGAGGTTGGTTGCTAGTGGAGGCAGTGGCGTCTGTTCTCGGTCTAGGTTTGTTTTGGACATTCCTAGGAGCTGGTTTTGCTATCTTGTGATATTTTTCCGGGCGGAAAGTTCTGTCCACACCGGACCACATGTGAAAGTCGCCATTCGGTTTTAGAGCGTTGCTCTCCTTGTTCAACGCAGCATTGAGTTTAGCGGCTTCACGTGTGGTGATGTCTCTGACTGCTTGGATGGTGTCTTCTAACTTGTAATCAGTCTGATCTCGATACAGGTCAGATAGGGCAGTTAGGTTGGCCGCTGCTTTGCTCTTGAAAGAGATCGCTTGGGATCTCATTGAGGTAGCGGTGAGATTGAGCACGCGAGTACCAAATTCTGTGCGTAAATTGACAAAGTTAATGGCAGTGTCTCTGCTCAGGAGCATGCCCGCAGGGGGACAGGCTCCAACAGTCCATTTGGGAAACCTTTGCTTGGTGGCAAGTAAATCGTAGTTGGCCGCTTTAATGTTGAGTGACAAGTAGCGTTGACGTGCGGATCTGTATAGCTTCCATTGGTCTTTGGCTACTGGAAGTAACTCTGTGAAGACAGCCCCCACCTCATCGTCTGAGTGGTCAGGGTCCTGATTGTTAGGACGTCTGACGAGGTAGTTTTAGGTTGTCTTGTTTCCAAATACTAGAACTCGAGAACAAACACTAAATTTTCAACTACCCTGTAGAAACAATTACATCAATAAATTATTTGATAATCAGAATATTCTTGCCAAAGGATCTGGAAACCTTCTCACACTTCTCACTATTTTGGCCTTGATTCATGAGTAACCGAATTTCTACTCAATCTTCTAGTGTCTGGCACATCTTAATCTACCTAACTAATCCCTGGTGATATCAAAACTATGTAATTCATAGTATATAAGATAATTGGTCAAAATAGTGAGCAAATTCATTTCGATCTGATGGTTAAAATCCCAAACTGGCAGTTGGGTTGGCATCTGGAGTTATGTAACCCCAGGTTGGGTCCCATGTCTGTATCTATTTTGGGGTGTGGTCAGAGATACAGGGTGGTGATTGGTCAATAAAGATTGAAATTAGTTTCTTTTCTGTCCACTTGGGGCATATGGGGGCAGCACCTTTAATATGATGGCTAAATACTTTCCTCTGGGATTTGAAATGAGTAGAGGGTTCTGACCCATTCATTACATGTATTCACTAATCATTGAATGAAAACGCAATGTCGGTACTCAATACCTCAGATACTGCTATATCTATCATATATGATTACACTGAAAAAGTTTCACGAGATTTCATGACTACTCATCTTAACGATCTTAGCCTTAATGTGAAGGTTGGTCAATTTCCTAGAATTTTACAAATTTCGATACAGAATGACTTCAAACGAATAACCAGTAGTTTACTCAACAGTTCTTTCTCTCCAAAGGGTATTATAGTTTCAGAGTCTCATTCGTACACGCACTTTAATGTGTGCAATCATTTCACGCAAGCACTTTCGAACACGCCGACTGAAGAAAAGGTACCATATAGGGTACGCTGGAGAGTTAATGAAAAACAGCAGTTTGCAAAACAGAGTGGGCAAAGTAATGCCATCAGCTGTGGGTGAGTTGACCACCCCAGGTATTGAAATTATCACCATTGGAAGGCTGAATACGAAATAAGTGATTATCATCACCAAGCTGTTTTTGGTAGCTCCACCCAAACTAATTCTGTCCCGCCTAATTGAGTGATTTCGCAGTGCATAGTTGGTAGAGAATATCTGAACGCGTTGCATCTCAGCAGACGACGAAATGTCAGTGAATTCTTGCCGGGCTTGCTGCAGATTCAGATTGGTGGTTGCAGTAGAAATAGCTGGCTGTATCGAGCTGTGCTGTCTACCATTGGGGTGGTAACTTCGAGCACGCTGGGGGTTTTCTAAGGACATGACGTCCATTGTAATGGACTGGTGCCTTCTGTGGAAATGAACGGTCAAATTGGTGTCATTGAAGGCACCAGCAATGGTAAATGGAGTGTGGGATGAAGCTAGTCCATCTGTGGGCCTGTATTTGGGCTTCACAGTAACGGTCAAGTCATTTTCGTCAGTACTCAGACTGGGATTCCTTACCATAGGGTGTACCCTGTTGGTACAGATAGGGCGGTCGATGTCTCGATAAAGGGTCTTAAAAATGCGATGATACGAATATAGGAGCACCCCAAGCCCTATCAAGAAAGCACACAATACAAGAAATATAGCCAGATTTTGCGAGAAGTGCAGAATATCCAGTCCTTCGTACACTACAATTCTGCGGAAGGGATTCCAGGAAATTGCAGTCACTGTGTCTTGGAAAGCAACAGTCAGTATAACAGACAGCAGTGAAGACAATAGCCACCCAATCCATATTGAGCGATATATGATTGTCTTTCTTGACCCTGCTGACATGGAAGGTCTCCTAAGTGTTGTACATCTGTAGAATCCGATTGCGCAGAATATGCACCAGTACTGGAGCCAGGATGTAGAGACAAGAAATAGTTGGAATTTCCCCAATATTTTTAGCAGGGCAAGGCTAGAGGCATCTTGTTCCGGATAGATATTCAATGACCATATACATATAAACATATTGAGCACTAATAGCTGATTATTCACACAAATACTTAAAAGCTGACAGTTTGGAGGAGTTCTTAAAGTGGGGGAGTACCTTATCGTAGCCATTAGCAGAGCGTTTGCTAGCAGTGCAAATCCTGCGCCAATGGATAGTATAGTCATTGTGAAGATGTAAAGGACTCTAGACATTTCCCACTGATTTTGCTCGGCTAGTTCCCGATGTGAAGGTGTTGGAGAAAATAAATTCGACATATTCATCGTTGGACAATTCTCAGTGATATCCATCAACATGGTAGTGTTTGTCACGCCCAGTGTTATGTTCATCGTCATCCCAATATTATTTTGGTGAAGCTGAAAATGACAATATCTCCATTAATTGTAGGTAATGATGTGTTATATCGATTAGAATATTGTTCAAAATACGAAAAATGTTGTGATGTTATTTAATGGACTGTCCTGATTATGAACCATGCGCCGGTGAGATGGTTTTAATATGTTGATCATAATTTTATGTATAATCTCATATTTCTATTTTTGTCTACCTATGTAAGTAATGGGGATCAGCAATTACTGAGAATAATGTACCGGTTAGGCCTACAAAATGTTTGGTCTTAGTAAAAAAATATTAAATACAAATATGTACATATGTCACGACCATTTTATATCGTCCTTGTATGTCATTCTTGATTAGACAATTCTATAATAATAACCATGTCAGTATTAAAAAGGACTTTTAGTAATATTTTCTGAACATATTATTGAATATTCGATTTATTGTTACGATTATCATATTTTCTGTATGTTGAGGAACTTAATAGTTATTCAATCCAGTCGGTTATATAAGCAGATATGTTATATCAGATGTCTTGTTACGCATTCATGGGTGATCTTACATAGGAATACCTATTATAGTTTTTATATCTATTATAGTATGTATCTACGATAATTAGGCCTATTGAAGTATCCGATTCACAACGGACCACTGCGTAATTCAAACAAGGCAAATATTATCCTCTCTTACCCCCCGCTCCCCCTACACACACAAATTAAAATTCGATCTGGAAATTGTGGCACTTTAGATTGCATTCATCAACCACACAGAAAATCATTCCTAAGGCGAAGTTAGTGACTAAATGCCTGTCCATATGCACCACCTTCATATACTACTCACACCACACCCGCCTTGACAAGCTTCCTTCTGCTGAATCCGAACAGCGCTTGGGATATTAAAGACACATCTAGTAAAGTGGGGGTGGAATGATAAGAATATATGTCGTAGCACTCAAATAACAGGATACTTACATAGAGATACGATGAACTGTTCTCTCTAGAACTTCTGGTTGCGTTAGTACCACATAATGTAACACCCAACACCAGAACAATCACAGAATGTCGGAACGATTACTGCGGTTTTCTAGAGACAAGCGTTCATTGTATGTAGGGTGTTGGTGAGTATATTGTCGTTTTCCCCTATCTGATATGTTATTCTCCTTACTTCGTGCGAACGGAGGCAGTGAGCGCCTACATTCGCACCGGACGGCGAGCAATATACTAGTTAGCATGCTTCATGAGGAGGCGGGATCGAGAAGCACATGTCCATCCATCCACTGAGTGGCGTAAACAGCATGAGCAGCGCTTGCAAGTAAAGTTGGTAATTACAGCACAGTGGCCATGCATCTATACGCCCAGGTATCAAATCTCCTGCACACACTACCTGTAAATCACTTCAGCTAGATACCTGTCATACCCGCTCCAGCGTTTCTAGCGGCCCACCTGTTGATCGAGGGAAATATAATATATATACATGATCTAATTTGGGTTAAATTATTCTCTCCTATGATATATCAGAAACAATAAGGACAATTCAGGAACTAAGAAAAGAAGATTGTTACTACTTAAGATTAGTAGCTAGGCAGTGACCAGCATCTGGGGACGTACATTGTTATCTGTTGACTATTCTTTTTTTTCATCATAGGAACAGTGATTTCAATTTTTCATTGCAAGATTTCAACACTGGATTCAATAAGAAATTAGATGTTTCGAATATTTTGCTTCCCAATAACAAACTGTCTTTTTCCCACATTGCTAGTTAATTGCAATTTATAAATATATATACAGAGGAGTCATTTAAAGGAATGGTCAATATGTAATGATATTAATAGTACATGTTGATTAGCAAACGAGCTAATCTGATTGCCTGAAACATGGGAAGGTAGTCCTTCTCTTCATAAACGCAACACAGGATAGTTTATAACAGTTTTACATCCTATGGCTGGGCCCTATTTCAACTTTCACGGGCAAATACATGTCTAGGGTTTTGCATCGCAGACTCAGTACAAAAAGTATATCGTTGCAGGGTGCATGTTTGCCTTTCCTATATGTCTGTATAAAGTGTTGGAATTATGAACTGATTTAACTCCGGATATCTGTATACTAACTATTTGACGAACACAATATCAGAAACTAAAATAATGAAATGAAAACCACTCGAACTAATAAGGATTTCAAATTAAATTTACGTTTACGTCCGGTTTTCCATACAAATGCAGTAACCAACATGACTCAAAGAGGTTCAATACTCCATCATAAAAAAGAATGTGTTGTCATAGCAACGTAAGTAGACATAAAATCCTCCTCCTCCTCCTCCCTCTCCCTCCATGTTAATGTCTAAATATATTTTATGTGTGTTTTGGGTTAAACTTATTTTTATTGCTTTTAATGATTAATTGTTTAAGAGGTGTGTAAATAAAGTATTTAATTGCATTGAACAAACTTGGCCATAGTCAGTCAATATATATTATCATTATCGCTATAGGACGCAGTCTGAGGCATTGCCCCCTCATGATGACATGAGTCAGGGTATTGCACCAGATCTGCTCCTCCCCATATTTAGAGTACATTGTACTATGGGTGAGTCGCTCACAAGCTCATTCTTGGACTTCCTGGGTGATACAAGCCCCTTCCTAACTTTCTATACCAAGTAATTTTAATGCAATGCTACTAGGGGTTTGCTAGAATGTTCTAGAACATTGCTGCAATGCCCAGTATAGATGAAGAAAACTTAATTTTAATAAATAATTCTTTTCAAGTTTCCCATGTTTCACACATCATAATATTGCACAGTCCTGTTCACACCCATTTATTGCATAGCCCATGCACTATCTGATTTCTTGGATATTTGCCTGTCTCGATCACTCTGTATCTATTTCATGAACCTGTCTCCATTTCCCTGTTGATAAACAGTGACCAATAACATCTAGAAAGGGTTTCATTTGAGACATGAACAGCAAAGGGTAATAAGATGGAGAAAGAAGTTGGAAAAGAAAGTTGGCAGAAAAGGGAAAGGGATTGATGAACATTGAGGACCCACCGACCCCCCTAGCAAATCCTTGCATAGCACGGGTATTTGCTAGTTATCATTAATATGGCTATTGATTTTCATAAGTTACAAAGTATATCTTCAGACCAGTCAGACCAGTCAGACCACTCGTCGGCAGTAGCCGCCATTGTGGTCAGCGTGAATATTTCAAGCCTTTTAAGATATGAATGATGACGAAATTACCAAACTTTCCATGGAAACATGTTGACTAATTTTTATTTTATATAATTCCCTACGTATATTCCAAATCTCATTAATTCGCCATTAATTCGCCATTAATCATAAAGGGAATTTTGGTGAGAAATCTTTGGCAAAAATTTGGGAAATATTCAGGACAAATATTTGGCATCAACATTTTAGGTACGTGTACACTATCAGAGCTGGTTAAGTTACGGATATGATTGGGACTGTTAACCGGGTAACCAATCTCTCTCCTGACAGTCGTACTATAAGGTACAAGGTGGTAGGTCTCCACAGTCACAGATATGATTGGGACTCGGGAAATGTTTTCATATGCCCAAATTTTAAATATTATTTTCAGAATTTGACACATTTGTGAATATCATGTTCTAATTTTCAAATGTGTACATTGTACATTGCATGGTTTTGAGTCTAAACTACTGTATTTCCTTGATCAGTTCTAAGCCTAGGGTCTGAATACAAGTCTGGTCTGAGTAATAGAAGAAGGGAAATGTTTCTGGGCAACATTTATGAAAAGTTTTTTTTGGTATTTTTGTGGGAAAATAATTTGACATGGTTTAATTTTCAAATTCTAAAAGTTATATCTTGCCATCACTATATATTCTATGTTCTTCTCATACCTCTAACAAGGCAAAAATAGATGTGAGTTTTTTTAATGCTGCTTATCATGGAAAACTAATTTTGTATTTTATAACACAACTTAGCTTGTTATCATGTCGGCAACTTCGCATATTGATATTTAATAGGAAAATAATCTCCAAACTAACTCCTCGCTGCATGTATTCCTTATAGACTATACAATTTCACTTTGTGGGACAAAGTCTCCCCCCCCCCCCCCATGTTCAAATTGCTTCCTAAACCACTGTTCAGATATTCACAATTCGGAAAAAATACTACCAACGGCTTCCCATACCATGGCATGCAGTGGGACAGTGGGTCAATTTCAATTCCTCTTTCAGATTCTTTAGGTATAATACACCTCCTCGACCTGGATTCAGAGAAGTTCGTTATCTGGATGTACTCTACGTTTCCATGGGTTTTGGTAATCCGATCATTGTCATGTAAGTATAGCATTTTCACCTCTTCATTCTTATTCAAACAAAGATTCCTAGAGGGGCTTATTTCTGACGATATTATGATTTTACAAGCAACAGACGTATCTGCATAAAGATGCTGTTCATTCTACTCTGTAGAAATATTGGATACAAGAATGGGCATGATCGATCGCGTGTACTCCCACCAGAAAGTAGGTTTCTATAATCGTTTCAAAGATAATGTCGAATTTTCCTGCTTTTATTTTTTTCAGTTGGTTTATTACTTACGACATATGTATACAATTTCAACCAGGTCACAAGGTACATTAGATCCAAAAAGACCTTACATGGTATAATGATAATAGATTTGTATTTCCATAAACGTTTACAAAGTGCATGGTACAGACTAGAAATTGAAATGAAATAAAAATGTGGAAAAAGAAGTATTATCTGTAATGTATACAGGTCTTCCAAATACCCCTGAATTTGGAAATAGGATCTATACTAGTTGATAATATAATATGATATAATATAATATAGTATAATGTATTGAGATCGCTGGTATCTCATCAGCCCTAGCAATACCTACCTACCTATCTATAAACATAGTATGTAGGTAAGAATATACAAATATACATGGGTTGGGTACAAACAAATAAAGAAGAAATACAATACAATAGACATGGATATCAATCCAGTAGAACTTTAGCATTACATGCTAGATAGTTTAGTGTTATGATTATAGTGTTATAGTGAGTTCAATGATCAGATTCATTTGCCTACAGTTACTGTAGAAATCTGACTTGGTAGTAGTTGCAGTACCTCACTTATTGTCATATGAAATCAGCGGAAATTATATTGTTATGCGGGGTTGTACTGAGTTTTCAGGTATCTCTGGAAGGTCACAATTATTAGGTCTTGAATGGACCTAGTGCTTCCGTCAAGGTTGTTCCATAAGGTCGGCGCCTGGTATAGAAACGATTTTTAATTTGTCCGATGTGTGGGTGTATTGTATAATATATATATATATGTAGTGGATATGAGGATCAGCGCAAGTCTAGTATAGCTTGCTGTTGTTTTAACTCTTATATAACCGGGTCGGCCTTCAAGGTCAAGGTTGGAGCTCCGCTCGCTCAGCCTTTCAAGCCTTTCGGATCTGTTCCGTTTTTACCTTGAATGAAATGTTAAGCTTTACCCTAGTTACAGATTACCTTTCATCTTTCTGCATTGACCAGAATACGTACTGTATTGCATAACTGTGATGTATTGTGTATCTCCTGTATCACTTATTCCTGTACGAAGAACATCTTGCCATTTACTTGTACACACCTTGTTATTGTACGGATTGTATTTGTGACTATTCCGGAAATCCTTTCCGTCAGATGTCTTGGTTAGCCCGGCTGACCATGTACCTTGTGATTGCACTGTGGGGGAAATAAAGCTACGGAAACAGAGATCGTTGTCCATGTTTTACTTTCCCTTAGTCGAGAGGAGAATCGAACCTGGGTTGTCTAAGTAATAGCACGAAGGTTATCGCGGGCTGGATAACTAGTGTCACCATTTACTGATAAACTACCTGTAGGAGAGCCTACAGCCCCGGATTGGTAATCGAGATATCCGGGGGTTCACTACATATATATATATATATATATATATATATGTATGTATGTGTGTCTTGTATATATATATGTATGTATGTGTGTCTTGTATAATCTTATTTCCCACAGCATTCTCATTAGATGAAATCTAGAATATTGGACCAGAGAAGGTTTGTATTCTGGCATTCAACGAAAAACATGACATAATATCATCTATTGATGTACGGTACATAAGGAGCAGATATCGGAGTCCTTTATCTTTATATTATATAATTATGCATTAACATAGGGTTGTTCGATGACACTGGCAGTCAACACTGCAACGTCTGTAGTCTAGTTTCACGAGAGACCTCATAGGGTATTGATCAAATTGCCCACCATGTTACCTAATCTTGATCACTCATTTGTAATTAGGTATTACATCTTTTGTAGTCAGGTTTCTTTTTCGAAGCGAAGTAAATTTCGTCACTATTGTCTTCGACAATAATTATTGATATTTTCTTCCCTTATTTCAATTTCCTCCGGCTTTTATTATCAAGGCTATTTTATGATTTGATTACCGAATAATAATTTTATTTTATTTGAACACAAACGCATACATTTATATTTTGTCTGTAAAATAATCAAATTAATTAGATATCACACAAGACAACATCATCGCGGGCAGTGGTGTTATTTTACCAGTTATATATATATAGTCTAAAATTATAAATACCCTCAATATTCCAACAGAAATGAATCCACGCGGAGAAGATGATGCCGGCAGTTTCGTCGATGAGCTGTGGCACAAAATCGTTGAGAATGATTTTATAATTGGCGGAAGACCTGACCAAAAGGTTATTGAGTTCATTCAGCCGAATGACGTGTCTGTACGTTTGGTTTGTTATTTTAATGAAATTATAATAATGCTCATACATATGATTTTACTGTGCAAATCAAATAGATTAATGAGTTATATCAAATCGATGTGCGGCTATTTCTTCGAATAGTATAATGATGTAAAGGCATCATGAATCTTTCCTGTAATTTTTGCTAGGAATTACTCGCATTGGAAATAGGTAAAACGGGGACAAACAAAAGAGAAATGCTAGAGATGTGTGAAAAGTTCATAAAGTATTCCGTGAAAACAGGTGAGTGTAATTATACGCTATTTAACACTTTACCTACTTATATACATGATGAGGTAAAGTAGGATTCGGAGGTTTCAGTCCATAAACGGTTGCTAGGTTTAACATTTTTTCATTCATATGAAATGCTTATCCGTGTTAGTGTTAGTGGATGCATATCCAAAAACCACTGTCATGATGACATTAATGATGAAATCCTTATGATCTAATACTGATTATGATCTCTGTTGATTATTCTCATACATGTTAGGTATATAAATACTGAAACATCCATCCATCCCCTTAATGACATTCGCCAGATGTGATGAAGTAAAGCGGTTTTTTATTGGTGTTTAAGCTAACTAAGAGTAGAGTAATCATTCATAATTATAAGTCTCTATATATAAATAAGTAGGACACGGGTGACGTAATGTTGGATATTTGGGCGTTTTCAACAATTAGGCCTACATGTTAGTCTGAAATGTGTGAAAAGTTCAGAAAGCCGTGAAATCGTTCAAAGATCACCTATTAAAAACAGCTGTGCGGGGTTTCCTGTGCGATCCAATTATATAAGGGCTCCTCAATATATGTTTTTCTTGAACACATAGGATGTATCGTATCACAAGCAGGCCAGGCAAGGACTGGAAGTACCATGGAGAGACAAAATGTCCCATAATTAGCCAGCAGAATCTGACAAAAAAATGCTACCTGCTTGATTCTTCTATAAATGTAGAACTATAGCTAGAGCTGCGCATGCCTGACATGCCTGTCCATGCAGATCCCTTTAATATTTGTCAATTCCTTATTCGTGATGTCAAACTGAATTATCATGAATTATTTACAGGCCATCCCCACTTTTTCAACCAGTTGCATTCTGCGCCGGATACATACTCTTTTGGGGGTAGCATACTGAGTGACGCATTGAACACAGAACTGTATGTATACGTCCCATGTATGATAAATCTAATACAATTTAAAACCTCTTAATATCTAAATAGGCTACTCTTTAATTTTCCAAAGGATGGTATCAATGATATCAATCTATCAAACCATCGGAATGGAATTTAACGTCAGTAATAATGAAAATATGACTGTTATTTTAGGCTTTTCTAGAACTTTCTAATACAAAGAGTTGCTGTCTCAACAGGTGTATTCATGAGATGGCGCCAGCATTCACACTCATTGAGAATTACATGATAGAGAAAATAGGCTCGATCATTGGATTTAAGGGCCATGACGGAATTACCATAGCAGGTAAACAACACATATATCCCCGAAATAAGAAAATGTATGAACAAATATGGCGAAAAATCAATTCCTGTCACAGCAATTTAGAAGAGAAAGTAGGGGTCTCGCGAGTCCCATCGCGAGTCCCGTCGTGAGTCTCCACTACTATGACTGGAATATAACCCTATACAGATTACCGAGGAAGAATTCGGCCTTCAGTAATAGAAAAAAATAAAGAGGTCCTGAATGACTTTTGTTTGTTTGGTTGGTTTTTTAAAAAAAAAAATTCCTTTATATTAAAAAATATCCCCCATTCAGAGCTTTTATAATGCTAGAAACATAGGCCTATATGAAGTTATAGTTGATTTTCCAACGAATGGATAGTATTCACACATAGGATAACAGTTTAATAAACTTAAATGCTGGAAGACATACGCGACCCATGCACCGGCAATTACATTTAAAACGTAAGGCGAATCTCTTGTTTTCTTCTTCTTTTTTTTAAAATGTTTGGCTGTAAATGGAAAAAATATCATAGGGACTTATTTTCAGTAAATATACATGTTTTAGACCCGCTCATGCCCACGAATTCTTTTGCATGAGGGGTATTTATGCAGTGGCCAACATTTACCAGCGATAAATTACGGATGCATACCATAAAAATTGCATATTTACACAAATAATTAGTGGTTTTAAACGTAATCCAATAATTAAAAATGACATTTTCAACTAAATATATTCTAATATAGCCTATGCTCACGAGATGTCATTCGTAAGATATCTCTAATTTTCAATACAGAACCTTCTATCACCCTATATAATTTTCAGAATTTCAAGAGCTAATTTTGGGCTTTTCATCCTTCAACCATCTTTATTCAATGGCTATAAAATGATAATGATTGGATAACATGATTAAAATCCCATAATGGCCCTCATTTCACTGGAATCGATCATTTAAATGTTTTTTCGAGTAATTAGGGCAACTCTTTTCATGATCAACCTGGATCCAAACGTTCTTTCAAATGGATGTCATTTTCAGGGGGTTCATTAGCGAATATGATGGCTTTGCACCTAGCACGATACCGATATGAAAACTCGTTGAAGTTAACTGGACATTTTGACAACAAGAGGCTAACTATGTTCTGTTCGGAAGATGTAAGAATTCGTGTGCTCAGATTCATAAGGCACCTGTTGATATGAAATTCGCTACCCTCTAATCATAAAATTCCCCAAAACATGAGATAGGTCATTAATTACGATACCAAATCTCTCATGGGAAAATAACTTCAGACGTTTTATCACAGTTCAAATATTATCTGTTTATTCAAGGCACATTATTCCCTGCAAAAGGGGGCGGCATTCTTGGGGTTTGGAACCGACAGCTTGGTATTAGTCAAAGTGGATTCTAAAGGTAAAATGAACTCTGCCGACCTTGAATCAAAGATAATACGAAGTAAAGCAGAGGTATGTATATACACATATAGTTGGCAAGTGACTAATTAGGTTTACATCACAAATGAAATTTGGTCATATTGGAATAAAAAGATTTAAATCAAAATTATGGATTCACATTGATTCACAATTCTCCATGCTATCTTATTTCAGGGCAATATACCTTTGTTTGTGTTGGCGACAGAGGGAACCACAGTTCTTGGCGCATTCGATCCCATAAACGAAATCGCAGATATTTGTGAAAAGTATGGCCTTTGGTTACACGCAGATGTAGGGGAAGATATTTATCATTATCTGTCAATTTGTGAAGTTTCATGCAGTAGTCCCTTTTCTCTCTCGTAAACTAGATTAGTTCAGTTTATATATATTGTATGAGACACAATTGTGCAGTTGGCTGATTTTTTTAAAAAAAAGTTCATTCCCTGATACTTATCTCAAGATTGATTTGTTTATACAATTGGTGAAGGCCGCATTTGGGGGTTGTGTCCTCTTAACGAAAGACCACAAGTCTGTGTTCAATGGCATCCACAGGTTTGTGTACTTTAAATTCATTCCTTATTTTGTAAATTTTGTCTTTTTTTAGCTAAGGGTTACTACCATTTTGACAGGAATGATTGAAATATCTTGTTTTTTGAAGGGTCGACTCGTTTAACTGGAACTTCCATAAAGTAATGAGAACTACGATTCAATGTTCTATGTTCCTTGTTAGACAACGGGTAAGTATAAATAGCATGGGTTTGTTAACTCACGTGGTCTAGTAGGACAATAATTATGGTTTAAAATGAAAGACAATTTAATATCAAATCAAAAAGACACTACATTGCTATGATAAATGCTAGCTTGATATTTTTCAAATAAGTTAATTTTCTTTATCATAGGTGATTTGTATACGGTATATACACCATACATAAATATGCATACCTTGATATACGTATACCGTATGCATACTACATATATACTGACCCATACATAGTCCAATGTGTAACCGACAATTCACTCTTTATGGTAGGGCCTGCTGAGTGAATGTAATGGAATAAAAGATGGACTTTCTCTCCAGTCTGATGGAGTACACGACACTTCTCATGATTTGTGTGAGTTGGATCTTAATTAGAAGAGTTTTTTTAAAAATAATTTAATGATTGATATATCCGCACCACTAATCACTTTTCTTACATGATTGCTGTCTGCCTTATTTTAGGTGCTAAAACAATCCTGGATGGCAAAAAGTGCGATTCCTTTAAGTTGTGGGTGCAGTGGAAAGCGCGCGGGGATGAAGGCATGAGTTGGCCCATAAAGAAATCATTCCAAAATGCTACGTAATATCTTTTGGTCACTTTTGTATGCAATTATTCATGGACCAGACAATATAGAAATTTGCGATGTACGAAACCAGGCCAATGCCTTCGCATAACGACGGAACTACACGAGTTCTGTGATAAAACTAAACCCACGATTTACCCTGAATCGTAAAATAACATTTTTGTATAGATTAATTATACCTAGTTGCATTATTGCGCAAAACGTTAAAGCAAGGCGACTTTCTCTCATGAACGTTTTCTCTGCCAAGGGCATTTTTGTGTCGTTATCTAGCAATATCGCAACCTTGCATCACACGATGGTAGCTTGGATGTTGTGCACTAAAGTGGGAACGTGTGGTTGCCCGAGAAGCGCTACCACGCGCTTGGATGTTGGGTATCCAGTAATAATTTGTTCTTCTATGTTCATAGATATCTAACAGAGCATTTGCGCACTAATGAGGCATATAGGCTTGTGATGCCAAAGGTATTTAATACCCCTATATTCAGATCTTCCATCAATTTATGTTCAGATATTCTCCCTTGATCATATATGTGGTACTAGAATTGGACTTTTATTTCAGTTCGAGTGTTTAACTGTGTGTTTCTGGTACATACCACCGAGCCATAGAGGCCAGGAGGAAACTGACGAATGGTGGCAGAAGATGGACAAGGTGAGATGTTCACATTTTTTAATATGGCTCATTTAGATGTTTGCGTTGAGAAATATTCAGGTACTGCTTTTTTCTTCAAAATACTTAGTTTTATTACACAAGATGAATGCTTTTAACGATACTGAAAGTCCCTGTAAAACTTGATAAAAAAAATGGTCCAAAAACAGTTTCCCTAGTCGTACATGTGCTATCAGCAATGCCCAAGCCATTGGTTAATTGCAGGTTGCCCCTGCTATCAAGAGACGGATGATGACGGAAGGAACCATCATGATCGGGCATCAACCACTCCCATCCTTAGGTTTTGTCAACTTCTTCCGGATTGTTATATGCAACCCCGAATTAACTTACAAAGACATGGATTTCGTTATCGAGGAAATCAATAGATTAGGCCATGATTTGTAAGAAAATCGGGCTTTTCACAGCTGAGTGGAAATATTTACTGGAGTACACTATTTTATGAATACACTACTCCTCGTCCTCCTTGTCTGAGCAAATATTTGTTAACTAGATATCAGAATTCAGACTAGGGCAATCATGTTTTACATCAGCCTCATGGGAATTTGTTTCATCCCGATCACAATTTCAAAGGAAATGTGTTTGATCAGCTGTGTTCTTTCTACAGATTGATTACGATAAATAAATGTTTAAAAAAACACGCGGAAAATTATTTTGTTTTTCGTAGACTTAGTGACCTTTCTATCCAATTTTCATTTCAGTTAAGCTGATTACTTCTCATAACTTTTTAGAATACAACCTACTAAAATGTGTACATCGTTTTAAAAACAAGTAACAGTTGAAAAGCCTTTGATTTTCGCCACATGGGCGAAAAATTGCTCGAAGAGGGGAAATGGCGGAAGAACTAACGGACGAGGGGTAGGTGTGAAGGTTTAACTAAGTGGTAAACGGCGTCATGATTACTAAACACACGCTAATCATTGAGGGCCATTATATATTATAGGGGGTCATTTTCTACTTATGAATTGATATTAAAGTCTTATGGGGCATTTACGATTGTGTCATCAATATTGAAGTCGTATGGATATTCAGTTTGGACTTTGGACAGATATTTCTGAATTCTACTTATGAATTGATATTACAGTCTTATGGGGCAATATTGAAGTCGTATGGATATTCAGTTTGGACTTTGGACAGATATTTCCGAATTCTACTTATGAATTGATATTACAGTCTTATGGGGCAATATTGAAGTCGTATGGATATTCAGTTTGGACTTTGGACATTTTCTCAAACATTTAAATAAAAGTAAGTTTAACAGCTTTGGATTTCAATGGCATTTTGCGGTTCTGAGCAAGACCCTAGACAATGTAGATGAAAAAAAAATGAAAAAAAAAAAAAATTCCGTCCTAATGGGATTTTAATGACATTTGCGGTTTGGAGCATTTGAATGGCATTTTGCGGTTGGGAGCAAGACCCTAGACAATGTAGATGAATTTTTTTCGTCCTAATGGGATTTTAATGACATTTGCGGTTTGGAGCATTTGAATGGCATTTTGCGGTTGTGAGCAAGACCCTAGACAATGTAGACGAAAAAAAAAAAAAAATTCCGTCCTAATGGGATTTTAATGACATTTGCGGTTTGGAGCATTTCAATGGCATTTTGCGTAAATATATTCTCCTTAACATAAAAATACTTTTGGTCCATCATTCTAGCATGCTTAGAAGCCAAATTACTTCTTTTAACTCTAGTTTCAAACATAGTCCTGGTCATCCTCTCACATCAAATAAAGAGGGGTTAATGTATAAAACATTATCTTGGCTTATAAGCATGATAGAATCATGGAACAAAGACCAAAAGTATTCTTATGTTAAGTAGAATATATTTCCACATGAGTTGCAATAATATGTCATACAATTAAAAAAATTTATGCCTGCACTCTAGCTCTGTGTCCAGTCACCTGTCAAGTGTCTGGCTGTTATCAGCAACTGTAGCTGTTATCAATTAGTGTCAGGCGGTCAAGCGGCGAGGGCAAGGGCAGAGAAGAGAAGATTATCCACATTCCATTGGAGATCTCAGCCAATTAAGAACTTGAAAGAGAGTGCGAAAATTTCAAACAATTTTGTTCGTTTTGAAAATGACAAAATTAATTTAAATTTCCGCAAATTAGACCAAAAGGTGGCGCTTTGGTTATATTTACTGCATGGAAATTTATAGGATTATAGGACAAATCATGCGGCTATAAATAGGGGGGTCTCTTATCTACAGGAATGTCAATTAGTAACCCGATCTGCCGACCGCCGATTTTTGTCAGTATACTACACTAATTCTAAAAGGCTCTTCGAGCCAATTATACTGGTTACGAATTTAAGTTCTACCAATAGTTTCATTGTCTTAACGTATATCCCTCTTCAGACGGGTAAGGGAGGGGCAAACAATTGTTTTCGCTAAACTAGTTCGCGGTCTGGTCCTGAACATAAGAATCACCACACATTGAAATTAATGATGTCAAGAAAGTGTTACGTGTTGAAATATTCGTTTATTAAAACATCTGCGGTAAACGACGTCAAATATCAGGAAGATGGAGTGACACAGCTAATGGGGACGATTTAACAACAAGGAAAATACACAGTTGATAACGGCCACAAAGTCGAAGTCGGAACTCCTCATATGGTAAGCACATCTAAAAGGTCGAATACGAATTGTCACTGAAGAATCATACATAGTCGCGGACAACTTTGAAACCTTCCCCCTGAAGATCGGTTCGGGAAGGGTAAACCACTTTCATAGCACCCTCAGCATCCAAGACACGCACCTGTTCAACAATCAAACGCCTGGGCATACCTTCTCCTCCCGAGGCCTCATCTCCTACAAAGAGTTGTGGAACTAGGTGTAAATATATTATTTCCGAGGGCGTTATAAATGTACTTAGGCTGACACTAAATGTTTAGTTATATGACATCGCATATATAAATTCTGATATCAGATAATCTACCAAGGAGAAAGGAAAGACATAGTTAGACTTGTTTACAAGTGTATATGATTTTTTCTTTGATCTAAAATACACCTGGTCTGACTAAACAACCCAGTGCTTAATAAACAAACAGAAAACGTACCGGTGCAGCTACCCAAACCCATCTCAAGCATCTCTTTGAGAAGCTCGTCGAGGACTTTCTTGCAGATGTCGAGCCCAGAGTTGCTAGTGACTTCTATCAATATGTCTTTGGTCTCTTTCGACACCTAATGTAATAAATGGAGAGTACTATACACGTCAGTTTACCCTCAACGCAATATACATGTTCATGTATTGTAAAGTAATTTGTATAATATTTAATTCTGAAATCACCAATTCAGAAAACTGGTAGTCATGTATTGTAAAGTAATTTGTATAATATTTAATTCTGAAATCACGAATTCAGAAAACGTTCAGGGTGTGGAGTGGACACTACCCATATCTAATTTTTTTTTTAAAAATGCGGCTTATTTATACTAAAGACCGTTCATAACGTCAGCAGAACTGCAGAACTCACCTTGGTTTTATCACAGTTTGTAATTGGTGGAAACGAAATGATGGCACCTTCATTGTCCATGAGACAAGGGTACAAGGGTTTGCCGTGAATCAAATCAAGATATCTGAAAAAAAAGAGGAGATTTAGCGAATTAAAACAAAAATAATATCCACTTTTGGTCCAATTGCATGCTTTGATCCAAGATTGGGACACACTTAAGGCTGGGTTCCACTGGCCGGCTACTACTCCCGCTACTCTTCCCATTTCTTTGGTCCCGCTTCTTTAGAAGCCGCAAGCGGGAGAAAGCAACTGAAGGTATACCGGAATGGGTGCTATTGCCCCGCTACTTCCACATTTACTTCTAACGCTACTCAGAAATGTAAGCAGACAACATTTTATTTTCACATAGAAATGGATGCATCAAGTAGTGTGAGAAGTAGCATAGAGTGATGCCATTGCCCCGCTTCAGCCCCCGCTATTTCCCGCTACAAAGGAGCGGCCGCTTCAAATCAAACATGTTTGTAGCGGGAGAAGTGGCCGGCCAGTGGAACCCAGCCTTTACAGTGGCCTCTCTCTCTACTTACTTGTGAATGCCACTGTACGTGTTACGTTTCTTTTCTTTCCTTTGCTCATCAGCCTCTTGTCTCAACTTAGCAACCAATTTCGCTGCAGACACCGCCTTCTGCTTGAAGAGGGGAACAAGCTGCAAGTCAAATTTGAAAAAATAAGATCACACATTTTCAGTTGCAAAAAATGTGGGGAATAGAGAAGCGGATATAATATATCGGTCCATTTGCCTTAGGGAAATGTATAGTCAAGGACATACACATGTACATAGCCTATACCTCTCCAGATCATATATACTACCAGTAGTGGTTTATTTCATACATTTTTTATACAGACATTTAATCAGTTAACTATTAGGATATAGGAGCAGAACCTATTATGATATCACATCATATATCTGATAGGAGTCATAACGTTTGCAATGTGAATGTTCATACCTGCATCTCAGATGGTTTTCTTGCATCATATACCAAGGGCTTCTTAACATTGGCCAAGTCGTGAGTGGCAATCGTAGCTGCAACTCTTTTTTGACAAATACCATCGTGGAGCTTGGCCTGCGCTCAGAAATAAAAACAGGTCAATACAGTTAAATAAATAGATTAGGTATAAAAAGAGTACACTCAAAACGTCATCTTGGATCTTTTTACATTTTTATTTTAGTCCAATATTTCGCCCGCATAGGTGGGGGTCTAGCCTAGGGACACTGAGTGACTGACACTTAGTGATGTGTCGAGGGAAATGGCTGTTATTTATAGACGAATATGTGTAATAATACTCAGTAATAATAGAATCCTCAATATGTCATCACTGATGGAAATCATTTGTATAGTGATATCTACATCATGATATAGGTCTTTTCACCATGTGGCAGTGCTCACTAGATATATACCGGTAACTAAATTTATGTTTTCCAAGTCAAATATCAAGAACTCATAGTGAATAATTAATATAAATTATTATTTCTATGATTAAAGGAAAGGTACCGGTATGTATTACAATAATTAACATTGTGATTGGACAGTTACTGGTGTAAAAATTGCAGTAAATATGATCCCAGCAAACATGTCGACAGAATAATTTAATTATGATTACATTTATGATTGTTGACGGGATAAATTACCTGCAGTGTTATGAATCTTTTGAACAAGTTAGACGTCCCCTCCAGGTTCAAGTCTCGGACAATAACACACGCAATAGCTGGCCGAACGTCGAGCACTTCGGGGGTGATTTGGATCGTTATTCCAGTGTCATCAGTTGGGAAGTGCAAGACATTGAAGAAATTTTCCTTCAGTTCTTCGATTTCTTGCTCCATTTTCTCTTTATTTTGTTTCCCCTTCTTCCCCTTTCCTTTTCCACCACCTCTACTTTGTCTTTCCTTCTCAAGTATTTTATGAAGGTAGTCCATAATTGATTTAGTTTTACACTGCTCCATCATTTTAGCCAAACGTGTATCCTTTAGCTTGTTAGCATTGAAACGCAACTCCTTCAGTTTTCCACATTCGCTTATTTCGGCAGGAATAACAGTCAGTTTATTCTCCATTAAATCTAATGAACGAAGGGATGCTAAATTCGAAAAGTCAGAAGGTATTTCTGTTATCTGATTTCCAGTAGCATTGATTAGAGCGAGGTGACTGAGAGATTCATTAGTGATTCCTTCGGGCAAAGATTCCAGCTGATTCCTAGAGCAGTCGAACTCATGCAAGTTCACCAGATTTCCAAGAAAGGGTATATTTGTCAACTGGTTCCCATTGACATTCAACCTATAAAGTTCAGTCATTTCACTTAATTCAGCGGGGAGAAGGACTAACTTGTTTCTTGAGACGTCCAGAAATTTGAGCTTGCACAATTTCCCAACAGCAGGTGTAAGTTCTGTCAAGTCATTGGAGTGAAGAACAAGGCTTGTCAAATTTGACAAGGAACTCAGGAGGTCTGGCATGGTAGTGAGGCCACATTTGCTAATTTCAAGAAAATTTAACTCCGTCAACTTGAAAATGGTTTCATCCAGTCCATCTTTCTCGACACGGGAAGCCACTTCATTGCCGGTTAGAACGAGTTCATGACGATTTTGGGCAGCAGCCTGTTCTACCTCCGGCCACGCGGTCGCCATGTTGAAATATTATGGTTTCTTCCGTGAAATTGATGCTCCCCTCATGAATACCTCAGATGCAAATGCTAATATATTATATGATCCCTCATTCTGGTATACAACACAAATATGATATTAAAAATATTATGAATATAATAAATAATAGTGTACATAGTCACTCTGAGTTTTGAAAATTTATTTAAACTTGATATGCGGTTATTGCCTCGAGCCTAGGGGATCATACATTATTCTCTGCAGGACAGAGCAGACAGCAACTTGAATCTACTATATGGCGCCTCACGAACGAAAGGGATCGTGAAGGGAGCCGTCAGTCGAGTGCTAATAAGCCTAATTCCGTAAAAATTGAATGAATCCACTCGTGAGACCCCTTTTCCATCTGTCAGCCGACTAGGGGCTTTAGAAGTTTAATCTAATTAGCCTTCCCAGTAAAACGATCGCCGGGTAGCTCTTGATGTTTATGTTAGTGCTGCCATCTTGAGTTGTGTTGCGCAAACGTAAGTGTAAACAGGAAACAGGTGCCCGATGGAGGGGAATTATAACTTTGGACGTCTCTTTTAAAGTTCTCCAAAAGTAAGTTTAAAGGGCTTTAAGTTCTTTTTCCTCAGAGAATCTAACTTTTGGTACAATTGTCTTTGTGTTCAACATTCTGTAGGTATAAGACTATGCGTAGAAGCTTTGCTCAAATTGGGATAACAATTCAACAGGACGCGGTGGTCGGCAAGGCACATTTCTAGTTACTTGGCCAAGTTACTGATGCAGGGCCAGGAGCCCGTTATCCCATTGACAAGTGCCTACGGCACTTGGATAAGAGCAGGTTATGTCTCTAATTTGATTTTGATCCCTGGGGACTACGGTATTGTAGTACTTCAACGAAAAAATACGAAGGAATCAATATTGGAGAAAATAAATTACCGTTATTAGATAATTAGGTACGGTAGGCCTATTGAATTATATGAAATATTAATGTTATGTTTTGAACAGGGTTTATTTTGGTTAAAGAATAGGGTATTATTAATTGTGCTTAAAGAAGGATTATTTTGGTGTAACTTTATACAGATTTCTTTATGTTGTAGTTTAATGGCAATGCGTGAAAACAATCATTCACATGATCCAATTCTTAACTGTAACTGACTTGGTTAAAAGTGTGGCCTTTTCACTCAGTTTTGTTTATTTTGATATGAAAGTAGCACATACGTTTATCGCACAGTTACAATGGTTGCTATGGTAACAAGTGAACAAGCTAAATGCAGTCATCGGAGTTCAAGTGATTATTTACTTATTGAAAGATACCTAACAATCATGAACAATGGCGACGAGGGTTTAAGTTTCAACCCACAAGAGGCAAACTTGAAACAAACGTTATCATGGCTATACGATGATACCTATAGCAACTTCCATCAGTGGAAAAACAGCAGCAACTCTCCTCAAAGGTGCAGCAAAGCCTTACGAATTTCGGTACTCACGTTCCACGATGGCCGCACCCACAAGGCAAAAGGAAAGGCTGTGCATGGACTTGTGAGTTGGATTGTTAACCACCAGTGTAGTGGTCCCAAATACTGTTGACATTTATTGCATATATGACTATTTTGTGTTGGAATCGACTGGCAGTGTGTGTATCTACTGTGTGTATCTCTATGAAAGTTGAAACACCATTGAAACTGGCAGCAGGCAGTGTGAACTGTATCTACTACTTAAGGGTAGGAACCACCATAGGAAACACCTATGGGAGTGACAGCTGTTGCAGTGTGTGTATCTACTACTTAAGGGTAGGAGCCACTATAGGAAGCACCAACATTGAAAGTGATTTGAGACAAAAAGGCCCAGTGCAAACTGCTTAGTGAGGCTGATCTGGACCTGAAAAAGGCAGTACAGGTAGCGCAGCTAAGAAATGGCAAACAAACGAGTGGAGGAAATACATGGTAGTAACAAGGGTCAACACCACACCATGCTTTAGATGTGGAAAATCTAACCACAAACCAGATAAGTGTTTCTTCAAAGGAAAAGTGTGTAACTCATGCCAAGAGTTAGGGCATATAGCCAAGAAATGCCCTAATAGAGAAGCAAAGGAGAAACAAGTAAAGCCCAAGAATGCTAAATTCCATAAATATGGACAAAATGGGAAAAAATCACCAAATGTCTATGCTGTTTGTGATGAGGACACAAGTGATGACTCTGAGGAATCTGAAGATTCTTTGTACCACATTCAGGTCCACGCCAAAACAAAGAAAGTAAATGGTAGATCTAAGGTACATAGTACATTTGAGCCCTACACAAAGCAGAGTACAGAGGAGATACTCTTGAAGGTTGAAATTAATAAATGCCAATTGAGAATGGAAGTGGACACAGAATCAGGGGTATCCCTGATGTCATTCCATTTTTAAAAAAAAGTATTCTCAAGCACAAGGCTGAGATTGAAACGATCTGAGTTGTCACTCAAGTCATACACAGGCCACAGAATGAGGGTCAAAGGATTGGCTAAATTGCCACTGTACATTGTGGAGAACAATGGACCCACACTTCTTAGCAGAGAATTGCTCAGATCCATGCGTAGACTGGAATAGGGTCTTAAAGGTAGAGCCAGAGAGGGTATCAGGAAGTGAGAAGTTACAGCAGATTCTTAAAGGGAGACACTGGACTGAGTATATCCTCTGTTCAGACATTGAGGAAAACTGATTTTATGTTCTGCACACTATAATCAATAATCCAATAATGTGTGTGGCTGTAAGGCAGCATTTAATAGAGAAGACTCTGTCTGTTATTTGGACAGTGGAGGCTGACATCTTCCCAATGTGCTATGCATAAACGACAAGACTCGGGCAGGTAAACTTCCGTTTCAATGGAGGTGAATGCATATAGACAGTATACATTTTAATCTAAGCTAAATCTTTGTAGTCCCTGACTTCTACATGCCTTAGAAATGCAAACCTATAAAGCATATGGATGTATAATAACAATTAGTGGCAGCAGAAAGACATCAGGGAGCTCTTTGAATCGATTTCAACAGAAAAAACATAGCTAAACATTGAGGAGTATACTTTTGAGAATTGAGGTCAAGTGTCATTTTTCAACAGTGCCTGTTCCTATGAATTTGTTGATCATTTTTTGTATTTTGTTAATTGATACCTTGCTTACAACTATCGCATTGGCAACTTACAGAAATAAAGGTCAAACTAGAACATTCACAATAATAATTCTTCCTTCAAGGGAGATATCCCGCTTACTCCAGTGTTGAGTCACATCTTTGGCCTTATTAAATGCACATTCAAGATTCAAAGAGTGATATGATATGATATATGATATGTATTCCCAGTATTTTAATTTCTTTCCCCCAGGTAATGGTTTGGCTTATGCCACAATGTAAGATCATCTCACCCATATTAAAACCTCTAGTTTTGTTGATATTTAGAGCTAGGCGGAACAGGGATTCAAATTGCTTAATGATTTCTAACATATTTGAGAGAGAATCCTCATCTTTTGTAAAAAAAAATTGTTGTATCATCAGCATACTGGATAATTTTGTATTCTACCCCACCCATCAGAATACCTGTACACTCCTTACTGTCTCCTCAATGCTTACATGCAAGCTTTCCAACCACTATTGTGAAGAGGAGAGAAGCTATGGGATCCATTGTTATAATGTAAAGGGTGGTCCCATATTTTTTTATCTCTATTATCTATTTAGCTTGTTTGAAAGGGTTTCCAACCTTTGGCGGTATAACCATTCCAAATCTTTTTTATTAAGTTTTTTTGCCTCTTTATGACATCACTTATGTGACTATGACAAAATGACCAGCCACTAGCAATGTGCTCCACATAAATTTTGGTAGGCCAGGTTATTTTGCTATATGTGGGCGGAGAGGGTGGTGGAGGGTGACTGGTGGCTATAGGGGTCTGTGAGCGTGGGCAGGGGTGAGTGTATAGGGAGGGCTTCGATGGTGTTTCGTTACTAGTTACCACCTCCTGTTTCCTGTAAGATCATTATCTTTAAACCCTCTAGTAAAACGACCCAGATTTACACATGGAGCATGGCTAGGCAGCTACCAAAATGAGGGTCCATCTCACACAGTTGAGATCTTGCACTGTACTTTTTTTTATTCTTCTTATGAAAGTTATTGATACTGTAATGTGTACCAACAAGGATGTACAGGATGTATTAATATCTCCTTTATTTCCTTTTATCTTTGTTCTTTCCTTTACGTTACATTACCGAATCCAGCCATAAATTTCCGAAGCCCGTCCCCATGTTGTTTGTTTAAAGCAAGCTACAGCATATATGCTTATGTAATGGCAGGCAGGCGGTCATCCTCCCTCCACTCTCTTTCTCTCTCTCCCTCCGCTCTCTTTCTCTCTCCCTCCCTCCCACCCCTAACCCTTCACTGATCTCCACCAAGGTAACACAAATTGTCCCCCAACCTAGGCACCTGCAAATTTTTGCAAGATTTATTTCTTTTCTTAAGAACTTGTCTACCATGACAAATTAAAGGGGGAACTACACAAGTTTCATTTTGTTCTTTCGTGAATATTATTTAAAATTCAATATTTGTTAAGATGTCATTAGGATACAAACGAAAAACAGGATTAATAAAAAAATTTGTTACAGCAACAAATTAGTTAGCAATTTCATTTTGCCAAAAGGTGGCAATAACAATAATATCTCCTATATTTTCCACACAAAAAACGTTTAGTAAATGGTCGGATTCCTATAAAAAGTAGAAAAAACTACCACTACAATCCAAGTGCCGAAGGCACTTGTTAGATATGTAAAGACTGATCTTGATTTCCTGTGTTTACTACTTCAATTACATAACTGATCTGATAAGCTACAACTGCCCTGTAGCCTCCTGATATCGATAGATATAGTGTGTGACTATTCTGTTAGCTTGTGTTAAATGCTTACACTGGTAAATTACGAATACTATTAATTATGTCGATCAGAATCTCTCTTTCTTCAACTTAAGCTGAGAACAACATTGTTATAATGTAAAGGGTGTGTAATGTCTACGTCTATAGCGCACACACTGGGCGCCGCCATCTTGGATCTCGCCACTAACGTGAAGACCAACGTGATTATGAATAAAGCATTCTGGTTACTGTAATGGCCGTCTTGTGTTGTTTACTTCTATAAGCGGGGATATATTCAGGGAATATCACACTGGCGACGAGTATAAATACATATTACTGCTAGGAACAGTAAGCTGACATAATAGAGGTTCAAACAGCAGTAGATCGAGCTCTGGAAAACGCAGAAAAACAGACTTTGGGGGACTTAAAAGTTGGTGAGTGGAGAAGATACATCCAGCATCTGTTTACATAAGCCCAAGCTACCCAGCATCTGGAGAGTAGCGTCTGTTTTCACGTGCGAGATTCGGCGGCCAGAGAATCAGAAGACATTGTTATAAGACTGTTATATTTATATATCAATTGTAAACAAGTGATACACAATGACAGAAAAGGGCCCTAAACTCAAGATCCAACCTTTTGACATAAGTGGAGATAGGCTAACCCTAGGCCTGAAATGGCAGAGGTGGATTGAACGATTTGAGAGAGACTTGCTCTACAATGGAGTGGATTCTAAAAAGAAGGAAAACAGTGATGTGTGTCAAATGGCACTATTGATCTATGCTGGGACAGCAGTGGAAGATCTACACGATTCACTAGCAGAAACACCAAGACCAGATACTGTTACAGTAGCAAATTGGACCAACTATCTCAAATCAAAAGCTAAGTTGAATGCTAGGTTTTTACCCAAGAAATCAAACGATTTTGCTCTCTGTGAATTGGTATCACAGAAGCCCAAATCTGATGAGAGTATGGTTGACTTTGCTGGTAGATTAAGACGCTGTGCTGAAAAATGTGACTTTACTGAATGGTCAGCAGACAAGATGATTAAATGTCTAGTCATCTCAAACATGAAGGATGATGAATTGCGCCTGAAATGCCTGAAGGAAGAGTTCAGACTTGATCAAGTACTGGACAAAATCCAATTGAAGGAGGACACCACAGCCATGAGTAAGATTATGGGTGCTTCAAGTTCAAGCCAGACAAGCAGTGCCAGTTCCGAAAGCGTTCAGCAAATTCGAAACAAACATCAGAAGAACCAGACTCAATGGAAGAAAAACAAAGACAGTCGCGGCAGCAAAGTTAGTCAAGACAGGTGTCCTTGTTGTGGTGGGAGAAATCACAGTTCAGAGGATATGTGTCTCACCAAAACAAGGAAGTGCAACAGGTGCCAACAAATTGGACACTATGGAAGAGTCTGCCAGTCAAAAGACATCAGGTTGGTGGATGAAGAACATGAAAATCCAGAGAACAGTGACAATGATGAAAGTGTCTTTTGACAATTCATCAAGCATGAGTATGTAAATATGGTAAACGGTTCTGGTCCACAAGGTAAAACCGTGGTAGAAATCGATGGTAAGAAAGTCAATGCAGTAATTGACACTGGTTCAAGCATAAATGTTATTGACAAAACGACATACCAGAAAATTGGTAGTCCATCACTTTCAACTTCTCAGAGTGTGTTATACCCATTCGGGGTAAATGAAAGGTTAAAGATTGATGGAAGATTCGAAACTACTGTAAGTGCCAAAGGTAAAAGTATAAGATGCAGTATACTTGTTATGGGCGGACCAAGAGTGTGTAATGTCTTATCAGAAAAGTTGTCACTTGAATTAGGATTGGTAAAATACATCAAGAAAATAGATGGTAAGGTGGAAGACTCATTTCCAGACTTATTTGATGGATTCGGTAAGTTAACTGGTTACCAAGGGAAAATTCATGTAGATAATGGGGTTCAACCTGTCGTTCAAACATCCAGAAAAGTACCATTTGCTCTAAGAGACAGGGTCAACAGCAAACTAGAGGAACTGGTAAAACTGGACATCATTGAGGCTGTATCTGAAACACCAACATCATGGGTTTCCTCAATGGTTGTCATACCAAAAAAGGGTGATGATGTGAGAATATGTATTGATATGCGCAGGGTAAATCAAGCAGTAATTCGATCATCAGATCGAGCTTGATGAATCGTCGAGAAAATTGACCACATTTAGTACGCACAAAGGGTTGTATCGCTATAAAAGATTGATGTTATTTCAGCTGCACCAGAAATCTATCAAAATGTTATCCTACAAATACTAAGTGGTTGTGAAGGCACAGTTAACGTATCAGATGATATACTAGTGCATGGTAAAAACATTCTTGAGCATGATGCGAGGTTAGAGGAAGTTTTGACAGTTCTTAAAGATCGGAATTTAACTCTTAACAAAGACAAATGCCAATTTCGTATGAATCGTTTAGTCTTTACAGGACACGTGCTAAGCAAACATGAAATTGAAGCAGAAGAGAGCAAAGTCAGCGCCATCAATAATGCAACACAACCAAAGGACGCAACTGAGGTGAGGAGTTTTCTTGGTCTGGCAACATACTGTTCGAGATATATCCCAGACTTTGAAACAATTGCAGAACCAATGAGGAGGCTCACAAGGAACAGAATACCATTCAAGTGGGGTAGCGAGCAGGAACAGGCATTCATAACCCTCAAGAAGCGACTCAGTTCATCACAAGTGCTGGCATACTTCAACAAAGATGCTCACACCCAGGTCATTGCAGATGCATCACCAGTAGGTCTCGGGGCAGTGCTGGTCCAGAGACAGTTTGATGGCAATTACAGACCAGTCTACTATGCAGCTCGTTCATTAAGTGATGTAGAGCGAAGATACTCACAGACCGAGAAGGAGGTGCTGAGCTTAGTATGGGCGTGTGAGAGGTTCAAACTGTTCCTCATAGGCGTACAGTTTGACTTACTGACAGATCACCGACCGCTTGAAGTGATATATGGGCCAAAATCCAAACCGTCAGCCAGAATTGAGAGATGGGTTCTCAGATTACAGCCGTACGCATTTAAGGTGAAGTACATTCCAGGGAAGTTGAACATTGCTGATGTACTATCCAGACTAGCAGAGTTTCAAGGCCCAGGGAAGAACATCACAGAAGACTACGTTCAACTCATGACAGTTGAGAGCGTGCCAAGAACAATGTCAGCACGAGAAATAGAGGCAGCCTCCAAGATCGATGTAGAGCTAGAACAAGTCAGAGAGTGCGTTCAGACTGGTGACTTCTCCAAAGCGGAAATCGGGTACAAGGCATGCAAAGACGAACTTGCTGTTGTCGGGTATATCATATTGTGCCAAACACGAATAGTCATACCAATAAACCTACGAAAGGAAGTCATGGAACTTGCTCATCAAGGGCATCAAGGGATTGTCAAAACCAAAGCCAGACTGAGAGAAAAAGTATGGTGGCCAGGGATAGATAGAGACTGCGAAAACTACTGCAAGAAGTGTCACGGGTGCCAGACAGTATCACAACCAAATGGTCCTGAACCAGTTATTCCCACTGACCTTCCTGAAGGACCATGGCAAGATTTGGCTCTAGATTTCCTTGGACCATTCCCAACAGGAGAACAGTTGTTAGTTATAGTAGACTACTATTCCAGGTACTTTTTGGTTAAAATCATGAAATCAACCACTGCCGAAAAAGTGATTCAGGCCCTGGAGGAGACTATAGATACGTTTGGAATACCGTTCTCAATAACAACAGACAATGGTCCTCAGTTTGTGTCTCAAGAGTTCGAAGAATACCTTGCAAGACTAGATGTCAAACATCGCCGGACAACCCCGAGGTGGGCACAAGCAAACGGAGAGGTGGAACCCCAGAACAGGACACTCCTGAAAGCTATGCGGATAGCACATACTGAGAAGAAAAATTGGAAAACAGAGCTTCGTCAGTTCTTGAGAGCTTACCGCACCACTCCGCACTGTAGCACTGGTAAGAGTCCAGCTGAAATGCTGTTCAAGAGAAAACTCAGAACTAACTTACCATCTCTTAGATTCTCAGAAAATGATGAAGAACTGAGAGAATTCGAAAGGCAAAAGAAGCAACAGAGCACCGATGCAGCAAACAGGAACAGAACAGCATCGGATCTGAAAGTAGGCGATCAGGTATTAATGAGACAAGAGAGGGAAAACAAGCTGACCTCTAACTTCAGTCATAAGCCATTGACAGTGACTGATAAGCTCGGGACACAGGTGACTATCACAGCAGATGATGGAGCGTCATACAAGCGCAACACCAGTCATGTGAGAAAATACCATACACCCGATCAACCGAGACAAACACCAGAATATCAACAGCGGTCAGAAAATTCAAATGGAAATTCTGAGGAAGGATGGAGGGAAATCCTTAGAGAAGCAAGTGAGAACACTGAAACCAGGAATGAGAAAATGGGAGCAAGCCAAGAGATCTCAAAGTCTCCAGAGACATCGCCAAGTACCAGCCAGGCACAGCCAATGGCACAAACCCCATCTAGCAGACCAAAACGAGAAGTTAGGCAACCCACCTATCTTAAAGATTTTATAACTGGTAAATAAATAAAATACAGTTGAAGCTTGCTCAATCACCGACCATCATGCACAGGTCAAATACTCAGGTCATGTTAACATTGTCATTGGTGCTATTTAATAGTTAACTTGAAGGTGCTAATTGGGTAAATCTCCTTTGGAGTTTCAATACTTAGCACTTATAGGACTCGTTGCCGCACGGAGCGTAAATAAAGGACGAGACCGCAGGTCGAGTCCTTTATTTACGCTCTGTGCGGCAACGAGTCCTATAAGTTGATTATTATACATGCCTAGTTTTGCATGCAAAACATGCTTAATTAAAGATACATTAACATAATTTGCCATATCTGGTGTTCGTACAAGAGGAATATAACTATAGAAACAGTTGAAATGTTGGAGAAAGAAAGCCCTCGCACACGGCAAACTTGCGTCGGCAACCTTGCGTCGGCAATCTTGCGCCACCAAACTTGCGTCGCCATGACAACGCGCCGGTAATGTACTAGTCCAATACCACGTTACAAGTAATGTGCGGCTGTCGGGGCCTCAGTATTGAATGCGTGTATAATAATAACTAATATCGTTATCTATGGTGCTGATTGTTACATGTGTATAAATACTTGTGAGGTCATCATGTATTAAGTCATTGTGGCGTGTGTTAAAAATGAATATTAATTTTTGATCTGAGACAAGGAGGAATGTAATGTCTACGTCTATAGCGCACACACTGGGCGCCGCCATCTTGGATCTCGCCACTAACGTGAAGACCAACGTGATTATGAATAAAGCATTCTGGGTACTGTAATGGCCGTCTCGTGTTGTTTACTTCTATAAGCGGGGATATATTCAGGGAATATCACAGGGTGGTCTCCACTGGCTGCGGTAAGCTCTGCGGTAAGCCTTGCGATGGTGTTGTGTTGGTGAGAAGTGGCGAGTTCCTGAGTACATGATTCGCTGACCATGTAGGCAAGGACCTCGTCATTCCTCACCACCTACAGAACCAGTACAAACCATCGCAAGGCTTACCGCAGAGTTTACCACAGCCAGTGGAGACCACCCTTAATGCTTATGGAAAATACAAATTAAAAATAAAGATCATTTCGAGGGTCTACTAATGAAATAGCCAATAATTATTACAGCATTTACTGATTCTACAAACAGCATTTCAATGTGATTTTCTCTTGTTTGTTTGTTCAACTTCAATAAATTTTGTTAATTCTAATTCCATTTACTTTCCTTATTAAAATTGTCTATATGCCTAAGGATCAATCGGCAGAATTGCCCTCTCCAGGGCTAGAACCCACTTCACCCTTCAAACATACCCTTTAATCTAAATATTAATAGAATAGCGTTGAAAGTTGTAAAACCCCTATCTTCTCCGAAACTGCTGGCCAGATCTCTGATATGTTTCATGTGCACATTGCCAAAAATGGTGCAGAGCCATTCCGCTGTGTTTCATTAACAAATTAGGGTTAGAAATGGGTTTGATATGGGTTAACATTGAGCACCCCGATTCAGGGTCCCCACCGCTGCCTGAAAACAAACCACTATCAGTGCCCCTACATCAGAATTCTGGGTCACCCAAAGCATGTTTCTCATAGTAAGAGAGAACTCTCCTTCTATGATAATGGTCTAACACTCTCTGCCTCCCTCTGTCTTTCTCACAGTCCAGACCTCTTCTTTCTCTCTGTCTCTCTAACTCTGTCTCTCTATCTCTGTCTGTCTGTCTGTCTCTCCCTTCAGCCACAGTACAGTGCGTGAAATTAACATTTTTTCTTAAAGATTTACTCACCCACTCAGAAATTTATCAGCCTACTAATTACCTGACAATGGGAATGGGGGAGGGAGCAGGAGAAGGATTGGGAAAGGGAACAAGAAAGGGAGAGAGAGCGAGAGAGGGATTGGGAAAGGACAGGACAGTGACAGAGACAAGGACAGGGACCGCCCACACAGAAATTTACCTGCCCACTAATTACCTCACAATGAAAGTAGGAGAGGGAGTGGGAGCGGGAATGGGAGAGGGATCGGGACAAGGGCAGGGACAGGGACAGGCAACACAACAACCAAAATAAGCATCTAAACAGGGTTAATACAGATACTAAGTTGTAGAGACATCTTGAATAAGAATATGGCGGGAGAGGGAACAAGGAGAGATGAGGATGTGGGCCCCACTGTCCCACTAGCAAATCCTGTGCGTAACACAGGTATTTGCTAGTTCAAATTAATACGGTAATCAAGGGAGTTATTGTATTATTCATATATATCTCTGCATATATACTAATTATTTTACATCATACTTGATGTTTTAATTATAAAGCAAAGCAAATCTAGAATACCTTTAACAATGAGGATCATGTGTAGAGTTATAAGATAAATGGATATAGGGGAAACACAATAATACAGTGTCCGCGATCGTTTCTGTGCCTATATTTGTAAACAGGATGGGGAGTTCTCACTACTAACTGGTGGAGATAGAGGGCCACGTGAACGTTTTATGATCTTCAGAGAGATGACTATTTTGAATGTTTGAATGTTCCTTTTATTATTCACCCAACGTTTCGAGAGCTTTGCTCCCTTCCTCAGGGGTGATGGATGGTAAGTAATTTATAAACAGGATTTCCGTGTTGTACTAGCTGGCGCTTGAATATGAATATACAAATCTGTTCCATTTGATTGCCTGGAAGACCTGCTGTTTTCGTTCAGTCACAGAAGATGTGGATCCCATTTTCAACTTGATTATACGCCTATATACCGGTATTGTGAATGTGTACTTGGCATATGTAAATCATATTTATCTGAAATATATATTATTAGGCATGAGTATAGCGAATGCCTTTCTCTTATCACTATTGAGTCATTCTGTAGCCCGTCATTCTATGACCTGTACCTCTGGATCTGGATCTTATAAGCCGATTTGGCCGATTTTCAGATTGTGTAGACCCTGCGTTTCCATGTATGTTGCTCGAAGTTTGCATTTTGCAGTCTCTAAAACTTTATATTATAGATTTTCACAGCAGCGGTCTCACAATTCTTCCTCTCTCAGCCAATTTATTTTGCCAATTATTTCGTTACAATTAAATCATTTGTGTTATTACATCCTCATTTTTTTCTTCACTTGCAAGGTTGGAAAAATCGCTTCAAAAAGTGATTGTCCGGGCCGTGGGATTTTTCCAACCCCGACTTATATTTTATCAATGTATCAATGTATTTTAAACAATGTCATGTGCAATGGGTCCTGGGCAATGCTTTGGGTGCTGCTCCAGGCATATATCAGTCCTCCTTGCGTTGATCTACAGTTTGAATCGCATAGCTTGATAATGTCTAATACAGCTTTTCAGCTGATACTGTCATTGATATTTCTTGGATGTCCAAAATTATGGTAGTTGCTGATACTGCCATTTGACATTTGTTCCACCTTTTGTTTAGTGGAGTGGTGGCCTTGACCCGAGGTCAGGGTCATGCCATACATACTTCCAGTCATCTGATAACCTCTATTATAAGTGTCAAACTTTGTCTACTTGTCCCACCAATATTTGTTGCTCTCTCGATATATATTATTAGGAGGGTAGCCTCTGAGTGTTTTTCTGTTTTAAGTTGTATTTCGATTGAATGGGCGCAGCCTCCTTTTAGTATCACTATAGAAAAGGTATACTCTATACTGAAGGCTTTGTCACACCCCTGGCTTAGTCTAAATTGGAGGGGTGGCCTGACAGTGGCCACATGGGTTTGTTTTGACTGTGTGGGCTGGTGCTGTTAAGTGGAGGAGTGTATTGGCTTGGCCTGTTTGCTGTGAGTGACAGGGAGGGAGGTATACAGACTGAGTGAGTGCTGTGAGTGACAGGGAGGGAGGAATACAGACTGAGTGAGTGAAGCCTGTTGGCTGTCCTGTTGGCTGTGATTGACAGGGGGTTGGCTACTAGGCATTCCTACTAGGCCAGTGAGAGGAAATATCTGAGGAGATCATCAGATAAGTTATGTAACTGAAGTGTAACATCACTGTGAAATGCCTCCTGCTGATTGTGGCCCAGAGTGGAGGAGGTCAGGTTTGGAAGTGAGTGATGGTTGCCATGACAACATCCATGTGGAGTCATATTCATGGCAATGAGGGTTAGGGAGATGAGATGAGCAAAGTGATTTAGTTTTGTGATTTAGTTTACAGTCTAGCTGTAAATGTTACATACTTCTTATACTTTCATATTGTAGGGTATTGATGGGATAGAGGTAGGAGCACAGGTGGTATTTAGGTTTAAATGAGGTTAACAAGTTTGGAACTGAAAGAGGCCTGATCTTAAATACTTATGAGCTAGGGGGAGAGTAACCCTGGAGAGGGGGACCTATGGCCTGCATTTTTGCACAGGTCTGCATGTATACATGGCTGGTGCACCCTTAGACCACCCCTCCCGCTCTACTTTTTTCTCCAACTATCTCGACTTTACGATGGGCTATCTCAACTTTACGATGGGCTATCTCGACTTTACGATGGGCTATCTCGACTTTACGATGGGCTATCTCGACTGTTTCAACTATGCAATCAAATGTAACACTCAGCAATCGACTGTTCAACTAATTAATCAATAAAAAACTGAATTACACGGAATGAACTCTATACTAAATAATGAAAGCAGAAAGTAAATAACAGTTACGCTAATCAGCTGGGCTAGCCTCCTAGTATCGAAAGATACTGTAGCAACTGGCAGTAGTATGTTGTCTTGTATTATATATATATATCAATGATGGACATGTGGCTAATGAATTGTGCGTGAGGTAAGTGATACACACTGGCTCCACACTCACTGACTGGGGAATTTGTGAAACCTGCTACTGTGACCTTTTTCTCAGGCCCAACTCGTGTTGTAGTGCATTTAGGCACTCCCATAATCTGATATAATTCTTTTCTTGCATATATCACAAGATACTGCATGGGGCCCCTAGCGTGGTATATGTGGATATGCACTCCTCCACCCCAACTCTGCATCCAGAGTGGGAAGGAGGGGACACCGGTAATTACCCATTAATTACCAAATAAGACCAAAAGTATATTTTTTATCAAGTGTCCCCTTCCCCTCCCTTCCCCTCCCCCCCCCCCTCCCACACCCCACCATCTACGGTGACATCAGTCTCCCCGTGGATGGATACTAGTACAGGTATACTATACATACCTTTGTTCAATTGATGGCTATCTACGGTTATAGCGAATAAATCTATCATTGTATTTCGCCTCAGCCACTCAAAGGGCTATAATATAGTTTTTTAGGTTGCTTCCATTAAAAAAATTATCATTTTTCTACATATTGCTATGATCCCTTCTAAGGAGATAATTGACTGATTTAGGAGAACTCATTCATTATATTATGAACGTAAAGGTAAAGTCAATCAAGTCAGTAAGTGAATCTGAAGTCATAAAGTCAATACACCTGGAGAGGGTATAATATTCACTAATAATCATGACAAAAAGTTTATTATTATTTATTATCATGGAATTTTTATTCATGTCTTCATATGCAGTTACATGGTGTTCTCGTATACATTTACCAATTCATAATTCATAAATGGGGCAGACAGTTCTACACAGTAGATCTTCCAGAGCGTCCTACAAAATAGGAGATAAAAGATTGATGTTTACATTTCTTAATAGTTAATATTCAATTTGTTCAACCTTCATTCAACAGTCTAATATAATTCAATGTGACAAGGTGATCGACCAGTTATGATATTTGACATTATAGCAATATAACTAACATCAGTTTACTCGTCAAAGTTGCTTCAGTTTTGATAAGACTTAGACAATTTTGCTTTGACTGAGGAAATATTTGTCCTCTAGGTATACTCCTAGACATTATTAATTTACACAGCAGTCCTTAATCCGTAAAGCAAAACCTTGTTTTCCCCTAAGAAGTACAGCTCGGGTGACTTAATTAAACCCCTCTTTATTCCTATTTATCAATCAGAACAGAAGATAACCTAACACTAGGCTAGTGTTTGGACGGCTGCATAAAGACATTTGATGAAATAGACAATCAAATACTTCATAGATAATTCAATGGTCAACGTGTAAAGAATAATCACTAAATTGTTTTGAGAGTTATTACATTATGAAGCAAACGTAAAGGGTCATATTGCTTAGGGCATGGCATTTCAATTGGATCATTGTTCTTTTTAATTATAACGAAGATTCAAAGCCCTTACCAAAGATAATAGTGGGGTTTGCCCTTACTAGACGAGTTCTACAATGGAGAAGATATAGAGGTGTTGCACGATTTTTCCCCCTTCAGCGTTCATCTTTCTGAAACGTGTAATTTCAAAAGCGATTTAAGTGTGTTCCACTTCTTCTAGAACTACCCTCGATTCATGCTATTTTATGATCCAGTGGTGCCACTTCCAGCGGATCATAGATATGTGTTTATCTAGAAAGTAAAGTTCACTGGGTTAGAAGGAGATTCTGTTTGTACTACGTCGAGTGCTGTGTTTGTGTTTTTTTGTGCTGTGGTCTCTTCACTCTCTATGTGTGTCCGGATCTGCTTGTTATGACAGATATACTCCTGGAGTATTCCTGACGAAATTTTTGTGGCATAGTCATTCTTTTACAGTTTTAGCAAGCGTTCAGTTCTTTGCTGATTGTAGATCTATATTATGGTCACATACACGTGCCATACATAATGATTATGCATCTATTCATGTATTATATAAGTATACTTTATACGGAATATGCTCTGGTATTGTGTTGTATATTATCCCTGTATATAATATATATCTTTTATTGCAAATTGACTATATATTATGTTGTTTCATGGATAATCTATGTGGCTCGCAGTCCGCCATCTTAGTTAAAAATCACATTTGTATTAATTGAGTGTCCAACCTTTAGATTCTGGTTCCTAAATGGGCTATATTTACGTGAAATGAATCCAAAGTCATGGAAAATGGTTGATGCACTCTGTTACAAAAGTTCATCCAGGCACACCAAATTGAAAGTACGTAACAAATTTTGTTTCCTTAAACTAACATTTTTCTAATAATCTAAATCAGATTTCAAATCAACCGTACTAAACAATGTGGTCTCCATTTTCCCATATATATACATATGTGTGTGTTTCCATGTCAGCAATCAAAACGAACATTACTGACTTCTATTACATAGACGTTCCTTTAATCCTTTCATATGATACCTACCGGAATATGGATGCATGTTACCACCAGTTATATTTAGATACTTTTATGTTTTAAAAGCCCCAGGCGTTCCTTGTTATTGTCAATCCTAACAAACTCGTATTCAGATATCTGAAAAAATGTACCCAGAAGCTAGATTCAAGAAATGCACTTTCTATAACGATGCCATTCTTGAAATGATATAATATAACAAAATTGACCTCTAGATATGTTCATATTTCAAGAAAAGTAAGTTTGAATCCTACTTGTCCTGATTGTAAAATTTTAGCACGAGATTGACCCCGGGATTGACCCCACTATTCGTACATTGTTTGTTTGTTTGAATTGTTTATTCTATCTACATACTCAAAGAAACTGCGATTTTTGTTTCAAATTCGTTAGCCTCTGTCAGCACGTCACAGTAGCTGTAAAATTGCAGGGACACCCTTGCAATGTTACTTGTTAGGGCCATGACAGGAACGTTTGTTATTGATTCTCTGTGTCATGATGAAGCGGTTTCGTCTATTTTCAATTTGCATTCATCATCCAGCGTGTTTTCTCGTTAGGAACTAGCATATAAGCATTGTAGCAACACTTGTCAAACTTGATCGGTTTTGTATACATGATGGAATAGAACTCTTGTCTTCTACCCTTAGAGGTTCTTTCTCGAATGCAGATGCATATTTGCATATTCCGTTGTATTCCATTAGGACGCGCGGGAATAACACGTTCATATTGACAAAATCATTAATGTCCTTTAATACAGTTTAATTGGTAAACTTCACTTCACTTCCTTCACTCAAATGAAAAGCTAAACTCATCGTACAATAACATGTTATACTGGTACTTTAAGCTCTTTCTCTGTCTTTCTTCTGTGCATATGAGACATTCCATCGACTTGAAACTCCCTGCTTGGAATAGTCCCTAAATTCCCTTATACATGTACACTTTCTCTCTTGCTCTGCCCTTTCTCTCTGCTCTTTCTTTCTTTTTTCCGCCTCTCCCTTCCTTGCCTCTCTCTTTTTCATTTTCTTTCTCTTGCCTCTTGACGAGCGAGAAGGCGTCAGTGGCATAATCAATTAAGCATAACAACCCAGTCTTGTACCTCTGCCCCCATCCAGACAGGGTGAAGCCTATTAGATAGGATCCGCTGAGATTTCCAAATTATGCTCTATTTCCCATTTCCCCGACCTCGAGACCTACCTTATATATATGTTATTCGCCCTATTAGGGTCTATGCATGAGATTTCACCCAGGTTTTTAAGGTCTTACTAGTACAATAACTGCACACAAGGCTGCATGCGGTACTGCGTATCTCTCTATGTATTCTTTGATGCCATCAAACTCAATCACTCTCGCACATTGGAACACACTTGGCCATACTCGTGTAAGATCCAGAAAGTAACCGCACAAGGTATTTATTTGTAGGAAGTAAATTGGTTATATTTCACCAGATCTGAACGCTTTTAGATTGTTTTTATATTTAAAAATAAAGGATTGTCCCCCCCGCCCCGCCCCCCACTCTGTATATCCCTCCTACCTACAATATCCATTTGATTTAGTGTTAAATACCGTCGACGTACACACCACAACGTGCTGTGTACGTCAACGCAGAGAGCTATAATATGTACATGTGTACAGCCAGCGGGAGTGTGTATGCAGGGGCGCTTGCGGCAGTATTGGGAGACACCATTTTCGGCGCTTGTTGATATATTTCACGGCAATGGCCGTCGATTCGAATCTTCCCAATGCAATCTTCCGAGCTATACCTGACCCTACCGTTGTATATATACAGTATTGATGTATCGATTTCGGCCAAAATTGCAAGGAAAACCTGTTTAGATTGTCATCATTGTAGATAGAATATGCGGGGGAGCACGATTGTATTGGCAAACAGGGGGATAAGTATCAATCTCTCTCTATTAGCGTGAGGACCCGTAATGGCGGGTGTGACGTTGTAATGGGTAGTGATCCTGCCAGATTGGCAGCTTCTTTCAGAAGCGGTGGTCACGGAAGAGTCGAGTGAATTCGGAGTAATGGTTTCTCTTTCTTACCAGTAGCGCCACCAGTAGCCTGGAACACAGCTTGCAAGCGTTACTTGGTGTGCCATGTAGACATCCCGGCTACATGGCTGGGATGGCGGGCGGGCAGGCTGTACGGTGTCGGGGAAGGGAGGACATTCTTTAAATAGCCTAAGGTTTCATTATCCACTCAATAATAAAGATAAAGATAAGATAAGTAAATCTTTTATTTGTCAAATAATTCGATAAATACAATGTGAAAAGAAAAAGACAAAAGGGTCTAATATCCTAGTTAATTTAAGAGTTATATAAGGGCTTCAAGCCTATTTCAGCTATCAATGACTGTCTGGTGTGTCACGCTCTCTGGACAAGTCTTGGCTATCTCGAAGACTATACTTAAATGTTGGTACCGTTTGTGCACGGCTGCTTTGTGTATTCTCCATCAGGGGACAGACCCATTACGTAACATTACATATCACTCTTTCTTTCTCACTCTCTTCTCCCCCTCACCTATCTCTATCTCCCTGTCTCCTTCCCTACCTCTCTTTCTCTTCCCCCTCTCTTTCTTCTCTCAACTCTCTTGTTCTTATACCCCTCTCTCTCTCCTTCTCACTCTCTCTCCTCTCCTCGTGTACCATAGAAATATAAGCTGTGATGAAAGTCAAACCCTGCATTCATTTCTTTTATTGGTACCTGGGAACTGCATTTGTATTGAGTACCTGTATATAGTTTTAGCAAATAGTTCCTATGCCAATTATTGCCTGGCAATAATTCACATAGGAATAAAGTTTGTGAGTGTGTTGGCCACTAAGGTACGCTTTCTATTCATGCAATGGGGTTATATTAAGGATAGTAGGAGGGATTTTACAAATGACATCTCTATTAGTCCGCAGATATGCCCCCCAAATTGATTTCCCCGTTGCCAGAAATATGTCAGTATTTTTTCCATGCCCCCACTTTCATCCCTGTTTTCAGGTAAATTCATTGAAGCAGAATCCATCATATTTTCCAAAACATAAGATTTTAGGGCGCCTCAAATGCTGGTCCATAAAATATTTTATCCTCAACTCACACATAAGTATGTCTATCAAAAGACATGAATTGCGGCCGCCCACTGCTCATTATGCAACGATCGCTGCTTTTATGATTGTGGGCTGAAGAACCAACGGCTCTTCTTATAGGAAATCAGGAATATTCTTAGCAAGCAGACAGAAAGCTACTTTAAGAGACCTGGGACCAACCGGCTCATGTAGGCTCTTCGGTATTCGGTTTTCTCCCTTTTTTAAAAATAGAAAATGCTCACTTTCAAAGTTCGGATGTAGGAACTAGTATTTACCTTTCATGATACCGAAGATCAAATTTTCAGTGCTTCATTATTACATTGATTTGTTAATTTGGTTCATTAATTTGTATACATTTGGGTCAAGGTTGGTGCACCAAAGATAGTCAATGCTGTTATATGAGCAGGAATCGTTAGTTATCGGATAATCCATTAATTATGTCAGGAAGCTGTCCAGTGCATGTTGATGTATGTAGTCCACCTGTCAGTTTTCATGTTCTGCAAACATAACTTACCTTGTATGTGTGCCCAGATTTATTTCTACAGGAAAAGGGATGCAATAGATAATCATGCAACTGAGTGTGAGATTATTGTCATCGTTGGGCTATGTCATATACCACAAATCCAAAGTATAATCGATCCTGGTAATATCAGGCATAGAGCCACCTTCTGAATTAGGTCTCATCTTTTTCTCTCGTGATACTGATTTTGTTACCTTCCTAGAAAAGTCCTTATGCAATGTTCATCAAATATATTGTATGTGTAATGGTGTATATATGGCGAATATGTATTGTACTTGTAGTAATTATGATCCCAGGTATGTTGGTATTCGTCCGCTTGCAGCCCCCCCCCCCCCGCCCCACGCCCCACGCCCCCCGCCCCCACGAGTATGATGGACGAAGCCAGCAAAGCAGGCTAAGGTATGGCATGATATCATTTTTTCTAAAGTTGAGTGACATTTTCTGGGATCTCTGTGAATGTCTTTCAGTCTTTAGAAACTAAACTAAATATGCGCGACTTCTTTTGTGTGCACTGTCCTAGATACGTCGATCAGAGAGTGTATTTCCAAAGTGCCTCTGTCATACGTTTTTATCAATTTGTGTCTGGTGAAGATAGGTCGATTCTAGCATTGCTGACCTAGTCTAGATCCATTTCACATATCAATTGTGATAACTCCAGTCTCTTTTATTCTCTCCTATATACCCCACAAGTGGATATGTAAAACTAGTGGCTTGGGTAGTGGTTTTTGCCACCCTTCTGAAAAGCTATGAAGTAGGCCTCTCTCTCATCTCACTAGTAAAAGCTATCTATTCCTATATATAGTGGTGAACATAGCGCGTCAAATACATTTACAAAGTTTCCCCACCTATCTCAAACAGGAATATTTATTTGAGTTCTGGAGAACTAAGAGCACGTGGAACTGTGCATTTTGGTATGTTTCTGGTACCCACGTTGGTCATGGTAATTATTTTAACAAATATTATTCATTGTATTTTTCATCTACGATCTTTGATATTATCTCAAAATCATTCCACGATGTATGTAATGCTTCCCTACATAGCCCCCAGATGTGTATTCATTATACCAAACTCTCCATCGGTCAGCCCTGATTATGCCGAGCTCTCAAAGCAGAGAAAGCTTGTAATGAGAGAGTTCTGCTTAGCTTTCTCAGTACTTTAAGTGGCAGGAAGCATAAACTATTTAGTGACAATTCAATTACCACCGATAATACATTGTACCAGAGCTATACATATACATATATATAGCTCTGATTGTACGTAAAACATATATTAATTCGTCGCAACAAAAACATATACTGTAGATAGAAGGATCTTCTCTTCTATATTCCATGCCCATGTGAAACCATACAATATAATATATTTAGATCAGTTACCCTCTAAAAGATTCAGGAAGCTCCCCCGTGGACATCTCGACAATCCAAGCTGCAAAAGCGACGTGTAACGCCATCAGAGCTGGGATCAGAGCTCTGCATTATGAAACCATACCCATTATATACCGGTATATTAGTATTCTAATTGTAATTATGCGCTTCAGGATCTAGATGCATATTTACGGGTAAGAATGCCAGCATCCTGCCACCAACTTCCGAAGTTAACGTGTTATGCCATAATTGCAATCGCTGTGACCAAAAGAGCTATGAAGTTTATTCTTGACCCAGTCCCTATCCTGCCATTCCACCGAGACAACTATGTCCTTGGGAGAGATGTTCGCACTGAGTGCACTCCAGAAATAAGAGTTCTCTTTGATTGGGAAAATACCTTATAGGCCAATATATATATGTATGCCTATTTATTATACACGCATTGCTCTGAAAACAACATATCTAGAGTGATTTACGCATAGTGCGTATTTCACTAGTGATTTACGTGGGGTTGTCATGGCATATTACCGCTAAAATTTAAATTTATGACTCGATATGTTTCTATTTTCATGAATGAAAGCATATAATAAATCTGTTAACTAACACGTTGGTTTCAGTCGCTTAGAATATTGCACTCGTTGGTACGCCACTCGTGCAATATTCACACTCCTTCAACCAATATATGTATACATATATATTGCGCATACCAACAAAGGGGTACATGGGATTAATCGACTGAAGACTTAATCTGGATATTCATAATGACATCCATGGCCTTTTACCTTGAAGCCTTACTTACCTTATTCACCTTACTTACCCGTCAATACCACGAGGGTATATAATTATGCCATGTATACATACATCAGGGATAACAGTTCCAATTGTTACGAGGTTCACGTAAAAGCTCCACCCTGTCGACTTATGTTACTGACATGGGATATAGACTAATATTAACAATTCCTTGACTAACTGTACATGTACCATATTTAGTTAAGCTTTGGGGGCAGGTGGCGGGAAGAACGACGTAACTTTGAGGGCAGGTGGCGGGAAGAACGACGTAAGGCGACGCCATGTATCAGCTTTACTTCCAATATAAAAAAAAACATAAAAAAACGGTATTATATGCAGGGCATGATAAATCACCGTCCTCTTTAAAGCGCAGACATTTAGATTGTGCCAATGCAATAGGGAAGCCTTTAAGGTGTTCATATATTTAGAATTCTTGCTATTCACACAGACAGATCGTCGCTTAAGTAGTAGAGGTTTTGCCCTGGATGAACGTGCGGAAGCTATAATGCCTTTTCACCTTTAGACCCGCGCCTGTACATCGCAATCCAAATATCGGCTGCCCTGATCAAGCTATTTCTTTTTTCTTGTTCGCCAGGTGTCGCATCGTAGGTGAGAGCCAATCAGCGGGTGTGGCTGGGCGAGTGGATGAGCACGTGCAACAGTGATATGGCCAGCGTTTGTGTCGTGTGGATGCCACTTCAGTAGAAAGAATCATCAGCGGCCGCTCTTACCGCCGCGGAAAGACTTTACCCATATAATAGTGGAAAGCTAAGCAATCGGGAAGTTGTCACAACACCTTCCCGGCAGGTGCCTTTATACCTGAGGTTTCCTTCACATCCCCTTCTTTTGATTCAACGTTAATGTCTGCTAAGAACAAGAACAAGCTACAGCAGCTTCATACAATAACTGGAAATACCATTTGCTCAGACAGATATACACAGTTCATCAGTGCATTTTAGGCATTCGGGAAATCATAAACACGCGTAGCTGAGCGAAGGAAACGGTGAGTGCATCTATAGTTTCTTTCTCTGTGTGGTATATCCTACGAGCTGAACTGGCCCGCCCTCGGTTTTAATCAAACTCTATTCGTTTCCTATGCTTTAATGTGTAATACTGTTATTCCGGGCATAAAAAGTGAACCACGGAAGAAGGATCCCTCTGATCGATGATCAAAGTTCCCACGCCCATAAAGCCTATTGAGCAAGCTTATTGTTATTCAACTTTTTTCAGCACAAACGGTATAATGCTTACAATATTACTATTCCCATGCAGTCGAGCCAACAAAGACGTTATCGATCATCGAAAGAATACACATCAGTTTATGAATATAAATACATGTATCTCAATGCCAGATTACCGAGTATGAGTATAAATATATAGATACCATTATAGACGTATATGTGTAATTCACCTGAATGACAGCGTGTGTGTGTGTGTGAATATATTCAGGACAGTGCACTCTAATCAATGCACTCTTGTGACTTCCAGTAATGCCATTTATTTACAATTTCTCCAGCAATTTCGTCTCTTCCCTCACCTAGGTATGAAGCTGTGACTCACAAGTTCCAATTGTTCATCCTTTTGTCTTTCATAACTAAATGTATTGTCACATTTTTATTCAGCACGAACATAATTAAGATATATTTAAGTCGGGCAGCCGACCTTAATAATTCGCAAATCTGGCCACCAGCCGAGAATATTAATTCATGAACAGAGCCCAATTAGAGCGAGTCTGACAATATTGTATCTAACGAACACGTTTTCCCCACGCAGCGTTGTTTCAAGCAACGCCTTTTTGTTAAGACTTCAATGTTTACACATCATGCAACCTACATTCTTCCCCATTTATGATATGTCACCTTAGAATACTCCAAGTTGTAACATAAAATATATGCTTTACTTGCCTGTTATCATTCGCCACTTTCGGATCCAAAAATACATACACGTTGGTTGAAGGAGTGTGAATATTGAACGAGTTGCGTAGCAACGAGTGCAATATTTTAAGCGAGTGAAACCAACAAGTTGATTCACATATTTATTATATATGCTTTCAATCATGAAAATAGAAAAAAAAATCGAGTCATAAATTGGAATTTCAGCGGTAATCTTAGTATAAAAAACAGATTGGTTGCCATGACAACCACACATAACTCACTCGTGAAATACGCACTATGCTTAACTCACCCTAAATACGTTGTTTTAAAGCAATGCGTGTATAATAAAGCATGGAATACAATCATAAGATCGAAGCGCTCGTAAACCTGTCTATTAATCCTTGCTCTTGTTATTATAACGCATATATAAACCTATCACTTATGCGTTAGTATTCTTTGCTTTTATAAATAATAGCTTCGAAAATGGGATGGGTTGTGGTCAAAAGTTGCTATCCTAGCATTTTTGTTTCATCTTACTTATTATTTCCATAGAACTAGCTAGTTCTATGTTATTTCATATTGAATTATTTCATTCTATTCTGCAGACGATATTCATAGTTCCTCTTTTCTTCCGGGCATTTCCATTTGATCCTATGCTGTTATCATGCAGATTATTATGAACATTACATCCTTATCAGGTAAATTACCGTGACTATTACTCTTATGCTCTAACTCTAACACCCTGTAATTTTTAATTTCCCGGCAAAAAGTGTTGGGACTTCATGCGATAACATAATATATAAAAATAAAAAGTGATATGATTCCGCCATGGAATTGGTCTGTGTCCGAGGCCAGCTATTAACTATGTCTAAAGTGCATGGTGTATGTATATAACACCAGTACCTCTCAAGTTACGTTTGTTTAAGGCGATCCTGACCAATGTATTTCCGAGATGATTGATTTTGACCTCAAAAGTTAACGACCCTTTCGAGACGACCCGTTTTACTTACTGACGTAGATCTAGGGAATACATTTTAAAGTTATAATTGAGGAATAGATCCCTGCCCTCGTTGGAGTTTATCTCAGAAATTATCTTTATTCATGTATGCAAAAATACAGGCATAGCATCATATTGATCCGTGCCAAGTATAGATCTAAAAAGCCCATCCTCGGTATAGTGCATATGTCTTGGAGGTATTATCTGTTGCATGTTTGTATATTGATTCTTGGTTAGGGATAGTGTAACTTTCATTAAATTAATTGGGGAGTGCTGCTTTGATTCGGTATATTTCACCTCAAGGTTGCAGTTTTCTCTTCAATCACCCCAGATAACGATCTATTGATTGAAGAGACACATAGGACGCACCTTCCTTATCCGGCGTTCGAGTGAGCGGAATATTAACTTATCAAATATAAATTCGCCGTCTTTACCTTTGAAATTGGGCCTTTTGAAGGAGAAAAGTTCATTAAATGAAATTGTAGCCAGTCTCCAATTGGTGATTTTTTTCTGACAGCTATTTTTGCCCTTCGATTGGAAACTTATGTTTGCGATCTCCTTTGAAAATCCGGCTTAGTTCATCAATAATGCATCAGCGTGAGGGTAGGAGAGATCGATGCTGTTTCTTCTCATAGGTATCTGATCTCAGTTTACTGTGTATGCCCGACGACCCTGAGGCATAAATCTTTCCCGTCTGAGATAGATTGAGATTTATAGGTATTCAACCCGACACGCTCGCTTAATATAGAACAAATAACTGACCTAAATCTCGGAAGTTTAAAAATATTTAAAGCATCAGAACATTGTCATTAAACGTTCCCCGAAGTTTACCATCTATGAATGTACCTTGCTGGTTGTTGTACTAAAAGTAAAGATGCGTCGAAATGTACGAAGTATCAGTCTAACTTGCACCATATCATATGCTGGTCAAGGTTATTTACGTAAGATTTCCACATGTAACCCTAAACGAAGCCACTTTTCCTAAAGGTTAGAATATTGTCAATCGCATGTGAGACATGTTTATATGCGCAAACATTCGGCCAGAGTACGGCATAGTAACTGCTATTGAACCACTTCTTGACACCGTGCATGTACTATTTTAAGAGACCCAGTTCTCAGTATCTGACATAACAATGAGAAATACGGTTGATTGTGCCTCGTTTATTTCCTGTAAACAGTTCCCCAGAAACCTATTTATGGAGATGACTTCTGGCCTTTTCCTCCTGTACCACAGAAATTGATGTTTAATATTATTAAAAACAAAAACGTCCATCCCTTGCTTGTACGAGAAACCTCCTGCACTAGGAAGAGTATTTGGCAACAGGAGGAAACTGCGATTATTCTAGTTATCCGGGCTGTGACCCAAATTGTCACAATATCTCGTCGTTATTGCATTATTGGCCTGTTGAGGGGCGTGATGTTCTGCAAAAATCCAATATGATAGCCAAAGCCTTTGAGGAAATGACCTTTAACACGTCGTTAATTTAACAGATTCTAATCCCACCTACCTCGGTGCTCTCGGTTTGACCAGTTCGTCAATAGCAATCAGGACATTTGGTGGCCATGCAGTCATCGCCGCTAATCAATTGCAGTGTTTGCACTCTTAGTTATTGGATATACCGCCTTAATGTCAATGGCCTTAGTCAGACATCCATACATATTCTGGTTAAGATAAGAGGCGGACTTATCGGCCACATTGTGTTTGACTTGGCTAATATTAAACAAAGACAAAATATCCCCCTACGTGATAAGCTCGTCGCCCCGATGATTTAGACCAAGCTCCTCAATCGATGTAAATGTACTGCTTATTATATATGAGTTTGATATGACACACTTTGTGCATACCCGCTTCTTGTCGTACATACTCTTTATTCACCAGAATAAATGGTTCTATAGATATTATTATTTCATAGAAGCGATACATAGCAGTCTTTACCATCGATATGTTGACGCAAGGTTGGCATCGACCATATTTTATTTCAAACCTAAGTTCTATTCATAGATAGTATTATTTATACCAGTTTTGTGTGTATTATATTCGCTCAAGGAGCTCGTAGATCAAGCACTCCAACACCTCTACTATCCCTTTGATTGTAAAGGAATCCCAGGGCCATTACGGATAAGAAACTAACAGGTACGGGTTGGTACCTATATAGTAAAGGGCAACATAGTCGCATCACAGAACCTATATTGATTATCTTTTTTCACTCCTGACTCTGGCATCATTCCTCCTACTGATGAACTATTTATCACTATGGAGAACAATGTTTGTCAAAGAGCTTTCATCTCGACGCTCTCCTCGTTCATGGATGTATTCCTATCGGCGAGGCCCGGTATTAATGGATTAATGTGTTTTCGTTCTTCTTTCTATCACCAATCTATAGCATGTGTATGCTATAACCATAACATATTGCCAGATAATATGTTTTATATAGTTCCATTTTAATCATATGAACCGAGATTAATAGGTACAGAGAATTAGGGCAATTATTAGTATGTATTTGCCCATTTGTTGACAACTGAGTTATCTCCCAAGTTCCATGTTGCGAAACTAAAGTGACTCTCACTATACACAGTTTTTGTTACAATTCTCTGGTGATTCGACGCCACGTTTGCGAGATATGAGTGTGCTATCTGGCCAATAACGATATTTGCATAGTCTCAATTACCACGCCTACCTCTTTCCATCCAGTGAGTTCTCAACGCTATCAATGGACATTATTAAATAAATTACCGCAGTCGAGGTCTGCTATATGCTATTGCGCTATGTACTCTACACAATAGGAGTCAGGCGCCATTGTAACACTCACGATTCAGGCTTTTAAGTCTTTATCATATTTGGTACAGATAGCGGAGGCATGAATGCAGGGTAATATGGAATCTGACTGTTATACTGCCATCAGTCATACATCACGGCGAGCTGTGTTATACACGCTAGGATAGCATAATGGAGTGACATCATGAAGGCTAAAGTTTTTACAAGGACAGTCATTGTAGACCATGTATGGGTCAGATTTTCTGAAAATGTACAATTGGCCTTCACCAATCCTCTCAAATAACCCATATTTAAGACAGAAATGAGCTTCAAAATACAGTTTAACATAGCAAAACAGATATTATAATCAATGTGATACCAAATATACTCATATATACCCAGTATCCATCACTTTTCAGCCTAATTTAGCAGAATTTCCTAAATGTGTAGAGCTGACAATTGTACATTTTCTGAAAATCTGACCCGTATATTGTTTATACCTTTCTTGATAGTTCTTGACAATATAATCTTTCTGCATAGTCCTGTCCTCCAGATCGAAATGTTGCTACGATAAAATTTTCAAAGGATTCTTCTCTCATTTTGTCGTTCCATAGTGGAAAAGGGAATTGATGTTTTGAACGTCTGTTCGCGTATACCAGAATACGTGTCTTTTTTGATTGGAAGCACTATACCTGAGAATTATGCATTCATGACCCATTTCTTTTCTTAAAATCGCTCCGGCTTCTGGCACTCTTCACAGTATATGAATGGATAAAAACGTTAAAGTGATTCGTTTAGCTTGACATGCCACTTTTATTGGTGAACATCTGGCATCCTTGCTTATTTATAAGTATATAATATATTGTATATTGAGCTTTAATTTCCTAATTTTCCAATTCTCGACAAAGGTATCTTTGGGAAATGTTACATTAATTACAGCTAACACACTATTGAATAATTCTAACTGTCTAATGGGCGACAGCTAAATCTCTACTGTTGATACTGCTTCTCGTTTTTACACTCCATTTAATCTTACCTTCGAATAACCACCACATTTCAATTGTAATATAGTCATCGGTGGGTGAAGGAGATACAAAATCTTTGGATAAACTCTTTCGCATAATTATCGCAAACTCTAAATGGCCAGGATGTCTTTTAAACAACGTCGAGACTTTTAAATTCAAGGAAGGATTTCCCTCGGGGTACATGCCTTTCTGGCTCAGTAAGCATTCTACATTAGCTGACAGGCGCTTTCCTCTAAGTAATTGGTCTGCAGAAGGAGGAGTGTCTGTCATTAGAGTACAAGTGCTTCCAACAAGTGTCTGATCCCATTCTCCGACTCATTATGATGTATGATCGAATTTACGACACCAATTTCTGACATAACTATTGATTTGGTCTTGATGAGATAGGTGTAATTGATCTTGCCAAACACCCATAAAAGTGACGCGCGCTTGCAAACACAAATCAATCTCAGGTGATAGAGACAGTGGTAACATTATTCCGTTATAGAGAATTAAGAATTGGTTACCATCACGATTTATCCAACCGAAAGCATTACTCTGAGTCTGAGACGAGGAGGAAACATACTGCAGTCTTTTCCCGTTGTACCCAGAGATGATTGACAAAATTCCTTCGTTGATTGTCAGTTTATCGTCTCATTCCATTTGATTTAATTCATTGATTTACGGATCGTGTTACTTGATTTTGATGACTGAACTTCAAAGAGATCCCTTCTAGTTTTTTCCGTGTTTTTGTATAACATTAACGAAATATAAATTGTTTTATCCCCTGAGCTTTCTTTCGTTAGTAAGCAACAGAAAACATACATTTTATTGACTGTATTTTTACCATGTGATTGATCCCTCTCGGTGGAAATGATCGATGTTGACAGTATATTGTTATATTGCCTGGTGTTGTTCTTCAGGGCATCATACATTTTTCAGGAAATGTAATGCCCATTCCGATTCCGTTATTGTGTGCCACGTATACGCTATATTTGCTTTCAGGATTTCCTCCTATAAACACAGAGGTGCCTTATTGAAATCCATACTGATTTATAAATACTATACGTATACTGACTTTTAATTGAAATTTTAAAATCAAAATAAACTTATAAAATAGTCATCAAAAAGCCTCTGTTCCCCTGATTGAATATTAGGGCCTCTGTTAGTGATATCTTTTTTTTCAAATATGCATCCTTCCATGCGAGCTCATGGTTGACCGTTCGAAAGACACTACTTATACCTATACAAATCCCTATCTTTTTATATATAACATATATATTCATCTTTATTTCCACATTAATTACATGATAAATTTATCTCTCATCTAAGAGTGGAAAATACCTATCTCTATATGTAGCATTCTGTCAAATCGATCTGTATTTCATGTATCTACAAATCATACAGCTACTGGCATGGGTTACAGAGCTCCAGATGCATATATAAGTCATTCAATACGGTAGGCCATAAATACTAAGTGAAAGGGTATAGATATCTGCGGTTCTCGCTCAATCAATTGTCTCTTTTTTCTATCACATTAGCTAACCGATACGAGCGCACTTATTCCTTGCGGACCATTCACCCCTGGACGCTATGCCCAAATTAAATGTTTATGTTGGCTTGGCGTCTGTTTGTGGCCCTGTCACATCATGGATCCTTCCTATTTGTTATTCTCATCTTTCCGGGTTGGTCCAGGCAATATGGTTGGATGTGAATGCAGTCTCTAGTAGCTGGTGGTTGGTCACTGTGTTGTTAATAATTGATGAGACAACCAATGAGCACTGACGTCTTGTGCCTATAGGATGTCCACACTACTCAATTCGCCCTGAGCGCGTGGAGTTTACTGTAGAGCGCTGTGCAATGGTCGTAAACCTCCGTAGCACTGTGTACATGCTATACAACTTTAGATAATCTTCAACGAGCATGGGAATACCGTTGTAGATTAATAATGGCCATTTATGGGTACTTTGGTGTAGAAATCTTACTTTGAAGACCGAATGGATCTTTACTCATTTCGTGTTCGGATCCACTGAACTAATTTCCCGCGGTGAGTGTGATGGTTTTTGTCAAAGTTGTGTCATGTTTTCCTTGGTCATCACATTGGTTGTCTGTTCTCCCTTGCATAAAATAGGGTAGAATCGATAGATCTGTTTGCCGGTCATTTCGTGTGAATACTTTCCCATTGTAAACAATATTGTTAAAGAGATCTCTTGGAATCAAAATGAGTGGAAAGTATGTTGTGGGGCACCGATAAGTAGAAATGTTGGGATTAGGTAGTACACAGTATCTTACCCACACTTTTCATACATTACTTAGTTTATAGAGTAATATTCAAATTATCTGCATTGTCAAATTATCTCGTCTTTAGTCAATCATGACGTTGGAGGTTAGCAAACATCTATAGATAGGTGGAGTGTAATCTATACAAAATAGCATTACCACTGCCACCTATTTATAATGATAATATCACCCAAATATCGAAGATAAGCTACCGTTCGCATGAGAATGATAGAACTGTGTGTATAGCAATAATCTCCGAGCCCATCTGTATGTCTTCACATGGGCATATATACATGTCTTTCTTGTTGTGACGTGTGTATACATGATGACATATCAGTCTCATTCATATTATTTATTAGCAATTACTCGTATCTCGGCCTTGTGTTTCTAGGCTGTAACCAACTAGTAGCATGAATACATATATTGTATATAACTGTATATGATAATTGTTTAATCGCCTGCTTTGTTTCGTGGTGTATAGTACTTTGGGTATATATTATCCTTTGAATATGACTCGTATAAAGGCTCTTGCGGTATTGACAGGAAAATAGGAAAAAGAGTCTAACTTTACTATTATGCTTCATTATCGGAAGGGTTATATCCCTTATGACTACTTTTGAGTGTAGATTTTATAGTCATTTAGATTTAATACCTACCACTAACAAACTCTTTCGTAGAGCTTTATTACCTCGTTTACTCCTAAACATACAGTTATTACTTTAGTACACCTGTAAAATGCGACATGTAAAGCAGAAACATGGTAATGCGTGTGTCCGTCATAGAAATCGAATTTTCTGTGCCGCTCTTATGGCATTTTCTCTCCAGCTTACCCGAATTTATGCATAGCTTGCGGTTATGTTATCGCTACAGAAATCTTGAATAAACACCAAAAGTCGCTGGTGTGGATGTGCATAGTTTTTGGTTTCCAGACCGTCTCGAAGTTTTGCCATCATGAAGTTTTTTTCCTCTTAAAACTCGAACATTTGAATAATTTGCATAATGTTGTCGGAAAGTAATCTGAGATTCGCAGCCATTGTTTGAGTTTAATGCAACGAGATATTCGTAGCGAGCATTACTTAACAATTGTAATGGCTCAGTAATGAAATGTAAGATGATTGTGATTGTTGAAAATTATGGTAATCATGTCATAATAATGATGATGTAATTTCTATTCTGAGAGCATCTAGCCGAAGGGACCTGCCATAATGTATTAAAACCAGTCTCCTTCTTGTTTAATGTTCTGTTCAGTCTATAGCTCAGAGTTGAGGGAGTCCCTCCCAGTCTAGGCCCAAAGTTGAGAGAGCCCCTTCAAACGAAGGGAATGCCTCTCGCCTCAAACCGCAAAGTGCCATTATAATTCCATTAAGACCACAAAATGTCATTATATTCCCATCAAAACGGCCATTCCTAGGCCAAGAAACCGATTAGCAAAGTAGGCGTCTAATCACTGACATACCACTCTTATCTGATCTGAGGCTTTGGGCCTCGAGTGCCTCCAAACTGAGGGAGAGCCTCTCGCTCCAAACCGCAAAATGCCATTAGAATCTCATTAGGGTGCCTACTCGATGGACAGGAAAGCCATTAACACAGTAGGCGTCCATTAACTGACATACCATTCTTATCTGATCTAAAAGGCTCTGAGACTGTGTTCCAATGTTTATTTTAATGAGGGCTAGAGACACAGGTCTTACGTGCAAAGTGTTATCATACGCCATTGCTTTTATAAGAGAACTCACCGCTAATAAATAGCCAGTTTTCACACCATTCCACCCACCACATGAACGGAATCACATCCATCACATACTAATGATTTCTCATTAGCCTTTCCAACGACGATGGGATATTTTCCGCGATCGGGATTTGCCAATTGCAATCATTTGGAAATACTCGCCACATGGGCCTCTCGACAATGGGCCTATAGAAATTGCTCCCAATAATGCTACACATATATCGCTTCCTTCGTTTTCGCCATGTTTGATGACGGAGATAAAAGCTTGTCGTCCTTTCAATGTGCTGTTGAGCATATCAACTGGGAACGCGCCAGCTGGGTCACTCCGTCCGGGTGATACCTCCAGCTTCTCTGTCTTTATCTATGACATGAAGGATGTGACATGATGTACGCTTTCAAGCAAGACTCTCACCGCAAACTTTATGACGCCATTAACACCCAACAAAAAAATCCTTGGTTTATTACGATGGAGACTCATCCTCTGCGTTAAACACAATAACCACTATTTGATGGTTATCCACGATACCCTATATCCCATTCAATATCCCATTCATAACATGGACTGTGCTATAAATTGATGTAATGGACATCACATAGAAATTCGCATTTGACAGATAAGCCACTTTCAATGCATCTTATATAGTGTGCGAATGATACAGTTGATAAATTATTACCCTAAGCTTGACGTGTTAATATAATTATATAATGCTTTTCAGTGATAGACGTATGTGGTATTGCGTACATCGGTCTCTTGTTCTAGCCCAAGTTTTGTATGCTTGTGGTATGATATTTTTTCCCGATCTCCTATACATCATTATTATAACTGTTGCTTGGTAATATATTGCCCTTCCCTGGTGCATTTAATATTCTCTTCCCGTCAAATGGGCATGCAGTTAATCAAATTAGCTGTTTCACCCGAGGGGCCGACTTGTTGGAGTTTCCACTAACCATCAACCTATTGAATAATTTTTTCATGGTCTGCACAAATGCGAAAGTTTTGCTGCGCTAGGAGGGAGACCTCTCTGGTAGAGCACCAAATGGCCATCATCAGTGGCACTTATACATCCTTTGCCAAGGTAATATGAATATCAATTTATACAGATATACATTTCCAGTCGGCGTTTTCGCATTATAATCGGCCCGTGGATTATGATAATCGGCCTATCTGCTACGGCACCAGCCTGTAGTCAGATCATTATTGCTCATAATGACTTCCAATGTTTTCATAATACCCCGTAGAAAAGTTCAGCACACCGCTCCTCATTCCAGCGTATATAATATATATATATATATATATATATATAACTGAAGCTTGCTACTTTTATTTTGACTCAAGCATTTATATAAACAACATAGACATAGGCGGATCACTAAATTGATAATCGATATTTGAAAAGTAAGAGTAAGCTGTTAACTAGAATTTATTCCTATTCGATCGATGAACCTGGTAACATAATGTTAAGCCATTTTTGTTCTTCGCTTGCGTTCTAGATATTCCCCTCCAACGGTGCTGTGATAAGTTGATTCACACGATGGGAAATACTGTCTGTCCTATAATTAGTCCATTGTCTTTATTCTTCGACAGGATACGTAACTGCATCCTATAGGTGCCCACATAGTCGTAAATACCGGTTTCTGTTCCATGAGCATGAAAATAATGTTAGTGGAATTTATTTATATCATTTCTATGGAAATTCAGGTTATAACCAAATCAATAGGCAGTGAACCATGTAGGAAGGTCCTCGCCATCCCTCTCCACCTACAGAACCAGCACAACGACAAACAACAACAACAACAACAACAACATCATATCATTTGTATTCCATTTTGGTAAATATATGAATTGGACGCGGTTTTATTCCATGCATTGCCATACATACCTTTAAGAATGTCTCTTTTGATTCTCAATATAAACGTTTTAATTACTCACATTATGTTTACGTTATAATTATTATATTCATTTTACGGACGTTTTGTTCACAGTTCAGTCTACATATTCCGTGTAATTATCATATATGATAGTTCATATTGATTGAAATAATGTTATAATGGGTGTAACATAAAGGAGTGAAGATTCGGTAGAATATAAATGTTGGTTTTATTGCCTGGCTGTAATCCTTTCATGCTAATTGGCAGGTGGGTTGCGACCAATCAGGGTGCAGTGTTAATCAGCACCTGGCTAGCTTTCATAGGGGAAGGAGCTGGCACACATAAATTAAAAAGTATCGATGTGACACAATGAGGTATAACAATAACATTGAATTAATTTATTGTTGCTAGTAAGATTCTCATGAAAGTGTGAACAGAATCATAATGGAAAATGTCCTTTTAATGCTTTAAGTTATATATTATGGTCAAGCTAATTCTCTCAAATAACCCCCGGCCTAAACTACCGGTAATTAGTATTCCTCGTGTACTGCATAAGTTAATTTGTCCAAGAGTCTATATGAAGAAAATACCCTCCGGGTGATACAATCCTTGTCAATGGTATTTAATTAAGTCACCTTTGCACAGTTTCCAGTCGATGCATTCGCTAATAATGTCGAAGGACAATAATTATGGTATCATCAATACGACCTTGATTATGTGTACCTGGTCTCAGTTGTTGTTCACCTACCTACTCAGCTAATATAGGGCAGACTCTCTACAATTTTCTTATCGTCTTGGACCCAGATGGTTGTGGAAGTAGGCATTTCACATCTGTTAGGTTGTGTTGGTGTTAATTAGGCTCTATTTCCAAGTCTGGATGAGTAGTATACGGAGATAGGCGTTAGCGGCAGTGTTAATGACACATCATTAGTATCACTCTCTTTTATACCCTCCCGTTCCGTGTTGCAATGCGAGCTCTGAGGAAAATTTACACCTATATAAGTACAACTGTCAACTGACTCAGAACTGATTTTAAGCGAGGAATTTCTTACTGTGCTTCTTCCATGGCAATGTAATCAAAGTCTCTACGTTGAAGCTGGCAGGAAGAAATGGCTGCTAGCTCTTATCGATATTATAGCCAACCATAAATCCATCCCAATTGTGGACTAGTTGCTAACTGTAGATTGAAAAAATCCCTTGATACCGCAGTGATTGCGTCAATGATTTGCATTTGAAAGAAATTGCACCCGGAATAAATGCGTCTAACTGCATTTCGGTACTAATGGTGTGAAAGAATGACTAAATATCTCTATTATGATCATTGTTATGAAGTGTTTTACAATGGTGAAAGACAAGGCGGTACGACCGCGAATGAGCCTAAGATTTATTAAGCCCGCTAAAGTATCTTATTCCTTAGAAATGTTTTACTTTTATTTTAGGTTAAGTGGTTCCTTTCTGCCTATGATTAATTGTTTAAGCGCATTCGTCCCCAAATTAACATCTCTTGAATATAAGAACAGCAAATTATGTGCGCTTTTTGGCAGCAACTTTAGTGCAATTGATAAAGACTGTCCGTATCTTGGCGCTGACAATCCATGTAAGTACATCAAGATGCAATAAGCGTCTGAACATATGATTATGAACAGCAGATATCACATTAAAAGGAAAGGACTAGCTTAGAGCCACCATTCCCCTATTATATCAAACCTGACACACCATCAAAGGATGCACAGTTGGGTACTGATCAATAGGTTCATAGTTTATGATGGAACAAGAGTCCAATCATGCATATATTATATGCCTTGATAAGTCTGCTTGAGAATGCCACCAAGTTTCCTTATTACCTAATTTGTGATTAAATAGCTTAAAACTTAAAGCTTAAAACTGATCTGATTGTCACCAGTCCTAGTTTTACTGGGTTGTTGAATGTCTTTTCACTGTGAATGACCTAGGTTAGAATCTCGTTTACCAGAAGTCACCCTCTTCGATATGCCAAAACATGTGCAAAGTTAATCAGAATCTAAGCGTTTTATCGATGGTCGACTGTCTGATCAGATCTCAGTGATCATAGGACTCATCTACACGGAGAGCAGCACAATGTGCCCACTATGAGCCATTAAACGGAGGAGGACAGGTAGCCTCGAAGAGCCTCTGAAGTTGGCTTTGATGGCCTGCTGGTGGTAGTTAGTTATCCGTATAAAAAGCCTGCTTGGCGTTCATACATTTAACTCCTCACATACCCCGGGTCTAGTGTCATGTATAGGCCCAATACAGATGTAATACAGATATTATCGTATATTCTATACCAATGTTGCACCTGGTAACTCCTGACAACTATACCAATGGGCAGAGCCTATTTTCATGAAGAAGCATAAAAAACGAAAACTTTTGTATCATAATCTAGGCAGGCATACAAATTGAATAATGGATATAGAACATAGATACCGCGGTCGTGGCATGACACAGAGGCGTGTCAATTTGTTTCGAAATATTTAACAATGGCCGTGTCATAAAGGTATTATCAATATTGCATTTATTAAGCAGCATGAAGTGTGATGGGTTGATCCATATCCACACATATATAGTGGAACCTCTCTATTGAGACCACCCTTGGGACCAAACGATGTGTGGTCTCATAGTGAGGTGGTCTCATTAGAGCGGCTAATCTAATAAGAGAAAAGCAATTCGGGACTGAGAGAAACTTGTCTCAATAGAGGGGTGGTCTCTATAGAGAGGTGGTCTTTATGCGAGGTTTCACCGTATTTGAAACTGGTTATACACCCTTGCAGGGTTCCGATGTGAGCATGCGCATTGCCCAAAAGCGAGTAAATAATGGGGGTAAGCGAAAAAGGTCAAAGGTCAAGGGGGAGTAAACAACCTATATTAAATGAATGTGGACCGCTCCTCTACATATTTCGCGACACAGAAAGCCATATAATGTGCTTTTATTTACTCGCTTTTGGGTAATGCGCATGCTCACATTGGAACCATGCTAGTATGTATTTAGAATGAGTCCATACCAAAATTGCTTTCCTCGTCACGCTTAATTAGATTGAGCAAGTATATAGCGGATCTGGGTTATAACCAGTGAACCCCCGACTCTCTAATTAACTTACTATATCTAATAACTAAAACTCAAGTAGGGTTTTTTTGTCATGCATGTTCTGGGTATCTGTGATCTCCCCACCAGTTTTTTTGGTCTTTACAGGTCCGGCGACCATGTATGGAGGACATTATATATGGTTTGTGAAGGTATCTGGGGTGAAAATGTGATTTTGAAGCCCTTTTTAAATTTGGATCTCCACACTCTATTTATAGCCTGGGAAAGCTCCTGTGAGATACTACGTCATTTGCCACTACATGCAGAGGAGTGGGAGAGTGAATAAGAGGGTGGGGGTATTGGGGAGGGGGAGGGGAGGGAGAGGTTGTAGGAGGGGAGAGTGAGGAAAAGGGAGAGGGTGGGGAAATAGGAGAGGGGGAGGGAATGGAGAGAGAGGATGTAGGGGAAGGGAGAGAGGGGAGGGAGAGAAAGCAAGGAGGGGGAGCATGAGGACGAGGGGAGGGAGAGGGGGAAATCGGAGATGGGGTTGGGAGAGAAAAACAGGTATGAGAGACAGAGAAGAGGCAGAGGGAAAAGAGGGAAAGGGAGAATTAAATGTGGGGAGAGAGGGGGACCGTGCGGATGACGGGTACTTTGCTATAGTTTATGGCAGGGAAATTATAATGCGGGGATTTCTCTCTGATGTCGAGGTGTGGAAGAAGGCATTCCATTAGTCCCTCTTAATCAGTTCACATCCTAATAAAAAAAAACAGCTGGGCCATGGGCCATGGGGGGCCTCCCTCAACCCAATTTTTAGGAGACGTTCCTCCTGTCTTCGATTTAATCCTCTGTATTTCTTTTAATTACACATACAATTAAGAGTTCAGGTAGGTGACGTTTAAGGACACTTAAATGACACTTAAATGGCCAAAGCATATAGTACTAGTATATAATAGCTCTGTCTATACACCGGAGTCTGAGATCTAGCGCTGCCATTGGACTCTGACCAAGAACTTACATATAATTACCGTATATGAATGTGTATAGATCTAGGGTCCATTATATGTATAACCCAGGTTCCAGATTTCACCTATGTTCTTAGACTATGAAATTGTATCTTGTCACTGAAGTGTGCATGGCCTTCCTATATTGAGGCTTGGGTACCTCAAGTGGGTGGATATGGCGATGACCACTATTGATGTCTATAATTGCAGTCAGTCAGTCCGTTCTCTGGTGTCTTGTTTCAAAGTCCGTCTGACGACGAGTTTCAGATACGACCAGCCCGCCGATTACCACGTTAGAAATTTATCTCTATATAAACGACTTTCACCTCTAATCTGAGGTAACGCTCAGGATCAACGTGATGTCATAATCTATGGCGGACTAAAGAACATTATGCTGTGACGATTTTCATCGATTAGGTGTCACACATTGTCAAGGTGAGGGAGTATCACAGATACTTCACTAGTCTAGGAAAGGCTAGTTATGTTAACCTTGATCGTTGATATATATATAAATATGAATGAAGAAATACAACAGTAATTTGATAATTTCCTTTATAGGATATTGTATTGTCATATATCGTTATGTTATTACTGAAAGTTGAGTAGGAAATGTATCTATGTAACCTTGATCCTGCCTTTGTTTCCCCTGTCGAGCAGAATCTGCTCAGCGAAACTTCCCCGAACGGAGATTCACTACATAAGCAAAATAATTTTTTTTATTAAAAAAACCCATAAAGCTTATGTTAACTGTAGATGCCAGTTAGATTGCCTAGTTTTCGCTTAAACTTAACTTCCTTCACCAACAAATGACAGAATTGTATCAATGAATTCGTGAATCCATGTATGGGAAATCTGCTATCTTTGTAACGTAAGAGGTTGTCACCAAGACATGTTTTTGCTCTGTTGCCTTTGGTTCAAGGATGCTTGACTGAGTGGAATGCTTTATGGGATGTAAGAATGCCCCCTCCCTTAAGCCTGGAATCCACACATAGGGAGGGAAGTAATGAGGAGAAACTAGGAAATTGAAAGAGGCACATACTACAATATATATAAGGAAGGCATTATCATACAAGGGATGTATGGGTATTGTGGTGATGTTCAGCATATAACTCATAAGTGGTTTTCCATGTCAGTCCCTCTCTACCCCATATTATTGGCCCTCCCTCTCTATAAAACGACTTAGAGCTATACAATATATAATATATAATAAATGCCACTGATTTAGCTCTCTTTCTGACTTAGATTGAATTCACGCAGAATCTGAATAGATGTTGCATATAGTGTACATGTGCGCATTGAATCATCCAACAAGTATGATACGTTATTCACTTGTAATTGCTTTCTCTGCTGCCAATGCTTATCTCGACTTTATGACGTTTTTGAGCTGAGAGCAATGATGGATTGTCCTAGAACATAATCTAATGGGGTTTTCCCTTGTCAGATTTCTGTCTATTAGGTGGTACCGGTGTGTTAAGCGAGAAATTGTGTCTACTCCGACTGAGACTGAAACACTATAATATTACGTTTAAGACATGTCGAAATATGTTATGTTATAGTGTTAAGGTACAATTTAGAAGGTTACTTACTCCCTATTATCCTCAAATCTGCCATGCATTAACTCTAATGAACTTGTAACCATCACTGAAAGTGTTTGGAAGTTTGAAGATAAATGCAAGAGTTCAAATAGGTTAGATCTATGTGATCTAAATGTATATAAATATAGTCTACTGGTACGGTTGCACAAGTATTTATTTATTTAGAACTTCATTGTTGGTTGAAAATAAAATCTTTATTGATTAAGTAAAATGTTTTTTAGTCCAACATATATGTTCATGCGTTATACTTCTACTAACTAATGGCATTTATATCACCTATGTTAGTTTGATTTTAAGGGCGCAATGGAAGATCTATATTGGAGAATTGACCGTCACGTTCATGTATCTGTTATTTATTATGTGAATAAAAATTCTATATATATATATAACTTAGTATTTTTGTAGTATATCTAATTTTAAAGAAAATTGGCTAGATTGGGTACCTAAGTGTCTTTTATCTTGTTTGATCTTTTTGTTGATGTAAGATAAAGGCACGAGAAAAGGAGATTAGCTCAAAAAAGAAATTATTTCTTTTCTTTTGCGAAATGGAGTACACTTTAACTTGAACTGAACCCCCCCCCCCCCCCCCCCCAAAAAAAAACAAACAAAAAACTTGAACTGATTGTAATAATTGTTTCATTTATGAATAAATGGGCGAAGCGAAGAGCTCTTCTTAAAACAGCATAACATTATTAATCTAATGGAAGTTTCAGTACTAAGTGTCTTTTATTTTGTTTAATCTTCTTTAACCTTCCTCCAATCTCCCTAATGCCTTATGAAGGCCAAAGGCGTATAATCGTTTTCAACAATTAAAGTCCTATCCATGGCTGTAATATGATAGACTAGCCCTCGTCCCTAAGACTGCTGTTGTTTATAGAGCCCAGTTAGTCTAGTTCTCCCAATTCATGGACTGTCTTAGAGATATTTCACAGTCAAGGGGGAGTGACCCTAACATGGTAGTGACCATAACATTATATTTTTTTATTTTTTTCTGACAAAACAAAATAAAAGACTTGTGCAAGTCTAGTAATATGGGAATGAGGTATGCCTGCTTTCAAGCAACGCACCAGAATAAAGAAATATTGCTTTTCTAATTGAGTGTGTAATTCTAAAATAGAGATATACCACTGGAGAACTCATCATTTCCGACTCATATAATAAGCTACAATCGAGTTCCTTATCTAAAGCCAGTTTCCAGTGGTGCGATATGAGTTGGCGGTTTTACCTTCATTTTCATTCTAGTTCCTGGAACTTTTCATTGTCGTCTAAGTGCCTGGACGATATTTTCAGTATAGTTCGCGAACCACGCCCAGAATTTTGCCCCTGTGGCCTGTACCTTCCTTCCTATTCAGATTTATTTGAGATTACTTCTTTTGGAAAAAAAAATTCCGTGGTGATTTATATGTTGGCAGGCAATTTGAATCATGCTCCATGGCATCCACTAGAACAGGTATGAAATTTTCCGTGAAAGGGTTTGACTTTAAAATGACACGCAACGCTTACATATTATACGTGTGGTCATGTTGGGCTGGAGGCATTAAACCTGCACCGATCTTTAATCTCTGTTACCGGGGCCCTTTGTTAACCCTCGATGTCATGCAGTCTGATGGGATGTTATCTCTCCGCAGGCGTCCGATGGATTCTCTCCCATTCCCAATAATATGCACTGCCACCCGCTACAATAAGAGAACATAACACTTCATTCTTTATAATCGGGATACTTTTGGTACTAGCTTTCTGGCATGTAAGCTAATCATGTTCACGGGGACTTTTGTATTGTTCTGTTTCCAGTGAAATAGCAATAAGTAAAGATTAAGATTCTCAGTAAGATTGATGGATACTCGGGTATTTGACACCTGTGTTGAATGTATGTCTATGGCGGAATATAAATAGTGGTTGTTTATAGAGTGATGGGCGGTTTATGGATATGTTCATCATCAGCTATTCCCCCATCCAACAGTAAATCAGTCATATATCACCATTTCCAACAGCAGCCGCCAGCGCACCCGTATCTAACTGATGGTTTCCATCGAATCACGCCGTTTACTTAATCAAATTTGTTAATAGTAATAATATCACAAAATATCATAAGTTTAATTACCATATTCCAAATAGAAAAAACGCATGCAATATTGGAAATACACCAATACTCTCATGCGTCGCCTCAATATTAGTTATTAATTTTAGCGTATGAGTTGTAATTAACTATTTCAAATTTCAAGAATCTCATTTGTCTCTTTATGTATGTGCAAAAAAAAAGAAAATGAAACAGAAATATTAATTTATGGTTAAGAAAACATACTAGATTTGTCCTCGAGATATGCGGTGAGAAAATGCTGTCCTCGAGATGCTATACTTCATATATATCAGATGTCACCTGTCGTTGTCCCCCATGTCTTTGGTACCATCCATATGTATAGGTCTAGTGTATGGCATTTAGGTTGTTTGCTGTACGTCCATTATTCCACTTTAACTTTGATATAGGCTATCGTATTGTTATGTTCTAGACTGCGTTGTGCTCGCAGGCTATTTTAGGAACATTGTGATCACTATTATTTTTTTACCTGGTGGCCATTTGGATCATTTATTTGCTCTGGTGATCAAATATGCAGCCATCGGTGGTCATTGCTTTCAATCTGTGGCTATCGATTTGCACTAGGATATTAGTACTATCAAATGCAGTCGAGGATCGTGTATCAGGTGTATGTTATACAAGGCTCTTAGTTTTATCATAATCAGTCTCGTATCTCTCAGATGTCGAGTGGAACTATACAGTTCGTGATTCAATGTTGTTTTCTCATCCACATGCAACTTTTATACCTAGATAACACGCCAGTTGCACTTCACGCGAAGTGTACGTAGGATATGGCGATCTGAGAGGAGTTTTCTCCTCAAAGGGTGGACAGCACAAATATGTCCCTACATGATTACAGCGTTGCTTTCTTGTCAAGATTCACTATCCTTTGATTGCATTTATTCCTTTTTCGGTTCATGGATTATGATCTAGGCTTTTCACACTCTTTGTTATTCAATGGCTATCTCAATTAAGTTGGCAACACCAGAAAACAAGGCGCATTTTATAACCTGCTACGCACTTGTCAATTGCAAACCCCACCACCCCCACCCCCGGGGTTATGTGGCAATGGTAAGGGGTATCAGAGAAAATATGCCACCACCCAGGCGGGGATTTCCCTTAGTTTACCAAATATCAAGAGGTGGCCGAGGGTTTGTGTGGGGCGCGGGGGGGGGGGGGGCGTCCGTTAAGGTTTATATATTTTATCAGCAAATATAATGGAAAAAATGTGCCCTATGGAGTCGGGGATTTTACAAAATTATCTTGCCCTGGGGGGTCGCGTATTTCATTATATTTCCCCAAATACCCAGGACATTCCAGTCCCCATACTCCCATATTGAGGGGCGGGGTTGTAATTGTCAAGTGCATTAAACTGCCTGAGGCCAACAATTTTTTAAAAATATCCAGCCAGACTACATTATTACATCACAATACTAGCTTGACAGTTATCTTGCATGAAGGACATATATATATGTGCAGGAATCAAAATGTAGGTTCTAGGATTATAGAGGGAAGATGCGAGACACTATATCCTCACTCACTCACTCACTCACTCACTCACTCACTCACTCACTCAGGGATCGCTATTTCCATTGCCGCCTTTTATTTGACCCACCATGCGGTTATTTCTATATTTCATTAAAAAGGTCTTTTTGTTTCTCCAGAACCAGTATTTTAATTAAATGCCCCGTGGGCACGCACTGAACTATCAGACCTTCATTTCTAATTATCGCTCACGTTCCGTATTGCTAAAGAACAAAAAATTGTGCATGGGCGCTTCAAATGGAGAAAGAACGATAGGGTAAAAAGTGCCTCATGTTGGAGACTTTAAATCGAGGGAATCACACGTAGTTCCGAAACTTTGGCTTTCCTCTGCCTCAAAACAGCTTTTTATGTCACTTTTATCTGGGGTAATTAAGCGATTATTTGCGTCTTCATTGAATGTGGCCTTTCGACCAATTCTTTTCTCGAGCGAGTTCTCTGACCACCACTCACTGTTGGGAGAGGAAATCTAATTTTGCACAACTGACATCAGAATGGACGTCACGCCTGCCGGTTATGCGATAACTTTCAGTCGATTCTGAGCTCCGATTTTGAATAGCAACAGCTTCTTCGAACGGAGTGAGTATTCACCGCAAGTGAATGCTCTCAACTGCTGCAAACATCCCACAGAGCGTTTTCCAATAATCAATACTAGAATGTAACTCGATTGGGGAGACGTGCATTGTCGCAAAATATGGTATTAATCACGGACATGGAAATTGTCCTCCTTGAATTTAGGTCTCAGATTACCCTATGGAATTTTCATCGCATCTGACAATTTCCAATAGGCTGTTGGAATTTGGAGACCGTTATCATAACTGGTCTAATGCATTTGTCTTATTTTCATTTCATTTCAATCCTTTTAATCTCATCAAATATGAGAATCACCCTAGAGCTGGCTTCATTTTCTAGTTATTCGACGCAGAATATTGTCTTTCCTTTCAAGGTATTTTGAGATTCTATATGCAGGAAGTTAAGTGAGCCGGAAATTTCATTATCTATTGATATTCATTCAGGTGTTTTGTTTCAATACCTCCTCATAGATGAATTTTATTATTTTGATTAGCTAAGACTGCAGCGTTAACGAGGTTTATTATGTATACACATTGCTCTGCATACTGTAAACGTATTAATGTTCGCGAAGTATTTATCCTGGCTATTTTAGCGCACCTACCTATGTGCGTGAAAATAAATCCTGTGCGAAAGTTATGATTATTGCATAGACAAGGTGCTAGACTACCTTGCTGCGCGAATTTAAATCCGCGCGAAAAGAGGTCAAAATACTTAGTGCGCAAAAATGTATCTGCGCGAATATGTCATTGTTTTTTTAAAGAAATTTTATTGAGCTGGTTTCGGTGGTACAGTGATATTCTCACAGACTCTAGTAAAAAATAATACAAAATTCCATTTCTAGTTCAAAGTAGCATATAAATGTTCTTAGATTTAATCATATTGTTATACGTAGTGTAACACAAGGAAAAGGAGCTGTAGCGTAGAGTGTAGTAGCGTAGCTTTATTGTACGATCTTAAGTGAAGTTTGGAGTTCACAACCCTTCATTATATCCTAGCGGGGGGGGCACCGTGCACGCAGGCAGGTGCTCCCTGATTGGGCGGCGATGGCGCCCAATCAATAACAGTTAAATATCAGTTGGGCTTGACCCCTCGGACAGGTAACATGTATGTAATCAATAAAATTTTAGGGTATGTTACCACGAGGTATAACATATTATCCCCCAATTACTATGAATCGCTCCGCCGATCAATACTAATTAATTACTGTTATATAATGTTATGTAACAGGCGGAGGTTATATAAGGTTACGCAAGATTATGCAAATAAGGTTATACAATAATATGTAACCGATGGAAGTTATACAAGACTATGTAATAAAGTTATACAATAATATGTAACAGGTGGAAGTTACGTAACGTTATTCAATAAAAGACATGTTTTAATAGAGGTGACATAATAAATTTTACCCTGTCCGAGATGACATAATCGATATTATACAATGAAAGGATCGTGTAAGATTACGTAATCTGATGTAATAGATTACATAATTAAAATATTGAGATGGAAAGATAAGAGGGGTTGATTTTAGATCAAAATCGATAACCTGGAAATTTTAAATAAAATTGACCTTGGTCAATAAATTTTGACCTTGGTCAATAAACTTGACCTGGTCAATAAATTTGATTTAGCAATAAAATTTAATTTAAAGCGAAGTAGGGATCAATTATATAATTAAATAAAATTGATATACGAAATAAAATTGACATATAAAAATTGATATACAATATTCAATTTTTATAACAAATTAAATTGAAATTAAAATTGAAATTAAATTAAATTGACCACAAATTAAATTGAAATAATTAATTTCAGTCATTGAGCAAGATTACGTGATGTTATGTAATAAGAGATGAAGAGATAAATTTTGATCACTTTTGGAATTAATCCCAAAATATAATTAAAGTTATATAAAATTACGTAATTGTTACGTAATAAAATTAATGTTAATTTATAGTTAAAAGTTAAAAGTGCTCAGATTGACTTGAAATTAATAATTTGACTAGTCAATAAAATTGTCAAAGGACGCCGGTTTTGGTGCAAAGGGTGACACTCCGGGTGCAGATGACGTCAAAGGACGTGCGCTCATACATCCCTTTGCGTCAGGCCTGCGGGCGTGCTAAATTAATTGACCAGAACATCGTTATCTTCAAGCGCGGGGCGCGCGACCTTCAGTAGCGCGGTGATTTTCCCGCGCTTTTGGATGACCCAGATAAAAGTATGATGGCTGCCGAGGTTGGTGAAATGTTCCAAGCGCTCGGAGCCTCTGTCCACTTTGTACCTGGCTGCTATGCTATTGGAATAAGGTATATCTAGTGATTTTGGAGGAATTTGAAGCTAGTAAGCTTGGAAAAGGCCTTATTATGGAGGGAATTAAGCGCATTTTTAAGCGGTAAAAAGGTGGAGGATGATCACTAGATATTTCCGGAGATAACCATGTTCTTTAGATTGTAAAATGATATTTTTCCTTTATGGAAATCACGGGTAGAAAAACCCTGGAACTTATATACAGGTGAAAAGTAGAAAATGCGAAATCGACCAGAGGTGTTTGTCAACTAACCCAACCTAGTACGCCATTGAAGGTGACCAAGGAGGGGCTAGCTGCACAGAAATAGGAAAGATTTGAAATGTTTAAAGTTGACATAAAAATAAGAAAATAAGGAAAATATCCTTTTTAAAGAGGTTAAAACGCTACCCAGCAGTGCTTAGCCTGGCTGAAGACCGAAGGGTAGGCGTTTACAAAAGTAGAAAAGATAAAACAGAAGTTGGTCGATTGGCAGCAGCAGTCGGGTGATCCGTCCCTCCAGACGTGTTTAGACATGTGATATATAGCTTTGAATGGGTTAGGCCCTTAATAAGAAGTGTTCGTTGGTGATTAAATAGTTGAAAAGTCTCTGTTTATGCTAGAATATTGTAGTTGAAGCTATTGCGGCGGTATCCTCCCCGGTGAAAAAGGGCGACACTCCGATGTCGAGGCTGTGCAGGGCAGGAAAAACAAAAAAACAGAGAAAAGCTATAAGTGTCTAGTTTATGGCTTAACAGACAACAGGAAAGGTGTAGAATACAAATGCAACTGATCAAATTGAGTCAAGATGTTATATTATTAAATAAGGCGAACAATTTCTGCTAAGAATCAACACTTGGTGCTTTTGGGAAAGGTTGGGGCACAAAATATTGAAGTAAAAAAAAATATTGTCCTAAGAGTTATATTATCAGATAAAGTATTTTGCTGCGCTTCTCCTGTGCGGAAACTGGAATTTTTCCACTTGCGGTCCCATATGTACCTTCACTCAGGAGAACAAATGTGTTTAAACAGTGGGAGATATATAAAGAAAATATTTGAAAAGTTGTTATCTCGTATCAGTAGGACTGATAAAAGTAATTGTTGGCGTCAGCCAACTGATATCGGGTGAAAGTTTACAAAAACAATTGATAGGAAAAATTGCTGCTGGTAAGACCTAAGTAGAGAGAAGTCAGGAAGAAATATTTTGAGTCATTGAAGTAACTCACTGGAGGGTTTATCACATGTCAAAGGCAGGCGGAGGAACAGACAGATACTGCGCTATGCCCTTGAGCGAGGCGGCCGGCTTGACTCTTGGTGCCGGGGAGATGGAGAGGTCGGCCGGCTGCTTGGTGTGGCCGCCGGCGGTCGTCATACTCGCCCAAGGGATTTGGTGGAAGCTGCCGTTCGTCTCAAGGATGGAGAAAGAAAAGGTTGTAGTTGCCGACCGCAGTGCTTTGTAGAGCCGATACCTGTGCGTCAGGGGTATGGAGACTGCATCAGGCATCGGTAGAGGGACAACTGCTGTGCCCACTTTTACTACGAAAGGACCTTCCCACGACAGCTCGATCTCTTTGGACATGCAATGGAGCATGGTAGGAGGTTTCAGATCTGGCGCTGTGTGAGTTTGGATGATGTTCCTATCGTAGTGAAGTGGACACAATGGTAGAACAGTTGTTTTCCATTTATTATGGACTTTGAGCACCACGGCCGGGTTGATGGATGACTTGTTGGCCAGGGAGGTAGGTAGTCTGTTTCTCCTGTACCAACGTACGAGTTTGAAGATGATATACAAAGCGATGAGACAGCCGAGGGAGACCATGGCGTGGTCGGACGTCTGCCAGGGGCGTGGATTGGCTGCCTTGGAGATGGGAGCAGCTACAGGAGAGGCCCCCCACCACACAGGTGCCGCCTGATGGGTGGCGTTTACTTGAATGACGGGTGAGGCCCTTGCGACAGCAGTAATGGTGGCTGCTGCCAACAATCTGTGGATCCTGTAGCATGCACCAAGGGATAATATTATAGCTATTGTTGATAATATAGTGCTCACTGTTATTACTGAAGGATGCGAGGCTATTGCTTGGTAGGATAGGGAGGAATCTAGGGGTTTATAAATCGGTGAGTTAGCTGCCATTTGCTTGGCAACTACCTCTAATTTTAAGCCTTTAGCTAAGATCTCTGCATTGACGTCAGAGAAATGAGCGGCTTTTTGGGATATGTTTGGTAAAATCAGGTTAATAGGGGCAGGTGAGAGAGATTTACCAGAAAAATCATTCCTAGGTGGGAGAAACTTATGAACTATGGGAAGATTTACTGTAGAAAGTGAGATTATATGGGGGTTAGTAGACACAGAGCAAGCTGTAGAAGGGTTGACCAATGTGTGATTATTATTGGTCATCACACAACCACAAGGGACGTGAATAACAGAGAAAATAAGTGTTTTGATGATAGCTGGAGGAGAAGATTTACACGACAGAGTAGAGGTGGTCACAGAGGTTGTGAAAAGATATTTGGCCGGCTCGAGTGAGATAGCTCTTGTCGGCGCGAAAAGGTGAGGAAACAGAGTGAAAGTACATAGTGCGTCAATATCGCTGACATGGTCTCTGAGCAGGGCTATAGCGCATGTTGGATGCTGCCCGTGGCGTCGAGCGAGGGTGTTGTCGCACGATAACACTACGTTGTTTAGACAAGAGGAGAGATCGGTTTCATCAAGCTGTATAAAAATATTGCTGTGAAGGGCGACAGCCACATAGCGGGGCAAGGAGGAGATTAATGTATAGCCTGGTTGAATAATGTTAGAGGTGTGTATAGGGACCGGTATGGGCGTTATCTGGAAGAGTTTAAATGCGGCCGGGCCCGCTGATATCGGCACAGACAGATGAATAAACAAATTATCCTTGCTGTAGGCGTACTGTGAGATTTTAGAGTTATAAAAGTATTTGGGATCTTTCACCAGGATGTTTAAATTTTTATCCCCCATTTTGATGTTTCTTTCCAATTCAGCTAGAGCAAATGCTAGCTTTGTTGGCGTTACTAAGGCATAAGGAAGGCGACCCATAGCGAGCTCCTTAATGCTGTCTAGAAAGGCGTTCAATTTTGACAAATAAAGGTTTCTAATGGTTATCTGATATTGGGCCGCTTGCATGATAAAACCGTTGTATAGAGAAGCCTCTATACCTCTAGAAATGGTAGAAAATCTGTCGTTTACAGAGCTAGTAAGAGAAGAAATTGAGTCGGTAAGGTTTTCAGTTGTAGAAAAGACAGTCCTTGCCTGAAGGTTGTAGGCGCGGATGTGAGTATTATAAGAGGAAACAATTTTAGAAAGTAGTTTATCACGTCGTTGGCCGGCCGAGGCGTCTTGACGCAAATAGGCGTCAAGATGGTGGAAATTTGCCTCGACGGCGCTTACTCTTGGGTCGGTCGCTGTGCCTATTACTGGCTCCAGGATATCTCCAATAAATTGAAGCACAGCTTCCCTTGCTTGTCTACGAGCTTGGAGAGGGTTTAGTGGGGCGTTCATTAGAGTATTAATGTCAGAAAGAGTTGAATTAATTTGTAAGTTAGTCGAGGACAAGAGTTCAGAGAGAAGGTTGGAGTGATCCGTGGTAAATTTCTTAAAAGAAGAATCCGACATAAGGTCGTTTAGTTTGGAAAGTCTAGGGTCCTGGGGTGGGGAAGTTAAATTAAATCTGATGGCCAAAATAAAATCGACATTGTCGTGGCCATTGAGAAGAACTTGTTCCTTCTCGGAGAAGATAACGCCATAATTTTGGCGAAGCAATAACCCTGCATTAGTAATACTAACACAGCTAATCAAGATCAAGCATATGCTGAAACCCAAAAAATGTAAAATATAACTTCTGAACAAGGCTCGAGAAAGAAGAACAACAATCAATATCGCACCAATTTGAATACAAAGTAAAATTTGCAGCAAAAGATCAGCTTTAAACACATCCAAGATTCTGCTGATGCTTACCGTATACTATCCATGGCACACGTTGCACTGTTTTGGCAGCAGAGCAACCTTCCACCAAAAATCCGACAAATTACCAATGTCTGAGCGTTGTATAGTAGGTGTGGTCACTCCAGAGTCCGAGAAGGAAGTGACCATATGAGAATTTGGCTTGTGTTAAGTAATGTGGAGGCCAGGGGGCGTGAGATGCAGGTGGGGCGGTAAGTAGAATGGTTGGCTACCCGGAAAGGCGCTGCTTACTACGACGAATAGCTGCAGTCCTCCCACACCTGACAAGCGTTAGCTTCCTCACACCTTGGCTTAGTAGGGGCGTCACAAAAACAGGCGTGTATAGAGAGACGTCTGGGGTCTGGAGGCTGGGCTCCTCTCTCTTGCCTTGTCTTTGTTTCGCTGTACAAGCTGCGGATTAAAGCTTGTGTTAAAACAAAAGGTTATTGGAGGTGTATTCAGACATTGTGTATTCAGCTGCTCTGCGCTGGCTAACGTGACCCGGCCAGGTAGCTGGGCATGAACAAGGATGAAATAAAGCTGCAAAGGTGCGACAAAAGATTGGCTTCCCTAGAGCATTTACAGTCAAAAGCCCAGCCTGGGCCCCAAGCTGGTAAATTACTAGGAATTATAAACAGACATATGTGATAATGAAAAAATGGTGTGAAGTGCCCTTGTAAGGGTCTTGATAAATTTAGGGATAAGAGGGAGAAGCTGGCAGGCTTTATCCCCCTGTGCGTCAGAAAGACGCTGATTACACAAAGGCAATCTAAAGTGGCATATAAAGCCAAAGAGATAAAAACAAAGGCGTTAAGCCTGTGTTTGGCAGTTTTTGAGGGGCATGCGGGCCAGATAAATACGATGCGCCCAAGCTTGGTTGGCACGCAAAGAGATTGTAATGGTAATTGGCGTCAATTGAGCCTGGTTATTAAAAGCTTAGCGCAATCTGACACGTTTAGAAACAAAAGGCCAGCCGGCCACGATAAGACCGGAGACGGGCGGCGCTAGGCCTTCACCCATAGCCTGCCGGCTGTTATACCGAGGCGCGGCCGGTTGTATTGTTCTAGAGGTAATTAGATAATAAAGCTTGTGAAATACAAAGGCTGTTGGTTAACAGATTAAATATCAGGGTTTATACAGCTTGTAGAAAAACATGAAACCTGTATAAACAGAGCTGCGCCTTGTGTATTCAATGATAAAAGATTTTGGCTTCAAAGCTTGGCGTTAATTGGCATCTGTTATAGCAGAGGGGATATCTAGGGATATAAAATGCCAAGCTTTGTTTAAAGTAATATAACCGTCTGGCGAATGTTGAGCCTGTGGATTAAATGGTGACGGTTTGCTAGACAAATAATAATTGTATAAAAAAAAAAAAAAAAGGGAGGGAAGTTAAATGGGGAAGAATGCTTAGGGCTTATAGTAAAAGGTAATTAGAAATAACGGAGAGCTTTGAAGCGTCGATCTTGGTCGTTTCTGGGAGAATTGTAGTCTAGAGGCAATCCTGACGCAGAAACTTGGCGCTGAAAAACAAAGCTTTTGGTTAGTGATATAAAGCTTTTGGTACATCGACCGCTAGCAATATATGTGAAAAAAAAAAAATAAAAAGATGAGGAGATGGGGAAAAATTATTTTCAACTCGTGTGAAAATAATTTTAAGACGTTTACCGATCAGTGCTCAGCGGCTAAGCTGGGACCAAAAGGGCGTCAGATGATGGGAAATGGGGAGAGGTTTTATAGGAATTCAAGGGCGTGCAGTTGCTGTGTCTTTTGTGATATACTGCGTAGCCTATGGCGTCCCTTAGTTGATTTCTTGTTAATTTTTGAGTGTGGCTGCTTTCTGATTAATGGTGGGGGCTTAATCAGAAGTTTGTCTGCGTTTGTGAGAGGGGCTTTTATTATTCTCTCTGGGTCGCAAAATTCACCTGGATTGTTAATTAGACGCCTGAAGAAAGAGGGATTTGTAGATCTGACTTTTTTGAGTCTTTCTACGTGCACAGAAGTATGGCAATCCTTGCTATCTGATAGACGCCTCAATTTAACAGAAACAGGGGAGATTTGATCTGTTATAACGAATGGACCTGTATAGCACTTCTGTAATTTCTTTGATGTTTGTTTCGTCAGAAGTGTGGGGACATACAGGTATACCAAATCTCCTGGCTCATAATCGTGTAATTTAGCCTTTGTATCATGCCTTTTTCTCATTTTCTCTTGGCAAGTTTTGAGCCTCGCCTGGGCTTTTTCAAATGCCTTTCTTTGTGTTTTTAGTATATCACCCAAATGTTGTTTGAGTGGTGCAGTCTCTGTATGGTCCATTAAAGCTGCCATGGTAGGCGTTTTTGCTTGACGACCAAATACAAGGAGATGAGCACTGACACCTAGAGAAAAAGAGTCAGAACTATTTAAAGCATAGGTGATATATGGTAAATAAATATCCCAGTAATTTTGGGCTTTATCAGCATATGCTCTAAGTCCTTGAAGGAGGCTAGAATTACAACGCTCCGTTATACCTTGCGTGGACGCCCTGTAGGCGCTGCCATGGATCTGAGTGATTCCATATTGTTGGCAGGCCGCTTTAAAGACGCCTGATGTAAAAGTCGGACCGTTATCTGTATAGAGGTGGGATGGAGGGCCATATATACAGATAAAATGAGCCATGAAGCCTTTTGCGACTTCAGCACTGGTATTTGTATGGGTGGTAAAAGTTGTAACATACCTAGTACTGAAACAGACAGCCACATGTATATAACGCATATTATTTGCAGTTTTATGTATGGGCCCTATGGTATCCAAACAGATATGACTGAATGGTACGGGGGCGTGATCCCTTAGAGTCATGGGCGTTACCAGTGGTCGTCGTACCTTCTTAGCTTGGAGACAGTTATGGCATGTAGCGATGTAATTTGTAGTGTCTCTTACCATAGAAGGCCAGAAAAATCTCGGTCTGAGGACGCTGAGGGTGCGATTTGTACCCAGATGTCCAGCTAGTGGCTGGTCATGATGAGCACTTATCACTGCCTCTGTCCAAACCTGAGGAATAACGATTTGTAAACTAGATTTCTCAATACTATTGAAAATATCTTGGTTAACTCTAAATAGAAGCCCATCGATAATTATAAAATTATCCTGCTGCAATAAGATTACTCGAGCTTGGGCGTTATCTGTTGGTAAGGTTGATTTCTCGAGGTAATCTAGCATAGAAGAGCAATAGAAATCACGCCTTTGCTCCTTCTTTAGTTGCTCTCTGGTGGGCGTGAGATTGGGTGTTTGGGAAAGGAAAAGCATGGCAGATTCAGCGTGATGAGCGAGCGATTTCTTGATTTTCTGCCTTCTTTCATCGGATCTAGCTTTGTTGATGCGCGGGCGGGATGCTAATTTCCGCTTAGGCTTGCCTTTTACCTTCTTACCGGCGTCAGCTGATTGGGGCGGCTGGTGGTCATTCAAAGGTGCTTTGGCGCCTACCTGACGCTTGGCCTGGGCTCGCGTCAGCGCATTTAGGGTCTCAATGGGCGTGTTGTCAAAGTTGGGAAGTCTATCTGGGTTGGGTGAAATAAATATAGAGCGTGGCTTATACGCTAATATAGGGTTATTTTCACATGGGTCTTTGTCATGATATGTCTTAGTTGTGGTGATATCCGAGAATTTCACCTGCTTCAAGGGGAGATACACTGTTCCTCCAGGCGTGAGTGCAGTGTTTTCCTCTTCAGGCGTGGGAGGGTAGGGTCTACGGCTCAAACTGTCAGCTACTACGTTCAATTTCCCTTTCAAAAATTTCACCTCGAAGTTATGGCGTTGAAAAGTGTCAAGCCATCTTGCTAGGCGTCCATTTGAGTTATGTTCCTTCTTATTAAATAAGGAGACAAGGGCGGCGTGATCAGTAAGCAATGTAAAATGCCTGTCCTCGATATAATGCCTGAATTTCTTGATAGCGAAAATCAAACCAAGGAGTTCTTTGTCGGTAGTATGGTAGTTCAATTCGGCGGGCGTCAGGCCTCTGCCAGCGAACTCTAAAGGTCTTAATTGGTTATGCTGATCAGGCTGACTAATTACGGCCCCAATCGCCGTATTAGACGCGTCAGAACTGATAGTATAGGGCTTGTCATAATCTGGGAAAGCTAAGGTTGCATCCTCACAAATTGATTTTTTAATGGTAATAAATGCTCGCTCACATTCATCAGACCATATGAATTTGCTTCCTTGCTTGGTCAAATGATATAGGGGTCTCATTAAAGATGCAAAATTTGGGACGAATCTCTTGTAGAATTGAGCTAATCCATTGAAGGATCTCAACTGGGATAGACAGGCAGGTCTAGGAAATGAGTGAACAGCCTCCACTTTATCAGGGGAGGGTTTCAGCCCTTCACCAGTCAGGCGATATCCCAGGAAATCGATGGATTTCGAACCAAATAAGCATTTTTCTGGTTTTAATTTTAGATTTGCTGACAATAATAAGTTGAACACATCTGCTAGATCCTTCAGATGTTGTTCAAATGTAGAGCCATAGATGCAAATATCATCGACATAGGCGATGGCACAGCGATATTTGCATCTTTTTAGTAACATATCCATGACATTTTGATATGCTTTTGCTGAAGTCTTGAGTCCCATGGGAAGGACAGTATACCTATAGCGCTTATCATGTGTTGCAAAAGTAGTGAGATTTTTATGCTCTTCTTTGATGGGTATTTGGTAGAAGGCAGAGTAAATATCACACTTGCTATAATATACTGGGTTTGACTGGCCTATTAAGCTAATTGTGTCGTCAGCCCTTGGAAAGTTATAAGCCATATCTCGGATTTCTTTATTTAGCAGCCTATAGTCGACCACGACCCTAAATCTGGCCGACCCTTGTGCGGTAGAATGCGGTTTCTGCACCAGAAAGGCTGGTGAGCTCCATTCCGAGGGTTCGGTACATTCTTCCAACACGCCCTGGTTGACTTGTTCGTCCAACAATTCCTCCATGAATTTCCTCTTTTCAGGGGTCATTCTATAAGGGAGCTTGTTGCAAGGAACATAACTTTCCTTTAAATCAATTGGCACGACACAATCTGCCTTTTTACCGATCATTTTGTCCTTTCCCACGAAGACATTGGTGTAAGATGAAAGGAGATCCTGCATTTGAATGGTTTGATCAGCAGATAAATCCTTTGAGATCACATATGGAGGGGTCGCACCTGTGACAGGGGACGGGGCTATTCGGTTAGATAGCTCTCCCTCCGATGAATTAATGGTATTACAAGATGTAGAAGGTCTTGTAGAAGTAGGAGATGAAGATGAGGATGAAATGGAACAATTGTTAATCACCTTGTCTGAAATGGAAGTCAAATATGCAAGTGTTTCCTTTGGGACTGGAAGAAAATCTTCTTCCTTAGCAATGGAATAAAGACCTAAAATTTCTCCTTGGTGAACTTTGACGGGCGAACTTGAAGTATTAATGAGCGTCATAGGGATGCTATTCTTCTTGGTAAAAGGCTTGACAAGGGCGTGCTTCACCAAGAACCTGCAGTCCTTATCTGTTTCTAAATTCTCCGTCGTACCAATTGTTTTTGAAAGGTTTACATGTGATAAAACATAAGCACGTACATGATACTCTGATTCTTTAGGGATGACGAATGATTTTCTAGCGCGGATGGTGCGTTGATGTTTAACAGCACCATGATATTTTATATTTGCTTTAGTGGCGTCTAGAAAATCATCTCCGAGTATCAATGGACGATTTAAAGAAGGAAGCACCAGAAAAGAGTGAGAGAAAGTTCTACCAGCAACTTTAAATGCAGCAAATACCCTTTTGCGCAAATTATGCGCTTCGTTACAAGCTAAAAAAACTCTAGAATGTGTATTAACGAAACGTATAGGGTAACCTCTTTTATCCAAACTTTTTGCAAAACGTGGGGAAATAAATGAGGATGAAGCACCAGTATCGATCAGAGCAGGTATTGTTCTGTCACCAAATTCAACTTTTAAACAACCTTTCTCAATATTAGCAGAAACAAGTGTATTCTTACCAGATCCATCGTTGTCTGCTGTAGTGAGCCTGATTGTCTTTGAAGGAGGTTTAGGGTCTGACTCTTGAGTTGAGTTGCACTGAGGCGTCAGAGAGTTCTCAGTGCATAGAGGCGTGTCTGGAGGACGATTTCTGTGATCAGATTGTCCATTTTCCTCCAGGTTTGACGCCTCTACGCCAAGCACGCAAAGTGCCTGACGGTCAGACCCTCATTCTGACGGATTTGATGACTTGGAGGAGGAACGCTGCTTGTCTTCCTGTGATCTGAACCTGGTGTTCTTCACGTGAGGGGTGGGCGCGCGATCCTCTGTTTTCTTGAAGTCGGACCTTCCTTGGCTGCCTGACCGGTGGTGGTTGCTGCTGCTTCTCGGGCGGCTTGACGAGCGAGGTGGGCCGGCGGAGTTATGGCGACTTCTGCTGCGGCTCTGATTGCCTGACGCGAAACGTGGATGGGTTTCAGAAGATTCCTTTTTAGCTTCATACTTGTCCTTTCTGGACCTGTTATCGCCGTCAGATTTCTTTTTATCAGAGCCGGAGGAGGAGGAATGAGAAGAGGAGTTGCTTTTTCCTGAGTACTTCTTGAAAGACACATTAGAAAGTTTCTCCGTCTTAGGCTGGGGTGGGTTGTAGCTTTCCCTCCTCCTTGCAGACTGCTCGGCCTGCTCCAGGGTAGTTGGACGGTCATGTCTGACGGCCCGAGCGATGTCTGATTTCAAGCCATCTATGTAATAATGAATGGCCGTCTGCTCAGTGATGCTGGCGTTTGCGAGAAGCTTCTCCATATCCATAGAGTAGTGCTTCACTGTCTCGTTTTTACCCTGGAACCTCTTTCTGTAGCTCTTTTCGTCCAGATCTGGATCTTCCTGGTCAAACTTTTCCAGGAATTGGGCGGCGAATACCTCAAAGTCCACAGGTTGTCCGCGTACAAAAATGTGTTTCTTGTACCAGACTCTGGCTCTTCCACCAAGAAAACCAAATATAGCTCTAGACAGGGCTGTAGGGTCGTTTGGGCAGCAATTAGCAATGTAAATTCTAAACTCGTCCAGGAAATCTCCAGCGGACTGGTATACCGTTGCCTGCTCAAATTTGGGTGGGGGTTGGACTATGGTGCTATTGAATCTAAAGTAGTTTCCTCCGTTGCTGTTAGGCAGCATAGAGTGATCAAAAGAAGCATAGCTAGGGGTATCAGGGATGCTTGGTTCTGGGCGAAAATGGGTTTTCGGCTGGGTAGGATCTGGGATAAAATGGTGGGCAGGAATATTTGGCGTTGGTGTAGAAATGGATGGGTTGGGCGTGTGGACTCTAGGAGGGAAATTAAATATACTTTGGCGTGAGGCGGAAATTGGTCTGCTCGAGCTAGAAGTGGTGGTGGTATTGGAGCCTACCTGTGAACTTGCGGCTGTCTGTCGCTGGTATATCCCATCTGACGGGAAGCTGTAGCCAGGCAGCGGCTGGGTGTGAGCGGTGGCCGAGGTGGTGACGGTGGCTGGAGCAGAGACCGCTGGAGCAGAGACCGGCGGCGGCCGGGCTTCGGAGGCGGGAGGCAGTGGCTGCTTCCCGGTAGCCTTGGTCGGCTCGTCGGGCTTCTCCTTCTGGTCGCTCTTGCCGAGGATAGCGCTGGTCAGAGCGGTTAGGCAGTCCATTTGACGCCTATTCTGCTCGTGGGTTTCTCGCCTGAAACGATCTTCACGCCTATCGGCCTCCTCACGGGCTTCTTTGGCGTCTTCCCTTGCTTGCTGGGCGTCATATCGCTGCTGGTTGAAAATGCCGGAGAACATTTCCGTGTTAGTCTTATTCAAGTTCTCCAGTATGGCGGCCAATCCCGTCAGCAAATCTGGCTGGTTTTGCAGATTTTGCTGTTGCTGTTGCTGTTGACCGATACCTGTCCATAAGGTATTTGCTCCGGGCGTGACGGTTGTAGAAGAGGTTATTGTCACGTCCGTGATACTAGCAGTGGTGCTTATTGCCGCAGTCTCGTGTGTGGATGTCTGAGGTGCGGTGGACATCGTGATGTCGTCCTTTTTGCTACTTTTGTGGCGTTTTCTCTCTTCCACTAGTCTCCTTTGTTCTAGGCGGCGTTGCTCAGCTTTGAGGCGTTCCTGTTTAGATTGCCTCAAATTGTGCATTTAAAAGGCACCAGAATCGATGGTTCTCTACCAATATGTTATACGTAGTGTAACACAAGGAAAAGGAGCTGTAGCGTAGAGTGTAGTAGCGTAGCTTTATTGTACGATCTTAAGTGAAGTTTGGAGTTCACAACCCTTCATTATATCCTAGCGGGGGGGGCACCGTGCACGCAGGCAGGTGCTCCCTGATTGGGCGGCGATGGCGCCCAATCAATAACAGTTAAATATCAGTTGGGCTTGACCCCTCGGACAGGTAACATGTATGTAATCAATAAAATTTTAGGGTATGTTACCACGAGGTATAACAATATTTAACATTTAACCATTTAGCTGATCTTGATAGCACGTGTCAAATTACTGACCTTAGTTTTAATAAACATAATCATAATCGTTAAACCCTTTAAGGGGGTCATTTCAACACTTCAATATTTTTGGTTATTTCTTTTATCACATCACAGAAAGTAAAATAAAGTACAAGTACGATTGATAAAACAACAAGGCTACTCTAGCAATTTTGGTTTTGATTTCAATAAACATTACAATCCTATTCTTTGTCATGTAGTTCACGAAATAAATAGATAAATGAATCAATTCATCCAGTCGTTATTAGCTCCCAGAAATTGTTTTAAAGCTTTCCAGTCGCCATTTCTATATCTGCTATGGAGTTCATTCCATGGTAAGGGACCTTGGTAGTGAGGAGATTTTTTAATCTTTACTGTTTTTTTCTAACTTATCAATTCTACATATTTGACTCAACTCTTCGATGCTACGATTGTCTTGAAAATAGATAAGACGAACAGCTCTATTCAATATTCGCTGCAGTTTGAGTCTTATACTACCATGTGATAGACCAATAAAGCAAAGACCGTATTGTAACAGGGAGAGAATATGAGTTTTCACGATCGTTTTTGTCATGTCAGTCGTCAGATATTTTCTGATGCGATTTAGGTGGATGAGTTTAAACATGACTGAGTAACGTATAAGTAGAAGTAACGGCATCAAATGAGTTATTTTTACCATGTTTATCGCCAAAATTCAACTTTATGACTACAAAAGGTTTTCTATTTATATCATTAAAATCCCATGTATATAAAACAGTGTATTAACATTTTGATAGTTCATAAAGTGTACTAGAACGCTATCTGAAATGGCTTCAAAGGATTAAACCTTGCCCACGCACCGCCGATTTGCCTCCCGATTGCCCCCCGATCTGGGTCTTCCGATGAATCCTAATATTTCATTTCCAATCCTGGTTTATGTTATTTCAAAAACATAAACCATGATTTGAAATGGGATCATAGAATTCATCATGAGACCAAAATCGGAGGCAATCGGGAGAAAAATCGGCTGTGTGTGGGCAGGGTCTAGCTTACTACTATTACTCATGCTGATATATATAGATGGCACACCATGCCCTGGACGTCAGTCAACCTATTACCTGTCCGTACGTAGCCTTGGTCGGAAAAGAAATTCCGAGTTAGATCACTTATGCCACCTTAAAAATGCAACGATATTACTATAAAACCGTCCTCGTTGATGGTATGAATATGAGTTTTTTGTAATCCTCGAAGATATCATAATTTTAATTCTACTTACTACTTAATAGCTAAGTCTCTCAAAATTCTAGAATATGTAAAAGACAATACCTCTTTCAGCAATAGGTCTTCAGGGCTTGTATTGCTGAAGGTACTTGCATAACAAAGCAAAATAATATACATACTCACATCAGTCACTACTGCCTGGGGCTATTTTGGTTATGCCATTTAGAGTATTTATCTAGTGTTAGATATCACTGTATACTCTTTGGTACGAGAAGGACATAAGTAAGGATTCATGACAGACTAATGGCCGACAAAGACAAACATTATCTACCTTTGAAAAGGCAATCATGAACTCATCGCACTAAGGCCCTGCTTCCTTGTACATGCAAAGTCATTGTTTAACATATATGTATGTAATAGTTCTTTCCCCTTTTGTATACAATTACAATATTTCTGGAAAATGGGTGTAATCCCTCTGTAATAATTACATGTCTTCCGGGATTCCCTGATCATCATATAAACGCTTGTTTCCAAGTCATTTTGTAGCGATGAATGTCTCTATCAATTGTATGTTGTTGTTTTTTTCATTTCGTCACTCCTTAGGCCTACTCACCTCTTAATTCTATGGTTCTTAGCATCTAACAATAATGTTTCTATTACATAGTTTTCCCTGATCTAATTACAAGACCTGTATCCTTTCCCCTAAATCCTTCTCTCTCTACCTTAATCTTGTGTATGTCTGCTCCATACTGTTTACCGTTGAGATTAATTTTGTTCTTATGTCACTCCTCTATGCTATCAATACATCAGTAAACAACTTGTATAAACAACAACAAAACCCTAATATCATCAACGTTCCTTACCTAACACATTATTATTATCGTGTTTTTCTTGGATATCTAAATCCTTTTTCCCCCTGTGCATTATACCTGGATTTCCAGATATGTTACCTTATTACCTTTTCATTATATCTGTATTATAATCGTCATGGACTTACAAGCCATAGTTTGTAAACTTTCTTAATATTGAAAGGATAAGAAATCTGTATCCCTCCATATCTTCATTTTCTCCTTTTCCTTCTTGGTTCATCGTTTATTAATTTAATTCATTATCTATCTAAATTATATCTACTGTATATTTTTTTCAGTGAAAATTTTAGAATCTTCTATTGGGGGGCAAGAAATTCCCTCTTAAGGTAGATCATTCCACATTTTCGGAACCGAGGTTGTGATAAAATTAGCTTTCTCCCTTTTTTGTGTTGTCTATCAGGGTGTAATTTTCATTCAGCTTATATGCCAGTTCTAATCATTCAGCTTATATGCCAGTTCTAATCATTCAGCTTATATGCCAGTTCTAACCTATCTTAACAGATTTATTATTTTCTTTTTGTAACTCAATAACGTTAGTCCTTTTCCCTAGCTACTTTCAGTCTCACGAATTAGTTTTGAATGGCCTGCACTTTTTTTAAGCAAATTTGCCGGATCGACACCATAGATACAATCACCATAGTCTAGACTGGGTATGAGACATGCAATACTATGTCTAAATATAAAGTAAAATGGTCTTATATTTGTTAATTGATATCAATTCCAAATTACATGTTAAATAACATTTTCTGGTAAATATCCGGTATATATGCAATCTGCTAAGTCGCAAATTGGACCCTTATTAATCATCCAATATTTACTACAATATTGATATCTATAGGTTTATAAGTTATAACTAGGGATTCAATACATTTATCTGGTTTCATCATGGTCATGTTCGTTTTCATGTTACATTAAATTTTCTTTCGGAATAGCTCCTCTCGTGATGTTTCAAGCACGACTATCGCAGAGGCACTTGGATGCAATATGAATGCTCTAGTCAGATTTGTCTCTGTTTGTCACGGGATATAACCTTCTTCTCAAGCTTAGAAGTCTCCTGGAGAAGGGATCTAGCGAGCTAGCTCGATTTTATTGGAGCTGCGAGTCTAAAAAATAAACATTGGTGTACCCGTATGTGGCGTGCATGTTTATATGGACGTAGTGGGCTTTCGCTTTTTCTTTTTGCTGTGTCAACGCCCTCTCTTTGAACATATTCCACTCCACGTTTTTGCATTCCTTTCCATATTTTAAGTCAATAACAGTTCGTTGCTCTGAATTCTGAAATATCCAGACATGCCCCACACTCTTCAGTCCCTTCAATATATTATATATAGTCATGAGTGAGAGAGAGGTGGGAGGGGGGGGGGGAGAGAAAGATAGAGAGAAGGGAGAATATTTCCATCATCTACGATAGCCAGTGTAACCTAGTTTCTAGCAAGGCGGATACACTCTCTACCTCGTTGAATAATCAGTCATCATTAGTTATTACTCAGTGAGTATTTTTGATCTCAATTATTATCGTTATTAGATATTGCACCGTCTGTTCATTATATATGAATGGGAAGGTTCTATAGATTTAAAACGTTTTCCCATCGTAAATAATGCTTTTCTGCAGGGCAATCATATAATCTAATTATAGCGCTAGGTCGCCGGTGGGAATTTATCCTCATAATCATAACTACATTCAGGACCTATGAAACCGTCTAGAATATGAGGGAAGTTAGTAACTTTATAATGGATTCAGTGATTATTTTGTTGACGAATGACGACGTCTCAACTATCCTCAATTAGAAGATTTAATATTGGCTCATGGGAAAATGGAAATGTGCGGAAAAAGACTGTTTCCTGTGTGGATTCCTTGTAGTATTCCGCCTATCTGACTGATGCTGATGATTCAAGGTTTAATCATGATACATCTTCCCGTCCACGCCTCAGCCTTATCACCAAGTAAAAACTCTCATTACATTTTCCTTGTTTCCTGTCAAACTTGTAATGTATGGAATTTAATTATAACTGTCTAGAGCGTTTGGGTGAGATAACAGCTGTCAGGTTCCTAAGTGGAAGAATATATTACATTTTCGATCTTGATCGTTTGGATTTATAACATTATGCATTACTGCCTAGCTGCGTTGATAGATAGGCTCCTATCTAAAGTGCATCTTCCCCCCCCCCCCCCCAAAAAGGGTAAGAGGTATTCTAAATCCATAATGATAAATTGTTTGTATAAAATGTCCATCAGATTGGGCCCGCGCTGATCCTAAAATATACCCTTGGAGGTCTGAACAACCTTTTGTACTTAACGTGCTTTTCTCCATTGATATTAGTGCATTAGTACATATTATATTATATACCCTTTGTAACATGTCTCTCTGCTCGATTAAAGTCTAAGTGAGCATTAGCAGCGTTCGGCGGGAATTTCTTATTTTAGCTGGCAGTAGAAAACCAAAGGTCCTAGTTTGTCTGGCTCCCTATGCATCGGATTATCGGTTCCCTAGCCAGAAAACCGCAATAACAATGTTTCCTAGCTAAACATGCTATCTGTCAAATTGGATCGACCAATGAACTCAAAGGTTAGTTTAATCTTGCGGTCGGTTCCCCAATATAGACGGACTGCTGAAGTAGGGAAATGCCAGGAAGACATGCTGGCCATCTGTCACTTCAGAAATAGAGGAGGAGACTATTTAAATAGAGCCTCGATCATTCTAATGGAAATGAACGAGGTAAATATTACACAATCAAGTATTAAGACAAGTATCTTTAAATTTCATTTTTTTCCCATTCCCCACTCCAGAACCATACTGATACATATTGTATGTATGTCTCTGCCCACCCCATGTTCTCTTCGAGATATCTTTTTACGAGGGGATGGGGGGGGGGGTGCGGGGGCCCGGGGGGGGGGGGGAGTGCAGTGAGGGTATTTCATAGTGTACTTTTAAATGGATGTTTTAAGTTGTCCTCACCTTCTATAAGCACAGATAGTCAGTTCACACTTATCATGAGTGTACCACATATTATATGTTTTCCAGTAATGTGTTGCAATAATAGAACAGCTCCAAGCTGCTAACCCGGCACTTGCTATAGCAATATATACCCCTATTTTTTCCCCATGTGATGTTTCACCCGATTGTTCCTAAGGCTGGCCTCAGCATTTAGTGGGCAAATAACTCCTGCATGGCTTAGTTTTACGCCATCCCGTCAGTCGTCCAGAGTATTATATCAAATAAGAAATAGTGAGGCGTTGGACTTCCCATACCAAATAGGTACAAGTATACACACACTCACTCCTTTAGGTACTTTTGGTGCAACGACGAAGGCAACCCTCGGTATTTACTCTCAAAACTTTAGGTGATTTTGATGATGTTATAAACCGCCCGAAAATTGCCCCACTTTAAAGTAACACAGACCCAAATTATCGTCTATGTTTACTGAACTAACATAGGGGCATATCACTACCCTGGTTCTGGTAATAAAAAAACATTGTACTTTGATCATCACAGATATTTTTTACATTTTAAAACACCGCTATTACAATCCTTTGTTTTTATGCATTAAATATACGATTTGTGAGACTTTCACCACACTCCATCTTATAATTATATTCTCCATCATGAAAATGATTGGACAAAGTACTGGCTTATCTGTTCTGTTTTATCGCCATCAATACATACGCGACGGGCCTGCCATTGTGTTACCTGTCTCAATTCCAGAAGTCCAACTACTGTAATTACCTTTGTCATGCTGTTTTCACTACTCATTTCACTACTTCATTTCCAAATGCTTTAGATTCCTGGTTTGTCTGGCTCACATAGAATGCCTATCATACCCTTGATATAGCATGCGAAGGGAAATTAGGGAAATCTCGGCATTCCCGACCTATTTCATGTGTCTGCCCCTCACAGCAAACTGGGTTTGATTTTTAGGCACCATAGTTGCCTATGAGAACATCGGTATCCACTTGCACATGCGCGCCATATACGCGCACGCTGTACGGCTTAATGGATGTAAGGCTTTATGGGGGTGAAATGCCGTGACTTGATATTTGTAGCCGTGATGCTCTACACAGACAGTCAATTTTACATTGTAAATTCATTAAATTCATTAAATTCATAGACTGTATGTATTTTTTAAACAGAATTATTCTTTATGTTGACTGGGCAGCATGCAAATGATAATAACAAATATGTTGTTATACATCGAGGTCAGGAGTTATTCCATGTTGTACACTATTTTACCTTAATTCATTTTACGGATTTTTCGGGAAGAACTGCTGAGGTAGAAACTGAATGTAAACTTATTATCGGAATAAACATACCATATCATTTTAAGGAGGGATGAGGTGGTAAGGTCTGATCTGCTTTTAAGACCGTCAGTTCCGTCATCGGATATGTAGGCCTATGGTGGACGAAATGATATACTTATAGTAGCTATAGTAGAAGTTATGGAAATAGTTAAGAAGATTACGTGTTAATACTGATCTACTATTTTATTGATCTAACTATATCGTGAATAATTTGTACTGATCCATCAAATTGACCCCATGCTGATATCCTTCCTAGATCTAACGAACGATATGGCGCATAATTATACTGTATATAATAATTACTGTCATAATACTTACCATATTGCCTGAATTGGTACCCCCATGCATAGGTATGATATTTAATTTGTGTAAAGTATGTAACTATGGAAATCTACCTAGTTTGTACTGTCTGAACACGTTTAAAAGAGTGTAGGATATCTTATATTGTTTTCCAGTCATATATACTGAGAATAGTGCAGTGCGCGTGTCTATTTGGAAGCACTAACGATGTCTCTGGGTGATTTCCAACTCATTCCCATCCTGTCCCCACACTTCTGTCGTTTTATGTCCCCTTCTGTGTTGATTGCCTCTTTGTAACAGATACTATGTGTTATCCTCCATGGGCTTGACCTTGGACCCTTGCTCATTTGGCTGAGTACTGCATGAACATCTGGTAATTCTTGAGGGTATAAACCATCGAAGATGGTTGTCTTTCATGAACCATTAAACCTATTCCAAGAGTTTCTGAAAGGCAAAATAATAAACCATTTCCAGGTTTTTCCCCGCAAATAGCAAACCTCTATTGTAACCGTTCTCGTGAGTTGATTCACTGTTCTTTTCATTTTTATTCATCACAGTATGACTTTAGTTCGATCTCCTTCTGGGGGGTTAGTGACTCTCTAGCCTTTCTATTCTTGAACCGCATAAATCCGGAAGTAAATAAACCAATTATGCTGTGCATGTTCCACAGATACATATTTTATTATTTTATAAGGGAAACGTCATTTTAATATATTCTCTTTTAAAATAGCCCTCGTGGTCTTTCCAGGTGGAATTTAATACTTAAATCAAAATGTAAACAAATGCTAGCGAAATGTAAGAAATATAAGTTCTAAAATAGCTGTAGACAGCTTATAAGGTCTATCCCTGTCTAACTCATTAAGGTCTTATATTGAATAATTAAATAAGCCACGAATTTGTTTATCTTAAAAAAACTATTTTCGGTCTTAATCTTGTTAATGGGTGGTAAATATTACTGCCACGGAAGTACGTCGCGTGATAAATTGTTGACGGATGCTGGAAAACTTTCTCTCATCCCGCCTTCTCTTTGCACTTCCTACTGACCTGACTTCATTTCTATTTTTCACCAACCTCTGCCTCTCTCCTTCGTCGTTCTTGGCCCCCAATTTCACCTTGTCTCTTGTATTTCCTGAGTTACTGTCGCGCCTATTTGCAATATGGTTCCCCTCCTCTTGCTTTTATTTGTGCTTAACGTACGTCAGTTTTTATGGTACGCAAAGGTATTTAGACCAACTTTCTCAAAGGCGCATTGATCTTATAGAATAGCTTATATTATCTAATCCATCTATGATTGAGAACGAAAAAGTTTTGCTCATCTTTATCAATTGTTGTTTTGAACTTTGCAGATTAAAGGTAATAAATGTGCCTTGCACATGATATTTATCAGATTTTGAGCGTTAAAAAATTACAGATCTTGTCTTCATGTCATGTCTACATCTAATATTTTCGTTCTCCCATCCCATCCAATATGGCTGATCCGTAATTGTATCTGATGGCTTAATTGAATGGGAATGTAACTGAATGATTCTGCTGACGTTAGTCCTTCTCTTATTTTAGCTTTAACATCGTCTCTGTCTTGTTAATGCAATAGGCTCAGATTCAATCGCCATACAACCAGTCTATTCGTTTATTCTGATTGGAATTTCTGCGATTCAATTTTCCAAAGACTCGTAGACTTTGTCAATTGAGCTTGGACCGGGCGGAAAACAATACATACGCATCACAACATGGCGTAGGCTAGTTTAAAGGATTTTTCTTAATTCATATCATTGATTTGATGGAGGAAATACAATGTTTCTGTCAGCAATAGGTTAGCTCTAATTATGTCTAGATGCGTGTATTCACTATCACGGGCATTAGTATCTTTATTGGCGTGAATGAACGTCAGAATATTTAATCGAGATTCGATGATACCATGTATTTAACGATCCCCAACGTTGCTTACCTAGCATTTGATTTAATTACATACACACACATACACGCTCAGTTGCTGTTGTGCGATTCAGGGGTGACAAAGTAGGCTACAGTAGACTCCCGCATAGCGTCCATCTCGGTAATGCGACAAACCTGTAAGACCGATTTGGTTCCGTCCCAATAAGCTAGATAAGATTTATTTGGCCTCTTCCAACATATATTATTGACTATTATTGAGTCCTTATAACGACAGTATGCTATACAAGTGCAAAACTCACTGAAGAAGCACATAATGTTCTTTTGTTCGACTACATTGTACACTATATATATATGCGTCTTGTAGGCAGTGGCTTTCCATAGGGTTAACCGTTGCGGGCTTTGATGTTTACTGCCTACAGGACGCGTATTATATAGAGTGTACTAACCTAACGCTTTTCAACCAATCAGACAGCAGGACAACATAAAGAAGTTAATTGTGATGTACTTGGGTCATCCATCTTGCGCACTGTGAATGAACAGAACACATTTCTTACCTCTCACTCCAGTATGATGAATGTGTAGGTCCATTAATCTTCAGAGACAATGTTCTGGGGGTGAAATAACATAATTGTGCAATTTCTTATAGTAAACCCAGATTTTCTTATAACTATGTCGCATAATCTAATTTTTCTTTCTTATATACATTTTCAGTTGACACATTGGCGTCAGAAAAGATTGAGCGAACAAAATGGAATATCTGGTAAGAACAACTACTTGAACATCCTTTACATGTAACTGTCATTAGTCGTTGTTTTAAACACAAATTTGTTCAATTATACTGACACCAGTGGTCGTTTCCAAAGCAAACACCAGAAATAAATGAATGTAAAGTGTTAACTGGATCTGATTCGTGTTTCTTGATGAAGTTTAAAGATAGACCAATTCCTCTGCCTTACAATTACCTGTCATTTGTGCCCGAGCGGATGGTCAAGTCGAAAGGAAGTGGCTCCAGATGACTCCATGACCATTGGACCACGCAGATCATAAAAACTGTAATTAACCGCTCTAAATGGCCCTTGTTTAGATCGTATGGAACACACATAGAGGGGGGTAAGGAAGTCACCACTTCAAAGGGTGAGAGTAAACCGCCCCAGCTGTCTGGGACACAAGCAATGGATCAGGCCTAAAGAATATCGATGGATCACGATGGAACATACATGTATAATGGGTCAGAATTTTAGAAAATGTACAATTGGCAGATCTACACTTTTGGTCAATTCTGCTAAATTAGACTGAAATTTGGTCAATACTAGGTAAGTTTGAGTATATTCAGCATTGCATTGATTCTAGCAATCTGTTTGGTTAGTTTAAACTACATTTTGAAAGTCATTTTTGTCTTAAGTTGGTGTTATTTGATAGAATTGGTGAAGACAAATTGTACATTTTCTGGAAATCGGACCCATATGGGGTGGAGTTGTCTGTACAGACCAAGCCTCACCTCGATGGTGTAATGAAATGGTGTAATGACACTGAGAAGATAAGGCCAATAAACGTTTGGGAGACATCACCACAGGTGGCAATAATAAAATACTCAGGGTAAAAGATTTTAGTTATTGGTATATGATTTATACTAGGTAATATTCATACATGTTGTGTTCTTCTAGAATTATATTCCCCATATACCAAGAAATATTTTGGTAATCGAATTTTCACCCTATCATAATTAGAACCCAAGATATAGGTAAAGAATGGTAATAGAGGCTATGTTAATTAATAGCTATGGTAAATGCTTTCTCATAAGTTACTAGAACTCAAGGTAAAATGCTTTGTAAGACTTATTTCTTCTCAAGACCTAGAAATCTCCTAATCCTTGTAGCTATATAAGCTATCCAAAGAAACCAGACTAAAAGACTGCAATTCCATTGAAATAAACATTAAGAAAAGTTCTGCTTGTAATGCATAATGTCACTGAGTCTGTAGGGCCTAGAGCATCTGGTCGGGGAGTGGGGAAGGGTCATTAACTCCTGTGGTGGCCAAAACTGGGAGGAGGTGAGAAGAGATAACTATCAGTGGCAATAAACAGAAAGGGATGAGCTGGTTCTTTGAAAGAGCCACAAGAAATCACATAAGGGACAGGTCGTCAGAAAATGTACAATTCTCCTCCAACAATACTGCCAATTTGAGACAAATATTACATCTACAACACAATTCCAGAACTCAAAGATAATTGAATGAAGACAATACTTAATATATTGGTATACAGATAGTATTTATCAGTTTTCAGCCTAAGTTAACAACATTTACTAAGTAAATTGTGTAGAATTGTAGACTTATAGTTGGCCAAATAGAGCGGTTTATTACAATTTTATGATCTGTGTGGCCCAAAGTACTTAAACCAGGGTCATTTAGATGCGGCGTTGAAATAGCCTATGAAATGGAACACTCGTACCTCGTGTTCCATTTCGGCTATTTCAACGCCACATCTAAATGACCCTGGTTCAAGTACTAAATGGACAATGCAATAACTAATTGGGGAGCAACACCTCAGACTGAGTAATTTACCAAAGTTCTAAAGTGTTTCTATTAATAGCGAGGACAGAACAAACTGGGGCAAATATGAGGGTTATTGATCGCTGACATTTCAGGCCTACCTCCAGACACTCACTCCAAAACTAATCAATTTCAAGGCCGAAAGGTTCTTGTGAAGAGACACACAACCCCTTTAAATCAGCCCTTTGCCAGCCCCTCCTTTACTCCTAAAGTTTCATCAATTACAACTCTGGAGTTTTTTTGTGGTTAATGGAAAGCAATTATTTTCCACTCAATTATAACGAGCTGGGAGATTCTAAGCCTGCAATAATATTGAGAGGCATCTTCGAATAATCCAGAGAACTTCCATCCGACTAATTTTGGTATAAGCTCCATCTTTAGAAGATCGTTAATTTGAAGCCAGTATATATAAATAGTTATTGATGGAATGAACTCATCGGACCATTAATCCACTATACTTCTTATATTAAAAGAATTGCTACTCGAATGGAATCACAACCTGCACGCTCAGCATAGTTGAGTGTGGAAGCTTGTGGAGGGGATGGGATTGCTTCAGATGGTTTCTTTGCTTGACTTCATGGGATAACCATCAAAAGGTATGCGTGTGACAGGAGCAGGGGACTGCTATATATGCTATAGAAGCCACCGACTGTTTTCCGAAGAGTTGCCGCGTCCCTGAGTATGCCCTAGGATAACCATTCACCCTATAACCCAAAGAATCTTCCCGTGAGATTGTAGATTGATCAATGTCTCGCCAGTACGTATCTATTGACCTGATCTGATTCATATACCTATGACCTTTTGTTATGTGTTGTCCCATGCTTGTGCTAAACAAAATATCAGCTTCGTACGTATAAATCTCGCACTTTAGATCCAAGGGAGAGAGACAGTCTCTCAATTTCCATATCATCCGAATATTTCAATAGCGTCTATCTAGATGCTGATATATCGTGTGCCCTGTACATGGTTCTTATCATTGCGAAGTCTGGGGTATTAATGTGACTACCTGTCACCTAAAGGTCAATGATTGTTCATCTTAGACCCTCCCGTCCCATGGATACAAGAATACAATGGCTGCTCGTCGTTAGGTGTTCGCTATTACGAGAGCTGAAGTGTTACCTAAGCAGTCCCTAGTTACTCGGTTTATTGATATCGTAAAGTGCTTGAATATTTTACTCGGTTTCCAAGAAGTGAATTATATGGCTTTTACTAGCATCGTTCCGGTCAAAATCCATGACGTTGAGGCGAATGTCAGCATCATCCAGCGTGGGGAAGGGGATAACCTGTTGAAGGGGTTTCAACACAGTTTTCATTTAAAGAGGAATTGAAGGGCTACAAAAAACATCTGTATGCTGATTGTGGACTTTTCATTTTAATTTAGCGTCAACCGATCTAGTATAGTGTGAAGATTATTGACTTTACATACATTTTTTCACACATCTTTTTTCACTTGTCTTCTACTATATATCATTTCTTATACTTCTTTCATTCTTATTCCCTTTTCAATCTCTCGCAAAAAAACGTTGGTGGGATACTGTTGAAACAGGATACGTGTTGGCCTATGGTAATCGTATCTTGGATATTATTGCGTTAATAAAGAAATAGATCAAGGTCGACTCCACTGAAAACGAATAATATGAATCAGGTGAGGAAATGATTATAATATAATCATTTCCTCACCTGGTTAATATTATTCGTTTTCAGTGGAGTCGACCCTGATCTATTTCTTCATACATAAAGAGCTGGATCCGACTTATACATGTCTATATTATAGACATGTATAAGTCGGATCCAGCTCTTTATATAGTTAGTGAGAATCTGGTTTATACTCTCAGCATTTCCTTCCGATTGCCAGTAGTAGCAATTAGCACTTTTCATTCTTAATGGCAGGTATTTCCTAATTCCCGACTACTATTATTTGTTAATTTTATATGTCTATTTGTATGTCTTTAATTGTCTGTTGTGCCCTATAGCTACCTTTTAAAGGGATCCTGCCTCCCTCGCCCAGGATCAATATGTGTACGGTAATCATATTTTCGACCGCCCTCTAGGCTTCTGGCGCATGACTTGGAGCGAGAGACGTGTCCCTCATTACTTTTAATATTGCATGAGAAGCCACTGATTAATGACCGGTGATAACCCAGGACATAGAACTTGAGATTAAACAAAAGGCAGAGGATCTAATTCCCTTGGTAACTCATGTTACGTCTCCCCACAGAGGCTTCGGTATGTCTGTCTAGTGTTTCCAGGATGAGGATTGTTCCCAACGAGGGAATTGTTTGAATGGACCAGGATATAATTATTACGGAGAATAACGTGTTTTATTCAGGTCACGCATACATGCATAATCAATCGGGATATTTGTCACTTCATAAACTGGAAAAAAAATATTATGTAAAATACACATGCAGTGGAAACAAATGCATACGCGAGAATTTATATTTAGCGCAATAAGTCCAAGTTTTAGGCTTCTTGTACTTTCATAGTTCGGGTCATTAAGATTTTATTAGCAATATTGTGAAATTATATATAAAAAGAGTCAGGTACCTAATTTGAAAATCCTTATGGATTGATCCATAACTGTTTGCAGACGGATCCTGGTTCGGTGACGGGAGGGAGATAAATTACAGAAGGTGCATGATTAAAATTTAATCCCATGAAATTACCGCGCATGTTTTGCATGTGAATGATATCATCACAAACTGGATTTTCCCCAAGACGGTGTAAGGATTAATGCAGTTTGGTGCAAGGCTCTTTTCTTATTTACTCCCCGGACCTGGTGGTAGAGAAATTGCTGTATCATCCCACCCTTGGTTACTTTAATTGTCAGCCCATTTCAAGGAGATGAAGTACTCGCCTGCATGTAGCGCACGATTTTAATGAAGATCCGAAAAGAAAGCTGTCGCTGGATGACAGACTCATTTCATCGTGTGTCGTACTTATCATGGGGTTCATATCATCCTACCCATTCCCCAATCTTCCCCATTGTTTTATGAGCTGGATGATTGCATGGTTCTGTCCTCGATGGAGCATTGGGTTTTGACAAAGGGAGCACACATAAGCACATCAACAGATGGGCAAATGTATTTATAACTACTAGTAACATCAGAAGTTAGTTGTTGCTCGCAGCCACCGAGGACGTATAATACGATTCAATTACTATTGAGGTACACCCCATAATTAGCTATATGGTATCATTTACTATTCAGCCCTTCTGTGATTCCCACAGACAGAACACTGAACACCAGAGTCTCGGACTAGGCCATACGACCTGAGAGTCCGCCGAACAGATAAGACGCAAATTAAAAACATGAGTATTAGGGGAGTCTGACCTATGGTATAGCTTGATTGATTGATTGAATTAGTATTGCCATGACAAGACAAAGTGATAGGCACTTCTGTTTCCACGTTTTCCCGTCCAGAAATACAAGCTAAAGAACACTTATAATGTAAACCAATAAACCTTGAGAAATCCGGGGGTAAGCGCAATGGCAGCTGACGGAACGCCAGCCTGTAAGTCAGGAGGGAGAGGGGGAGAGTTATATACATGGAAGGGCATTGAAAAGTAGCATTGGGAGAGAGTACAGAAGAGAGAGAGGGAGGGGGGAGACAGAGATAGAGGGTGTGTGGGGGGGGGGGGGGGAGAGAAATGAGGGAAGTAGTAAGGTAGATGGAAATAGAGAGGGGGAGAATGAAAGAAAGAGGGATGATCGAGAGAGTGTGAGGGGAGAGTTGGATACTGAGAGGGGGCAGAATGAGGGGTGAGAGGAGGACATGCAGGGATGAGACGTGTGAGAGCTATATGTGTGAGAGAGATACAAGTAGAGGGGAGAGGGAGGGAGGGATGCTCAAGAGCTATAATATACCGTATCAAAGGAGAGGAAGAGGGAGAGGCAGATAGGGTGAAAGGAGGGAGGACTCGAAATAAATTATAGCTTGGGAAGAGGGTGGGCGAGAAAGGGGGATAGGCTTTGGAATACAGATATTTGTATTATTTTTTAAAAAATCCCAGATATTAAATTAAAAATTACTATCCACAATATGCGCTTGACTGACCCCTTTTCGACTGTCAACCATCGCAGATGGGTACATCGCTAGTATGAATATATAATTATAGGTTAATGTAATCCTCTGTTGTAATGGCATTGTCACTTAAGTAGTAAAAAGCAACTATTATCCCCCAGAACATATGGGAATGGGATCAGGTGTTTCTTCACATTTTGGCATTTTACTCATAGAATATACGAGTGAATTTTGAAATATTGAATAGAGTTCCGGTTTTATCAGCTGATGCGGCAAGAGTTGCAAAAATACATAGCTGCTAATACTTTAGATAAATAGAGCCCCCTTTGAAGAGTCAATATTTGTGAGAGGTTAATACGGACAAGGACTGTGAGAAGAAAGAAGATTGTTTGAGATTTGGGAGACCGAGAGTGGCGGAGGAGACACAGTGAATTAAATTGTACAGATTGAAGCGTGTGTGTGTGAGAGAGGCGGGGGGGGGGGGCGTGAGGTAGAGATTTTAGATCTATTCGCAGCAATTGATCAGGGAGAAGTGGGGATCTTCTGCCGCGCCAGTATGGTTGAAACGTTTACATGTATAGATCATTGAATGGTGTTCCACTTTGAGATACAAGACTTGTCAGATTACTTCTAGGATTGCCGCGACAAAAGCTCTTTGCATAGCTGCAGTATGATATTCGAAATGGCTGTTATATGTGTGAGCGTCTCGCTCCTTCTCAATGCCAAATAGCTATGGACGGTATGCAGTGCAAACTTCTTTTATCATGCATATCGGGTAACGTGAGCACTGCCTGCCATATATTCTCATTTCGCGTATGCTGCATTATCAGAAGTGATGTGTGAAGTGATCCAGTGTAAACCTTTCGACAGCTAAACTCTCCTGGCTAGAACTATACTTTTCGCCTCCCAGGCCTCATATCTTGTGTCCCTTTCACTCCTCCTCCAATCCATCAAGATCTTATTGGCAGTAGCTCCTGGGGTGCAAATCAACGTTAGCTCGCCTAGAATTCATGTATTTTCCTCCTTGAAAGAAAATTGCTTTCGGTTGATATACAATATACAATGTATATAAAGTAGATTGTCAAAAACAGACAGGTCGGATATATAGATGATAGACTTATAAGTAATTAGATAGGCTTCTATATATTGATGCTTCATTATATCTGATGCTTTAATGTAGGTAATACCGCCTTGTATGATCTCAGGCGACTTAAACGTATAAGATTATAGGAGCAGCTATACTAAACGATCCTTGGACACAAAGAAAGATGATATACCTCGTGACGAAACTGTATTTTGGAATAGTCTTCCTTGTCTGGATAGGATAGTCAGTTACCAGTATGGACGGTCCAGCCTTATTTAAAATTCCCAGGATGGGATCTGTCCCGGGATTGGCAATTGACATTTCGGTTCCATCTTTCCATTTATGAGGCATGTCAGGCCAGTTTAAAACCTCGTCCATGGGATTGAAAGCTACTGGGAAATTGGCCAACTATTTTGAGTTTTACTCAAAAAGAAAGACAGGACTGTCATATTAGAACGCCTCCTCGCTGGCGATAATTGTTTCAGTTAAAATTCCCTGACACTGAACTTCCCAGGAGGAATATTTGGGACGCGTCACGAAGAAAAATTAATCAATAATTTAGTTTAATTTGTTTTCAAATAACCTATAACTACTTGTTTTGACCAAGGAATTATCTTGCCTGTCTGGGATATCAATGTATCCCTTTCTAATATCTTCCATTATTTCGTTTTATGTCCTTTCTCTGTTTGGCCCAACTGTACCCGTAAATCAGGGTATATATATACAAGGCGCGGACATATCTTAGGGGAGTGATATTCCTTTTTACAGGGGAAAAGGTGCTTGTGATATTCCTTTTTACAGGAGAAAGGGTGCTTTCATCTTTACCGTTGGGACTTGGCGGGGTTAGGGCGCTGCTGCAACTGTCGGTCATAGTTCGTGGCCACTGTACTGCATGGGGATTATGGATTTCCCCTATCAACACATAATGTCATACATATTCATGTTTTATACATGGATGTCTAAAACGCTTAATGTAGGCGGTAAATTGATTATATATCAGCTACATATCTCTTTCCACCTTCGATAGGCTTCTATTTGACGATGGAACATTGTAACATCAACTCTCCGAGTCCAGACAGTCCTTCTTCGGTAACTCTATTATCCAATGCTTATAATGATGCCTGTCTTATCTGTTAAAACCTGCGTCTGTTGGCAAAGCCAAGTCCCCCTCATGTGCCGTGAATTTTAGAGCAGTTTCAGAACCTATTACTAGCGTGTGACACGAACAAAAAATGGCCTGTATATCTTGATACGACTTGATGCGCTGGCAGATTTTGAGCCCGTCCCAGCGGCCACTTCATTCGGCGCTCCATCGCCGTTTGATGTATATGTATGTATGTTGTATATGGCCTGGGTGTTTTATGACATGGCGGTTCCTACAGGGACCTATTAAACACGTTAAACATGTATGGGGGAGTATCCCGTTTCTTTCCCATCATCGACCAATGGCCAGCCTGTAAGAAGCCGCTTTAAAAAACATCACTTAAGAGACCTGTGAACAAGCCCACTTTTCGTATACTACTACAGCACAGTCAAGCGCTCACGGGGCAGATCTTCAGAAAATTTACTATTCGCCTTCACCAATCCTCTCAAATAACCCACATTTAAAACAAAAATGAGCTTCAAAATGCAGTTTAACATAACAGAACTGATACTTTAAACCAATGCAATACGAAATATACTCAGATATACCCGATATTCATCCTTTTCCAGCCTAATTTAGCAGAATTTCCGAAATGTGTACAGCTGCCAATTGTACATTTTCTGGAAATCTGACCCGAACACATTGTGCGGTTGGTATTGCCTTTCTTGTGGTGACTCACCTCTCAGTGTGTACATACATCTAGTAGGTTTAAAATATCAGACTGAAAGGGCAGAGGAGAACTATTTTTATGCGTGTATGAGAGAGATAGGCAACGAGGCTTAAATCTGCCGATATCGGCCCCCCAACGAGCGCTATCTATCTTCTAACTGCCGCCATATAACTCTATCTTCTTGATTAATGGGATTTTATGCAAATTCTTGCCAGAATGTGTTGTCTTTAATGCCTCTCTGCCATTTAAGAAAGGATGTTGTGTCTCACATCCGATTGCGATAACAACTGTCAATGCCTCCTTTTCCGCAATGGAGCGATGTGCTTCCCCTTTGGACGGAACACTCAGCGTGATAGATCACAAATACGGAGGTCGCTAAGATAGGAAGTATGGGCGTTAAAATGGCTAAGCCGCAATGAATCGCCCACCTCCAGCCCTGATGTACGATTGGTGGATACGTCTTTACGTCGTCAGTATCTGTCAGTATGGATGCCTCTGGAATGTCTCCAGCTCTCTATGGTGATATATAGGTAAATGCCCGCACCTGCGGCCTTCCCAGCCCTTGCCTCCACGCAGTTAGACTGTGAACTCAGTAATACTGGGATCTTACACGAAACACAGCTCTGGCTTATAGCTCTAGCCAACGGCCTTGAGGGGAACAGCAAAGAGTTTCTTCCAGGCCTTGAATCCAGATCCATATATGTGTGTTAGGAATGTATAATAGGGCAGCTATAGTGGAAAGGCAATAAAGTTCTACTTCCTTTGTATATTCCTATCGTTGCCATACTCTGCATAGTTGCTCAGTTTATTGGTGCTGCCATGCCATGCAATAAGGATGGGATAAGAGCTTCTATGTATATGTGTGGTCTGACCTATCATATATATGTACTGGGGATAGTTGTCTCCCCAAAGATAGCATATACTATGAATGAGGACATCAATACAGAAATTAATATTGGTGACAGGGAGTTGAGTCACGGGCCCTATCTAATTTTTCATCTTTACATAAGTATCCCAACTTTCAAACTTTTGAAAAAAGGATATTTGTAAAATTCTTATAAATTGAGTCACGCATCGATTTGTACATATCTCAATGTCTTGACCCTTTCCCACATCTAGCTTCATTTATGTATGGCGTGTTCCAAGGTCGACATCCGATCAACAATATTTAATGAGTCATTGTTGATATACTTTCTTTCATTAACTGAGCGACCTTGTGACGTAATTATCTTGCACTAATTGTCCTTGTATATCATCTACAGATATATGACCTGTTTGCAAGATTGATCAGAATTTTCACGTAATACAAAGGAACATCAGGGAAACTATGGTCCTTATTCCTTGCGTTATTAGCAAATGTAGGGCGTACTAATGATGAATTATCAACGTGGAAATACTTGGTGTGATATCTAATATCAATAGTCAGAGGACTATAATTTGGTTTCAGTTCTATTCTACTTACTAATCTTTTGAAGTATTAATTATTCATTGGTAACAGGCAACATTGTAAAACGTTTAAACTTTCCTAGGAGTTCAATAGCTTCTATTTATAACCGTTTAAATACTATATATATCCTCTCTGGGGATCATTCTTCAGCCTAGTAGAATGACGCCATGCATAGAAAGTAATTGCGGTTTGTGGGATATAGTTTCTCTCGACTTCTGACTGGCTCATACCTATTTTTAATGTATCATAGATGGGAATTAAGGGATCGCTGTATACCAATGGGGGTCGATTAAAGTATGATGGTGATATATGAGTATCAATAAAGGACTTGTTGTTGATAGTATTTATGTTAAACACAAGCTTTCGGGCTTTCTAATTTTTAATGTAGCAATGCGGAAACTAGGCGTCAGAATCAGAGACAGATAATATATTATAACTACTGCCACTCTTAACGAACAAAGTGCGGTGCTTGAAGCCACTTGTCTGCCAACTCCCTGTATTGACATGCTTGTGTGGTTGGCCCATGATGGATGAAGGCAGACCCTATATTTGTTCAGTAGGCTAACACTCCATTACCTGTTATACTAATTATTACACGCTGCAAATAACAGACATTTGCCATATTTTGCTAGACTCTCCAGATTGCTGCAATTGTCTCGTTCCTCTATTTGTTGTTAAAGGCAACTTATGGGTCTTTGATTCATTTGTAATTTATTGTATGGTAATATTAGTTTACCATGCAGGCTGTTTAGTTCAGTTCCTTTAGCTGGTCTTCCACGAACTCCTGTGGTAGTTTATATATACTGGGGTACTTCAACAAATTACCAGCTATTGTTGAGGAAATTGTCCCCAAGTCTTGTCTGCACTTGGCAGCTCTTGTGAGTTCACTCGCGATCACATGTGTCATGTTGTGAAACTCAGCCATAGTGTTTCTCCGATCTACCAATAAAACCAAAGCATAGTTTCCCAAGACCTAGACTCTGAATTTAATGTGAATGCCATATTGATGCTCTACTCCAATTTTAAGAAAAATACAGAGGAGTATTTCATTAATGATATTTTAATCCGTCGTAGAGTCTTTATTGTTCATAAAGAGAAGGCGCATTTGTGTTTCGATGTGAGTTTATTATGTCCATTTGCGAGTTCATATCTTAAGGTTTTACACACATGATTTTACACACAGATTGCTGCAATTGTCTCGTTCCTCTATTTGTTGTTAAAGGCAACTTATGGGTCTTTGATTCATTTGTAATTTATTGTATGGTAATATTAGTTTACCATGCAGGCTGTTTAGTTCAGTTCCTTTAGCTGGTCTTCCACGAACTCCTGTGGTAGTTTATATATACTGGGGTACTTCAACAAATTACCAGCTATTGTTGAGGAAATTGTCCCCAAGTCTTGTCTGCACTTGGCAGCTCTTGTGAGTTCACTCGCGATCACATGTGTCATGTTGTGAAACTCAGCCATAGTGTTTCTCCGATCTACCAATAAAACCAAAGCATAGTTTCCCAAGACCTAGACTCTGAATTTAATGTGAATGCCATATTGATGCTCTACTCCAATTTTAAGAAAAATACAGAGGAGTATTTCATTAATGATATTTTAATCCGTCGTAGAGTCTTTATTGTTCATATAGAGAAGGCGCATTTGTGTTTCGATGTGAGTTTATTATGTCCATTTGCGAGTTCATATCTTAAGGTTTTACACACATGCGCCTTGTCAGTAGCCGACAATGGGCCCAATGAACTTAACTATAGAAGATCGCACCAGTGATTGTATTTAGCTACTGCAATTTGTAGCCACATCAGACCCTAATGGGTTAATCCATTACTGATGTCTTGGTTCAAAAACCTCATCTAATGAGCGAATGTTATTAATGGTGAATTTAATGAATAATAAATGATTGGCCCCTCAAATACCTTCCGCTACCATGAGCAGTATTCACTCCCTGTTTGTTGATCTACCTCGATTACTTTGGCTTGTATATTGGCTCGTTAAATGCCATGACGTTTACCTGTATTTTTTTGCCTAGGTTCCCCGACGTTACAAGAACAGGTAATCAAACTAGCTGGACTAGCTGCATGTTATATGTAGATCTGTCGTTTGGAGCCACAGGCGGAAAGACAATATTCTCATTGGGACATAAAAAGGAACCATTTCCTCGTGGTGTGCTTACAAAAACATGAAAATATTGAACGGCAGTGTTCAGTGAATCTCATTATTCTTTTGCATTAGGACCCGTTATGTGTTTACTGGGCTTACTGGAAAATTAGATTTGTAGTGATCGCATCTTTTAGACAGAAACAAAGTCAAGGTAGAAAATGTACCAATAAGGAAACTAGGCCGAATGCAATGAACCCTCGACTCATCAAGCGTTAAAATAAGTCATTGCTTATTTTCGAAAAGAATAACAGCTGTGCGCATCTTCAATCCTTGTCCCGTTCCGTCCCGTCCCACCCATCCACATGGATCTCCCCCTCCCTCCCCTTCTCTCATCACCGCTCCTTGTATTGAACATTTTATAACTTTGTTATCCTTTCGGATGGGGATTGGAAATTGCAAATAAACATAATATATATATAGGTGCTAAACACTCAGAACCAAGTCCGTGTCAGCGAACGCTCAATATCCTTTCCTCTTCCAAACTTCCCGGACGTACACACAGCAGAGCTTACCAAGTTATAAGACTCATGTTGTCATAGGAATGAAAGGCGCACCACTGTGTTGTTCCTACCAAGTATCTGGTGACTCTGGCTCTCCCACTGAGCTATGCACCAACTATTGAAGCCTGGTGCAGGGGTTGTTTGATCTAGCATTACATCACGCGTAGCCCAAGGTGTGCTAAAACGCTGTTAGTAATTGTAAGCCAAGTGTTCGACTCAAACCTAATGTTGGATTGTCTCTAAGGGACGGATGCATGAAGCCTATTAAGATACAGATGTCTTTTAGAAGCTGTTTAATATCCATCTGGGCACCATTCTACTAGGGATATGCCTCTTCGATCCGTGCATGTAGTTACCGAATAGACGGTACCAGCGTGGATATGCAGTGTGCATCTGATGCATGATTACGGACGGGCTTTGTTTATTTTCATTACGTGTACCGACCCCGCTTTGAAGCATTTACGCTGAAACATTAAAGATAAACAAGATGCCTGACCCTTGAACGGCCGATGTCAACACTGCTGTAATTTGGACGATTATTATTGAGACCCGATGCAAACGTTGTGTCGCCAATGTTATTGTTGACATATGAGAATCTGCGACAGGTGCAATATTTGCCCCCAAAGAGCGGCCCATATAAATTGGCGTGAATTATTTAAGAACATGTGGTGCATCATTGGTCTCAGTGGGGGGATGCTCATCAAACCAATTTGGACTCTGAACCAGTGAAAGCTCTTCCAATCTGCCTCATCACTTTCTCAAGTGGGACACTTCATCAATTGCCTAACATGCGATCCATGTGAACTGTCTTCTCTGCTCTTAAAGGATTGGTCACGATCCATCGCATGGAGAGCCATTTTAAGTTAGGCTCTTCGGTAACTGGGCCAGCTGTGGACATACGATATCCTCCGGTGCAAATCTCACTTTGCATGTACTACTCCTGCGACTGGTCACCGGGGTGGAGACTCCTATACTTTACCCTTGATTTCTTATATACATACTCACTGGATAAGATAAGATCTACCCACAGCACAGCTTTTCCCTTAGAGGAGACCAGGTAAAGAATACTTTTGTGATTCGCAGTAGTTCAGCCGAAGGCTTTCTATAATACCCCTTGAAGACGAATCCTTGGCTAAAGATATTCATGACGTACGTAGGCGATTCAGAATGCTCAGAAATAGAATAAATGATTTGGAATCAATCAGAACTCGGGCATGAAATCTCATGTTTTGCAAGGGGTCATATCCAATGATGTTCTGGCATGGCTTTGTTCCGTCGCATCATCAGCTTGCAATATTGGACATTAGGACTTCTGTTCTTTCTGAGTAATGATGAAGCCCGCTCATAAATGGCTTCCATGCGTGAGCATTGTCTGTGTAGCATGGTCGGCCTTAGTTCGGGGCTAGAGTTCCTTGTAACACGAAACAGTGGCATTTTATTGCGAATGGGTTTGTAGCCACTGCAAGTGGCCAGCCCTGATCCCAATATTCGGCATCGTTTTCATCCCATTAGACCTGGATGCAGATTTTTTGTCATGTATTCAAGCAATTCCCCTTCACGCTGCCACCCTGGTCGACGTCTGTTGATACCTTGCGTTTCTCTTACTCATTAGAGTGCCCGTTTATCTTCACGGTTTTGTGTCTGTGCGCCTGAAAAGGTATTGGGATGTAACTGGGAATGAAACGCTAATGAGGTAAGAGGGTTTTCTTATATATCAATCGGCTGTGAATGTTTCCCAGGTCGCCAACTATTCAAGCAACGCTGGTATAAAACGTTTATATAGGGAGATTTCATGAGGCGTTCTATTTCTTCTAAGACTTGAAATGCTATTTATTTAAACTTATTTTCTCTGAAAACACGATTCTGTTTCGATTTACATTAGGATTGTAAACATTCCATCCATGTATATATTAATGTACAACCTAGTTTACGATATATCGGTATAGACACCCCACCGCTTAACAGTGGCCCATGATAATAGTATTCCTTTATTAGTTCTTTATATTATAAATGTGATTTATTGAATCGAAATAAATAGGCTGCATAGCTTTAATATTTTACTTCATGTTTTGCAAATTAGATAACTAGCATTTGCTGGTGAATCATCGTGCTTTGTACATGGTAAGGCATGTTATTTTTACACCAAAACAAAAAATCTTAATTTTATAGCCTGGCTTTCTACTTTCCCTATGGTACTTCTCTTGCCAGCTGATACAGTCTACTGTAGATTGTAAGGCCATGCCCGAGCTATAGTCTATATCATACTTGCATGGAACTCTCACTACCTATACGTTTTGGCCTACTCCGAATAATAATTCATTTAGATGTTTTATTCCTTCGAAGATTTACTGTTAATTCCCATTATAGGCCTTTAAATGAAATATTAAACAAAATTGTTTTGCTCAGAGGAAGTGTCTTGGAGGTAATTTTGTCTAAGAGTGTGTTATATACGCGATATAAAACCGGGTAGGTTCTCAAATGAGGGGCTGGCTGAAATAAGATTAGCATTTGTAACCATTAGAACAGTGATACAGACTATTGATTTGACTTTTTGTGTGTTCTTTGCTTTCAACACAACATCAGTAGTATCCACAGTTAACGTAGAGGTCTCGCCCTTCCACAATCGAATCTAATTACTGAACACTGAGTGTACTCGATCTACAGGGAGGAGTCCTTGTCCTTGTCCTTTTTTCTTGGTTCAATATCAATCTCTATTTTGAGAAAATACCGCCACTACTTTCTGTTTAGGTAGATACTGTGTCTGGTACTGATAATGGTGCTCTCTTATCAATGGCTCTAGAAAGTAAGCCCTTCTAATATGAGTGCTTTCTATAGATTAAACGTTTAGCTGCATTTCAGACGACCATCTTGATCATACATTTGATTTCAGATAACACTCTCTTAGCCCAGTGCGATATCTTTTATTGAGCACTCGGTTGTGTTACCTTTCCAATTCAGTTTCCACGAATTGTCTGTTTGGCCAATCTTGTCGGACAGAATAACAATCAATGATCTGACAAAAAGGCGTTGGCTTCGAGGAAATGGGTCAAGATACACTAAAACAAATTATTTCTCTTCGCCTCTGGGTGTACAGAAGATCAGGTTATCGATCAAATGTTAATCTGAAAATAGATGAAGTAAACCTTGGCCTGTCGGTTACCAAGGAGCCTCTATTTAAATGCCATCGATGGTACACATTAAACATCTGCTCTTTCATCGCTGACCACAATTCTGTGGAAAAAGGCTTTAAAGCTGGCGCTAAATTTCTCCGTCAGTATGTAGCTGCACGTTTGATGTTTTTTCTCCTTAATCAAACAGCAGATGGATTATTATTCATCTGTTGAATAAAACGAGTGGGGATGTGCAGACGTCCGTCCCTCTCTGTACGTGCATAGGCGACTGGTTGTCTTTGTTTGTCTATGTGTCTGTACTATATCGACCCCCAAACTCTCTGGATTTCCTCGCCTCCAGACCAAATCCTCTAAAACATCGGCGCCCCCAAATACTCTAGGGTGCCCGCACCTACAAGGGGATACTGAGTACCTAACATCGTAATGCAAATCCCGTGTCATCGGGTCAGATTGACTGGGAAAGCGAATGCATTCTGATGCACTGTGCTCTGTCGGATGACCCTTCTTGCTGCTCTCAGAAGCTGCCAACTCTTCTTCAACCAACCACCCAGTCCCCCCCTTGTGTATAAAACATCGCCACTCGGGGGAGAAAGGCACGCCGCGGCATCCTTTCAGAAAGTTCTACTTTGGCACAATAATTCATCAGTTGATCTTAGAACACTATTCTGTGTAATTCTGGTCTCCTTAGTTAGTTTGTTTTAGACCGGGCTCTATATTTCAAGTGCCCGAAGGCTTTGTGTGGACGTACTGTATGGTCTTCTGCTTTCTGATCGTTCCTAGCGGATTGTGGCCACATTCCAGACTAATGGAATTTTCCCTGGATACACTCACGTCTTCGCATATAGAGCTTTGTGGCAGCTTTTAATTACAGAAACTCATTTTACCTTTCTCGCAAAGAATACTTTGTTTGCTAAACCATGAGTAAATGGGGTTTCTCGCACTTCTGGGCGGAGTTCTGATTTCCTTGAGAAGATTGCTATAGAAGAGCGCTAATGACGTGTCTGTAATAGATGGACATCTTTCATTTGCTGTGGCAAACCCGTCTTTTTGATCAGCCTCCATCCTAATGAATATGCCGGGGAATGCCTCGTTAAAGGGATCTTTGTCTCATGCATTCTTTAGTGACATGATTTATATTCCTCTATATCACTGTTTCGTATGACATTGTAAGCAAAGCAACGGTTTCTGTATACCATGGGTTTTTAAGTACCCTATTGTCAAAAGCGTCCCGTTTAAAAGCAGTAATGATGCAGAACCCATGATACTGTTTATTGTATTGGACATCATCAACATCATCACTGGCAAGCCTTTATGTTTGAACAGGCTCATATAACACATGATAATTCATGTTCTAAAATCGCTGATGCGCCCTTCTTTGTTTACCTTCAGTTTCGGTCCATACGTTAATGATATACCTTTCTGCATCAAGCTACTACTCATCGCCGCTGAAGAATGTAATTGAGATTTCTGTCATTTCAATGATGTAGCCTTTGTGTCTCCACCTGTTTGTAGTCAATCATTGTGCGGCGTACGAGCAACTGTCCACTGATTTCAATTCTGCTATCCCAAGCCTCGCCGACTGGGTATTGACTCTGTCCGTAGCTTCGAACGTAATTATTTGACTGGGGATTTGTTTCCAACTTCATTGCCCAAGGACTACTGATGAGAAACAAGATTCTTTCAATGGGGACTTCCAGAAAAAAACTCAGGATCAATGAGGATGCTGTCCATTCTCTCTTTCTCTCTCCTTCTCTTATACGGTAGGCTACGTTACGTTTTTACACCCTTATTTTCCCGGACTACACTCCGCTTCATTATAATTCTTTCTAGTTATTTCCTTTATCCCAGTCTTTGTTTCTTGGTGATTAACATAGTCCGTTCCCGACCGCCCTTTGTTGAGGTGTGTTCATATTGTTATGGGCAGCGATGTCGGGACGATTTAACTTTAACCTATAGCCTTAACTCTATGTATTCGTTTGTGGTAAATGTGGTAGTGTCATTCCATATTGCATTTGCCTTACATCATGACGCTACCATTACGCAGATGAGTATGTATTCATGTGTTGCCTACTGGAAACACTAGAGGTGGTCAACACGCATGCAACTGTGTCCGTGACAAGAGAAACATGAATTGTAAAGCCATGCACATCCCAGACAAAGACAGCACAAAGCAAGAATCGATGCTCTATACAATTTGAGGCAACGCTATGTAAGAACCAGTGCGGAAACCATAGCATTCTATTCATTTCTACTGACAGCACGTGTAGTTTGGCTGGAAATGTTGTGTAGTACATTTCACCCGGTGTTGCATGAATGCCGGCCCTTGGTCATGAATCCAATCCTTGGAGACCCCATTATTCAATGTGACAGGATTTCATTGATTGTGCCACCTTGGGCATTAACTTATCCGTGTAATATTGTATTCATGCTGGTGGATATGATTGTTTCCTTGTACCTAGGAAGTACCAATATGCTGACCAGTATTCAACCCACAAAACAATGAAGGTGTTGAGGTCAACAATAAATGGCGATTTTGTATGAGAAATCCCCATAAGATCAGCAAATACAGGAAAGAACCCACAGAGCTTCATTAGATGAGGCGCACAATCTAGCACTTAGGTCAGTGGACTTTTCACCCCGTTAAAAGCTAATGGCAATGGTCTATTTAGATTGCTAATTCTAACAAATCCTGGCCAACTTATGCTCTCACATCATGTTTGGCATACCTAGCCAGGAAGGCGAGCACAGAAGAATTTTGTATTTTTAAACTCAACGATTTAAATCTATTAAAAAAAGATTATTTCATCAAAATAAAGTATACTTCTTTGCATTTCGGAGGGAGATGAAGCTGGCTGAAAGACAGTGCGGTATTTAATATCACCTACAGCAATGATTTCGGGAGTAGGGAAGGTTTCTATGACAATCTTTGATATTATCTATAGCATAGGATAAAGGGAATCAAACGGGACAAGAAAATATATGTCTGGGGCACATCGTATTTTTATGGTTTGATACATTAATACATTGCTACGTGATATGTTCTAGTACTAAGTCTTATTATCTAAGCGGAAACAGTTGCGGGGATCAATCAGGTGAGAAGGGAAATAGCCTACAAGATGTCAATTAGGCCTAATCAGCTTTGTATTTGCAGGGGTTTTATGTAATAAGGAACAGAAAAAGAACGGGCCTGTATATAGATATAAATTGCTCAAGCTAGATTGATCGATTTGTGATTCATGTTGGAATAAATACCCGGCGTAGGAAAAAAACTTATGCTCCCAAAACTACCCCGAGTCATTCCATATGGCTATCAGACAGGTCTGTAAGACGTTATAAAAATGTCTGAAAAACAGATGGAACTCAAAGCTTTACCCACATCCTTTGGTTTCTTCCAGCATCATCATCTTCAGTCATTTGCACATATCCCTGATGGATATTTTCTCGCTCGGGTAGATTCATGTTTCATGTAAGTTTTCCTGACTAGGATCAGATACCTGAGAAAGTTTCTAAATATTACACCAGTTGGCGAAAACACGATATTTTAGGGATAGGATAGGACGTTAGGGATAGGAGCCAGGGGATCTTCCCTGGAGTATGAAGTCTCATTATAGGCAGACTTTTGTGGATTGGCATCAGAAGTCTAGCATCCCGTAGTAGTTTTTCATGGAGAATCTTATGAACTAGTACTGCCATGCGAAGAGGCAGTCTTCAAATCTTTGATAAATATGTATATAAAAAAGTAATACCTCGGTCCAATGCCCAGTTTTATAAGCTGCTTAACAAACGGCCGATAAGTATTCTAGGTTAATCGGTCGAAGTTGGAGGGACGGTCCAACTCTCTGATTGGTTTCAATTACAATTCACACATACAGATCTTGTTGGATATTAACAGTGGCGAAGCTAGTGTTGAAATAGACGATGAAATTTCGATAATTGCTAATTAAGTAGAATTGACAGCGCTTTGTATGGTCTCCTCCTGGTTATCCTTACGGATGAAGAGTATCCGGGGACAATTAATTAAATCTGGTAATAGAGAAATCCGACCAGATTCTCAGTTTTAGGTCTGCAATTTAAAATGATAGGAGTTGGGTAAGAAGTTTATCCCTGTCTTGAATTTAATTCCTAAATGCTATTTATTTCTTGAGCATTTCATTTTGAGCATGATCTTTTAGAGCAAGTGTTCATGTACCAAGAGCACAGTAAACACTTATTTTTTGCCGAACGCTAGTGTATGGAGAATAAGGGAAATGTAGTGTAAACCTTGCCTCTTATAATTGCCTTTCTGTCATAGGCATCACTTCCTGCGGCTGATATTCCTTGAGACAATCTGGCTTACTGACAGGCGATGTGTGTCCTCAATTGTTATGTTATCGCATTATGAAAGAATGACAGGCTTATGCATCACGACAGTCTTCTTTTTCCCAGTTTTTGCCTGGCTTGTATAGCTGTATAATTATTCATTCATAAATCACAAGAGAGCTTCTTTGCCATTATAAAGGTATAGAATCAATAGAGAAACACATAGAGTATAGTATAGGAGTTTTAAGTTTTCGGTCAAAGCCACCGTATATCGTCTTCTATCATTATAAAAACATTGATACAACTTGATTCGGCATTTTACCAGGGATGTTTCTTCGGGCACCAAAGTTGTAGCTGATTAGTACAACCTATGTTTAAAATAATGTCTGGAATCAATTCTAACTTCTTTCTTTCAAGTTATTTTTCTTACCGTCAAATGTCACGTGAGGAAACCTTGACTTAGATTTAGAACGGGGACAGTTGACCTTTAAATGTCTTACCTCAGTAATGAGCCACCGTATCTGAGATCTTTTTTGCTTGTCGTAGCATCACTTTACTAAGGATTTGTTACACCCAAATTAAGTGTTCCAACTCTCAATACCTTTAAATCTATGTCTGCTAGGATAGTACAGTATCTAACATAAATTAGCGAATTTTCTGATCCTTAATTATCTCCACACACCCTGTGGAATCATCGATTTAATTAAAATTAAACTTCTCCTTCTCTACGGTAAGTCTCGTTTAATTAAAAAAAATCATAACGTATCCTGATCCTCCCTTTGATATCTAACGGATTGTCTCTTCATAATAGTTCTTGTTGGCGCAGCTGGCGCCAAAAGTAATATGTAAGCATTAAAATGTAATGCTCCAATAATCCAGGTTGGCATGGAAAAATGTCATCGCCCATCTCATCCTTGTGTGCTTTAAGACAAGTTCTCCGACTACTGGCAGGAAGAGTTGTAATATCTTGTTATATTTCTGTTGAGGCAGCATGGGAAATATAGGTTTATAGAAATGCCTACAGGGCATATGACCATCTATTTTCACAATTGGGAGTTAATAGGTGTACTCTCGTCATGCTCATTCTGGGTATTGTGGTGAAAATAGATTGGAAAGCTTTTCCCTTGGCGAACAGTCGCCCCTGCCCCTTCCTCTATATAAACAGTAACCGCTCATTATTGCCCATAGATACACATTGGTCATGACGATAATTGCGATGTTTTCTCACTGTGCATGTGTACTATTTCCTCCGGTACAAACATCAGGCAATTTCAACATAGAATTGATTAAACAATGTCTGTCGTTTGTATTATTGTTGTTGTAACCACTTCACTATTGGCAACATTTATCCCAATTTCGTATTATAATTGCTCTTTTAAGAGTTATGCGCTCTGTTCTGATCATTTTCACTGAGATAGCTTAATCTAAATTATTTAAACACATGATATATTGTTAGGTGGTTCTCTTATTTTGGATAAGTACATGTTCATTGTAAGGCCAATGTGTAATATTAAGGAAAATCCGTGTATCTTGTATACTCGGTATTTCTGATGGGTATACCTATTTTCATAGTTATCTCAGTTCATTCATGATGGTATCGTTTTCGCCATGTGATTAATCCTCTTCTAATATGAATATTAATTTTCTTTGTTTCCCTTTTCAGAATTCTGTATCAATAGAGACATGTGAGGTAAGTCAAATTGATTCTCTCGGCAGATTTGGGCGGCTCCCTTGTGAACCATTCTCGAGATATGCATATGAACAGAGGTGTTTTATATCAAAATAAGTAGAGGCAGCGTAGTGATATATAATACTTATGGCATTGGATATATGGTTTATTCCCACTAACTATATCTATGTACCATGCTATAGCTGGCTATATTGGCCATCTGACAGTACAGACGTTCAGTACGCAGAGCAATTAGATACCCGGGATTGTTTTCAAGGAGATATGAGATTATTTCACGCGAAGCATTTATTCCAAGAACAGTTAGATTTGCTATGGACATGTTAGTACCAAAAGAAGGATAGTACTTAACATATCCTATTCCAGAAGTTCGAGCTAATACTTCTTCATTTTGATTAATGACCTGCTTGTATACCTAGCTGTTATAATTACCACCATTGTAACCATTCTATTCATTTATAATAGTTTTAGCTTTAGGGCTCAAGATGTACCGCGGGCATCTAGCGAAAGTCCCAAAACGGTCCCTGATTATTCTTGAGATCCACCTGTTTCAGTGTCTTGAATGGTCCAGGAAGCGTGCAGAACTAGTCCTGCATTCGCATATCATAGAAATACAATGTACTTGCAAGATATATTTTTATGATTAGTTTGAGTTATTAAATCGCCTGCGGCGAACACAGGGACCTTCAAAGATAATGTATTTCCCCCATTCTCCGCATGAGGACAATGGGGGACTAAAGTAAACCTAACCTGTGATGAATCAATGCAAGTGTCTATATGCATATATGTCTTAATACATTTGTATTCCCTATAGCCAAGTGGCTAAAGCGTTGGACTTTCAAACCGGAGATTCTGAGGTTGAGTCCCAGAGCAGCCAGCCTTTTTAAGTTTGTCACATTTTCAACTCATTTCATTTTCTAATTTCACTAATATCTTCACATCTGGGGCTTGGTTTTCTTTTAAATTTACACATGTAGTTGTTGATGCAATTCCCTTTCGATTTGTGAAAGAATTAGAGAGGCTAAGGTCGAATTAAGCAAGAAAAGTGCGTTGGATGGGGTTTGGTGATACATATGTAGGTTCTCTGTTGTAGAGGCATGGGCTCTGAATATTGCGAGCACGTTTCCCTACAAATTAGTCGATGTCCATTAGTCTTTGTGTGTCTACTTCAAGCACATGTATGAACTGCTTAAGCTGCCTTTTCTTGGAAATAGTCACTTGCAACAATGTTGTTATTCCAGCAGAGTCACTGTCCAGGACCACTTAGGCCCCATATCCACTGACCCGATTATGTTAAAGGGGGGCAGTCCGAGGAGAAAACGGTTTGTCAGACCAGTGGAGATGCTTGAAATATGAAGGTAGCTGACTGCTGGCCGTCAGCCGAGGGGCTGCCTTCAGGATTTACAAATCCCCTCCCCCCCGTCCCTCCACCACACACATGACATAATCAAGTCAGTGGATATGCAGCTTTATATTGCTAAGGATGAGGGCGATATGCGCAATTGGAATCTCATATATATATGTATATCTCGTTGATCAAAAACGCCTCGTGAAGCTACTCTATTATGTCAATAGAGTCTAACATATTAGGATCTCACTGCCCCTCACCTCGCCTATTATGGTGCAATAAAGTTCCCACTATGGCTTTAGTCCGTGCTGTAACAATTGTTATCTGGCACTATCTGGACGAGTGACATGGCACACGGGTGATGGGCCACTTCAGCCGACCCCTCGCTGGACCGTGTATCATTGATTTACGATGGTTTCTGATAATGTCACAACCATGTATGTCATTTCCCTGTCTGCCACTGAATTCCCACCCGCGCGTCTCCCTTTACCTCGACCAGTGTACCACGTATGCAACTCTGTGTTAACCTGTCTGTAAGATACCACAATTTACATGTCTGGCTGTGCTTTACTGTCGGCATTCATTAGCAGGCATGTATTTGTAGTTTATGTTTTCGACGCTATACTATATGATGACGTATGTATCCATTGCTATGAATTATTTATGGATTACTATTTATACAAATCGGCCATTGTGAAATAATTCATTGATACTCGATTTGATCTACTGGTTGATTGTAATCGCTGAATATATATTGCACGATAAATTTACACTCGGATTTGCCAATTATTGCCAATTATTTCAACACACTCAAGAATTCCTATCAATAATAATATAATATCTGTTATTTGGTCGAATGACCGAGATGGCATTCTCGAAATGAATCCAGGGACATTCTTTGTAACCTTTGACCGCCATTCGCAAATTTTCCAAATAAATCTCCCCATGTCTCCTTCATTATGAAACAACTCCCAGGTCTTCTGGAACATATACATACACAGATCTGATTCTTAGAACTGAATAATTATAAACGTGAACTTGGTTGCCAAAGCCAAGCTTTTATAAACGATAACCTCTATGTACTCACTTCTTCCCACGGACACTATATATGCACCATAGTGTTGAGTTAGAATCTAGGCCTTCAACGCACTCAATTCCTATTTTTATAGAAATGACATTTATGGTTAATGCAGTCGTGCTCACGCCCTATTTCCCGTAAATTGGTTAAATTGGGAAAGGCAATTAAGATTGCATCAAGTGATAGGATTAAACCAGTTTCTTAATTTCGCAAATCCAGCTGTTGACAGATTGAGCGAGTCGATCAATAAATAATCGTTGTTGGTTATTGAATAAAACTCGCTAGGCTCACGCGACTTGTGCTATTATAGTCAAAGGGGGGAATTTTTATTATTAAAATGATCCTTAGCTTGCGCTGGAAGATGCAATTACCGCCATGCACAGGACAGTATTCAATTTCAGTCTGTCTCGAATGGGGGAAATAATATAGTTTTGGCGGGCACATTGGGACAAGTGAACACGGAGTTTAACATCCTTGTTCCTACTTTGCCTTTTTAATTACAAATTACAGTCACTTTGCCAACTACTCTCTCATTGCTGGTGTACTTTCGCATGCAATTGCATGCATGCATGCATGTGCACGTCAATATTGTCAGTACCATCACAATATTAAACAGGTGTATGAATCGTATGGCATGCCACATGAGGTGCACCTATCAAAACTGGGCGCCTAAAATATGACCCTATTCCTTGGGTTTTAATGTGACCCTATTCTAGGGTCTTTAGATTCCGAAATTCGGACAGCTTAGTTCAAATTAATAAAAAACTGGATAAGGACCCAGTGATACCTGATCTTCCAAAGCTTTGCTAGCATTTTAACATAAGCTCTATTATGGGTGATAATCATGCTATTAATTTCCCGGAGTTATTATCGATCCGCCATTAAGCTGTGCGATTGGTGCCTCGCATGGGAAATCCCTCATATTTCCCCGCCTTTTCTCATATAAAGTGTGCCCAGGTCTACTATGTTTGTATTGGTATAAACTTGTGATTCTCCAGAGATGTTACCCTCTTATATCCTCGTGACAACCACATATATATGTGCGTATTGGCGAATCATCCGCGTATTCATGTGTATGTACGCACGATTATAAAACTTTTGGTACAGTGTGCACACACGTGTTCACGTCATGTATGTTGTGCCTTTCACACAAGTTATATCCATTGGAGCTTCGTCTCACGCAATATCGATATTAAGGCTATGTCTTCTTTCCACCTTGAAGAGAGAACATTGGATCCTTAGACATCCATATGCTTCTGTATCACTCATGTATGCATAGGCGCATCATATCAACTATAATTATCCAGCTTTTAAACTGTCTCAGAAGTTTACTATACATATACACAAATGCTATAGACATCGTAATTGACTTCATAAATGTATACTTATATAGTGTGACATGCCCGGTGGATACACAAGCCAGTGCTAATCCAACTAGAACCAATTTTCAATGTTAACGTTTCAACAGCCATAGCAGTCTTAAAGTTATTTGTAAACTCAAGCTAGCAACATCCATAATATCAGCATCTTTATTTTAACCTGTTTTGCTTACGAGCACTTTTTGGACTACGAGCCCCAGCAGATGAGAATAATGTGAGCTGGTATTAGAACTACTGAGTTTCTATTAAGATCTAATGGACCCACTCTGGGCGATGAGCGTTCATTCACTAGTTTAATTACATTGTTTTTACTCGCGTAATTACATCACAAGGCCTCTGGCATTGGTTCCGCTGAGACCCAGATGTGTGCGAGTTCTAATCATTCCAGCAAAGTTTACTGATAGTAACGCACCCCGGAATGGTTTTACGAAACGGGGAAGATGGAATTTTTCTTCATCCGTTCTGTTATGAACTTGTAAGATATTAATCCCCCGGAGGTCTGGGTGCTTTTATCTCTCAAAATCATTATCAAAAACTCTGGGTCTCAAGTTATCATCACATTGTAATATGGCAGTAATGCACACCGCTCTACCGTGGCAGATTCTATTAAAATACATTTTACTGAAAGAGAGTCGGCTGTTGTTACTGGATTTGCTATGAGATGTGCTGCACGACTCTTTTACTTTTTACACTATATTGAGATCTTATGTAACCCAGTACACCCACCTTCCAATTTGCAAATTTAATCTTTCATAATGCGTCTACTTGTATAGTATATATTAGCCTCATTTTAGCTGTTGTAATCTCGTTATAATTGATTGAATATTCTATTTTATTTTAGCCTTATTTTAGCTGTTGTTTTAAATCTCGTTATAATTCATTGAATATCCAATTTAGTCATACTCCGTGGGCAGATAGATAAATATAGACAGATGTTAGTATGTTTTATTGGGGTTATAGATATTAAAATATATATATCATGGTCAGTTAATATGTATAGATTCAACCGAAATCACTCAACACGAATCGAGGGAAGAGAGATGCAATTTTTATTGCCTTTCTCATAATGGCTACATATTTCTGGGTCATATTCGCCTTCAATGTATCCCCCATTGCATGATTCATGCTCCGTTTCACCCAATATAATATAGGTGGACGTGACTTCAATGGTCGTACCCATCATGTCACATCAGCATAAGTAGAGCGCATAGAAGACGCCTATGGTGTGGGTATTATCTTGTGTGGATATATCCACCTCGTTCATGCGAATGGGACAATATTCACTCGAGGTGAGCCGTGTATTGTCAAGGGACACTTACGCTCCTTACATTAATGTTAGGAGAAGCCTTTCCTTGGAGAGGTTCAGCCCATCAATTACCTGGGTTTTGCCGAAGCTTTAGCTCAACATCTCCTCTTAAACCCACGTTCTCGGCGTTCAATTGGGCTTCTACTCTAGTTTCTTAAATCCAAGCTCCTCAAGGTAACGCCAGCTCTCTAAAAGGGGTCGCTTCACTTTCCTCTTCTCGGATGAAGAGCTTATTCTATTCTCCGCCATTTATTTCCTACCAAGGTTAACTTCTTTTGCTAAGCCATCTGATTAATTTTAATATGGTGTCATGAGCGTCTTGAAGATGGGGAGAAGTGTCGCCCAGTCAGATCTGCTGCCTGAAATGAGAGGTAGTGTACCTATAATGGCACATTGTGTAGTGACTCAGTCTCTGGGATGTGATTAATCTAACAACTAATCAACAGTTACTGATTAACGACGGGTCGCTGACAACAAGACGAAGTCCCCAATCCTCTGCCATTGTTGCAGTGCACTCTTAATTTCCGGACATCCCCCTCCCTATATACAGCACCTCGTTTGTGCCTGAGTCGATTGCTTTATAATTTGTGAGACATGACTCGTTATGACCGCAAAGTATGACGACATGTCATCAGAAATATATTGCCAAAAAGTCCCTATCATGTGTCTTTAATGACATTTATCTACCATTTGCACAATTAGGTGGTATTCACTGTGGAAATTATTGAGCACAAATGCATAGTGTTTATAAAAAAAAGTAGGACGAATAATTGATATATTTTCAAACAAGTAAAATTAAATAGATATAATATTTTCTCTGGCGGTGGACCATGGTTGTTGTGACCGACAAAACCGGAAATGGGTGTCATCAACTCCCGCATCTACTGCTTCTATTCAAAACGAGTCGGTGATGTTACATGTTTTTAGTCGATCTGTTGCCCAGTATAAAAAGTGTCAATAATTGGAAGCTGATATTCATAATTTCTGATAATGTGATTATGTTTTTTTTGCGAAACTCTATAATTGACACGCGACATCAAAACGGAACGGGCATGCACTACAAGACAAACACTAAAATCAAATCCGTCTAAAACACCATAATAACCTACGTTCGTGGTTATGCAACAACATTACCTTTCAACCCTGTTCCGACCATGGCAATTTTAACGGAAAAACTACCGGTATATAATGGATTTTATTTATAAGCTGCAGTCCACCCCATTATTCAGTACTATTCACCATGAATAGAAGCGACTGCTGCTTGTTACTGCTGACAACATCTTAATATCCAGTGATATATTTCTTCGAGCAGAAGCAATATCGCTCTATTTAACCGAGAAAAATGATTATTTTCTAGATTCGTATGGCAGGCACCGCCCAATAGCGATCATGGTGATTTATCTAAATTCCTGGTTAGGAATACTCTATATACCACAGTTCCAAGCCAACAGAGCATCCAGGGCAAATGACTCGTTCTAAGTCTATATGACAAGATAATCTCGGTCAACGACCTTAAGATAGACTCTCTTAGACTAATTATAGAACCAATTTCCAGCCAAATGTTGCACTGCTTTTATTGGCTTGGGAGGCTCTGATGGATTAGCGATTAAATATTTAACCTGGACATTAGATTTCCTACCTTCACCATAATATGTCGCCTGGGCTTTCGCATATCTATATTGAACCAGACGGAGGAAACAATTTCTTGATAACTGACACACATATAATATACCAGTATATATTGTAGCCATTAAATCTACAGTTTATCCTGCACAATCATGTCTATACTAATGTTCATATTTTGGCGATTCTCATTGTTAATAGTGTGGATCAGATTTCGGCCAATGCTTCATTGTAAGGTATTTCTCCTCCCTGGTATCATTGCCCACCATACTACGATTAAAAACCGTGGTGTCCAGGGATATGTGGCTCGGTTTACTATGGGTAGGTCAGAACATGAGCTGTCTAAAGGTCCAGTATGGGATCATATCAGATGTTTGTCCGGCAGAGTGGTTGGCGGAGGCAAGGGTGTTAGACGCTTTCCATCTCTTGGTCTCTTCGATTTATACTGCATGCCTTTTCAATACTGTAGTGACGTGGACATACAGTCTATGATACAGTATAGATGCCCCCCCCCCCCCCCCACACACACACACCCGTCTAAAACGGGTAGAAATTCAAAGCATGAAGATTCTATTCAATTCTTCCATCCCTTCTCCTACTCTTTTTCACTCCAACCTGTCTAATTCTCCTACCCACTCTACCCTTTTCCTTGTCAGTGTCCCTCCCCATCTACCTTTCCCTTTGTTGTCCCTTCCCCAGAAACCTTTTCACGTCCCCCCGTCCCTTTACCCGCCCCCTTTTCTTATACCTTACTATGAGATCAGTACAGCAAAACAATTTTTTTCCTTATACTATGAGATCAGTAGAGGGTAGGAAACAGTGACAGAGAGGCCTTTTAAGTAGAAATTTATTAGAGTGATTTTGAGATAAAGGTGAACCAACCCTTACACCCCCCTCCCTTACATCCCCTCCTCCGTTCCATAGGTGTAACCATAAATCTTATAGTATAGTTATCTGAGGTGGTGGCACTGTGGAAATAGCTTCAAAATCACTTCATTTTAAAAAAAAATATTTGAGAAAACCAATACACAGGTAACCTCACTCGAGACCTAAGTAAACCACCCTGAAAGTTAGAACTGAAAGTTAGAGCGAGTCAAAACCCTTTCACAGCCATGTAGTGTCGCACATCGCAAATAATTATTATGTAGATCATGATATAATAATGGTATACATGATATCATAATAGCAATGTGTTGATAACACCGAGGAATATTATTTATTTGTTTTTCAAGTTGGCAGAGGGTTTCGAATTAATTTTCATCATGTGGAACATTTTCGTCTACAAAGCATCCATCTCATGTCACATGGACATTTGGCATGTCTAAACAAATGAATTAAAGCTCCACAGTCTTCTTTTGAAAAAAATCATTCATTGCATCTTTCTCTAACTATTGTTCTTCCCGCCTCCAAGGCTGTCAACCAACACCATAATTATTCTTGTTCTACGATTCCCCACTTCTTAGTTCCTTCTCTTATTCACTCGTTTCCTTAAACACGAACAACTCTCAAAGCCATTAACCAGCCCGTGAATGTCGGCTCTAAGGACGGTCATTTTTATTATACCCCGTTGAAAGCAACCATCATTTGGGAAGTCCTGGTCCTTCTGGTTGAATTACTCGCTCTGAGTATAATGACATGGGGGGCCTCTCTCTCTTTATCAACCACGCACTAATTCAATGTCGCTATAAGCGTCCATCACCGTACATATAAGCTAACGTGACTTCTCTCGGTCTCACCCATTCTCTCTTCGTGGGTAATGGTCAGGGAGCTTTATACAGGAATTCATGGCGTTAAGGCTATTCAATAAGTACCCCAACCCCCCATGAAGAAAGATTAAAATTGAGATAATTAATTGACCTCTCACAGATTTGGCTAACGTGACTTCTCTCACCCATTCTCTCTCCACGGCTGTAGGAATGCATATAACTAAGGCCTTTTACCTTCCACCCAGTGCACGCCGATTGGGTTACCAAAGGCCAGTCATGTGTATAGATGCCTATGGTTATATGTAAAAAACCATTGCCGCTATTAGCGTTAGCGTATTTCATGGTAGGACTAAATATATTCAAAAGTATGGTGTCGAAACAGGGCGTAAAGCAACCGACCCTCTCCCACCTCCCTCCCCCTCCTATTAAATAAGATCCCCAACCCCCCATGGAGAAAGATTACAATTGCTATTATTAATTGACTTCTCACAGATTAGCTCATGTGTGTGGCTTTATTGAGGAGATCGCTTTTCTCGCCCATCGCTCCTTTACCATGCTTAGTACTAACTGTAAGTAGTATACGGAAAGGGACCATTAACTATGGCTATGCTCTTGGTAAGCTTCGTGCTTTTGCGTCACGTCCACTCATTTCCTCCCTCAGTCGAGTTCTCTTAGAAGAAGTGACAAGTTCTAGCTAGCGAACACTTATGTTATACTTATTTGATTTACAGCTACAACGGCTAACCTATACCGTGACCTTTGGTTTTATTGTCTCTGGGGCCTTCCTCGTTCTTTATTACATGTTCGTGTCCCATTCACTTTTACTCCTCCTTTCAAAGACACGGTACACAGATAATAGAATTAAGGCAAGCTTTTGAAAGCAAATGGAGACATTTGGCGTTTAATTTTCTGTTGCCGGCCACTTTTCTGAGAGAAAAAACGTGCTTGTTCCACGTGACATCGCCATTAGCACCTGTTGTTAACTCGGCGACCCGATGAGTTTTAAACAAAGCACGTTTTTGGAGTTTCTGGGATTTCTTTGACCCAGCCGTCGGTCTGAATTATTTACACCAGAGAAAGATTCCCTGCCGTCAAGATTCACGCCAGATTACAAATCAAACCCCTCAAGTCGTTGGCCACTAAGCCCTCTAGTCTGATGTTCTCGGTGAGAATGAATTGCGTTATAAATAATTACAATTAAATTTGCTGAATCCTATATTTGTCCTATGTAACACACCACTTTGGTAATGGTAGAAATGACATGGAGAATATATTAATATATTATCATGTTCTGATACCCTCCGCTTTCTCTTATTGTTTGCCAATTATAGGATATTATAGTATACGTCCCTCCACTTAGTATTGGACATATTTTAACCATGATGTATTCGTGATATAGCGAGAACGATATGTTTTTTTAAAAACATCGGGTCGGGTGGAGGTTTTAGATCTCTAATTTCTAGCTTCTCAAACGTTCATTCTTTTTTCCAAACGTTCATTCTTAATGTGTTCTCATATACAGAGATCACATATAGTCTTGAGAAACTACTTTGCCGTGGGGACCCATGCAGTTCTGTGATCGGAAGATTTCAGAGATACAGCCTTTTCGTGTCATCCTTTTAGGTGTATGTCTTTCAATGCCTCCTAGGGACATGTCTGTTTGTTTCTTACTCGAGTTATTTTTGATTCCCACAAATACTATGTATAGCCAGCGGCGTCAATAAAATGTCTTGTTAAAACTGGTTTGCAAAATGGAAAACTGGTCATGATATAGATGCTGACCTGGTATGTTAGGGACTGCAATTGCTAATGTGTTTGAAAAGGGTTTTACGAGAATCTGTCAATGTAGCATACAAGTTTACACTATTGCTTGTAAGAAGATAATAGTGAAATATTTGCTAATTGCCATCTAAAAGTATCTTCTAATTACTCTGCAGTTCTGTTAAAGGGAAATCCAACTTTAGTGATTACATAGAATCATGCGTCAGCAGAAATCATGATTTGGAACCCTTTATTGGCTTCGTTCCAGATCCGTCTCGTTTCTAGCTCTACTCAATCACCTGGAATACCCTAAATCTGTTGCCACATTTACACAGAGAATCCACGTTGGTTATGACACCATCATACGGCTTGCTATCCAAGGTCGTGTCATTTTCTTAGGCACATGCATGTATTTGTCACGCTTCATATTAACTTCGTTTTTGGAATAAAGTTGGAGACATAGTTATGAAGATTGTTATTGGAATGAAGTTGGAGACACACTAATGAGAATTTTATTTAGCTCATCCTCAGATGACATTATATTCATATTTGGCATGAATTGGACTAGTAGGTGGTATTTCATCATTTTAATGTGCTTAATTCTCAACTCTACTAGTGTCCCATTTAATCCCCTGGTACTACTTTCATAGGTCAGACCTTTGACGAAGACAGCAAAAGGTAAATCGGCTGTATCTCAGAGTTCTGTACGAAGAACGCTTGAGGGACACAAGACAGATTACCATAGGCCCCATATCGCCTATCACTTTACATCTCCACCGGAAGCCCGTAGCATCCTGTTGGCGTGGTCATTGTAGGCGAATGGAAGTGTTCCTACGCTCATGTACCGCGGCAGACCGAAGCCAGAAACTCATGTTTTACGTGGAACGCTTGCCCGTGAGATACTGGCCCCAACTTGGCACGGTGGAACTAACTTACCACATAAGTAGCATTAGCTCACGTAGAGCGCGGAAGGATAAGTAGGGATGTGGGGACGCATGATCGTCAGTGTTGTGCGTGCGCTCACGCCTCCCCTGAGGGGCGGTTCTATACAATCAGTAGAATCGGATCCCTAAGAGCATTGAAAATCTCTCCAACAAGCTTGCAGAGACTAAAATATCCAAATGCCTCATCCTCTCGCCAACCATGTTTTTGTTATTGAAGACTATATGGGAGCCCGGCGCTGCACGAGCCAAAACCTGAATTTTAATGGAAATCAGATAATATTTTCCTCTTCCTATTTGGTGAAATGATGCTAGAATATTATGACACATCATTGTTGCCGTATGCAAATGCTGTGGTTTTCCTTGGAGCTTGCCTTGTCCCTGTTTGACAGCGTTCCCCTGAGACGAATGATTGGCAGCTCATTCAAATTCCCATTTTCAGGAATCCCCACGTATCAGCATGGCAGGTAATTGTTGGGTCTGCATTAACCTGTTGGCGCCCAGGGATAGGCCTGATGGCATAGATAATAACAGTGGGATTGAATTGATAGCGATTAAATGCCGATATCAATTTGAATTTGACTCCCGGTGTTTACAACGATTAATTCCACCCTTCCCCGTAATGAGCTGACAATATCAATGGTAATCATGCTCAAAGAACTTTTTCCCCGTTTGTGACATAATTATTTTAGGCTTAATGAGGGGTGCTTTATGGAAGAACATTACATTTGCTTATCTCGCTTAATGCAGCCTACGACCACTCTTGACATATCGCTTTGATACTCTATAATACATTGTCCCAGAAGGTCTTGCGAAAGGGGGATTATTCCTTTTCCATCTTAACTCATCAGGCTAAGGGATGATTGCTCTCCCAAGTTAGACAAAAATATCATTTGCTTTCGCAAGCGTCTTTAAACGAAGTATCATTAATTAATCTTACCTATGATGAATACTCCAGTCACATGCATCCTGGGAATCATGAATGACGAGGAATAGGATGTGTTATCTAATGATGAATATCTATCTGAATAATGAAGAATGGGTTGAGACTGGTTTCCGAGAAAGTTCAGAGAATCCTGACTCGTTTCTTTTTTTTTCAGAATATAGGAAGCATTAAGCATTGGTCAATTATCAAAAAGTAAGAAAACATAGTTAAGACATCGGTGATTCTAAAACACAAGTCAGATCAGACTATTTACACAGAAGTGAGAAGAATCTAGCACCTCTTAAAGTGACTCAGTAAATCTGTGGGAGAAAATTCATTTTGCCCGCCATTACTCAGTCAACGGACAGTACCTTGCAGGATGAGAGCACAAGAAAGACTATATATATATACAATTACAGTGGAACCTCGCATAAAGACCACCTCTCTATAGAAACCACCCCTCTATTAGGACCAGTTTCTCTCAGTCCCGAATTGCTTTCCTCTTATGAGATTAGCCCCTCTAATGAGACCACCTCGCTATGAGACCACAGATCGTTCAGTCCCAAGGGTGGTCTCAATAGAGAGGTTCCACTGTATTCTAGAACAGTATCATGATGTATTTGTCCATGAAAGGTCAGTTGAAGTTGTGAGAAGTGGCTTTAAAAAGATACTGCTCGGTCGGAGTTTTACAGAAGTAAGCTAGATCATTGTGGGACAACAACGCCGGGATTAATTGGATGAATTGAGATAAAAGGCCAGATGAAATATCTGAAGTTGGTATGTAGTATGTGCATAGCATAAATGCTGCATGCATTCGAATGTGTATTGAAATTTTGTCTATAGATTGTTTATCAGATGTCAGTGAAATGGACTTGAGTACATTACCAATATATTGCATAATGTGGTTCTTTAAATTTGATTTTCTCGATGGTTTACTTTGTATGATATATTTTAAATATGATCAAATATCGAGTATAATGAGAAAAGACTGGATTCTGTTTATTTTTTAGATTAATTTGTATGATATATTTTGAATATGATTAGAGATCGTTTATGTGAAGAATGATAATACTGTACTTGAAATGATTCATATGATTCATATTTTTTTCCCCTACACCGGGTCTTTATTTCTGAGGTAGACAGGGTTAACAGTAAGAAGTGATAACATGTTTTTACAGCACTTCTGTTTTAAAATCAAGATAGCTATAGTTGAGGATTCACATTTTGTTTATTTTGAGCAGGTGTATCAAGCTATGTAGGCTCCTCAAAAATTGAATGAATGTGAAATTGTGGTGGAATAAATATCCGGTGTAGGGGAAAAAAGAATGGATTACACCAATGGATTAATTATTGGTGGATGAATGTATGGATACATCTATAGGATGGGGAACTCGATATTCCGATTAATTTGCTATAACCAGTTGTGGCTAGATGCGAAGCTTCACTTGTTTGATTTTCCCTCTTCCGTTTCTTCCTACTTGTTCTATTTTATTGCCTTCAGCTCTCACCCTTTCAAATGTCACTCAAATCTATAGGTAAAGTAGTGTAATCCCCTCTGTCCCTGGAGACTACTTTTGATTTTTAAAATGGAAGACACTTAGAGAGAAGGATTCACGTTTCTATTCAATGCACTCTATCCTCCACTCCTCCGCTTAAAGTCTCAAGTTGTCCGCCTACAGCATTGTTAAACCGTTACTGTTCAGCAATTTGTGTTTGTTACAGAGGATCTTAATGTATTCTGAAATATAGCGATATTGACATTTTCTCAGATCAGACTTACTGTCATTACATCGCCTTTTATTTAGGAAACAGTGGAACTGATATAAATCACTTAGTAATGGGATTATAGTAGTATTGTAAAGTGAACAACACTTTGGGATTTCTAGCAAATTGACTTTGGTCTTTAGTTGCGCCCCTTAATTAAAAATCACACTTTTGGTGACGTGTTGTAATTAGGAATGCATAGTGCAATTTGCATTTTGTTGTTGTAATGAAACTTGGGTAATGGACACACGCACCTTCTCTGCCATGCGTCCGTCTAATTAACTCACTTTTACTTCTCTTTAACTGCAACTGGTTGGGATGCTGCCATGAATGTGTAGGCAATTCGGCCTCAACATTCATTGAATTATTATGAATGGATTTTTCATGGTCGCTTAGCAATTTGACCTCATAATTTGAGATTTTTACTCGCAACCCATAAGGGTGCGTGACTAAATAGGTATTTACTCCCGCAACCCTATGTGTTGCTCATAAAAATCTAAATTTTAATTCAACTTCCATGGTAAGTCTCTAAAAATTCCAAAATTATGGGTCTTTGATTACGCCATGCTAAGACTTGTCATTTTTTTACGTCTTTCTATGGATATTGATAGGAATTGAAAAGCACCACCAGCTGACCGAAAAAAAGCCAGCCAATAATATAACCATGATTTCTCCGGAGATTACCGAAGTTGGGGGTCACACCTGTTTTACTCCTCAGCTTCGTTGTCTTTACTGAAGCCTCTCTTGGGTCAGCGAGGAGTTTTCACTATGCCTGAAGGATTACAATCGTTGCATTCCTCCCATTTCTCCTCTCTTGGCCTGCAGACAGGTTCTGCCACATTGGCGGCTGCTTCAGGCAACGTGTTGTGCCTGCTGCCGTCTATTCCAACCCTTTCTATTATCCACATAAAGGAGCAACGCCTCCCCAAACAACCTTTAGCCGGGGTGAAGTCGAAGGCCTCAATAGATCCCGATATTCGATTTTTTTCCTTTCGAGAAAAAGTATCACTCCGATAGTTCGATGGGGATTCAAAGTTTGCTCTCCATATAGAAAAAAGTCTCAGACTTCTTACCCTAAATCGGTGCTCGCGTGATGACTATTTCTATTCCTTTCAGATACTGATTTATTAAATGATAATAAGCGAAACAATGCTTATATCTTTGTATGAAAAGTGTAATAACATAAATTCGGCGGATGTTTTTAATATCAACGTTTTCAAATATGCATTAAGACCATTAGGGAACGAATGTCATATCAAATAAAACCATCACTATGGGGCTGCGTACGCGAAGTCCCTGCATCGCTTCTCTTTATATATAAATGTCAAACTTTGACTTTGGGGATATTCTAAACGATTTCTTTCGCTACGGTGAGGCTTTGCAAGGTAAATCCGCCGAGGATTTCAAGAATTCATGATAAATATTATTTAGAGTTCGTGTGTTATGATTTCATTGCATGAGTCTGTGGGCTTTATTTTGGTTTGCTCCGTTTAAATGAATTCAAGCGTCGGGTTATTATCTGTAACTTAGCTCACAACTTTTTTCTATTTCAATATCAATACAAAAAAGACTAAAGTTCATGAATGTGGTATTGGTACGTTCATATGTTTGGAAGAAGCTGAGCTTTCGATAATTATAGTTCTAACGATTTGTGGAGCTCAGCACATTGCTATACGAGGATTGAATGAGGTCTTGGTTAAAGAAAACGGGACTGTGGGTAATATGTCCTTGGCCGCGTTTTGAGCGCGTTATTCATGACTATGCCAGATAAGCAGCTTCAGTGTGTTGTCATGGCAACTGAAGAGGTTATCCTGTTTGTCTGGTTAATGCAGCCTTGTTGGAAAGAAGCAAATGGAATTAAGAAAGTATATGTGGACCTCTTGTACCAAGAGTATGGCCAGTACCGATGGTCCTCATTGGATTGTGTCAGTGGAAAGGACCCTTCCGGGGATACTTTTATGCCTTGCTATGTATATAATGTATTCAATTTATACGCCGGCAATCGAGTCGCCATATGATATATAAAAAGCTGTTGGGGGTATTAAGGTGACTTATTCGGACTGAAAACTGCATCATTTGATCACCCCAACGGCTCATTAAGTTAATGAAGAGAAAAGCCTCTCGCGATTCTATGCATTCTCGGGAGCTATTGGTTCTTTCGATCAACACGGCGTATCATTATTGAAAATGGGAATGAAAAGTCTGATCATCAGAAAAAAATACTCTCTATTTTTATGCCTGGATATTTGCACGTACTTGAGATAGATAAAATGTCTATGAGGAGAACTTTACTGAGCCTAGGACTTTTATGTTTCTCCAGTGGTGTCCTTGAAGTGATTTCATTTTCAGTCCCTTTTTATTATCCAACCATGATTGTTTGCAGTGTGGTGTGCGCATCAAGTTCGTCCTTTATCTCACCCTAGAGTTCCTATGGCCTAGGTGAAAAGAGGCCAGTAAGGAAATACTGCATATTCTTTGAAGTGGGGATCCAAGGATTTCGAACGGTGCTAATGCATATAGAGAGAGGACTTAGAAGAAAGTGGGGACTTTATGTATAGCCCAGTGATAATTTTCTTCCTTTTGCTGAATGGAGCGATAATTTCACCGCGCGATCGAGGAAATAGTTGGACGCCACCGGAGGATCAAAAGCAATCGTCTCTAGGCTTGTCAGAGCCGTCAGTTGTCACTTAGTGACAGGTAAAGGCCTCTGACTCCTGCCCCGCCTTCATCAAATGGCCTTTCTGCTCCTGATACTGCATTGGAAAGACACCCACAATCTGCTAGGCAGCACAGCGCACAATCCCTGCTTTATGGAATCAATAAGCCTGCTTGTATTCTGTCTGTCACGATACACATAATCACGCCAGATAGGAGGAGTAACGATCAATATTCCCCCTTTCTCTCCCCCAGCCAACTCCTTATGCGCCTGTCGCCTTTCTGTTAACTTCAGAAGCGCTCTTTAAAAAGTCTCGTTCTTCAATCGGTGTTCTTTAAAAGTGCTACACGTGGGATTTGGTAAGTGGGATCGATGCTGACTGCCATACCTATAGGAATTAAAAACCGACAGTCTATATTAACACTTTCCCACGGGGAACGGCTTAATTGAGAAGTTGGGGTCTCACCGGGTTTATCTTCCCCTACAGTTGCCAATGCTTAGCACACATTCAGCCATTTGATTACTGCAATTAAGTATCTTTGCTGATTCATGTAAAGGGAGCTGTAAACCTTTTGTTATCCTATTTCGTCCGACTTGGAATTACATGTTGTGGCTGTAATTTGCTCTAGCTTCTCGTGTCTGACTGTGAAGACGGGCCTCGAGTTCGGTAGTTCAGTTTATTGTTGTGGCAAAAAGATTCCTGATTGATATTTGCCAAGTCGGAGCCAGGCTTTAAATTAGCCTTGCTATATTATCTATTGGAAATCGCCTTGTTGCAATAAGACTTCCCATCGGGCAATTTCACCTTTAGGAATGCCCTCATTACTACCGGGCTGATGTTTGCGAGCGTAATAAAAATGACCAATATAAGCAGTGTATAGGGGCCCACATACTTTCCATCCCTCCTCTAAATTCTAAGCACCCACTTTGCCTGGGGGAGATTCCAATGGAGACGAACCCGTTGATTCCATTGTCAACCATGCTTTCCATTGTGTGGAGGTAGTGATCGAAAGAGTTCGAAGCTGGTCGCTTGGTAGCATTCCTGAAAGGCGGTCTTATTCGTTATCTACGAAAGGAAGATATATGAACTGAATTCTACCTAAGCCTCCAGGCAAATCGACACTATAGTATACATAATAGTCCATTATATGTGTGTAATGCGTTTTACGTGTATAATTGAATGATTGATGTCATGCTGTCTTTAGTCCAAGCTGGTAATATACCTGATTTCATCGGCAATGTGTTCTTTATGCGTGCCCTTCAAACTCATTCTAATTTCTCTTTTGCCCTTTGCAGTCTCTTTTCATGTGTGGGCCGCATTCTTGAAAGAGTATAGATCTATGTCAATAAGAACAATATTTCTCCCATGAATGCTGATCAAGAGTAGTATGCCGAAGGTATCATACAGGGTTTAGAATTCTTACATTCCAATCATATGACTCATAGCTATATTTATATAAATAATTAGGGGAATACTGTCATTTTATCATGATAAACGTATCTTCCTAATCACGTGACCTTGCATTATCAATAAAAAGATATATTATAAATAGCTATGAGTTATATAATTGGAATGTAAGAATTCTAAACCCTGTATAATACCTTCGGCATACTACTATCAAGTTACCGCCGATAGCATCTGAATAATATAGTTTTCATCCCCTGACATATTTTCTGATTAATCGTTAGATATGTTCCCCAAGCTCTTGAGGATGCTATTAAAGAAGGAGTTTCAAGCGATACCTATAGATGTACTTCGTGCTATATTCGTTAGGGAATACTATTGACAATCAGATCATTGTTTGCCATATTGCTTATAGTGTCCCTTGTGTTGCGGTTCTTAAATATTATGATGAATTTAATTCCAGATATTAGTCACTCTGGTTCCCCCATTTCTCCCTTTTACTCCTACGCCTAAGTCCTCCCCAGAACAATCACAAATCAGCTCTCAGTGCTGTCCTCCGTCTTCGTTACTTCGCTTGCATGCGATAACGTTGGGCCACAGAAGGTCGCAACATAATTAAGAGAGGCTTGGACAAAGTTCCAAAGGTCATTGTTCCATGTGAAACGCAGGCCCAACTGAATTACCAAAGATATCCTATTTCCATCGAAGGGAAAAATAGTCCTGGACCTATGGACAGCCTCCCCCACCCCATTCATCTCCCTTTCCACACATTCAGGACTTTTATGTCTGATTGCAAATGCTGTTGCGTAAATACCTGCTATGGTGAGGTGACCTTTGTCCACTGTTATCTCCCAAATATAGCACCCACTGAGTTATAATCCTGGCCGTGCCTGCGCTATTTTTATGGACACTTTACGTTACAAAATGAATCTACTATAAACTTTCACTGATATTGGTGGAACTTAGTACCGCAGTGGCCCGTTTATAAACCCAGGCTTGTATTTCTTTCGACCCTCCTTTAGCCCCGGCTTGTAATTGAGATCTTTTCATTGATTTATTTTTTCATGGGCCCCACACCCCCGAGAACGGGCCACTACGGTATTTGGGTCTGTGCCAAAACATATATTGGAATAATGCTGTCCAAATGGATCATTTATAACTTCGACCCTTCTCCTAATTTACTTGGAAAAAGTGCTTAGACTAGAGTTAGTTTTGCTATTCCCCTGATTAAATTTGTTAAAATGTTCAGTGTGCACTTGTAGTGATACGATTCGTACTTGATGAATGGTCCTTTAAAACATCGCTATACAAGTAGCTGCCTCATCAATTAAAGCCCCAGAGAAAAGGCCCCATTTCTTTTCCTCGTGAGGTTTTATTGTCACCGACCAGTGGTATTTTACTGTCTAGCATCCTTATCTCATTGTAGAATATATTTGTTCGAAAGAAAAAGCGTATGTTCACTCTCGATCGCCTGTTTATGGAGATTAGGATAATAGTTGTAAATGTTGTCCTTGAGACCATGCGTGAATAATGCCCAGATTAATCTCACTCTCTTGTTAAATCTTTAATGATGCCTGTACGAGTTATCCATAAATTAACCTTTAAAATACATTAATGTTATCATCCCTGCCATACTGGTTTATTAATCAACTCAGGATAATCGTTTAATTACAATATAGACTGGCAGCGGCGTGCAGTCACATTTCCTCTTTGGCAGTAGTATATGAAAATGAGACATTGTATATGGCAACTTAAGTAGTACATCGGCACACATATTCACCGATATATAAAGCGATCACTACTGGGACTCTCAGTACACCCCTGGTTGACCCCATCAATGATCATTGTTTTATATATCAAAATTCTATGTGACACTTGCCAATAAATCCCTGATTTGGGGGACTGCTACCTAAGGGAATCTGACCTTAAAACAGCTTGACCTATACCGGACACATCCATACAGCAGCAGGAGTCGTTTTATCTCGGCGATGATGTGTGTGTCGCAATCGAGATATTAAGTAGTTGATCATATATGATGTTGTAGGTAGTAGAAAGAACCACCTCTGCTCCTAGATGGGACTGGAGTATATCTAAGTACTTTTATCTTCTTTTACCAAACGCTCAATACGGCTTTGTGGTACAACAGTATACCCTCGTGTAGCCAGTTCTATTTTCGGATTTGAAAAGATCTTTTTCTGATGAGTCATTGAGAAATATCTATAATGTTGTCTGTAACAATACAGCCAGGCTCACCAACATCTGTAGACCAAAGAAAGCTGGACTCCGCTACCGAAGGAAGATAGTGAAAACGCTTCCTCAGCCAGGATAAAACTCTCGAAACGCCTTAACCCAATACAATTACAGCTGTTGTTAAAGTGAAAAAAGATTTCCTGGGCCACAGAGGTTTCCTTTTTTCTCCCTGTGGATGTCTAACTAGCTTCTCAACGCTTGAGGATTAACATGAAAGGGTATAAGGGCAAATCCTGGCCGTGTTGGGAAGAAGATGAAGTAAGACAGGAAACAGCACCGGAAGCTATCAGTGACCTGCCGAGCCTGGACCCAGGCGCAGTGTAATTGCTCGGCTGTTGCTTGGTTAAGCGCGATGGTAAAGATATTATCATCCTGATTTCACTGAACACTGAGGAGGAGAGCACCTCAAATGCATCTCGATACATTTCAGGAAGCACCCAAGAGTGCACATATTTAAATACGTGTATTTTCAATAATATAATATAATATAATATAATGATCATCGTTCTTCTTGAAAGGGTGGCGCTTAATGGAAAAATCGGACGATCCAAAAGAACAAAAGTGAAGCCATGACTATTGTTGTTTTCTGCTGTACTAAGGCCTGAAAAGAAATGTAATGGACCAGTGTTGTTTCTCTGCTACAGATTGATAAATTGTTTATAGTATCCGGGCGTATCCTATAATTATCATGCCTTGCATTCTTCTGAAGCGGGTAGATCTATTGTTTCGTTAATAAGGTGTTTGTTACTGTTTCTAGGTGTATTTATATGTACAATGATATATAATATTACAATGTTGATTATATTAGGCCAGTCGATATGTATATGTATGTCAGAGAGATGGATGTGCTCCTTAATTTAAGAACATATTAGTCGGAGTACGGAGTAGCAGAGCGCTGGATTTGGACCTAGAGGCACGGTCGTGTTGTGGGTTCGAATTCTGGTGCTGAGGCCGTGATTTCACCTCCTCTCCAGGCATCAGAGGGGGACCAGCTGTATAAGCTGAACTATCCATGGTAAAAACAAATTATAGAAAAAAAAACCGTTGAAAGCCTTCCGCAATGCTGCAATGTTAATAATTAGTATACCAAGCCGCGGGCTATATTGTTGCGCTGATTGAACTTGCATCATCCAAGAAACAAATTTACCGACTCACTGAACATGCTTTGCTTTGTACCCTCTTAGCATGAAGGCTTTATCGATCTCCCGTGTCATAGCTCAGAAATCTTTTCTCAATTTCTCTAGGGTAAAGAACTCGGTTAAGTTTTCTCACTGGCATTTTGTTCTTTTTCACAGATTTAAAGGCGCTGGATCCAAGATTACTTACGTAAGGAAGACAGAGAACATAGAGGTCTCTTGTACCTGTCTACATCACGCAGGGCCTTGCCGACCTCTACCTCTACCTCACCGACGCCCTCCTCCTCCTTCTCCAGTGCCTCATTCCCCTGCTGCCCTCCCCCTCCTGTGCCCCAAACCTTCCAGCCAACCAACGCATCACCAGCATCGGTCTGCAGGAGGCAAGCGACACCATGGAACGCTGGGTTTGTCCTAACGACCGCCAACTCGCACTGCGCGCCAAGTAAGTGTCTCGCTCTTTTATTCGCTTTTGATATATCATTCCATTGTCTTACTTCTAATAATCAAGCTCATTAAGTGTGTGATGTACCTAGGGTCTCCCTGTGACAAAGATTTCCATCCATTAGCCTTGGGATTATTTGATTTTGTTGTTTGATACGGACAGATATACCAGACAACCAGTTGGATGTACTTGTGTATAGAGAGGAGCTCCTCGTTCGTAAGAATGAATTGCGAACATCATGAGAAAATGGAAATTGTTCCTCATCTCTCATGTAATCATGCATAACGCCGATTTGGGACTTAGATGGTAATATTGCTTCGTCGGTATACTTTGGACGGCAATCACCTGGATTGTATTCATATATCTACTTGCTCTATACTACCAATGGAATTAGTGGCTGTTATTTCACCAAAAGGTAATGTTGATTAGGCGTGCTCTGAATTCGCTCATGTGGTAGCCGAGGTGCACACTTCAAACGTTGTGCAAAGTCTCACGGTAATGAGAACGATGCCTGTTGGTCTTGGCAAACTCCTCCAGTATTCTTACCTCGGGCAGTCCTCCTCCCTTAGATGTACTTGTACTTGTGACAAACGGTGGAACGATTCGCATGTTAACGCTTATTTATCTGCCAGATACCTCTCGTCTATATATTTATTGTTATCCATGTAATTATCTCCCATCATTTTGTAATAAAACCACCATGAAGATTGAGCCGCAGGGGATGTTTGCCATCGTCAATATGTCCGTCAAATATATCTTCAGCGATTTGGCCCGTTGAAGGGCTATTTAAGGTAATATTTTGTTTGCGTCCCCGGCCTAAAAGCCGTTAAAAGGAAATCGCTCAGAGGATTTTAGGAGTACACTTTATCTTATTCGTCTTACTTCCATTATTGCTGTTGTTTGGTAGAATCTGCTGTGAAGTACCCTTAGCTCCTTGGCCACTTGTTTATATAAACCTGCAGATGGATATAGTTATAATTCCAGTGATGCGATAACATTCGGGATTTGTCCTTATCATTATATATCGAGTTACGAATTCACGTGAAATAATATTTCCCGTGAATTAATATTACGCAAATTCGTCCAATGCAGCTCATTCGTTTCTTTTGTCATATAACTATAGGCCTATAGCTAGAGGGTGTGTGTGTGTGGGGGGGGGGGGGGTGCGGGGTGCGTACTGGCCGAGTTCTGTTTGTATTTGTATTTTCATTGATAAATGTGATAGATAGAATAAGTGTAGGTCATTCAAATTAAAAAGCCCCTTAACAGGTCCTTAGTGGTCTATTGCCTGTTTTGATTATACACTCAACTACTATGATTATTGATAGAAATACATCCAATGGTTTAAAAGCTGATAGTAAAATGCCGAGATTAGTAAAAATGTTATGATTTTCAATCTCTTTCAAATTGTGCGTTATAATGCGATACTGGTATACTCTTATCTGGAGAGGAGCCATCAAAATGGAAAGTTTCTACCCATACCCTCAGCACGCACAATAGCGCTTGATGGCATGTTTCGTTGTGCGCCCGTAATATCAAAGGATTCCGGGGAGTGGTTTAGGAAGTGGATCTTGGATTATTAAGCCTGCATGAAGTCTGAAACTAGCTTTTAAGGACAAGTATCATGTTGAGATATGGTCGCCAGTGCCGTACTAAAGGGTAAACTTGAGTCTATTAACCTGGGGTCGTCCAGATAGTCGGCATGATTCACCTCAAAGATGTAACATCAGAGGGTCATCTAAGACTAAAAGTTCGTAATGTTATATGTATAATGTGTTTTGGGGGGTGTTTTTGTTTTGTTTTTTAAAAGAAAAAAAAAACGATATAGTTTGGTTTCTGAGCTCAGCCATGAAAAATGTCGGAATTCCTCGTGTAGGCATTATCCTTAAAGTCTGATGGTCTTGAAGGATTTGACTTGTTAAGATGTTCTTGATCTTGCTTATAGTGTCTGCTACCGATCATTTATGTTTAAAAAGGTTTTCATCGACGGCTTGTTAGCAAGGAACGGGTCCCATGCCGTTACTTTAAGGGTAAGGAGCTGATGTCGGCGATCTGTCAACAGTCTGGTCGGAGTTTTCTTTTGAAGGAGAGGCCTCTGTTGCATCTAGTGGCAATATTTCTCACTCGTGCCTACATTAGTATGCCTGTGTGTAAGGATCAAACATGGGAAAGTATGAACACCTGGGAGGATGTCGTAGATCACAGCCCAAGGTACACGGACGTTTTTAGCATTGTGTCGTCCGAAAAGTCTCTTGCATCTTTATTATATGCTCTACGTTTTCGCCTCTATATTGGGTATAGACTTTGGAGCAAAGGCCTTTGCTCTGTTGTTACAGCGATACCTATTAGATAGCATGGTGTTTATATATAGTGCACGGTCCCATCCACTGATGGTGCCGTATATATCCTGAATGATCATGTTTAACATATCAGATTCTTGGCTTTCAAAGTATGCTAGATTAATACTTCTCAGATTCGCTCCTTTCACTCTAGGAGTGCTCTTTGAATATGATATCTTCATAGAATTTTGCTTCATGTTGACAACCAATTAATTGTATCATAGAGCCTACTATTAGATATGCCTCTTATTTATTGGCAAAATCTAACGATTGGCCAGTTCCACCACCAGTGATTAGTTTAAGGCTCACTCGCTTTACGGCTACGATTTGTGATTCTTTTAGACTCGCGATAATGTGCCGAAATAATTATTATGCCGCCATTGATTTTGAACGATGTCCCTTGTAATAGTGTTGAGGTCGATTCCAGAAAGATGGATCCAATGCGGATTAATTTCCATGGGTGTTTTCAAGACACTGCACATACAAAACCAATCCTTTTAGTGAAGCAATCAGAGCCTTCGAATGTTTTAGTTTAATTCATATTCATCAGTCATTTTCTACCTCAGAAGAGACATGTGAGTTGACATGTTAGGCTGTCTAATTATAACATCCAAGATAATATGAATGTCTCCTATTTAGAAAGGGAAGTTTCAATCATTTTGTTTCATGGCGGGTAATCTTTCAAAATATTATCGGGAACTATAACCGGGAGCCACTGCAGGAAACAGTTGATGTAGAAGCCGCCATTCTTTTTCTTCATCCTTCTGAAGAAATAAGCTCCTCATTATGTTCGATTAAAAACTATACGCTTTTTTGTTCGTCTGGTTCGGAGAAGACTAGGGCTTTTGGAAAGCATCGGATCGATGAGATGAAGAATATTATGTGATAGTGAAGTGATATGGTCGTGCACATGCGATTATTTGCAAACGTACCCTCAGAGGATGGAAATAATAAAGCTGAGAAGCTTATTTGATCATAAAATCTCATCAAGTGCATAGATCAATGTAATAACACTTGCGGTACCTAGAGAACATGATGGGTCGTGACAAAGATACTGTATTCTTTTTTTTCTAAAAAATGGAATTATTGTACCTATATATCTACAGGTATTCATCGTCCAAAACATCAAGCCAAATCATAAGCGTCACTGCTATTACTAGATTGCCAAGTCAGCTCAAAACTCATAATGTAGCAAACAGATAGCTTAGATCAATAACATCGAAATATAAAATATAGTCTACTTTCTACTTTCATTAAACAGTGATGTCGGATTGTGCCTATAAATACCCATGAATTCTTTTCGATAGACTATGCTATTTGGAATTAACTCCAATACAAAGTACCGATATACATTTAAATGTAGTTTGCGGGGTGTATCACATTACTATTGCATGTGAATCTATTTTTAAAGGATGTTCCAATATTGTCAAGCTGAGATGTGATCCCTTCCAAAATGCCATGATCGTGAGCTGCTTCCTTCGGAAGAGAGGATCTCCACGTGTGAATTCAGATGTCAAGCCTAGTGTCCAGCATGGCTGGTTATATGACTGGCTCTGCCTTATCGATTTACGAGCCCATTCAAAGTCTAGGATTGAAATCGGCTTTGGCGCTTTATATTGACTGCTATATAGCTGAGACCAGCAATTTAACCGGTATATATCTGTACGATTGAGACCGCCTGACATGCCTCTGTCAATAATTCACGATATATTTTCTCCATCCACCTTTCCCTCATTCATAGTTATTGCACTCAGCGGCATGGCATCGCCGCATATGTTGATTAACCTTTGAGATGATGGCTTTCTCTTTGTTTCAGACTCCGCAATAACCACAAGCAGTAGGTTCAGACCACGGCCAAACCGCAGCATGGCATGTCATATTACCCTTGTATTGAATATGTGCTTAATATCCCCATCCCTATAAATCGTGTTCACGGATCATCACTGGTTCCAGCCAGGGGTTATATCGTAAGCTCCTCCTGACACTATGACACATCCCCTTGTCCCTTGAGGGATAAAAAAAAACTCTGGTTGGAAATATGGACCCCTACGCCAGAGGGATAACCTTTTATTTGATGACCGGCTGCAAGATAGGGTGGTAAGAAGCCGCCAACGAGATCTCAGTTGAATTGTGCCATCTCTCTGGGATGAGACCATATAGAAAGTAGAATATGGATGCCACCACAGGGAAATGGGAATGGAAAATAATGTCCGTAGCTGGTGATAACTATAGAAGGAAAGTTATGTAGTTGCGTTGTCCATAACTTGGCATATTCCCAGTCCACTAACTTGGGCATACATGTAAGTAAAATGCATGACATTATTTATCAGTCATAACTGATGTATTGCATTAAATCACCCTAACTCGTGTATCTGGTCTGATCATTTCTGATTTGATACATTCCTGGTTGATATCTTATTTCTGGGTGTAATCTGCGTACGTATACCAATGGATGTCTATTTTTCTCTTATAATAATTCACCCATATATGGGTGAATTAAAATAAGAGAAAATCTTATCTTATAGCATCTTATCATTGAGATTCGATATATTATATATAGACAACTCCATATACTCGGTCTCCGTGACCAAGGGAGTGGTTTCTGATTTGATACATTCCTGGTTGATATCTTATTTCTGGGTGTAATCTGCGTACGTATACCAATGGATGTCTATTTTTCTCTTATAATAATTCATCCATATATGGGTGAATTAAAATAAGAGAAAATCTTATCTTATAGCATCTTATCATTGAGATTCGATATATTATATATATAGACAACTCCATATACTCGGTCTCCGTGACCAAGGGAGTGGTATCCTTTGATGTTCCTGTACTCGGCCATATTATCTCCCTCCTTCGCTATGGGGGACAGAGTATACCCACCCATTTGTATTTCTGTGACAAACAACCTTTTCAATTCCCGTATCACTAATTTACCTTTTGGCTGAGGCCATTACTAGGTGTATTACTACAGGTTAGATTTCAATTTGTCAGTTTTTATTGCCTTAATGGTCAACTCTCAAAATAATAAAAGGGAACTAACTGATGTTACCTTAAAACCCAGTGTATACGTTCTATTTTATACAGAACTATATGGTTTCTACAATTTCTATGTAGACCGTCGGTGATATTTTCCGTATGAATATCCTCAGGTATCCCAGACCAATTTTCGCCAGGATAACCTTGGGAGGAATCGCCTGTCCACATTCTCAACTCATTCTACATCAGCTGGCCATAAAATGATCCTGACAGAAAGTATAAAAGATTTACAGGTTGCTTGCCTAGGCTAGAAGGCACCTAGGCTAGGTGTGATTCCTTGATTATGGCTGAGCTTATTAGAGTTGACTCTCATTGCTCGTGGATGTTATGACCAACACAATCCCTTCATGAATGTATTTCTTTTGGGAGGCTGATGAGGGTTGCGAATTGATGAGAAAGAGGTGTTTGACCCCCATCTCCGCGATATGAGATCATTTTTTATGATGACATGGGATCTCTTCATTTGTGCGCTAGTGAATTTGCCATCTAGACCTAAGGGGATATATTGTTGCAAAGTTCTGAGTCTTCCACGTAGTATAAATTTTCGATGACATTTTGGCAGATTTATGTGGTAGTCCAGATTGTGGTCACCCCTACTACCTATTATAGTAGCTTTGTTTTATGATATTCTATGCTCCAAGAAAATAAGAGATTCAGGGCAGTGATTTACGGCGTCATATCTTTGGTTAAATCTGACAAAGTTTCGTCAGCCATTTCTTTAAATTATGTTGTTCATTGGCTTGCAGTGATGTATGGCCTAGTCGCAATTACCCTTGCTTTAAGCGTAACTTCGTGCAGTTGGCCTTATGGTTTCGTGTCATCTGACTAGTTAGAATAAAAGTTGGAGCTTACATTACACGTTTTGAGGCTAAAATCAAAACCAGTTGTTCTTATCTAGTTTTGTCCCTAGTCTTATTACTTGCTGATAGTTTAAGGTACTTGGTTTGGCTACAGTTTCTAGTTGGTTCTTGAGATGGTAATTCTACCCGCAGTGGCTTTAACAGAAAACCTTACTGGATAAGAACTTTAGTAGTTCTCTAAGGGGCTTGACTACGTACAATACACTATAAATTCGCCTTTAAATGTCCCTTGTATGAATCCCACAAAAACTACTCATACCCTCTTTCATTGTATATAGACTGTACCTCTGTTTCATGTTACCTGTTATGAATTTACACATGCTTATTTTGGCTCATACTGCCTTTCCTCCTTACCAGCCCGCCTTTCCACAGGCGCCTAGGGAGGATTACATTCAAACCCTCTTCGTGCTTTACACACACTTCAATATTCTTGCATCTGCATGGGTCGATAATGAAACGCATGTTATAACAGAATTTTAGGAATATCTCAGGCAATCTTCCCTATGAGGGTTTAGATTGCCTGGAGCAAGACGACATGCAGTCTTAAGTATTTGAATCTCCAATTGATGGCGTTTAAAAGCCCGATCTCGCCATTTCCATAGTCAGGAAAATCCATGATAATGATTAGAGAACATATTCGCGCCGTTTCTTGTCTTTGATCTCTTGTTTCATTTTACTGGCGTCTGTGGTATTTGACAGAGTGCTCTAATCCAGCCGGGAAGAATAATTGTTCTAAGAATGTTAAGGAGAGAGCAAGAGCACTTTGTGTTTGAACCTCAAAGGAAGTAAATTGAATCAGTGTGGCGTAGCACTACTGTGTGAGGAACTCCAGTACGCGACTTTTCTTTCTACTGTGATGGGATTGGTAATCATTGGACTGAACGGAACCAAACCATACAACTAGGCCAGAGGATTCCTGAGCCACTCTCGATCAGGTATGAGTTCGAAGTCCATGGCTTTTGAATTTTGTGAAATTTATTTTGGACTGCTAGTTAAATGTATTAGAAAAATCTCAAGGTCCAACATGCTATACATGTGCTCTTCAAGGTAATCTGCGACGGTCATTGTCCCTATATTAGATATTGTCATGCAGAATACATCAAAGGGACACAGCGAACCATAATATCATATCCAATAATTATTATAAGGAAATAGTTCCCGAGTGACTGACACGGAGGGTATGTAGGTTATATCAGTCACAATAACTAGGAACTGGAAGAAACGAGGGTTATTTTGTGAATTCATAAGGATATGTCCCAAATAATTCATGTTCTTTAGCTTAATAGGACTAAATTCCTCAGGCAGTGCATTACAACGTCCTGGTCTGTCTACAAGGCTTTGACATGTCCCTAAAAAGCATGGAAACAACCCAACTATTGCCTAAATATAATTTGCCTCTTCCCAGAGGCCTACATATAGGATCTAACTACTGTAGTGTACTAGCTCCATGGTTACTTGGCTTGATGTTTTGGGGGTAGAAAGATGGGGGAGACATGGCAGCTCAGGCGGTAGAGCACTAGAATGTAATAGGTAGGTCGCGGGTTCAATTCCTATCTGGGGAAGTTTTTTCTATCCTGGGGGCACTACACTTGGTACCATGACCAGGCACTCACACAGGACTACCGAGGGCTTGGAGGGGGAAGTCTAGTAACCTTGTGGGGGATTTGGGTTGAAGTGATTGGGTTAGGACCATAAGGCAGCCCTGGTAGATTAGATGATAGAGCATCGTATACATGTAATAAGGAAGTCGTGTTTTTTTAAAAAGTTTTTATTTCAAACAATTTTGCGTTTGACCCAATATTCTGATGTTGTACACATATATCGTAAATACATATAAATTCACGAAGTTAACGATTACATAAAAACACCTCAAGTTAACTAGTTTGTAACTCTACTGTTTTTAATTTGACTACTTCTATCCATACGTGATTAAGACTAGACACTAATTATTTCCCTGGGTTCTATTCTTGCCTGGGAAAGCTTTGTTTTCTACCTGCATGGGGTCTCTACACTCTACACTACTTAACTCGCAAGTTACTTTGGAAAAGTTTATTTGTGGCGAACACACACAGCTTCTGAACTGACCTTGTAGGCAATGGATGTTTCAAGCCCTGACATTTCTTCGTTGTTGTCTGTTGTCTTCCTCTGAAAGCAAGGTGGCCTTGAGTGGTTCTGACCGCTGCAGGTGCAATTGATACTTGTCATTAATTACGATCAGGAAAAGGCTTTTGCTATTTTTTTCTATATTTGGATTTGTTTTCTCCCGAACCTGAAGCTCCGACTCTGGCTGACGATCTTAGTACGTCCGACGCCGACATAATTATGTTGCTTGAAGTTGTCTGTTGGGTTGCCGCGCATATTTGTATCGATAATTAACACAAACATCTCATATAAATATGACCTGTTGATTACATACACCTTCTCGGTGCATACACCAACACTTATATATATAATTGCAGTGTGGATTTCTATAATTACCTCATCATCTGTTTACCATTACTTGGTACTTGTCATTAGCTATTCCAATGATTGTTTTTGTTGTTGTGGCTGTTGTTGTTGTTGTTGTTGTTGTAACTTTTATTAGCCAAAAGCGATAAAGTCGGTGGGTCTAATCTCCCAACATAGGGAGAATCTCAAGCCTACCGGACAAATTTCTCATAAACTCCAGTTCGTAATTCATTCTAAGCCTGACAAAACTGTAGTATAGGAAATCAAGTAAGTTAAGTCTTTCGGATCATAACGAGAATCTTATCTTGGTCAAATTTCCTGGTTAAATTTAGCAGTACAAATTGCTCTCGTTTGTCTAGCATTCATGTCGTCATCATTTCTAGTAGCTCCTATTTAGAAACTATCAATTTCATGGCCTTGACCGCGAGCATTGCCTTTTGGTCAATTTAATTTGTGTCTTTTCAAACGAGGTGCTCTGGAGCCGGGAAGCTCCAATGGATTCTTCCTCAATCAGCTGGTCTAGGCTGTCATCAGTCTGCCATCTCTGACCTATCATAATCTGATCTAGTTGTTTTTAGTATGGACTTCACGCCCTGCAACAACACGAAACCTTGCTAGAAACCTTTACCTTTAAGGGATATATTTCCTTGGGGGATAATCTGGTGTGAGCGGCTTCCCATTTCACCATTAATGCGGGGGCCTGCTTTTAATAAATTGCTCTTTACGCCGCCTAAAGGCAAACTCCTCGTGGTGTTGAGTCCTTATTGGCTTTTCGCGCTCCACCCTGAGCCTCTCGTATCTTATAAACCATGTGTTATAATGTTAAGTCTTACTTGACTCATGGCCCCCTGACTATAATCTCAGGGTACATCAATCTTATCGCATGACTCATCCCTTTCTATTTTGGTGATACCAAATCCCCAGAGAATCGACATACACATTTATAATATCTAGATATATGTAAGATTCTGAAGCGAGTGAAATTTTAGCCGATTTCCATCCCTATAGGATACTATTGCGGTAAAAGGAATGGCCAACTCGGGATTTCTTCGCAGGTATGGCCATTCATAGGAAGACAGAACATTCATAGAGGAAAAAGCAATTTTCCATATGTGGAACTGGAAGGGGCTTTGCTACATTCTCCATTGTGTAACTATTTTCATCTGTAGCCTACTGTCGTGACGCTTCAGAGATAATCGTTAAAATATGCCTGTACCAAAAGCTTGCAGTGGAAAGCTTTTTAAAGCATTATTTTAAAACGTCCGACACATGGACTTAATGCTGATTGTTCTGTCGACGAGGGACAGAGATAATGAAAACTGATTCGGAATGTATAGGTATAATGATGAGATTTACTGCAAATGAGAGGTATGACGCAAGAAAGTGCCCTTGAAATCTTAAAATTATGTAATAATACGCCTTTGCTAAATGTTCATGAGAATATCGGGATACCTGATATTGGACTCAATTACATTATTTAAAAAATAAATAAATCTGGATTACGTTTATGTAGATTACCTTCACTACCTTTAGAGTTGAGCTACCTCTATGGTATATGATATATCACTCCAACTTTTTTCTATGTATTATTACCTCACATCTACTGAGGCCGTATTATTCCTTATTATTGTCTTCTCAGAATATCCAGCATTGAAGCAGAGAAGCTAGGATTATTGAAAGGAAGAAAGTTAAGGCAGTCTTGGGAAATTAAAAGTTTTATTTTAATTTGAATTGTTTTATAAATATGAATAGATAAAATGTATAAAATTGCTGAGTAGATTTATATAAAATTGAATGTTTTGTATAAAAATATGATGAGATGATAAAATTAAAGATTTTATGAAATAATTAGTATGAGGGAAGGAGAGAGATGATAGAAAAAAGGTGTGGGTGGGTGGGTTTAAAATTTTGGAAGCAGCGGTTTGCTTGGGATTTGGAAGTGAAGTGAGGGTTTGAAAGAGTGTTTAGTGGTAGACCAGATCACATGGGTTGTTAGTTGGGTTGAGGGGAGGGGGCGACTCACTTCAATGACCGCGCATCGCCAAAAGTCGCCAAAAGTAATGCGCCCGATATTATCATTGGTAACTACCCTGTCATCATACTATTTATATATCGGTTTTAGTCTCTAATACCCTTACTTATTATTATGTCATCTTATCATATCATATTTGAAAATCACTCGATATCAATGCGTATTAATACAGGTTAATAGGTTTGATATTATCATTATTACAACATCACTAAATTTGTCATAATTATTCTTATGTGTATTGCCATTGCTTTGGCTCCACCTTTATATACCTTCCCTGTGCACGACGGTACCTGTTAAATTCCCTCAATTAAAGCTAGTCAAAGAAAGCATAACTTATAAGGTCCGATTTATATCATTATTCAATAATTACATATTTAATATCATTAAACACAACACTTAAACTATCTACGGAATCTGTAAGAATAGGGTGTGTTGCCCGTTGATGTCTTTTTTAATATATGATTTGGGTCGCCTAGAAATGTACAATTGGTTCCAAATTCCATAAACCCTGCCTTTGAGGTTATATTACAGAAACAAATACTAAACTGGGTAATTGTTCATTTTGAGTAATGTTGTAGTGATTTGAAAGTATACAAAGCCACATTTTCATGCATGTCGGATTCTATAGCTTCTTAGTGGGGCATTAATATACATTTGTAGTGGTCCTGGTGGTTGTACTTGGGATTGTGACCTGCTGAGGTTGTGCTTGCCGCGATAGCTCAGTGGTCCTGCTGAGGTTGTGCTTGCCGCAATAGCTCAGTGGTAGAGCATTGGAACGCCAATCCAAAGGTCTGGGGTTCGGTTCCTCGTCAAGGCAATGGCATTTTTCAGCAGGTTCACTACAATTGGTGCCATGACCAGCCACCTGAGGGCAGCACTGTATACATAGATTTCACTGACGTCATGGCCCTGGCCATGTTTGGGGTCAAGTTAGATGGCTATATATATGCTGCGATACTTGAAAATATCGTTTTCTGGCTGTTTTAACCTTTACCAGTTTTAATCTGCCACAACAATACCTTCATGATAGGTTAGATAATCTGCCTTTAGTGTAGAATTACCCAAGTATCTACTCTTGCGAGGTTTATCAACTTTGTTTTGATACCCCCGCCATAGACGGCAAGCGGAGCAGTGACCCCAGACATGGTAGCCACTGTGATACCCCAGCCTACTGGGTGACGTCATGTGAAATCTATGTATACCCCAAGTTGGACAAAACCATATGAGATGAGTTTCGTCCATTGTTGGAGGGGGGCCTGGTGGTTGAACTTGGGATTGTGACCTGCTGAGGTTGTGCTTGCCGCGATAGATCAGTAGTAGAGCATTGGAGCATCAATCCAAAGGTCCGGGGTTCGGTTCCCCGGCAAGGCAATGGGATTTTTCAGCAGGTTCACTACACATTATGTAATATATGCTACTTTTCAACATTTCAATTAGAGATGTTCTTATTTTTGGGGGACAGAAATAGCATACAGAATAATTTAAAGTATCACTAAAAACTCTAAATTGTGGTCTAAATAAATAATTCTAAAGAAGTGGGAGGTCTGCGTGAATTTTCCCCAGGCTTAGGAATGTACTAAACCAGTACAGCAGCAATGTCGCACGCACATTTGACACTTTCAATTTTCACACCCAATTTGGATCACCCATATATACCAGTGGGTGCGTAACATCATTTTAACACGTTTTAAGCTAATGGGAAACCCCAAACAGTGGTTAGTGGGTTCAGAAAGCACTGCGAATGTTAGAAGTTGTTAAAATTGATAGTACATTGTTGATATTTAAAGCCTTTTGGGCTAGATCCACACATCTGAGAAAGGCCCTTTTGCTGTATATTCACACAATATTGGTGTTCATTGCCATGAACTTGCTCAATTCAAATTCGAAATTAACGGCATACTGAACTTCTAGAAACCCTAAATGGGAGGTCAAATGCAATTTTCCTGCATACTTTATAATTTGGGAAGAACGCCATTATATAGTTAAATTCCTTATTTATTTGACCAAGGTCCTTTCCTGGTATTTTGTACATTTGTTGGATTTTCCCTATACACTAATTTTTTGCTTGTTTCTCTTTCTCTTCTTGAATCATAATTTACGTTTTCTTAATATTAAATGTTTCCGTAACTTACTCTGGTCACGCCCATTTCTTCCCTATCTCCCATCCCCTTTTCCCTTCGCCACTTATAAATTTACATTTGATACGGCTATTGAAAATACTGCACAGTCTTTTAGCCACAATACCAGTAATTAATCAATTTAATATTTTCTACGACTTAACACTGTCAGACGATTATTTCTTGTTGAGATACGTTGCCCCAGTCTTACAGCTCACTGTGGTATGGTTTACCTCTGGATATATCCGAACCCATATTTCTATAAATACGTCATTGGGTTGTAATGCTATACCTGCTACTTTTAGTTTAATTTTTCTCAGCATTAATCAATGTGGGACTAAATTAAGATTCACATTTTGCTGAAGGCGATATGCACTTTAAGTATGCAGAGACCAGAGGAATCGTTGCGTCTTACTAATTAATTAGACTGAAGAGAGCCTGTCATCTGAAATGGCTACCACCTCATGCCTCTTCCCTAATCCTAATGCATGTGTTAGGAAGATATCGTGTTGATGATGATGCTGCCCTTGGTCGCTCTGTATGGATGGGTGGATTTCCCAAATCTTCCTTAATGATCTTAACGCTGTCGATGGTAGAATGCCTATATTTGTCGGTTCAGGTGTAGTCTTCACATTATCCAACTTCAAGCTGATATTTCAATCATAATGTCTAAAAGTTTCTCGGTAGCTTTGTAGTTTGTGTGACACTGACATGGAGTAATATTTGTCTGCATGCACTATTGACCTTTCACAGGCGATTAGACGATATAGATTTATCCTGCCCGAACTGACCATACCATGGAGGATTTTATCAGGTAAAGGGAAGGTACAGAGCTCGGACCGAAATCCATTACCCTTTCCCGCCTGCTATAGTTCATTGTCCCCTGAAGATGCAACTTATGGTCTCAAGTAGTACTATACAGTATGGCATATATTTCAATTTTCCCATTAACATGGGAATGCTATCCGGAGGATTTTCTTGCACGTGCACAACTGATATGGTTTAAAGTCATGTTCGTATCTGCTGATCGCATTGCTACAAAACTGTTGATACATGTCGCAATTGCTACAATCCAAATATTCGCGACCCATAATAACTATATATTTTTTGTATTTTTTTATGAATATTACTCATGTTTTGGTGCTACAATTCGCGGTGTGGCGTAATACCATGTCTCCTTTAATAAAAGCGTAGTTTGTAATATAGTTGCATTTCAAACTACAGTAAAGAGTACACCAACAATTGTATAATATGCTCACATACATACATACATACATTTCATTTACATTGAATCATGATGATACTAGGTTTGTGGCACACCACTCACATGATCAAATAGGATCACAAATACAAGTCACGCTTTTTAATACAGGGTTTACAGAATGTTCATGTTTACACTCTAGGTCCAAACCCTCAGATCAGATAAGAATGGTATGTCACCCTACTTCGCTTATCGGTTCCCTGGCCTAGGACTCGGCGTTTTAATGGGAATATAATGACATTTTGCGGTCTTAATGGAATTATAATGGCACTTGGCGGTTTGAGGCGAGAGGCTTTCCCTTCGTTTGAAGGGACTCTCTCAACTTTGGACCTAGACTGTTTACCAATTAAAGGTTGAATGACCCATGTTGTAACAGTTAAAAAGTCCTTTGCAGGCAAGCTGGGGTAGCAAACGATTTTGGATTGATTGGTGACAATGATAATGTAATTTCATAAATCTAGAAGGGGCAGGTAAATGTGGGACCTTCCCACCTCTCCCCCACCCAATATTTGATTGCACAAATTTGAAGTGTGGAGACTATTGGAATACTACTACTACTACTACTACTACTACTACTACTACTACTTACTACTACTACTACTACTACTACTACTACTGTGTGTAAAAATAATTGACCAGTACAATTGTCATAGATCTTTCAGGAAATTTCCTTACTATATAAGAAACACATAAATAATAAAAAAAAGATATGATACCCCATTAGTTTTTTTCTACACTCACTTGAAAAAACGGGGGATTACTATAGGAGTCTATTGGAAAATGTGGTATTTATTTGGGGTCCTGTCATATAGATTAGCACAAAAAAGCATCTTGGCCTGCTCAAAAAAATGTTTGAGACCACTTAAGTTGTGCCTTTTAGTAGCTGCTCTGGCTGATGCCATTCATTTCACATTCATATTTATCAATGCAGAGACTTCTAACTGGTTGATTCTTACTGATCATCATTGGCAGAAGTGGGTTTTGCATCAATATGATCCTGATACTTCTCACGGAATTTCCATTTGTTAGGGCAATAAGAGGACCTGTGCAAAAATGATGGAAATGGATTTTAAGGGTTGGAAAAATCGCTTCAAAAAGTGGTTGTCCTGAGGACAATATTATTTGGTTGTCCTCTCATATTAAAGATAGATAAAACCTGGTTGTCCGGCGGACGCCCATATATTAATATTTGGTTGTCCGCAGGGCAGACATGGGTGGTGCGGACAACCGGGCCGCGGGACTTTTCCAACCCGGATTTTGAATGAGGCAATAGACACTAGGGGGCCACTGCTGAACCATTTATAATAGAATGACCACTGGCTATTATAACTCAAGCAGGAGCCACATAGGGGCGTGCGTTCGGACAGGGGCATATCTTTAAGACATACTCTATATACTTTTACTTGTTAAACTAACGTAATATCTATTCAATTATAATGTAATACCACATATTTATTTTATATATATATATGACAAAGTCGATACCAGGTACAACTTGTTTTATTTATTTTAATTCAAATTCCATGTCACACTTATCTGATATATAATGTTATGTATGTTTTATAGCATCTCTTATTGAGAATAGATCATTATTTCTCTGACTGAGTCTTGTCTCAATCAATTATGTGTAACTGATGAAGAATGGGCCCTTGAATCAAATACTAGTACGTATGCCATTGCTTAAATGAATTTGACCGTCAAACTGAAGAGGTGACGTGGTTTCAGAAAATATCAGGTCTTACCAGACCTAATTAAAAAGTACCTCTCTCCCTCGTAATTATGTTTGGATTTCACAAAGGGACCTGCAGAATCTGGATTCCCTTCCGTCGCCTATTTCTTGGATGCTAAGATATTCCCCATCCAATAAATGAAATCGCTAATCCCCTTATGTCTTCTGGGAGGCTTTCAGGCCTCTCTGTAAGTGTCGAAGCTCTTTCCCTCAAAGGTCTGTCTTAAGTTCCCCACCCTTTTGTATGTGTCTTCAACACACTTCGATAGTAGTATGCTTTTCATCTTAATATTACAACCGCCTCCATGCCACATATGGAAGCTCCCTGGGGTATATCGGTTAATAAGATACAAAATAGTGCACTTCTAGTGTTGCCTATACACTACGCGGCAACAGATGCCCATGGATACATTTTCGGTCTTTTTCAATGTGAATACTGATCGGTGGAGGTCTGCACACTAGCTGTTGCAAAGGCAAATTGATTTTTTATCCGTCCTCGATTATTCGCACCTCAGTACCCCCGCGCTGCATCACTTTCTATCATAGCTACCCCTCCCTTTAGCAACGTAACGAAATCAATGTCATCAGCCAAGTTTGGCCCAACGTTTTCTCCGATAGCACTTACAGGCCTCAGTGTTTTATAGCGGAAGCTATTAGTGTTCCGTGTCCCTGAACCGTATGAGATTGATTCCATGCCATCTGCTTCTTTCTTCCTGGAATGCCTGTTTGGGGCCTCGGCCCCACGGAAACACATCACACACGCTTTCTTCCCTTGTTCCAAGAAACTACCAGGGCCGCGATTTGTCCACCCGAGCGTTTGACCGCGAAAAACAAGATCCTCCAACAATAAACGCTCTTTGATTTGAATCTCGATTGCTTTACACTTAAGAAGTTCTTCAATGAAAGGGAACCAGGAATCGATATTCGAGAAGGAAGGTGTTTGATTTTTAGGCCTGTTGTTATGAACTCTGTGTGACGCGTGTCCTTGTTCTTCTCCGCAACCTCTCACTTTCTTCGAATTTGATATCGAATCTTGACTGTGTTTAGATTTAACATCAGATCCATGGCCACACAAGTAGCCCATAAGATATAGGTCGCCAAATAGCTCAAGATATTCCGAAGGGAATACACAAATGTATCCCTTTATTCCAGAGGGTAGAATTGGGAGCATGCAATCCGAGAGGCTTTAGATCAAAGCCTCACAATCCCTCATGGGTCATATCCGATTTGGTTGCCTCGGAGACCTATGTACCCTGACTTCCTGAGTATCAAACCTCCCTGTGGATAGCATTCGCACTGTTGTGTAGTGTTTATTCAGGGTTTAAATGTCACTAAATGAAAGAAGGTGCGAGGAGAATTCGATATTTTCCAAATAGTTTTCTGAACATTTTAAAAGTATGATTTCGAATCAAAAGAGTGTCTTGTCCTCTACTTAATGAGACATTGCAATGTATATAATGTATACATGTACGTTCTAAATAGTTTTCTGAACATTTTTGGTATGGTTTCGAATGAAAAGATTGTCTTGTGAGTTGTGTTTCAGTGAGGCATTGCGATGTCTATGTACGCCTGTCCTTGCTTTGGTTTATACCAATATGTACGTACTCATCCCCATAATCCATGACCATGCAAGGTACACAATTATCTCCCCTGCTTGCCTGTACTGATTTCTCTTCATTAAGCCGCGTGACAAACGTTTTCATCCCATTGCCTCCGAGCGTTCCCCCTTTTTCTTGCACTACTACCCTCGCCCACTCTCCTCTCCCCTTCCTTCTCTCGTCTACCCACTTCTACCCAGCCACGCTCTGTTAGAACTTGCATTTCAACTGTTGATTTAGGACCCGGGGTAAAGGAAAGGGGGAATTCGAAAGATTGTGACAAGAACATAGCCAAATCTGATAAAGCCCACATCTGACTGACGCTGACGTCGCCCAGAGCCTGAGGCCTTTCTACAACATCTTTAACCCTGGTCCTGTGTCAAATATGATTAAAATGCGCTCTGCCAGATCCTTGTTTTACCAGAGTAACTACAGATCGGGGTCTCCTGAAATGAACCATCGGAATTATGTTCAAAGAAGATGACGAGGAAGGACAGTTCAGGGACTCTTCCTACCAAGCATTTGTCCCAACTCTCACTCCCAGAGGCATATCATCCTGAGATCGAAACCACTTACTTCCAGTAATTATGTTTTGCTAAAATGTGTTTCCTTCAAGAGGTTTGATTAGGGATTCTTTCTCGTTATAAGCAATTCTCAAGATTTGTGTTTTAACATCTTGTCTTCTTGCCAAAGGCGCAAATCAGTGGTTGTTTTACCCAAGTAAGCTTACTTAATTATCGATATAAAATGGGATAGTTATGGTTTGAGCGCACATCATCTTGATTTTGTTTCCCAAGGCCTGGAGAGGGAAACGCGGTTCTCATGCACTAGTGTCGCTCCATTGAAAGCATGAAAAAGCCAATTGGCCCGAAATAACTCCGAAATGAATGTTCTAGATTACTTCAAAAGTTGTGTATGTCTCTGGGTCTTCCTATAGAGCTGTCTTTTATATTTGGTACTATGATTCTGTTGGTGTTTGTCCTTTCATTTATTGCAAATGAAAAATATACAAATATATGATATGATATATGGAATGTATCGCAGAGTTTACCCAAGGGGCATTTTATTTTTTACTACACCCCCGAAATAAATAAAACAGAAAAATATATATGAATAACTAATTTTAAGAATTCTGGGCGGCGCCAGCGGTATCATAATTTCCATGTGCCACCCTCACTGAGCAGTTTGACAGATGTGTAATGCATTTAAGTAATAACCACAATGCCGGCATTTAATACATGACACTCGCATAGATAGTGGGCTTGGGCTTATCAATGACTATTGCAATACAACAATGAGTCAATATCAAAATTTATTGTGAACCTCGTTTAATTTTGTTGAAGATCTTCGTTGCGGGGTACAAACCTACTAAGTCAGTACTATAAAACGATTACTTTATCCATGAAAAGATATCACGTTCACCCTTACAAGTGATGTCCTGCCGCGCATTTATCACCTGTTCTAGCGCATATTTGGAAACAATGCTTGACACGTCTGGATTGTTACTGTACGCCGATATTTGCCCAGCGTGACAGATGTCATTAATTAAGCCGTTATTGTGGATGGGCAGCCCTGTTGGAAGTTCGTCTATAATGCATTTTCCTCTTTTGCCCAGACGCAGTGTGTCACTTGGACCATTAGCTTTTTTGGGGGCGCGGATGATATGTATGCTAGGAAAGCACTTGTGGTTAATGGCTGTCCTTTATTTGCAGGCTAGGTGCCGGCTGGTCCGTTCACACCAACAAAATGGCACAGTTTAAGAAAGTCGAGCAGCTCACCATGGACGAGCAGGAGCAAATCATGCGTGTTATACAGAGAGCAGATATGATCGAGCACGTGGAGCAGGAGCGCATAGGGTGAGTGTATAGGTCTGATGCCAAATAATGTGTACATGTATGTATGTACATTAGGGATGAAAGTCTTCAGTATTCTTCTTATTCATTTGTAAGTAGTCGAGCTCGAAAACGTCCCAACTGTAGGGAGTTAAACCCACGAATTTGTCTCCCCTTCTGACAATAAATGTAACAACAACAAAGTATATGGACTGAAATCTGTATTTTTTAAACCTCTCCAAATATTTAAATCTCGTCCAAATTCAACATTCTATAATCGAATTTCGACACTTTAAAAAAATAATTTCAGATTGGCCAAATTTCCTTTTTTGAAAAAAAAAACCATAAAAACTTCAATCTGATTTTCTTATTGTAATCAAATGTTTGCCATTCAACCAGTTGGAAATATTTTAAACAATAAGAATCTCGAATCTTCAGTACTTTTTGCGTCGCTCGACTTGCGTTCCTGGTACATGTATACATATATAATTATGATTATTAAAGGAAGAGGATGAACCGTAAGTTTTGGAACTTGTTGGGTTTTATTAGCACTTTGTCCAAATAGGCGTGCATTCGGACATTTCTATCCTTCATCAGGCCAAATATATATAATTATGCAGGATTTGAAACCATAACTTATGGAAAGTTTGAGTGGATAATTTTATTATTTTATGATAAGAGAAAGCAGCCGCCAGCAATTTCTTTATCGCTCAGAGATAGTTTCGGTGTTCAGTTTCGATTGCATTTGTGTTTTTGATCATAGGACATCTAGAAATCTATGGGGCATGCTTTTTTCGGGTTGATGTATTGGTTCGTAAGTATTTTTGACAGCCTTTGAAATGGATATGTCGTGTCGAGTTGGCAACTACAAATGCCTTCAAAGAGATTGTGCGATAGTCAGACCTACTGTAAACGACAGTGGAACTGATTGTATTGCTCTGAAACACTTGTCTTTCCTTTGAGATAAAATACTCAATTAATCTACGTAGTTTAACGTAATCCCGTCACTAGTCCACGCAGACCTTTGTCAGTGGCAGTATTTCCACTAGCAATGATCGAGGGTCTATGAGATGCAAGCAGCAGCGTGGATTATGTCTGCTCTTATTCTAGATTATCATAACCCCATCTTTCAGCGTCGACCTTAACCAATGGCAATGACCATTTTCACGTATGGTTTATGGCGCCATGTTTGGACTCAATACATCCCTCTACACAGGCCTTTCTGCAATGAATATTTCTGGCCTATTAGATACGTCATTTAGACCAGGTTTAGGTATTCAGTCTTCCCGACACGTCATTGATACCGCTACCTCAGAAAGCCAGTGTTTTGTCCCTGCCAGAGTTGTTAATGCTATAGTGCTTGATATAAGATGAATTAGTCCCATATATATTGGACTCATGATAAAAGTCTACCCTGGAGATTTATCGCACTTTTATAGAAACCTCTAGGACGATATTTTGTGATTGAATGCCCAGTTGATATGTGGCCGGTTATATAACGTCTAAGTGGTAAATGACAACGGATTTGGGTCATCAATATCTTGCGGCCATGCTGGGGGTTGGTATTGTTCCCTATGCTACATAATTCATGGACTTACTCTCCCTTCCCTTCAGTTTATAAATAAATGTTAGGATGAAATAGTGTCTGTCACAAAGTATTAACCGCCTCTTCATATTTAATATTGATATATAGGAGGTAGCTGGGGTCGGATTTCTGATTTTTATGATGCTCTCTAACCCCATGCTTCCTTGTTTGGCGGAAACAGTACTCATTTGAATAAAAAGCGCCATCAGCCAAAGTGTTTTTTTTTTAAACTTTGACGTCAACGGTTTTGGTTGAGTTATACAAATTTTGCTTCCATTCATGTAAACGAATTAAAACATAATTACACATCTGTACTCACTAGAATTACTGCGATTATGATGAAGTTCAATTGTTCCTGATACTCAACTGATGCGATATTGTACACAGAAATCCGTTCTGATGGCTGCACATATATATAGAGAAATAATTGATTTGCCAAATATACTATTTACATAACATTAGGGTCACCAGCCCATGTGTGTCCACTGTGTGATGCCATTGTCTGGTGCTAACCAACATTGTACCGTATTGACTACATCTGGACTTTGGATCAATTACACCACGTCGTGACCAAGCACAACCCAGGGAGATAGATACTATTTACCAGCCGTGTCCACCAGTGATCAGGGGTTTTGCAATGGACTCTTGTCCTTAAGGCAAACGTTTATGGTTTCCCCTTGGTCAATTACTCTGTGTAGACCTGACCATTACTCCACGTAATAAAACCTCCCGATGAGAATGTGTAATACTTGAGCCATAAATCAAAACTTGATTGTACCCTGATGCATGATATCTTCTCATGCAGATGTAGTAATTACAACTTTGGTACTTCATTTCTTCCTTTGTCTAAATATCTAGTTTGTATTTGACCCTGTCTTGTTTCAATGCGATCTTGACACTCTAGGTCCAAACCCTCAGATCAGATAAGAATAGTATGTCAGCCTACTTCTCTTATCAGTTCCCTGGCCTAGGACTCGGCGTTTTAATGGGAATATTATGACATTTTGCGGTCTTAATGGAATGATAATGGCACTTTGCGGTTTGAGGCGAGAGGCTTTCTCTTCCTTTGGAGGGACTCTTTCAACTTTGGACCTAGACTGTTGACTTGGTAGTCAAAAATCTAAATCTGATAATTATATGCCGTAAATATCACCATTTTTTACAGGGGCTACGGTAAGCCCCTGTTATATGATTCCAACAGACTGGATTCGCACCTTCACTTCATGGACTGATTAACTGATACCTGATTTACTGTTCGATGAAAGCATGTAATGAAAGCGGGATCACACAAATCTGTTAGCAGCATTGATCAGGTGTTATGTAATGCCCTGTAGGTAGTCAGTGCAGAGAATAGTAGTGATCATGGGCAAACATCCCCGAATCATTTTAAGACAAAATAATTTTAAGACAGAAATCAAGACAACAACGGAATTGTTTTCCTTTTTCAATTCGGATGATTCTCAGAATTGTTGTGGACATTCAAATTTGAAAAATATTAGGCCTACGATTTTGATTGCCTGGGGAACGATTTTCACATGTGCATAACTTGAGTTTCACATGTGCATAACTTGAGTTATATGTCTATAGACATACAACTTAGTAGGTCTCATAAGACCAAGAGGTTCTCAAGGGAAAACCTAAGGCAAAGACAATGCAGTCACATCTTTCAGCAAAACTAGTGAAAAAAAGTCCCCCGTCATCTGAAACACATCTAAATTGACTGATGTGGCATTTTCACACTCTCATAACACTACAAATGGTCAAACAAGACATGCTATGATAAAATATTACAACAACTTGAAACAAATCCCACAGGTACTCATCATATCTTAGGTACATTCATAGTTGAGAATGTATATTTAAGATTTATAATGTATTACTTTTGTATAACTGAATTCACATAACCCGTTTGTTTCCCCTCGGCCCCTATGAGTTTTAGTGGAAATTTGTAAAATTACATCAGCATTCTCTATAGGCAAATGGATACAGGCACTCAGTACTGCATGTCGAACCTAATGGAATGAATATAAAATTGCCAGAAATGGGAACTATTGCGTTTGTAACAGTATATAATGGAACCTCCACTAAAATCACTGAAATTGTTAAAACACATACAAAAATCTGCAAAACTTATATCATAGACATTTTAAAGATGAGCTAGTCTTTGGATACGGAAGAAACCCAAATATCAGTAATATGTTAGTTTCAGCTAAACTCAGTTGAAGTTTAATAGGTTGATAGCCAATTTTGTCTCCTACTGCACAAAACAATGCAGAACTGCCAGCTGATTGTGCAGTTTTGCAGTTTCGGGAAAAAATCGCAAAATCGGTTCTCCGATTTAAAAAGGTATTATATTTTAACATCCCCGAAGAAATAATGGGTTAGAACCTGTTGCCAGTGCAAACATACTAATACAGGCAATCAAAATCGTAGGCCTAATATTTTTCAAATTTGAATGTCCACAACAATTCTGAGAATCATCCGAATTGAAAAAGGAAAACAATTCCGTTGTTGTCTTGATTTCTGTCTTAAAATTATTTTGTCTTAAAATGATTCGGGATATAACACCATTACAAGGTATTCTGATCCAAGTAGCCTCGCAATGCCTAAAATTGTTGTGAAATATTGGTTAATGGTATTGGCATACAATTTACTTTTGCTTTACTTATTCGAAACACAATATAAGTAGCAGAACTAAATGGAAACCTATCCATCTATCGATTGATCGATCGATCTGCATATATACAATGTCATGTAATAAGAATAGTGATAACTTGGGTGTTGCTTGTAACGAACACTACAAGGGTTTATTCTTTTAAAGACGTGTTTATTGACAGAAATTTCGCTACTGCGATACGTTTCATTCATGGAAGATCTGATGTTCACAAAGTTATATCCCTGAAAATAATCTATCTGACCCAAAACACCTACATATGTACGTGATACATCAAAGCTAAAAACTCCTGTGGTAAGGTATCCATTGACAACAAGTAATGATTTGCCATCATATCCGTCTCACTGCTTTCCTTAGGCGCTTGGTTGAACGACTAGAAAACATGAAGAAGAACGCCATGGGAAATGGAACAACTCAATGTGTTCTCTGTGGAGATGAGTTTGGGCTGCTCGGCGCTTCTCCAACCTACTGTGACGACTGCAGAAAGGTAAGATCGCCTTTGGATGTATATTCAGCTTTTTTGTGCAAAACAAATGATTTCCTTGACAATACATCATATCATATATGGGTCAGATCTCCAGAAAATATACAATCGGCAGATTTACACATTAGTAATTTCTGCTAATTTAGACTGTAAAGTGGTCAATACTAGGTATATCTGTGGATATTTGACATTGCCTTGATTCAAACAATATGTTTGGTTACGTATGTTGAACTGAATTTTGAACCTGATTTGTGTCTTTAATTTGGGGCGATTTCACCCATATAGGCCTACTGTTATTCGCATATCTTTTGCTGATTCTTCTTTTGGATATGATAAGCTTTCTCTGGGAAACAAGTACTTTTTAACAAAATATACATCTCCTCTTCTTCTACCTCATCGTTATTTCGTTGTAAATACCCAAAATGGTGTTCATGTTACTGTAATTTCTATTCTAGGCGGTTTGTGCCAAGTGTGGTGTCGATACTTTCAACGCTCATCATCAGCCCCTTTGGCTGTGTAAAATATGCAGTGAAAACCGAGAGGTAAGGTACACCCTGCGTCTTAATTTCCAAATTAAAGATTTGATGAATACAACACGACTTGTTTTCTGAAAGGTATAAATGTATAGCATAGATAAGAAGTGTAGAAACAAATACAAAGTTGAATAAAAATGTGAATACCTTGACTATACCTTCATATACTCGGTTATGAAATACAGGTTATCACCCACACACGTCGATGTATACAGTTAAAGTCATAAGGTTGCTTTGTCAGTACTTATACAACATATTAGATATTCACATATATTTGTTTATCTTTATATTATGTTTTTAAAACGACAACAAAGGGATCCTGGAGTAAAAAATGTAACTGTCATTTATGAATATGTTTTTTTTAAAGAAATGAACCTTTTAGTTCCATTGTATAATAATGTTATTTATCTCGTAAATCATTACAAGATGACCAGGACGCATTTAAAATGGTTTCCTTTGTTAATCCTAAAATATATACGAGAGCAAATAGGATTACGTCATGGAAGGGAATGTTTAAAAGATTCACTGTGATTACATATTACTGATAACTTGTTGGTTAAAATTTACCTTTTGACGTCACATTAACCTATTAAACAACGATGTCTCTCACCTAACTCCTTTAGCTTTGGAAAAGGTCCGGGGCATGGTTCTTCAAGGGAATACCTAAATACGTAATCCCCACGGGCAAGAAGACCTCCAATATGCCCTATAACGAGTACAAGATGCGCTCTAATAGGGATCAACAGGCGGATGGTCATCTCGACAATGCCAATCGCAATGTCCCACGTGCTTATAACACTTGGAGCTCACAGGGACGACGTAAGTACTCAGCACTTGCTCCTTCTGCTTGACTCTAGCATACCAAAGAGCGTAAATATACTATATCTAAGCTCTTTGAACATACTAACATTCCATATTTGGAATAATATGTAGAAAGAGAGATGGCATTTCATCACTAACATAATCATTGCTTTCTTATAGCTTTATTTGTGTACTGTCACTCTGTATTAGAATTAAAGCCACTAAATTAACCCATAAGTAAGTACATGAGCGTGTCGATCTCTAATTGCTTCTGATTAATACGTTTTAATTTAATGAGATTGGAGATCATTGCGCTTTCAGACGATGGGATAATTATATTTAAATTAGTGAGGCGTGTATTGGCTGGGATCGGTTACCGTTAGGATTATCTATATATTTATTTATTGTGATAGAAGGATATATTTCACTTTTTTTTTGCTTTTTAGCTCGCCAGCTTTTGCTAAAGTATGATTATTGTTGATACCTATCATGGTATATTTCATTGGGTACTGGGGATATATATGCTTGCTTACGGCCCCTTTTTTTGTTGAAAATTGATAACACATCTAATTGATAAAATACGCATGCATCTAGCAAAAGGACCATCACAAGTACAAAAGCTGAAGAGTGAGTAGTAACAAATAATAATAGCCACCATGATACATGGATGAAATTTATAATAACTCTCAATTGAGGTACCTGATATTAATGGACGATTTTCCATTGTCAATCATTTGATTATTCTCTATGGAAAATGTTGCGATGGAGTTGCACTTTAACATAAAACATTTGTTAATATTTAAAGTTAAGTGATACGTCTATTTATGAGCTAGAATTGCTATGATGATTTCCCCAATGGAAAAACGTCCACTATTGATCATAACCTACCTTTTTATCGTCATCTCACTTTGCCATGCATTCAATATGTCTACGATTAAGCTTTAAATATACGCTATTATAGTATAGTATAGAAGCACTCTTAGGTTCTTATTTATTCTCTCACAATTACTGCCTAAATTCGGCCTCTCTTGTATGAATGAATGGAATTATGCAATTTATTGCATGATCTACTATATTTTTCAATTCATACTCTTTCTTATAGCGGTCTCTAGGGATAAATACTAGTTACTTTTCTCATGTAATGCTAGCCATACACTTCGTGTTAAGTCAAGGCAATTAAGTATAATATCGGTGTGTAAATGCATTTATTTTCTTATAAGGATAACGTAAATGCATTTTTTTTGCCATTAGTAAATTCTAGTTCATTAATGTGTTAAAGCATATATATTTTTTTCCTTGGATGGCAAGATTACAAAAAAATACTGCTTCCTGTAAGTTGCTTACTTAAGTGGTAGGCTGTTGTATATTAAAGTTTACAAGAAGCTTTTATCCTATCATAAGTGTTTTATGTATTTGATTGAAAGCCTGGCCTCAGGGTACCCTGGGGTTTCCTTGTATTATGGGTGAACACGATCCTGAAGTAATTGCTGCCTTTGGCCATCGAGGGAAGCGGTCACATCACTCCTAAGTGATTGAGATGATCGCCGAGAAACTTCTCCGCACCCCTATGCTCAGTCTTATATATATATATATATTATGTCTAGTTCTGCTGGGCTTTTAGGGTCAAGCCGCCCGCAGCTTTCGCTTCAGTAAACGCGATCTCTCTGTTGAAGGGCCTTTTAAATAGCATCCTCTGTATTTATAAGAGGAATTAATCTGCCGGACATGACCTCGGGTATGGCATTTTTGGCGGCAGTAGAATCCATTGTGATAGGTTAGAGCTCGGTCCGAAACGCTCCCCTGGAGTGAGTGAATTGGATGATCCCATCTCCGGTACTTCGCGGGAAATCGCTTCTTTTTTCGGTTATCTATCTCTGGTCATGCCAGTTCATTAAAGGGGACAGCAGAGTTAGGTCCAGGTTTTCCACATGTATTTAAACTGGCTATAATTGGTATACATTAGTTGACCGACCATTGAGACTTACATTCACCCCTTCGAAATTGATATACATACTGATCGAGCGATTTCTTAATGGCATTCTTTAGAATTTAGAGACAACTCATATCCAACCATTGAATGTAAGATTGTGAGCTAACAATTGTGTTTGAAGCATGTGTCGAGCTGCCAGCACTCACAATAAGAGCTGTAATTGTAGGAATCTGACGTGATCGAGACAAGCTGTTGAAAGCGTTCCTGATAGCAGACAGCCATTAAAGCGCCTCCGCCTATTCAAACAAACGATGAAGAATTACAAAACCACGTACTTGAGAGTGGTCCTTATGTTACGAAGCTGGGTTGGAATCAATCTTCCATGATGTCGTGTTCTTTATCGCCTTACACACTTAAAGATTAAAAATCAAAACACGAGCTGGAATGCCACAGGCTCTACAACGGGAATTATGAAAAGTGACACAGTCCGTATTCAAGGGATGCCTCTGAGATTGACTACACACGATTTGTTTGATTGGATCGTTTTGGAAAAAATGATGAAATTTCCGCCCCGGTTGTTCGATTGTTATCTGTCTCTATTCGCTTTTTCGGGTTTGGTTTCTTTCCAAATGCCCTGTGTCGACTTTTTTTTTTTAATGGATGGGCGGTTCCGTTTCAATTTATCAATTATCCACTTCACCAAACGATTATTCCCAATCTGAGGTACCGCTTTTTTTCCAGGTTGTGGATTATTTTGATTCACTGGTGGAAAATGATATACGAAATGTTATTTCCCAAGTTTATTCGCTTGCCTTGATTTCCATAATATAAAGCCATGAAGCAAAATCAATGGACTTAAAAATAGCGAATTGTCTGACGTATATTTTATAACTAAGTCTTTAAGCTTCAACAATATATTTATATGGGTTTGCATAAGCCCTGTCCGTAGGTTTATACGATACGATCGATTACTTATAGTACAGAATATGATTAGATAAGCCTCCTAGATCTCGAAATAGTTTTGATAAATTTTATTATTTCATTTACAACATGACTTTTTCAGGCAGTAAAAATGAAATTGCTATGTACGTGTCCGTAATGGAGTTTAACAATTGAAAACTTTTAAAAATATCATCAGCTGTCTATTTGAAATGTTTCAGTGAGTGCGGGAGATTCGAGTGATCGTGAATACTACTCTGACAGTTCTGAAGACGATGTTTCCATCGCTCGGCGGAAAGGGCGTCGCGCTAATGGCGATTCAGGTAGGTCGCTCACCTATACAGATTCATTTCGCTTTACTAACCATTCCCACGTCTGCCTGGACTTACTCAGTACATGCTTTACCACAATTGGAACGCCCACGCATGACATATATATGTATATATAATGTTGTTCAAACGTTAAACACTGTGTGCCCCAAATAAGTAGTATTGGAGATGAAAAAATAACCCAAGAAGTAGTATTGTTTGTAAAATTGCTTTTTATATGTATGCCATAAAGGGTAATGACGCATATGTTATATTTCCGATTACTTCTGCGGGCTGTTATATATAAGCTTAGTGTATGTGCATGATAAAGGTCAGTCAATATTGTATTAAACTGAAATTAAAAAACGAAAAAATGACACTCCGCTCTATTGGGGTACTTTGATTGTACATTGGCAAACTATCAGTGTATATTGAACACGTGCAGTCGAGTCCCATGTCAGATATATTTAAAGAAACATAAAATGTATAGATGAATAATATGTACCCACTTTTACCATAGATTTCTGAGAGACATTTAATACACAGAGCAAAATGTATAATAATTATATAAAAATGTATTGCTGATGTACTGTTTGCACTCACTTTGTGCCTGTTGCACATAAATGAAAATCTATTGTTAATACTTGCTTTTGGGTCGTGGAAATGAGCAGCTAATTTGGTACTTTTTTGTTATTCTCCTGGTGATTGTTTCCCGCTCAACTTGATACCGAAATTAAGGTTGTTTCGTACGGGTCACGTCATTATTGCCCATGAAGCTGCCTAATAAACCTTAATGTTTTCTGATGAGAAGGCAGAAATCTGTAGCCAATGAAAGGACAATAAAAAGGTGAATTCATTCCATCCACCCGTACCTGATTCACACCCTCCCACGTGACAGTTGGTAAAAAGAAGAACATTCCATGTCCGTTCATGACCCTAACATCCTCAAAATTATCAAAAGTTACTGTTACTCGTTTGACAGTTTGTTGTCCATTAATGAAGTGTAAATTGATACCGGTATTGCGCTTTTCCCGGGCGTTTAAACTAACATTCCAACAGTCAATTTCTATATAAAGACAGAAGAGATCCCCATAAGTATTTGGGAGGCTTAAGTTTGATACATCAGTGAACTCGAACTTATTCAGGACAAGCGATGGATTCGCTGCTTTCTAATAGACTCACTTTCATTAATGAAGCAGGAAAGTAAATGCGCACTTATATTATATAATAACTTTTATTCAGTATCAGCAACATGTCATCACTATTACAATCACATACCGAATGGGAAATAAAACTCTGCGGAGCAGATCTTCCGTAGTATCCGATTAATTATTTGTTATTTCAATTAGGTATTGTTCGATTGTTCTTTCCGAGCGATACTTGATTTCCAAGTACGAGTGTTCTCTTTTAAAGCCTGTAGTCAAGCCAATTGTCATATTATTTTCCCAATAAGGACTTTGCTCGTGTAGATACAGAGGCAAAGTATCAGATCGAAGTAGGTTACTTATAGTAACCCTTAATGTTCATCTGCTAGCTGATAGAATAATCAAATTCGGTAACAAATCATCATTTCATACAGTTTCAATTTTCCCTCCCCTGTCGATATAAGTCAACCATTAGACTCACAGATCTTACATGTCTGTTTACTTCCCCCCTAAAACCCCACATGTACATGTCAAAATACTACATTAAACATTTTCTGGTAACAGGTAGGGGTCAAATTCATGAGGGTAAACCTGTTTCAAATATTTCCTAAAGCCTTCTCTAGTTTGAATATCTCTAGTGTTTCTTGGTAGATCATTCCAAAGACTGGTCATTTTGAATAAATAAGATTTTTTGAATGCCTCATTATTTCACCTCATTATTTCACCTTCAGTCCTGGAATTATATAAATCCAGAAAACATGACATGTAACCCTCATCAAATTCCATAACTGCTTGAAGATACAATGTGTTAGGCCGGTAATGCGGGATGAGGGATGGGGGTGTTTATATAAGATCTCCCTTTATAAGACCAGTCGGTGTTGGACATAAATTATATTCATCATCAGTTCATCTCTCACTCGAAATTACCAAAGATTTGGGCCTCCGTAGTTGCTAGAGCTAAGGGCAGAGTCGAACTTAGCCTATATTTTCCTACATACAGAACTGGGTGAGTCACTTTTGCTAAAGAAGTACCAGCCTGTCCATCCTTCCCTATTTCTGGTAAATTACACATTACATTAGTTAAACTATCCTTGGTGGTCCAAGCTACTGCATACGTCCGTGGTTCCTATATTAAAGGAAGTCAAGTGATTTGCTGGAAAGGACGCTCACTCTGCAATTGGTTTATTCAGATCATTGACTGGGGAAAAGCCGACCAGGTAATAAAGCGAATAGACAATGCTTGGCTATATAAGTGTTGGGAGAAGCAATATTTTTGCGGTGATTGATCTACTTTACAAAGGGTCGTGGGAATGCTTATACCTAAGTTACATCTCACAATTTGAGCCATTATTTAATTAAGGTGCAAATTTATTGTTGACATTCTGGTTTATAACAGGGATTTTGATTCTCGGTTAGGCTGTGTACCACTGATAGAATAAGGACTTGACTATTTCTAAAAACGCCCAAAACTCATTTAGTGTATACATGTACATTCCTAACATCTTGTTCTAATTATGGCTATTGTTATGGAAGATTTTCTGTTATTTTACCACAGCTACATTTTACCAGGGCACTAAGTATAAACGTAACGTTATTTCTCATGAAATAGTCAGGTGCTTTCTATTAATTGTAAATTTTCGACCTCGTTATTTTGACTAGGTATATGATCTATAGAAGAAGGTTGCATGCACTTCCCAAATAGTCCTGTGGAGTCTGTATTTCAACTCGTTGGTATCTGTCGATATCTCTCTATCCCAGCTAGGGATTCGTGATATTGAACTGTCGCGTCCTTCCAATTCATGTCATTGACCATTTGTTGAAAGTTGATTGAGTGAAGCCGATTGACCTAAATATTTCGGTTTCAAAGTGAGTTTTGTTGGGGGGAAACTTCATGTGCCTGCATTATTGATATATGTTAGCATGGTTTGTAGGAGAGTTAAATGCATCACAGTGATGGTTTAACAGTGAATTCTCACTCGGTTCGTTAGAATAATGAATACAAATCAATACAGGTTCTACCTGTTACGATTTGATATGATATAATGCATAATATTCTTGTAGAAATTCACAGATAACTTTTCTATCCTATTAGTAATATGTTGCTATATGAATTCCTAATATGAATTTCTAATCAAAATTAGTGAATTAATTTTCAAAGGCATACATTAATAGGATCCTTGATCTTTATGTTCAATATACGATCCTTCACGAAGAAGCCTGTTTTCCCCTTGTTAATTTAGAGTCAAATTGGTTAAAGGCGTGACTTTTAAACCATTCCGCCCACATCATTTCCTTACCGACCATTCGCAAGCCTCTATCATTATGTTCATTTATATAAGAGTCGCCGCCAATTATAAAGCAAAGAATGGTATTTTGCTAGACAACTTTCCAAAAGTATCTTTCGTCAATACACTGTAAAATACCTTCCATAATTATGAGCTTTGAATTGTAAAGTCAGAATAAAGGGAGTGGTACCAGACCATTAACTCAGCGCCACTAGGTGGTCGCTTCGATTAAAAAATAGTGTATTGAGTCTGTGCGGCCGCAGCAAACCAAATCGACCAAATTATTTACCAGGAATTTCTATTTTCCTGCTGTTAAAATGACGCAAGACAAGGGGTATAAAACCCCGTCTGTAATAAAATATTATATCCTCGGCAATATAATTATCTAACATCAATTTCCTATTTGTCATACTGATGCATTTCTTCTTCAGGTGAAAGCGATAACTTGAGTGTGTCTTCGTCACGTAGTAATCCAACATACAACTCTAGGCAAATGTCTGACAGTAGGACAAGTCTCAGCAGTGGATCCTACTACGCAGACTACCGCGACCATTCGGGCTACAGCGAAGATAGGTCAATCGCTAGCTGCGAAACGTCAGGCCCTGAAGGTAAGCATGAGCGACTGCCTCGGCCAAATACCTCAGCTTTTAAGTCGTTTGAAGAAGTCAAAATATAAAAAAAAAACACGTCAAGATCCTGGTTGGTAATCCTCAACCCAACATAAAAATAATTAGTAGGATACACTACTTGTAATAAAAAAGAAATAGGGTAATTTGCAGGAATGACCAGGTACACCTTCCCCCACTGAATCAAATTATAGATAGCCTACTTCATACTAGCTGCCTGAGCCAAAGTAAATGAAAATAAAAATACAACATGAATTAATATATGATGTAAAACTATAAGATTAGATTCAAGATCCAGACTAATATGGGGGAAAGCTAGGAATTTACAACACATCCGATCAGGGAGCTGTATATCATATTTTTTTTTATTCATTACAAGGCCAAAACATTTATGATATACCATAAGAAGTTCAAATATAAAGACGTATTGTCCTTCATGGACGTATTTCATACGTTGCCAAAATGACATATCTCAAAACAAAAAACGATAAGAGAAAAGTACTAAAAAAAAACAAAAAAATCTTTCTATAACGAAAGATACTATGAATATTATTATATCTAAGTTAACAGGTCAGCTATCATACATATGTTACTACATATTAGCATCTATCCTCATTCAAATTAATTACTACAATAAACTCAGGTATTGACATCAAACCAGCCAGAAATATTATACGATCTAGAACATAGAATCACAATATAAATAACAAGATTCATGTTAATCTATACATAAATCAGTTCGCAAAGAAAATACGAATACATCCTTCTTTGTGGACATAACACCTTTTTCTACAATAATTTTAACGATTTCTAAAATAAAGTCGATCTAGGTTTAAAAAGTTGATATATTAGTTGTGTGACACAGCATCTACTCAGCTATATGAGCTTCGAAACGATTCTTCCATTCTTGCTTTAATATCTTTACAAAACAGTCACGATCCTGCTCACTTATATGATATAACATCCATAAATATATTTTGTAAGATGCATCTGTCACGACGATTATTTCTCATACTTTCTCATTCGTATTGTATAATTAATATGATATGAATATGAACTCATCGAATATTTGATGTGAATATTTTGGTAAATACTAGTATGTCAGTACATGAACATATATATATACACACCCCTGATCCTGTGTATTTTTTTCTGACATTCATATACTTATATCTTCTTTTTGCGACGTTTCCACTTACAGTTCTATTTGAGAAGACAACTCGGAAGTCACCAGGAGACCGCAACTACGAACACATGAATCAAGCAAATAAAGACCGCGATCGCTGTGACCGTTCACCAAATAGATCCGCCGACTCACACCACAACACGTCGCGCGACGACCAGTACCATCACAACGCACAGCACGATCGTTCCTACTCCCAGCAACAGGAGCGCTCATTAGGATTCCCTTCACAGCAGGACCGAGCACCGGATCACACCCAAAGCCGACAGGAGTACGGACAGATGAGAGGACAGGGACCTGGCGGACAGAGGACGTCTATATCGTCCACTGCCTCCTCCTCCGAGTCCCCACGCCTCGGTGGCCACAACTCCCAGGTAAACTCCACCACAAAGCAGCCGCAACAATACCAACAACCTCTCCACCAACAGCCACAACAGCAGTCAGCCGCGGCGGGCGAACAACAAGATAGTCCCAACACCTCCAGCGGACCCAAAAGCCATGGTACCTTAGACTTAAATCAGGTATCCCTACATGGTAACAAAGGAGAAGACGATGACGAAGATGAGGTTGATGCATTGACTTCTCCAGAGTCACCCGACAGCTGTGAGTGATTTTTTTTTAAAAACCAGAAGTGAACAAATAAATCTATGAAATGATCTGTAATGAAAATGAAATGTCTGCCTTCCCAGAAAAAGAAGACACTCGGTGTCGTTCAAGTTTCCATTTCTCAGGTGCATTATTGAAATCCTTATTGGTTTAACGGTAATTTGAATTCATGGATTCTCTTTTTCTCCTTTAAAAACCCTTCCCTGGGACATTTAAATGTTCAGCCCAATGGCCCCAAGATAAGAGTCTCTTTGGGGCTCAAGGTAGTTGGTTTTCTTGGAAGTTAAATGTGACATAACAACAGGTCTTCTTCTTTCAAAAAAGTAGCAAAATAACAAACAGCTCTTAATGGTTTATGTATTGAATTCAAGCTTCCCTGGGAACATTGGAATTCTCTCTACTTTACGAGCCAGCGAACAGCGCCCTTCATTGTCACATAATGCGAGCAACAGTAAGGTTACAATTATTTAATTATACATGGTCTTATCAAGGTTACATGTAGATTCCTTCTCTAAAACAGTTTTAAAATGTATTCGCCAGGGGATATCGTTGTCGGATATTGTTTGAAATCAAATAAAAAGTAACAGTAATGTTAGTATACTCACTGCTACAAATAGTATTCATAGCATGTTACTAGAATGTTGACAGAAGTGTTTCGTTATCCATAATAATGTACTCTTGTATGCTTCTACCCCATAGAATCTGAAAGCAATGGACTCTAACGGACTCTCTGACCCATACGTAAAAGTACACCTTTTGCCGGGTCCTAGCAAGGTAAGGTTATTTCATGATATGTCTTCTCTATTTCACTTTTCCTCTATTGATTGACTTAGGAAATATAGCTTTAGTTCCTCTTGAAACACGTTTTTAATTTATACCACTCAGTCGGCTCTCATATAACTTAAAATCGAGCTCGGTTATGCACTCATAATGGTTCGTAATGTACAGACCACACTATAATGATTTTCTCAAATTGAACAAAGGTGCATGTTAGTAGTATGTTTCTATAGATATATCTAGAGTGAATGTCAGTAGATGGTAGAATATATATATAGGATTTCGCGTATCATCATTAGAAGCAGACGATTTTGATGATAGAATTTGTCGCGTAGACATTATTTCATTCATTTGCTGCGTAGCATACACGTATAGAATGTTTCAACATACATACTGCAATTTTGTTTCATTTTCCATTCGCGTGCTGTTTAGCGGGTATAATTTTTGTTTTCTACCTTGTCAGCAAGTAAAAGCTTATCTTTTGCTCCCTATTACCTCTACTGAAGTGCTTTTGATTTTTCCATAATTTTACTCCCCGTGGAGGACATATTGTCAAGCTCTTTTTGAATGTCACCCATGTGTATATTTGAAGCCTCTGAATCGTAATTTGTCACAAACCAATTGAGCAATACGAAATTGGCGCAATCTTCAACCAACAGCCTTGATGAAATTATATTTGAAACATACATACATCTCCAGCTTTCTTTTATATATAATAGTCAGTTTTAAACGTCAATCAGTGTTTAATGCAATCTAGCCTAATTTATTTTTATAATGGATGGAAAAAGAAAATGCTATTAAAACAGATCTTAAATAGATATGTATACATGTAGGAATATTGGAAGGAGCTTTATTGATAACATTGAAGATTCTTCGTACTGGTCTTTCAATTACTTTGTTTGATGGAACTGTTGAATGTAACACAGTACTGTCTTAGAAAAAAATCAATTGAAACGTATATTTATGAATATATGCATGAACCATGTATATTCTCAAAGTCTATGGTGGGGAAAGACCTTCTAAGAAAGCAGGCCCGTGCTTCAAGTTTTCCACTTGTCGTCATTTTGTATAAGTATTAAAAATATATGGTCAGACCATGCATGGATATTTGTGTAGAGTAACTTGTTTCAAAGTCGTGCTGTGGTTAAAACCTAAATTCCGTTGAATATATCACAATCATATTATGCTGTTCTGATAAGATTAAATCATCTATTTAGACCGACGCATTGGCAATAAAATCCAAGTTGTTTTGTACATAAATACACTAACTCTACTGTTAGACGCAGTAAAAGAAAACGAAAAGTCGTGACACACCCGCTTCCTTAAGTGAGAAATTCTCAAATGATTAAGAAGTACTGCTACATGTCTAGCCTTAGTGTGAGAGGTGATCTGACTCTCTGCTTATCCAGTTGGTCTCGTATATGACCCATCTGTCCTGCTTAAACAATTACAAAAATCTATATAGCCGGCCGAAAAGGTCACTCCTAGTCTATCGCATAGAATCTGCAATATATTTGGTAGTAACATAGTAGCGACAAGTACTGGGTCTTTAGTTACTCCAGAAGTTTCCAACAACTTAACTAAAAAGGTAGAAATTTATTGACTTAATATTGTAAAATCCCATTGTCATTTATGGTACATATATATTAAATGAAACATGAAATTAGATACGAAATGATTCGGACAAATCATGGAACTTCACGCTCTGAAACTAGGCTTATCTGTGAGAGTTCCTTTCTTCTACTAATACCAGGTGTAAATCAAATTTTATGTCCATTTTCCAGTCCTTTAAGCTACGGACAAAGACAATTGCCAAGACACTGAGTCCAGAATGGAACGAAAAGCTCACTTACTATGGTATCACGGAAGACGATATGCGGAAGAAAACCCTCCGTGTTTCCGTATTAGATGAGGACAGGTTTGGTTATGACTTTATTGGCGAAATAAGGATAGCCATGAAGACATTGAAGGCCGATATCACTAAAAACTACAATGTCTACTTGGAGAAACGATTACCAGTGAGTGGTCTTGCTTCTGTGTCTTAGTCTTTTCATGTCTTGAATCTTCCCACAGAAATGGTATAAATAACCTACCCTCAGTAATATTACGAACCAAATATGAATGTGTAGACTATAAACTATCAGTATGTCATACAACTTATGCTCATTATCATGACAAAGTATTCCCAATAGTATTTTTGCATTATTTATATTGCTCTTTTCTAAAAATTGGATATAACTCAAGATTGGCCATTAATAGAGCAATGACGGATGGAAATTGATTCATGTTAGTAAAGAAAAATTAATCATATATTTACCGGTATGTTAATTCAAAATGACTTGTCAAAGATTCAGGATCTATACTAAAAGATTTTTTATATTAAGGTTCATTAAACAAGCTTAAGGGGTCCCCTCAAACTAAAGACTGCTCATTGAATGGCCGAAAGTTATTATGATACTAAGTACGGTATATTTATGCTTATTCAGCATTTGGATAATTAGTATAATAGTAGTCCACTGTAAAATGCGTGCAATTCAATAATTAGATGCAATTGGCATCGTTTTTCTTCGTGTTCGCTCTTGCCCTGCCTTTCCTAGTGTAGAACTAAGAGAGCTGATTACCTTTACTTGTCAATGAATACAGACTGACAGGGATGATGACCTAACATCCCACGAGAGAGGTCGTATCCTCCTGTCTCTGATGTACAGCATGCAAAAACAGCAGCTGACGGTGGGTATCAAACGATGTGCTGGGCTAATCGCTATGGATAGTAATGGATACTCCGATCCCTTCGTTAAAGTGTAAGTGGCCTGATGTGACTTGTCCGTGTAAGGGTGATATCTATTTCGGTATGTATAATAGATATGCGCACCAGGGAATGATTCTATGAGTTTTGCAAATCAAACAGTATAAAGTGATAATGTTAACAATGATCAAGTTAAATATAGTGGAAGATCTGGAAACAGCCAGTTGCGTTAGTTTTATTAGTTGATAGTTCTTGATTTATAATTCGTGATACTTGATTTTACTTTTCATATTAGTAGAGTGGTACATATTATATTGAAATCGTTGTATGTCATGATATGATGAACATTTAGATAATTACTTAATGTTAAAGTTGTAAATTGGTTTTGTACACATTTTTCAAATCTGTTTCCGCTTAGAATATCATCTGTAGATGTAATGTGCGAGCAAAATAATAACTTTCAAAACAAATCAACATGTACATTTGTACTTAATCAAAACCCAAATCAAGATTCGTTTTCATTTTGAGCTTTCAGAATACGATTCTTCGGTTTTCATATGGCTGTGCAGGCCTCCTCAAAGTCCACTATACTGTAAATAGACTCATAATAATAGAGAATGAAACTGATATTAATCAGTACGAGTGACCCAATTCATTGATGTTGATTTGTTTGTATGGGCCGCCAAATGTCAACTTGTTTTGTTGTATAGGAGAAAGCGAGAAACCAGTCTGTTGGGCCAATTTGAAGTTTTCTCTCTTATAATAGAAACTCTCCGGTAGCTCCACAAGCGTTTTGATCCCCCTAACGTTTGATTGCATTGATTGGATAAGATGTTATTTTATAATTCACCGTCTTTCTTTCAGTTACTTGAAACCAGACAAAGACAAATCTTCAAAACGAAAGACGGGAATTAAGAAACGTACCCTCAATCCCGAGTTTAATGAGGTTTGTGATTGTTTCCTTGAAAGTGACATTTTTCGATCGCCTCGATTGTTTCATGAGAACCTAACCTTTTTAGATTTTAATTAGAACGTGTTTTGCTCCTATACAATCCATCTCCCATATTGTCCACGTTCATTTATCATTTATTCGTTATGTATCTTTTAGGAATTCACTTATAAAATGAAGCTCAACGAGCTGGCGAAGAAGACTTTAGAAATAACAGTATGGGACCATGACCTGGGGAAGCAAAACGACTACATTGGTGAGTTTTTGCATAGTTTTGTTGTTTAATAGAAATCCTACGATTGTACGCGTGTACTGAGTCTGCACGTACTATACTTGAAATTTCATTTCAGCAAGTCAAATTCATATTTCACCTGATTTTATTGAGTCATTGGACTCGCATAATTACATGAAAAAGAAATTGGAATATTTTCCTTTCCTCAATTCGACAAATGAAAACCTTTGATGTTGTCTACCCTGTCAGTAACATCTAATCCCTGTTTTCGTACACGCGAAAATGACGATGTTTTTCTTAATTTTCCAGGTGGTGTTCAGTTGGGAATCAATGCAAAAGGGGAACGATTACGGCACTGGTTTAATGCTCTAAAAACGCCTGACAAGTTCCACGACCATTGGCACACGTTATCGGCTGAAGTACTCCCAGAGGTCAAGTAGTTTCCTAACATGAGACATATTTTTTTTTACACGAAGCAAGACTTTAGTGCCTTCCACACCTATATAACGTCATTCCTGGGATTTTGATATTTTTTCTACTTTTATATATTCAGGGATACCTGCTTACATGATATTTTGTGCCTTTAATTTCTTTCAAATGTAAGGAATTATTATAAGTGACGAATCTATTTGGTATGATTTCTTGTTTTCATTTTCTTTTTGGTGTAAATTAAAAGTTAAATATTTCTTCTTTTTTTATGGGTATATTTGTTAGTTAGTATGTGTATTCTTTACCAAAGCCGGAAAATATATCTGACCGCTACAAAACCCATGTAGAAACTGATAGAAGTCGTGTGATAGTCTGTGCTTACGAATACCATGCTATTGACGTAATACGTCTTGCATGGTAACAATACCTTGTACATGTATGTCAGTACCTGTATGTCAAAGTTCGCCGACATCATGGAATCTGGATATGTTGCGTAACGATGCACATTCCCTGGTCTCTAAGCTGCTGATCTCTGACTTTTAAAGATGATTGTGTTAATTACTCTACTGTTAGTGACGCCATAAGTGTGACTCTAACTATTGTGTTCCTTAAAGGGCGGTCTCCATTACATGGGAGGCACTAGAGATAAACTCTATGGCAAAAAGATTACATTTGTCCTATACAAACAAACAATGTCTTTAATATGCCATTACTGTTATACCATTTATTTTTCTTCGTTTACCGGTATTTATATTTATTGCTATATGCATCCAAATGACTTCGCTCTGTAGTGGAAGGCCCCCTTCAGTGGAACGCATTAACTTTAATAAACACTTGAATCCTCATCACTATGAGTATATATATGTTGGTAACTTCATACAGTAATGTTTATTCTTCTATAATCATTGCCTTATCCTATTCATACGTATAGACTGAATCCTCGGACCAGCAAGAGGGCAATGAACCATGTTTCTTGGTAAGCATTACTGTGCAATCTCTTGTCTATGTTTCAGCGCTTTTGTTTCAAATATCGCACCCATGCTGTATTATTATTGTTTAATATTGTCATTCATCTCATTTCCCGCACCTTCGGACATTTCAGTCTTATTTTTCATTCCAGAGTGTTCCTCCATTTTATCTGCGCACAATGTCATTCCCTTTTTCGTATACTCCGCCCATGTGATAGAACTGTAGAAGTTTCTAAAAGAAAAAAATCAAATTTCATCTCCTAATACAACGAAGACAATATCTGGCATTATTATTCATTAACCCAAATCTTTTTGTGGCCTATGTTATGTACGGAAGTCTATAAGCATAATTTTTTCAGTGGCTTACATATTGCGAAAGTATGTATACATACATATACCTATTTTCGGGGATTTTAAAAACAATTTACACTGTGATTTACGAATGGGATAAATTTGTCAATCTCTTATGAATGTATATCGCTCTGATACATGTATAATAAACATTTCGGGCAAAAAAACATGACATCCCCTATTTAAGCATGTTTCTACTGTGATTGTCCTCGTGTAGTCTTTCTCTCATCTGGAAGGTTCCATATTCAATGTTGTATTTGCTTTCCATGTTGCACATGTATTTCTACTGTTGATAAGATATGAACGTGCAGGGAGACATTATTAGTCTTTGCTGACATATTTTCCTATTGTATATAGAATGCGCATTATTAAGCACTCCGTTATCACCCGATCCTCGATATTGTGTATTTGTTTTAGGAATAAATGAAGACATTATCTTATTTTATAGTTGTTGTTTTTACCCTAGGAGAGTAGCATAATTAAGGCACTTCGTCACAATCAATGTCATATAGGGAATAGATGTCTTGTTGTAAATAACCATTTAGATAGCAGCCTATTAGTGTGCTGACCCATTGCTAGAAAATGCACTTAGAACGCCGGATGTTGTGGGCTTGGAATTTCTCGTATAGTACAATGTGTTTATCAGACTATTTGGTTCAGTTATCAGATATTGACAGGAGGTACTAGTATTACACGTGGGGTAGTGCAAACTTTTCACATTCAATGTTGGCTGCATGACATCACCGTCGCACTATATGGCTTGGCACCGTTTTGATCTACCCCTCCCTTAAATATTGTGCAATTCTGCAAATTCTTGATATGGTCCTGCTCATTGCCTGTATTTTGTTTTTCGCTATGTATATGGGTTATAATATATTTTAAAGATTTCTCTGAAGAAAAGATTGAAATGATATCAGATTTCGAACTTGATCCGTTTCTCACACAATACAAGTAATATTATGATGCTATAAATTCGTATTCATTTATATGGATTCAATGAAGGTAAGATGTAAAGGGTAGTCCTAAATTATAATCTAGACAAAAGCTATAAATGGAATTAACTAAGTATGAAACCAAAGATTGACACCTAAATAGAAACATGTTGAAACCGTATTTACCGTCGTGTGCATAGGATTAAAACCACGGAAGAAACACAACACCGGAGCTGGCTTCGCGTTTGATTTGATATACAGGCGACGTCGCAACTGCAGGTACGGTAGCCAGAGAAGAGGAATCGACTGGGGAATACTATCATTCTCACTTTTAGCTCGACCGTTAGCTACATAATTATTGGCGTTCAACCAGATGAGCCCGACGCTTATTTTGAAGGCCATACTTTTAGAAATTAGTATCCTGTATAGGTATGTCCATTCTCAACCCAAGTCTGAAAATGATGATGCGGATTGAGAGTAATTAAAAATATCGGTTCTTTATAATTGTCCCCCGAATCCAAAGACCCCGGTTTCAACCCATGTTATGCCAACCAATCCCCCCGATTGTGTTTGTAATTCCGACCTCGTGTATACCGAATCATGGTCATTTATTGTTGATGCTTCTGAAGAATTTCTTTGCCCCAAACAACATTTTGACCCGTTTGAAACAAACATTTAGTTCTCGATTGTTGTAACCAAATATATAGATATAGTGTTCATAGAATCAATTTATACGAATTTACATGTACTCCACATCTGTATATGATTACCCCTAGGTAATGATAGTACATTTCGTGTAAAACATGTCCCAATTTATTGTTCAAAGTAATTTGAATGTCTAGATTGTGGGGGCGAATGACTCAAAACTTGGCGATGGTCAACTGTTCCTTAGCGTCGCCTTACGTAAAGCCACCGACAGCTTCTTGGAAGAGGGGCTTAGCGGTCGCAATAGATTCATCGGGTTTTCTGGCAGAGTCACTGCCCTGTTCTTGGGAAATTATGACCTGTTTATCATATTTAGAAATAAGCATCCGTTCGGAAAAAACCCCCCCAAAAATCTGGAGTTACAAGAAAATATTTGGACAATTAATTTTGATTGCGCTTTGAAACAAACGAATTTGTGCGGAGCTAGTAACCCATCATGCGTTCTGCAAAAGTTCCAACGTATTTTAATCTGAAGTTTTTACAGCCGAGGGAAGTTTAACAAATGCAAAAGTAACCTGCATATTGTCTAAGCTACATTTACTAGGAAGGCCCGATGATTCAGCACATGTAATAATGCATGTATAATAGGAGGCGCTCCTGCAAACTGAGGGGTTGAATGACGAGGGAATCCTACGACTCATTACCTCTTAACTCCTTATTCAGACTAGAGTTTAACTCTTAATACTACATACAGTAGCCTAACCGTATTGAATCCTATTTTCCATTTTAAAGTTAGATAATTTCATTTTACTGATTGTTCTCGAAATCAAATTTAGTCGACCCTCAGGGATTTACATCGTACTCGTTTCATGTTCCTTTGTTTTCTTCTGACGAAAGAAGTATGTATGTGTTGCCCATTGGTTCGATTACGTTGCGTTCTAGTAATTACACATTATAACCACTCCCAATTAATTTTCTTTCATTGATATGATTCTTCCTGGTTCAATTCTGTTTTTCTTGACATGTTTGCGCTGAAATATGTAGAATAAGGAATTCAAAAGTAGTTTGCAGGGCCTTTCGAATAACGGAACAGTTGTTCACAACCACAGGAGAGGGCATTGGACAAGAAAATAAATAACAATATGTTGCATGATGAGATTAGGATGTCAGTTAGCGTTAGATAGTGTATGGATTCGCTATTTATAAATATGTATACATAAAGCAGCGTACCATATCTACGCAAGAAGTATTCTTGATGCACACGCTCACAGAATAACGTTAGCATTGTATTTATTCAAATGATCTCAGATATAACACGAATTATTCAGTGTGAATAGAGCGATGATCCGCGGTGTATTTTTTTGTTGAGATTGGCACATAGTCTATCATCTTGATTTGTATAATAGCTTTTGTAGAAACAATAATAGCTTTTGTAGAAAGTCTGAAACTGTCCCATTACCTAAAAAGACGCGTTGTATTCGTGGTGGCAAAGTATAGTCATTCTGTCGATAGAAATGGCTATATTATTATGCACACGGTAGAATTAGGAATGGTTGTAAAAATATCTCGATATTAGCGCGATGACTTCGTTAACAATTTACAACGGTGGCTATTTTCAGCGAGAAAACGTACTCTGTGTAGCTGACACAGAAACCTTAGAATATATATTTGTGTGGAGTGCGTGTCGTTCACCGGTGGCTCTGCAAAGAGGTTACCGTAATTATTAGCGCTTAAAATAAGATTCCGAATTGTATTGACAGAACAATTTGCCGTTTCATTCAAAAGGGGATAAATATAATATAAAGATATATATCGAAAGCAAAGATGTGCTTATCCGTGTAACCACAATCCTACCTATATCAAAATCTTTTTTTCATTCCTGACATGTTTGTCATTAATCCTTATTTATATATCCAGAACTGTATACTGAAGTTCATACGTCTATATTTTGATTTCCATGAAATCTGTTATTGAAGTGATACTTCAAGGAATTAATTTAAAAGTTGAACACTTCGGTATAAACCCTTTACACGAATCATCTGTTGAAGCCATATTATATAGCCGGTTAAATTAACACTGGTATCTAATAAAAGTTCCGTTGGACTATACCTATTAATTTATTTGAAAATATGATTTTGTAAATCACTCAAGAAGTGTTTATAGTCCATTTTGACGATAGGTGGAGTATATTATAAACCATTCATAATGCCACATTTAACATCTTCCCCCTCAATACCTATGGAAAGTTTGGTGTAAATTACACTTCTGAGAACATGTTCCTGAATATTGTCAAGTGTATATAGGTGTAAATTGTAAATAGAACGCGTGTGTATTGCAGAATTCTATATTATACATTACCAGGACGAGGAAGTGATCCGGTATTGAATATACTTTCGAATGACGCACACGGAGATGTTATACTTGTTACATTCATTTAATTTGCACATAATTATATCAGCGAGTGACATTCCCAGGTCTATGAAAACTGTAAATATTTATATAAAATGGACTTTGTATAGGCGTAAGAGTCGCATTTTTTTCCCGTTGGAAAATAGCTTTCAATAAAATTAAAATGTGATACATCAAGTTTTAAATCCACATGTCATTAAATGGCACAATGAAATGTATTGTAAACTATGTTTTATGAGCACAATTTCAATTTGTATTTCAATTAGAAATGGCACTTGTATTATACCGAAGGTATTGACAAGAGGTTTTTGTGTACAAACACTTGATGTAAAATTTAAACCTTACCTCCAAATACATCAATCAAATAAGTATGGTGATCGATGCGAGACGAGTACAGTATAGGTCCATACTTATTGTGTATATGTACGCTAAATCAATGACGATTTCAGTCAAATAAATGTTTAATTATATACCACAGTAGGCTTGGATCGTGTTACTTTCATCGGAAAATTGGCAGGACTAATATTTCACAACGCTCGATATTGGCTTTCGGAAATATAGTAGAGTTTATTAAAAGCAAGAATAGAACAAAAATGGAGATCACTATGGCGTCAAGTTTCAGGAATGCTTTTTCTAGACCGAGGATGAACGGAGATTACATATCTCTTTTCATCATATCGCGGGACAAGTAATTATTTCTGTGCCAGGGGTTTTCCTTGGCTTTATCTCGATTTAGGTAGGTTAGATGATGTAGGCGGGCGTGTAATATGTTCTTTTCCTGCTTTTGTAAAATTAAATATGGTTTACATACGGACTAGTATCTTTGTAACTATTGATTAATTAAATATTGAATAACGAGCATGGCCAGGCATTATGCCCTTCAGAAATTTCAACGAACGAACAATCCGAAATGAAAATGGTCGAGTGAAATTATACCCCTCTAATTCCAAAACATTGATTTAATGCATATATATACATTTAAGCATAGTACTAAACATATTTCGAGTTCTAAGCTTGCAACCTAAAGGCAATTGAGCAGTTTCAAGAAACTCTAGATAGCTCATTCAAACATTCACTAGTTAGTACACCACCTGTTTCACTTATTTACACTAGAGTTGTACACAACTATAAGAGAGTTGTAAAAACACTTTGGAGGGCCTTAATAGACAACTTTCCTGGAATTGTTTGATTCTACTATTATATGTTTCTTTTAATTTCACCATGACATCGAACACATGTTAATTGCAATAAGTCGTAGACAAATTGAGGTTAAAGTTAGGCATATATAAACCTTGATTAAACATTATTAATAGCTACAAAAAAATCGCGGTCGCGGTCGCGGTCAAACGAAGGATGATAATTAAAGCAATCAAATAGATATTGCACTTTAAGGGTTAATTAAAAGATCATTGGATTACATTATTCCAATATATATATATCAACAGGCTTTGATACAGTATGTAGGCCCTAGTCCTCATCACTTTTCTGCAGGAGGCGAATTTGACATGTTCCACCAATAGTTTTAGCCTCTTTAATATGATAATGACACACTCCTTTCCCAGAAACATAATGGAAAATAGATCGTTGTAATCTAAATATATCCTAAAAACATGAGTAGATTTGGGTGGTGGTGACATCTGGGTAGAATCACAGAATATGAGCAGATGTCAGTTAACATCACACACCTGAACTATTTCTGGTGTAAAACCGTCACCTTTCCCCACTGTCTCAACCCGATCTGGTCTCTCATCACACATGGGACATAGCCTGTTCCTTATTTTAGAACTCCTCATCCAGATTATCAAATTATGCCTTTCACCTGAGTCGATTGGCATCGCCCCATGCCTGTGCTGCCCTCGGTGCAGAAGTCCATAACCTAGTTTATGTTTATACTCAACCCATTCCGAAACATTTTGCGAGTCAGTGCGCATATTTCCAAAATATAAGGAACCTTCCTCATAAGTTGTAGATAGGGAGACATTCAGTGTCACCTCGGCATTGTCATAATGGTAGTTGAGGTCGCGGTCCTTGTCAACATCGTAAGACACTATGAAAGCTTTATGGGAATCAAGACAGTCGCCACCCCAATCGGCAAATAGAACTCTAGAGACGGGAATCAAGTAGTCCTTCCGAAGCGGATCGAGAAAATCCTCATCAAATCCTAGCTCATCGAGCAATACCTGTAAAAAACCAATCACCAATTTGGTATTATATTCTACTGGTACTTCCATTATATAATGTACAATACATACTTTATAATACCCAAGCATGTAATTATGGTCTGTCAACAATCAATTACAAATTTGGTATTATATTCTATCCTGGGTAAAATACAATATACATTATATATTGCACAATATGATAACCTAAAATTGACTACGGTAGTACAAATAAAAGTGTGTGATTTCATATTGTGAAACAAAACATCACCCCATATTGGTTCATTGTATTCGGACGACCTTTGGGCATATCAGACTTCTCAAAGTTGAGGACCTCTTCCAGGAAATCCTCACAGAATTGCTTCGTGAAAACGGGGAAGGAGTAAACCCGTTGTGCTACAACGATATATCAATGGACAATTTACCTCAAAAGGTTATGTACAATTTACAAAGGAAATATTAATCTCATTTTCCTAAACTGAATAAGGTTTAAATAATGTGTAAAGATGGCATAGGAACAACTACAATTTCCACAATATACAAAACAATGATCAGACAATTATATATTTTTCACAAGGAGAAACTTGCAGATATATAATCATGCATTGCGTATTGTCAGTAGTATAAAACGCAATAGACCTGAGAGATGAATAACAAAAGTTAATCAGATAATCAGTGGTGGAAAAATGTTAATCACCTTTCTCTTGTTGTATTAAACGTATTGCTCCTTCATACGTTGCATTGGTTTGTTTACAGTATGTCACAAGTTCTAAGAACTTCGGATCTAAGTACGATTCCTGAAAGAGAAAATCACTCATGATTTAGGGAAGACCCATTTATCAAGACAAGAAAGTTTATGTCTATTCCATAAATTGATAGACGTTAAAAAAAATATTTCAAAATCTCAAAAGAATTAAATGATATCGATCACCTTCAAATGATAGACGTCGGGCTTCAAGGGTGTATACAACTTAGCAATCTTTTGTTTCCTTGCAACATATTCGTGGTGCAAATTGTGTCGACGTTGACATTCGAGTTCAAGCTGTTGAAAATCATGAAATAAAAAACAATATTTTGTTTTAATACCAAATGACCAATGAAAGGAAACTCAATCACGTGAAGTTGATTTTAAAGAATTACAAGAATTGCTATTTATGGTGTTTAATTTAAGTGCTCACCTGTTGAACAATACGACTGAATTCTTCATCGCTTAAAGATTTTTCTTTTATCAGGCGCTGAAAATTAAATATAACTTAGTAATTAAATATATGGGGCAATTAATTCGGCGGAAAATCCAATATCATTAAGTTATAGAATTTGGTAGGTATTCTCATACTCTAGGAAGCCTCGGTGGGCGTGGTACCGTATACGTTAGAGATGTAGCTCATACATTAATTTAGGTCCCCTTCTTTATCACAATACCCCCCCCCCCCACACACACACCCTTTTTTTAAAAAAATTTCATTTACAGGCCAAATCATTAATTTTAACAAATCAAGGATCCTCAAGTTGAAGTCAAGGTTAACACTATAGTTACTATATGAGTAAATTACCGTACTAAGCTAGGCTAAGCTTAATAAATATTGCCTTCATGCCAATCAAGACAAAAGTGATTAAAAAAATAACCGAGAATAAGAAAAATTAGACAAGATAATTTTATCACTTGTCCATTTCACTGGAGACCGTCGGACTCAGCCTAATATATCAATATCAGAGACCGACACACATTCAATTGAGACCTGGGCGTCGGTCTCTGGGTTATGTTGCACACTGCAGTAGATATGTGTACACCTATCTGAAATTTCCCTAAAATTTAAATAAGTATAAAGGCTAAAACTGTAAAACAAACATGAATGTTATTGTTAGGCGTGACGACAGTCGTTGATACCCATGCCCATGGCAAGCTACACTACCTGTTCATAATTACGGCGAAATTCTTCCTCTCCATGGAAAACTACATGGATATTAAGTTGTGGGATGAAATAGTTGTTTGTGAAGAAGCATCTACAGACATAAAACTTATTCATTGCGTCAAAATCGTTGGACTTTGCTGCAAGCAGACGAACGGCACCGTTGTAGCGGGTCAAGGAGCAAATCAACTTTTACCATTTTCCGTACATCGCGCGCAGACCGGATGTTAATACAAAATGGCAACAACACAGAATCCACATGGGTCGTCTCCTGCAGATCAGTTATTTGATGATATTTGGATGGTAAGGTTATTATCTTACGGTGAAAGGCCCCAGGAAGTTTCATTTTATAGTTTGGGGGCACCGGCATTTAAAATGTTTGTGAATGGTAGTTATATAACTGCATCACATCCTTTTTGCATTTGCCCTTCCCCAACTGCCTCAGACATTGCCATTGGATTGGCATTGCATTGGAAAATATTGTGTGGAGGTTCGACTATTTAAAGGTTGAGTCAGGGGTATCTAATGATATATCAACTTTCTAGCCTATATAATTATTGATATAGCTAAAGACTTAGACCTGGTATAGTCCATAGTCATAGACAGGGGGTGGGGGTGGGGGATTTTTGTTCATCTTTCCATTTTAGCAATACCCGGCCCACTAACTACAACAGTGTAGATAGACTAATGAATAGGCCTACAACCCCCCCCCCCCCCCGCGCCCAACACTTACCCTGTCCAACTAGAAGAGGTAGAATAGAATACACAACCCAAGTGTAAAATGAAAACATGAAAAAAAAATCCCCCACCCCCACAAGATAGAATACACAAAAATGTAAATGCGGGTTTTTCGTGTAGACTTCGCCTTCGTTTAAAATGCGGGGTTTTCATGTAAAATGCAGGTTTTGTGTAAAATGCGGCTTATAGTGCAACCCGGCCTTGGGGTTTGACATATTCCATTGGCATTGCGGTTGCATTGCTACTGCATATTGGCATTGACAGGTATTCATAATTGTTGTCAGTCCCACAGACCCTGACGACTACCCTCGCTATTACCTATAATGGCTTACATACGTAACCATACTATTTCTTGTATTCTTGATTCTGATAATATATCTTCCACTAGGTTCGACCATGTATGACTTATATTGAGGAATTCAACGAATGCAAAAGTGAGTAGGCCTACCCCTTTTTAGGCTTTTATTTGTTCCCTTGGCCTTGCAAATATATTAATTGACGGCAATCCCAGGAAGAACTGGCATCATTGTTTGTGTCAGAGGTGATCCACCATTGTAATAACATCAGCAATAAAGAATTTTTGAATTGAATTGATTTGAATTATTATTAAATTGCCCCTATATTTTGATATGCAGGATTGTCCATATATATCTTCGTATGATATTATTAGATACAATAATTTTACCGTACCGTACCTTCATATACCTGCCTTCCTAAATAATCGGATGCTGATTTTTACCCTTTACATTTATTTCGTTCGCTTATTCAAGGTTTCAAAAGTCGCTTCCACCAACGATACATCTACGGGGAGAATTTGCCATGCGATCAATGGAAAAAGGATTACGATAATTGTATGACCTATAGGAAAACCAAATCTAGGGAAGCACTGGTAAGACTTTTTATGCATTAACGTGTCTTATTAAATTGGTACAGGTCTGTCTTTGTTTTCCATTGCGATAGACATGAGATATGAATTGAATGAATTAGGTCTGGTGGATATGTATTCAAAGATTAAATTAGATAATAACCATGCTGTTACCCGTGAAATGGCCTTATCATGCCCTTATGTCACCTCAGAAGTCTTGGGTTCATCAGTTATCAGTAGTCTTAGCTCTTCATTTGGGAAAAATCATCTAAAAAGAGTTTGTACTTTCTTCCAGGAAGACTTAATTGACAGTGAAAAGGATCGAAGGCGGAAAAGACTTAATGCTTCCAGAGCAAACGATGTTTGGGAGTACCGCAAGTCTCCCCCGGCTGACTGGGAAAAGCCCCTGCCAGAATATTTAGAGCGCATGAAATTACCTTCTGTAAATAGTGAAAAAGATTCCCGCTGTACAATATCATAATGGTTTAATCTGTACTAGGATATTCAAATTACATTTTTCCCCCGTATTTTCTCCGGTCGTCTTTTACCTGTACGTTATGAAAAATAAACATCTTTATTATTCACATATTCCAATTGGTTCAAAAAGTGATAGGCTTTACTATTTTCAGAGGCGACATTAAATATTATTTACTTCCTTAAAATGGAAATTTCATTCAAATGACAAAACAAGGAGAAAGGAATTATGGTCAACATTTTATTGCACAATACAGTGATTGCGACATGGGATTGTATTTGAAACAAACGGAAACTTTGGGTACATATTTTGAGAAAACAATGGACGTAGACGTGAGCAAACGATAGCTACTAGTAGTTGGGATCTTTTGGAACATAAAATCAATGGTGGTACCTCTGGATTACTTGTCTTTTATATTTTTTCTTAACTTGCATGAAGCTTCCATGGAGATCATCTTACGCCTTGACTGCTCTTAAGATTTAACCCTGAACTATGACCAACTTACAGTGTTAGTACTATCCTGATGTCGTCCCATTCGCTGTTTATAACAAGCTGTTTATATACATAAGTTAATTATCAACAGGTGCTAGACTATCTTCTAGCATTGACGCTATGATCTAAATCTATTAACATTGGGAGGGGCGGGAGGTATCTGGGCTGGCAAATGTACTGAAGATTTGGAAATAAAATTATCTCCTTAAAACTTTAATCGTAATAAAAAAAAGCATAACTATATATAGCTGTAGTGTATCAATCAGAAGTGTGAAGTAGGTACGTGCTAAACAAACAGGGAAGTAAGGCTGCCATATGAATTATATAACCCGAAATTCCGGCAATTTGAGAGTAGCAATCAACATCTAAATAAGATCCTCATAAGTATAATTTTGCAAAGTTTGGGCAATACATAAAACAATCTCCCCTTTACTTGCCCCACGAAACCTTAAAACTGGTAAGTCATAAATGTACATGGCACATACAGAGTACCGTTAATTAAATGGATTTATTGCTAATTCGTGGATCGCTAATCTTAAGATTTCTTCGGTAGAATCTGCTTGGCGATAAGTAAACCGTAGCCACTGTTTATCTTACCCTTATATTTGGAATGATAAGAATTTGCGGAGGCACCTCCAACCACTTTGGCAAATAGCACCACCACAGAATTTTACCGTTATGCCTGGTCAATGATACAATGAAAAACAAAGCATAGAACAATTCATAACTTGCAATCGAAAAAAAAACAACCCATGAATATTGTAATGCAATATACAGGGACAGGACTCGGTCAAGAGAGGTAGATACGATGAACCGTCTTTTTTACTTGTGAAAATGCTATTCTTAACGTCTGATTCCGTAAAACGGAATGGTTATATTCATTGGTGGACTATGCCATCGTGCTATACATATAATATCTTAGCGAAAGACAAATAGAACGAGTACTTCTACAATCCTGGTGTCACACAAGACATTTGCAGTCAATCTAAAATCATTTCATTATCATTACAATTTACAAACAAACTACTTTTGTATCACATTTAGAGTTGAAGTGTATAGATGCATACCATCTTAAAAAGATAATCATTGGTGCTTAAACCAATCGTGGTCAATCTCTAACATTATACTTGGTTCGCACAAGCGAATTTCATCTTATGGCTCTTAATGTACAGTGGATTCATCATAATACAGTAGACATGATAAGATATATACACTAGGCCTGCTAGAGCACGGGACATAAAGAGACTTAGAAATAAATATCATCTAAAAACGAGAGATAAGCTGTAGCATTAAAATGGCATGTTTCCACAAACATCCTACACATTCATCACTAGTTGCAGGGGCCATACCCTAACAGGTATTGCCACATATTATTGCTGCTCCTTTCGGGGGCCCAACTTAAATCATACAACGGCCTCGATCATATTCTAAGCGCTACTTTTACCATTATAATACATGTATACACCTACACCATCGGGTGCTATCGATTAATAAGGAATCTTGTTCTGGTAGTATTGGATCATATCGTAGGTCTTGCCACGCCAGTTGAGGCAGCAGTCCTTCAGTACTTTGTGCATGTAGTTAGCAGCATCACGCTCGCTGGCTTGGGGTGCAAAGCGAGCACGTAGTTGTTTGATGGTATGACCTCGGAAGCAAGGTAAACCAGTGTCCAACATCAGCGAAACCAGAGACACGATGGCCTCACGGTAAGGTCTAAGGTAAAAGAAAATGTCCCAAGTTCATGAATGGAGTTTTTCAATCAATGTTTAAAAGAAAAACTATACATTCCCCTATAACAACTTTACCAAAACGAAACCCAACCATCCACAAAACAAACCCACAATATGTACACACAATTGATATATCTTCGATCTATTTATACTGAGCATTCAACGAATATCTTTCATTTGACCTTAAATAGATTTATACAAAAAATAGGCAATTGATCTGATATAAATTTCATCTTCAATGGCGGGTGGGATAAACAAGTATAACCACTAACGTACCTGATAGCGAGGTATCCTTGAACGACCAGTTCTTCGAACCATTTGAAGGAAGGCGCATCCATACCACCCATAATCATCACCATCTCGTCAGTTAATTTGATGTCTGGCTCCCATCCGAGGTTCCCACCAGGAGAACTCTCAAACATAAACCCGAAATCTGGAAATCAAGTGTTGGGGAGATGAGATATTATTCCAACAGATTGGGTGGAATCACTATATCACCCAGGGCCCTGTTCAGTAGAAGTAATTATGAAACATGTGGATTCAGTTTTGCTGTTTATTTTTATTATTTCGTAGCAGTATTATTGCAACAGGTTTGAGAGGTAAGCTATGTTAAAATGGGCACCAATTGGAAGATCTGCTATGAGGAGAAATTGTGAAATACTAATTGTTAATGAGAAAAATAAAGGGTACCAATAATAATAGCAATAATATGAAAATTTCTCAAAGACGCTCAGGTTATGTAAATGCATTAGGATATATGGGAGAAAAAGAGCAGACGGATGGACATGGACAAGTCAGCCAATGGATGGACATTTAAACAATCTTTAGTTAAATGAAACTAACCGATATGGATGATGTGCCCCTTTGAATTCAACATAATATTTCCATTATGTCGATCCTTCAGTTGTAAAAGGAAACTCAACATACTGTAGCCAGCCATGCTAGTAATAAAGTTACGGCGAGCCTGGAATAGTAGGTTAAGGGTCAATATGGAAAACAAGTGGTCAGTAAGTAACCCTGGTTCATCAAATAAATTATGTGGTTAGACGATAGAACTTCCCCGCTTGAACTACTGTATAATCCTAAGTTTATGGGACAAAATTCCGGCAGATGAAATGAAATAGTAGCTTGTGGTTTTGAACACCAGTTTACAATGAATGAAGTTTAGATATAAACTGATAAACGTTGACTTCCGAAACAGAGTACGTATGGTCGTCAACCTAATATTTTCGTAAACAAAATCTGTAGGTAGGTTAACATGGACTCACGGCTTGGAAGGCGGGCGAGCTTTCATCGCCGTATTTGGTAATGAAATACTCATACATCCCAATATCTGTTTGTCTGCCGATTTGATCACGAGATTTGCTGTCAGGCACGCACTCAATGACCCCACAGCCAGGCGAGGTGGCCACTACCCGGTACGGCACCAGATATATGTCGAGGCCAACCTGCTGGATTACATTCTTCGTCAAAGCTATTATTTGTAGGGCCAACATATCTTGACGTACATCATCGCCAACCTGCCAAAGAAACAATATTTTGTGTTGTAAGAATAGCATTGGCGGCGATTGTCGTGCATATTTCATTCAATGTCACTTTTATTAAATTTTAGGGAAAATGATTAGTTAATGGTTGTGGCCAATAAAAATATGTAAAAAAAAATAACTATTCTATTCTACCACAAGTCCTACCTTAAAGATACAGGCTTGCCACTTTTCTGGACCTAGGGTGGCTAGCATTTCCAATGAATCTGCCATTCCAATACTTTCCAATTGGTTGATGCCGCATGGCTTTACCTTGAAACGCGCTAAGAAAGGTGCTTTGGCGGCACTAAAAAAGAGATATTGGGGATGATTAGCCAGTCCAAAGAAAACCAATTTAAGAATGATGTCAATGTGGTTGATTCAAAATTGGGCAAGGACGACATATATACATCAGGACAACATATTCCTCTGATATATAATTTATTTCTTTTGATGGTGCCTATTTAAAAGTCAGAGGTCAAAACAAACCTTTGCATAGGTGTACCAGAGTTGTAATCAATCTCCATGACGACAGCCTCTGGGTTAGATGGTAGGTAGCAACCTGCAAATATGATCCATTCAAATATTAGTCCATTGCTTACCATGGTTTAATATAGAAAGCGAAAACTATAATATCCAGACTATTGAAATACATGTGGGTGAGGAACTAACCTGGCTGAAGCTGTACCTGAGCGAGGGTTTTCAAACATTCTCTTTTTCGTTCAGGACCTTTTGGGAACGGCCTATCGTGAAATCAGAATTTAACATTTAGTTTTGTTTTAACTAACCTTGTAGATAATAATTAAATTTCATTCGTGTGTTTAGCAAAAGATGCGCATGTACCGCAGTTATTACAACCAAGATCAACTTACTTGATTATTCGAGAAATATCTGTGATTTTGAAGAAGAAATCAAACTCTCGTTCATAGAAATCTTGCGCCGGGCCAGAAAGCGATGATTTTATTTGTTCAATCATGTTTTCCAAATGCTCGCCAATTTGGTCTACAAACGAAATAAACATCAAGAACAATAGTTAGACCACAGCAAAATATAATTTTAACAAAGAAAGAATAGTCTTTTATGTTCAATAGAAGAATCAACGTCAGTTTAGTCAGCGAAAAGAGTCAAGGTAGAAAAAGTTTTAATACTGTTACATTATTATTACGATCTATGTTTAGGATTGTAAATATCTAGATGACAGGGGAAGAAAAAAAAGAATTTACACAAAAAAAAGAAGTCTTTTATAATTCAATGATGAAAAGATTATCAATACGATACAACATAATTGATCAGCTTCCTTACCGTCATATTCCAGACTCTCTTCATCTCTGAATATGTTGGTTTTCATATTCCAGATAAGTTGGTGAGCCAGAAGTTGTGAATGCTGAGCCACCCTTAGTATGAGTTCAGTAACATAACCCATCTGAAACAAAATGCATTTTTCTTAATAATCTGAACACTTTCAAGTCATAACTTTCAATAAAATAACGAAAGAGAATGAAAAATGTCAAAGGGGCAAACTTGACGGAGACTTGACAGATATATATTTTCTGTTACAAAAAAACCAAAATAATTAAGTGCAAAGAGTTACTTACAGTATCATATCGCACGGACTGTACCAATTGTGGAACATAGAACAATAGTGTTTCCTGCAAACAATAACAGTGTAAAACTTCAACGCCCATTTGCAATCCCAATGAAACATCGTTTATAAACAGACATAATTTATATCTAGTGAAACCGAACACTAGACTATTTCAAGAGTATTGAACTGTTAAAGCTAAATCAATTTTAATAACATTCCTGTGTATCACCCCTCTAATACCCTGTGTATCATCCCTCTAATAATTATTACAAGTCGGTCCTATAGGGGACATGATCTACAGTTAATTAGAAGAGTAGGGTAAGTACGAAAGGTAATCAAACTACTAGTAAAAGACTTGTGTATAACCTCCCTTTAGTGACACCTCTCTGGGTTTACTTACCGGAGGATAGTTCTGTAGTACCCTGACAGCATACTGTGCTGTGATTGGATGTGGCGGGTACTGGCGGGAGAAGTAGGACAGCGCCACAACCGGTGGAACAGGAGACCATGTCAACATGTGCGCCAGCTTTTTAAGAAAACATCCAAGAAAAATCGTCAGTTATATTTATAGTTATATCATAAAAAAAATCCAGGTCTTATTTGTTTCATGTTTCCATTGTTCTATGATCAGGACAATATACTATGCACATTATACTCTTCTCGATATGCATGTACATGTAGTTCGTTCTTCCAGTTACGATATAATAAAAATGTATAAAAGCTAATATATAAAATCAAGCTGTCGCTTGCAATAAAAAGGAGGCTTACCTCGGGTGCGTCGGCTTCCACACTGTGAGCAGTCACCAGAAATTCGATGGCATCTGGAATATGAGACACTGCCCCTGGATTCAATCTCACCAAACGTGTAACCTCTTTCAGTAGAGCATCGGAGTTTTCCCACCTAAAAAAATGAAATGAAAAAGTTGTGTTTATATTGATCTCCTAGAATGAAACCTTTCGGGTAATAACTAAACTATTGCCAGTCTGGTTGGTTTAAATGAACTTGACCGAGTCGGCTACCTTCTCAGTGTTATCTGACGACTTACGCTTGATATTTGATCAAATTTTATGCACGTATAATAAATATAGAATGGAACACGTCGTCAAAATCACAAAATTTTGATTACTGGCGGCTCCTTCCATTCCAGAAAATACATGTGTATACAATCGGCAGCTGTACGCATTTAGAATACTTTGCTACATTAGGCTTGAAAATGAAAATACCCGGTATATCTGACTATATTTGGTATTGTGTTAATTTAAAAATTCGGTCTGGTTATGTTGAACGGATTTTTAGTCTCAATTTTTTCTTAAATTTCTCTTATTTGAGAGGATTTTTGAAGGGGAATTGTACATCAAACTTCTGACGATCTGACCCTAATAAGTTGGACTGCACCACCGGTTTCACCTGAGTAAATACACACCTCTTGCATAAGAAGACAGCTAGAGCGGGGGCAATGTCCCAAGATAGGCGAGCTATTTCCCTCCACTGTTTCTCATTGAAGGTCTGACTTCTCCAAGTTGCAATGGTTTCTTCACCGGGAATGTTCAGCTCACTGGTGGCTAGAGGATTGTGCCACGTCACAAGGCGTTCCACCTCATTGGCCTGGAACAAGAAAAGAGTGTAATGTATTCACCAGTTCAAAAGATCCGGGTCCATAATGTTCAAAACGTTACATGTTTAGTACACATGAGCCTTGTAAATCCTTCTAACACAAATAGGCTGTATAAGTGTTAAAATATAATAAAAAACTGATCTTGTTTGACAGGAGATGCAAACATAGCTCATGCCCTGCAACTATATACACAGGTGCCTTAGAATCTAGACTAAACTTTAGTCTTAATAGATTCTTTAGCAAAGAATCTCGAATAAATCATCACTTCCTTAGAAAGAGACCTGAAGCCAGTGTGTATACACACCATGCAACACGAGCAGCCTCTAATTAATAAGAATCTACTATATCGCTCTTTAGAAAGCTTAATCAGAACAGCATGGAAATTCCTTAAAATATTGAAAGAATTACTTACAACCAGAGATAAAATAAGATTTCTCCGTTTCATATAATCTTTCATGAAGGTGGCCGAAGACGACTGATTCCGGCGTGTGCCTGAAATACAAATCAATATATAAAAACATATTCCTCGACCAAAGTCTTTATTTTCAACCACTCAAGAATGATCAAATTCACCCTTCCAAACGGTTAGCAGTCCCCACAACAAACATCAATATATAAATGTATTAAAGCAATGTACAATTCCAAGTCCTAGCAATCCCCAGCGTTCTCTTTCTAATGAACACAGCAATCGAGTTTGTTTATCTTGTCATATCAATTCCTTACCAATTAAAAAATAACGACCAATCCATAATTCAAAATAGCAAGGTCAGTTTTTCGTTTATTGATCAACACATACCAAGTGTTAACAGAGGCTACATGGGGAGATTTTGCAAGCAAACCTATCTCAATTACGTAACCACATACGCATTTTTTGTGTGAATCGCGTTGCATTTTTACGTATAACAATACATTGTGAGATGAAATATTTTGCTTGATATGTTATGTTACGTTTTTCCCGACATGTTTTGCTTAACCTCTTTCTCCCTTTTAATGTATGTGTATATCAGAGATACGGATACTTTTACGTTTACGCATAGGTTTGAATGTATTTCTTACCTGACGATCTCTTGGAGTAAGTGGATCGGTTGGATAGAGTATTCATCCAGCCTTGGCCCTGTGGTTGGGACCGGGAACTCGCACTGCTGTAACCAACATCGGCCGGACTCGTACGGAAATCGGTGGGCATGCTCAGCGAACTTGGACTAAGGTCTTGCTGGGTTGAGTGATCTGGTTTTGGAGGAAATGGGATTTATTAGATGTGAATAAATGCAGGAGTTAACTGTTGATATTAAGTGTAGCCCTACAGTACATACAGACTTTTTTTTGTGATTTATTTATTCAAAGGCCAATAAAGTTACTTTACGTAACTAGAGATGTGAAAGTCGGTGCTCAATATATTGCTAACTGTTGTCACTTTAAAATCATTTACCCATTACATATAACTATCTATTGTTGCATTACAACTACCGGTATATTACAACGTATGTTACATACAATGGCCGATCGAGATGACAATGATGACAATTAAGAGCTCCCCTCATCTGCTGGAGGATATTTCACAGCATGACTGAAGTAAATCAGTCACTGCTATTTACGTACCTGATACTGAAATCTCGGCCGATTTGAGATATTTCTTGTCCGAGTGCATGGCATGCCAGAATTTTACGAGGGCTAAAATATCATCTCGTAGGTCCATACCTCTCTGAGTTGGGCATTTTGGTGCCACACTACAAGGTAAAAAGCATATAAATCAGAATATTGTGGAACAGGAGGCACATCACCATCCGCATGGTTCCCGGAGGTCAGGGTAGAAGCAGTTTACATTGTCTCTCTCTATAAAAACAAATCAAACAAAAAATCAGAACTGTACATACATATTCTCCACTGGTGTATGGTTTAAATCCTAAATAATCACATTTTAGCTATTAGTATCATCATTAATTACCTGAAGTAATCTAACGTTGCCGAATAAATTCTTTCGCGGAGTACACTCTTAGCGGTCTTGCTTGGAAGTATTTCACCTTGTAATAATGACAGTCCCATCGTCAGCAACCTGTGAAGGAGGTTTATGATATGATTTATAGTCACATTTTGCCACATAATTTTACACTGCAGTAATGTGTTTGTTCATTAGCAGTGAACACAAAATAAAATTATAAAGGCATATTTGTCAAGCAGCGAAAAAGATTTGGTCAGGTTAAACCAGTCCACAACCTATCAATTAACTATTAAGTCAGAAGTAATTGCAAAGTTAAACGATTACAAAAATTACCAAATATGATCATACATCGCCACTGACAGATGCATTAGTTACTTATGTTTTAAATCGATCTAGGTTCAACGTTTTGCTATGGCGTGATGAATATTTAAATATTCGCATCAAGTAGCTCTGTATTTATCACTATGGGGCTGGGAAAATTCAATAGTAGGACTCACAAACTTTTATAAACGGATGAAATGCCTTTGGAAATATACCCCAACAATGTCTTACCTGAATCTGGGGCCAACAGTGGCGACATGTCGGGACATGATGGCATTTGGGCGACCCACTCCAATGGAAAGACACTTTTGCAGTAGTGCAGCAAAGACATCTACCTGGTCCATGCGGCAATACTTGGCGATCTCCACTCGTTCAACCATGAACTGAAAAACACACAATAAAACAGTGTGAGCATACCCCAAGCTAGGTTAGTGTAATTGTTTAGTATGGGTTTTCACTGGCAACAGGTTCTAACTCATAATTTCTTTGGGGATGTTCAAATATAGTTCGTTTTTTTTTATTTTATCGGAGAACCGATTATGAACATTTTTTTCGGTCGATTGCTCTTAAAAATAAGGTTTATATGGGTTCCTGACAAAACTAAATATACTGCACAATCAGCTTTCAGTTCAGCGTTGTTTCATGCAGTAGGAATAGAAGATGCTATAAACTAAATGTATTGTACATTGCATATCCTTCAATTGAGTTTAGATATTGCTGATATGTGGGTTTCTCCTGTATCCAAAGACTAGTTCATTTCTAAATTGTCTCTCATATGAATTTTGTAGGTTTTTTGATAGCGAGGACCTCGCAACGTTAATAAGGCTGGAGTAGTTTTAAGTGTGTAATCATTTACAGAATCCACCAATAACCGCATGGAATAATCAACCAGTTAACATTCCCTCGTCCTTACCCTTAAACGAATTGACTAAAATGGCACTGATCATAAACACAAGCGGGCATTGCAACCCACAGGAGGAAATATTGAATACATTACCTTCGTCCACATGCTATGAGGTTCCACGAAAGGCGGACAGGGTTGTTGCTTTTCCGTCTCAGATATTGTGAATGGACTTAGCTCTTGTTTGTCTTTAGAGAACATGCCCAGCCGCATATCAACAGTAATTTGCCAAGCAGCAGCCATTTCTTGAATGAACTAAAATAGATGGAAAAATACCCAAAATAAGGTTGTCGTCGCATCTTAATTTTACATGACCAAAATACTGTCCTAGCGATGTTATTGTCGAAATACTGTCCTAGCGTTGTTACTGTTAGAGCTCCAACATATCTGTCTACATAACATCTGTCAATAGGACATGAAATAGGTAAATACAGCAACGTCTATACGTAATTGCACAAAATAAGGCCCATGACATGACACTTAAAAAAATATAAAATTCTACCCTTTAATCGGTAGGCTCTGTCTGATATTATATATACTTTTATAGAACTCGTACACACAATTATAAAGCTATTAGGGTTCAATTGGATTGATGCCTGGAAACATAATGTTTATGGGCCATATTTAGTGACTCGAGCTATAGTCTGAAAAGAATGCACTGACTTGTAAATTGAGTTCGGGACGAGCTGCCAGGAGCCATTCCCAACATGCTACTGCAGCCTCCATAGAAGCCTCGGTGAAGTGTTGGGTCGGTGCCCAGCATAGGCTGTGTAGGAGCTGACGGTCTAGTCCCAACAATATGCGGTCTACAACAGAAAACATAAGATAAGTAACAAATATAAATTTATATTTTCTTTCTTTCATGTTTATCACATGTTATCACCCTAATCTCATTTCTATTTCATCATCATTACCGCAATTATCTATTGATATATTATATATAAAGTCACACACCGGGTCAGGCGGATATGTTTTCCCGACATAATTAAACATTACAATTACATAACATAACCCCCCTCCTCCATCCGCAACCACTAAGGCGTATGTCATTAGTAGTCCCTGTTTAAATAAAGATATTAACAAAATGTTTTATCATAGAAGACACCGATGTTCAAAATGGAATATGTATACTAAGTAACAGAAGTTAATGGATGACGAATCTGTTACCGAGAAATATCTATCTATATGAATTCAGAGACAACAGCATGTATATGAGGGAGCCTTTAAGACTATAAATACTACAAACTGATTTTCGCCCGGTTGGTTGGTTGATGTGAATTGTAGAGAAGACTGATAATAGGTTTTGATTGTTTTATTCGGTCTGATGGTATCAAGTTCCCAAAGTTTCGAATCACCTTGGTCCTTCTTCTAGATAATATTAATTCTTGAATTCTTGATTAGATATTTTTTCATAGAAGGGTAAACACATTAAAAGAAATAAAGTTCGAGGTAAATATGCAAGTCGATGCAGAACACAATATTGGTGTATGAACTTACCTTCGGTATTAATGAGAAGAGCAGTAACTCTAAACAACGACTGTTTGAATGATTCCGATTCTGAAAAGAGAGAGTAAACACATAGGATGGGTCTTTTGTAAACTATACGATTTGGTAACTATAAGACTTCGTTAGAGCGGGTAGAGCAAGTTCCATCCCCACTGTTGGTGGCCAGCAAAGGCATAATGAAAAGGAAGTAGTAGTATAAAAACTGAATACTAAAAACTCACCAGCATGTCCTGTGTTGGCGTCGAGCTGTTTACAAAGGAGGTCCACCAACTCCTTCTTCCCGTTGACACATGCCATACGCATACCAGTTACCTACAAATAATCGATCAAAATTTCTCAGATTCTCTAGCCATACATTAATTGATTTAATGATGTTTATAAAACGAAATCCATGAAAGCAAGTAGGTCCTGGTTTAGTTTCTCTAGTTTATTATTTGATCTTTAAACAATGGACGAAACCCAACCAACTGATTTATTTGAAGAATTTGACCTAATTTTGCTCCACGTACTTCAATGCATAATCTTACTCACTTCGCCAAGGTAACGGCTACGGATGGTCAACTGAGCCATGAAATTGGAAGAATCGCTTTTAACGCAAGTCGGTCTTCTGTCCAAGCTACTTGTCTGAAAGATTGTGAAAAGAATAATCGTAAAGTAAACCTCAACGAGATTGTCAGGTCTATCTGCACCAAGTGGAATATGATAGATACAAGTCTTCTAAAAGAAAGGAAGGCAATTATATCCAATTCATTAATCATATCATAATGTATAACAAAATTCGTAATCGAAAAACATCATGGAAAATCTAAGATAATACCCCAAGACATCAATATGAATGATACAAAAGAAATGGTCAAAGAAATAATATACAAGAGAAATAACAAAGTAATTTTATAAGAAAAAACCCCGAATATATGCCGTTATCCTACACTACACAAAACCACACACTGAGAAGTTAAGAATAGCTGAAAGTAAACCACTTAACCTTGAGACAGCGGTCCCTAATAATTTAGTTTCTTACAGTGTTAAGGATTAAATAAGCGACTTGCTCTATTTTCGTAAATGTCAATATATTTATGGAAGATGGGTCAAAATGGTCCCGGGGTAATACTCCTTATATCTCATTGTGTTTCACCGTGATGTTTCCAAGGGTAAAGAAAAGGGGATAAGAGCAATGTGTGGAAGTGAACGCCCACAACGTATATATATATTATATAGTAACAGCGATTCATAAGCATCACCTTTCTGGAGGGGGAGGGGGTCTTGAAATTCTTATGGATAATACTTTGCACTAGGCACTTGACCAAGTAAAATACGAAACACAGTCCGTCTTCAAAATGATAGATACGGTAAACTAGACATAAGTCTGTAGTTATACAATCTACGAGACCTTCCAATACCAGCGGCCAATCAAAAAGTAAAAAACCTGGCCTCCTAATAATTCATAGCTGAGTAGATGGACACTGGCAAATAACCCTTATCATAGATCTTCATAATGTAAAAAAAAATGTAATAGTTTTCAACCTAAGTTCAAAACAGCAAATGCATGTTGATGCTAAGTATCATAAGTAGGCAACGAGACATCCTAATAATCTGTGGATGTCCACTAGGCATCTGAAAAGGCATTCTAATGGAATAAAGAGATATAACCAGAATCTGGGAGATATGCTACGGTATGTATGTATGCTGACATTTCTACAACTAAATTCAAACTATCCATCGAGCCTGTGGCAAGGCTTTCTTGCGGAACACACAGATATAACGTATCTGGACGTTGGCAAACCTTGGTAAGAAATGTTAATACACACTGGGAGGTGTTATAAAGAAAACGGATCTGAAATATAGACGCAGACCGAAAATTGTCATAATACAGTACTCAGATTCACACATGGAGGACACTCTTTGTACAGGAAAGTTCTTCAAACAGATTGCGAGTTGTAGATGATGAGTGTAACTTGTAATCTTAGAACTATGTGTTATTTCATGAGTTGTGTGTGCTTGGAGTTCAGGTGGTTCACACTCTCAGCTGCAGGAAAAAAACTTATTGTACAAGTCAGGTAGATCTTTACAAAAGACTTACCCAGATATCGTGGAAAAAAGGTTTCTCCCAAAAGCATTTCGAGTTAAAACAAAGCGTGATAGTGGTCTAAAATAGTGATGTAAATTTCTGTTAATGTTGTTGTATCAGTCTGAGTTGGCTTCTAATCATATTACATACCCTCGAGGCAGCTATAATATCTTTATAGGATGGGCTTTTACTCATGCTGCGTGATAGGTCTTTATAAGATGGCGTTTTGCCAAGACCTGGTGGGTCCTTTTGAGAACTGAATGTATCCTGGATGAAATGAAAATTGAGTGAAATTCAAGCAATGTTGAAATAAAATCCGGGGTTTCCATTAATGCAGCACTTAACACTTATTTATCGACACCTCTCTTCAAACCTCAATACTTACGAAAGGACATTGGATTTTTATCCCGGATGAGAACACATATTTATAGGGTCAAAGCAGTGCGAGGAACCTTGCCACTGGTATTAAACACATATACACCACTCCAAAATTAAAACATCCTTTCAAAGTATTTTCAGTAAAAAAGATATTACAAAAACGATTCCCCCAAAGTCTACACAATCTCACCTCAGTTATATCACGGCGTAGCAGGTTCGTTTGAGTCTAATATCAAGCAGGGTTTGGTTACTTATGCTTTTTTCACTAATGATACTACTTACAAGTGAAGACATCGAACTCCACGAGTCTTTGGCTGATGTAGCAAACTACATAAATATGTACAGCATGCCAGTGAGACATTTAAGATGAAATGCAGGGATAAGCAAGTTGGTATTGTAACAATAATGCAGGACCACCGCAAGGCAGCGATATATATTATATATGTATACATATAATATGCGGGATGCTAGCGAATATGATTGTGGCGTTGGGAAAAGCATCTTAGATCGTCCAAAAAAAGAGAAATATGTATCAAGAAGTTGAAAGCCTTCAGGCATTGCTTCAATTAAGATATGGAATAACAGCTTTACAGTGAGATTTTCAAATAGATATGGTTTCATCAATACAGAATATGGCGATTTCGAAACTAGAAATGTGTACCAGTAATTAAACGTATACAAATAAATATGCAAGATTTGTATCTTTTGTTGGTATTCATGATGAATTGGCAATCACGCAATTCGTGCAAGGCCAACCGTTCGAAGAGGCTGCAGATCTACATAGCATCAGATTATCCCCCCCCCCCCCGGAGATAAACCACCAAATCTAGATTCACCCCGGAAAAAAACATTCATATATAAAACCTTCCATCAACATTCTGTAAAAAAAAAAATGCTTGGTAAGAACGGTGAGCATTCCAACGAATATGTGATTCATCATTGTAGTGTCATCAGCGAGGTGTATACAAAATGAGTTGACACAAGATTTAAGCCTCCGCCTCGCTACCCTTTCCCCCTAGAAAATGTCGCACCATTGGTACCATTTTCCATGTACAATGCTTCGTTTTTGATACCGTTTATATGGTGCTGCGCTATGAAAGGTTTTTATTACAACAAACAATGGGAGAAAATGTATATCGCATGTGCAGTGAGGCAAAACCTTACAACATTGTGTTAATAACCCGATACCACTCCCTGTAATAGACCTCCATAGTATCACGAAGGTCCATTCCACCATGGACACTATACAACATGTATCGATGGCTCAAGGACAATATTATAATTTTTTTTTTTTTTTTTTTTTTTTCTTTTTTTTGTGAACGTGGGGTTGAAAATGTTATTTGTGAACGTGGGGTTGACAATATTATAATAGAAATAATGTTTCAATAAAACTTACTCCAAGGGGAAGAGATGGCCTATTGTACCCTGCATACTGAAGCACACTTTCGGTAATGAGTGCCAGTCCACTGTGCTGGTATAAGCCTTGTGTTGAGTGCTCCAGTTGGGTGAGGTATTCAATCAAGTGGGACCGCGTCGCACCAGGAGCCCATCTCATCGACTCCTGGAGAATTCCAATACTGCGTGCTGCGAAGTCCTTAACTGTGTTCTGCAAAGTACCGGGAACAAAATATAGAATAGTATCAACTGATTTCTTGTGGGAAATAGAGTATAGAGTACGTAACAATGTAGTGCAAAATAATCTATTTTTACATTAACGACGATACTCGACTAGAATCTGTAACCAGAGAACTGAATTACAAAAGTGATCCATGTTCTTAGAAAATACGTTTTTTTTAAGTTTATACTGAACTTGCACTATCTGCTTATGCTTATTAATATATTAATTGAATTGAGAAGTACAGAAACAGCAAATCGATACTGTATATTATGTATGTATTCGTGGAAGCATGAAACACGGTATGGGGGCCAGTAATAGTAAGATGAAATAAGGTTTAGAAGGTACCTGTTTTGGCTGGTGATAACGGCGGTTTAAAAAAGGGAACAATAACTGTATTGTAAGCCTAAGTTTAAATGTATTTTCTCTATATTGTCTTAATCGTGTATTATTTCCGAACATCCTGGAAGATCTGTTATTGTACAGAATGACTGTACTCCGTTTCCATTGGGATATTATTCCCATGATATACTAAAAGAGTTAGTCAGGTAATCCCTGTTAATAGATAGCATTTGCAAGAATGAACTAAAGGTAACTCACCTCTCTGTCTGTCATGGTATCCATAACTCGCATTGTATATGGGGTGTTGGGTATAGTAAACTCTGGTGCCTGCTCGTTGGGGTCCTGTTGAAAGCAATCATTTATTTATCGTAATGATAAGTTCTAATTTCCGACCGCGATTAGAATTAACTTTGCCAGTTGTATCGTTATTTTGATACGTTTAGTTGCATCGTTATTCTAAATATTCACGAACTTCATAAACATTATTATGGTGAGAGGGCATATATGTAAGCGTGAAACTCCATTATGAATAAGTAAAATGCCTCTCACCATTTGCAGGGATTGAGATAGGAGTTGTAGAATATCCAACATGGTTTTAAGAACTGTACCACTCCATAAAAGATGCGGGAACCTGGAAAGAGAAAATGTGTTTTCATTTTAATAGTGTTTTATATGATATGAAGAGCACATCCAGAATTATTATTAAGGTCCCAGATGTTAGATAACTAAAATGTATTGATGATGGTTGATAATCAATGAATGGTCAGATGTAATTACGTTTTCTAAACATAATAATTATTTAAATCAGCATGAACATCGTCTGAGAAGAAAAGTACACAACATATAATGAAAATACCTAATAACATTTTTAAACAAACCAACACAGGTTTGTTCAAGTTGCAATGACTGTTTGTGCACAGTACTTCTATCCATGTTTACACTCGCGTATATGAAATCACGGCTAATGTTCAATCAAAAGTATTTTTACCTGTCAACGAGGCCAGAAAGGTACTTATCAGCAACGCGTCGGATGCGTTTGTAGACATGGTTGAACTTGACCAAGAGAAACTGAGCATGAACCTCCAGCTCTCGTTCTCTTTCTTCAGTTTTTGGCTACAGTGGAAGTAATATATAAGCTCCGTTAAAACACATGTAAGACTACAGATCCAACAATAACAAGATATAAGTGTTGAGCTCGATAATAATAGAGGAACATGTAAGATTCCATTAACAGTGCACACAACAGGATAATCTTGATATAGGAATATCAGAGGTGATGGGGATACTCACCATTTCAGATTTTGCTTCCAAAAATATCCTGTAGGCTTTGTCTGTTACAGCTGCTATGCACTGCCACATACCTTAATTGAAAACAAAGGTCATACAGCACAGGCAGTTCAGGTCAACACAAAATAAGGCCATACAATGACATTGGTAGGTTGTTTTTTCAACGCTTGTTACAACCTTAAAGTGATTGCCATCGAAAAGTTACACAATTAAGTTATTACCTGCTTTGTCTTTGATGATTGTGTTATCCTCTAAATAATGGAATAATCCATGGAATGCTGTAGGGTCAGAGCTCTGGGTAATTCTAAGGAAAAGAATGAGAAGTTCTTTAAATATCAGAGACAACCAATGATCTTCCATCAAGTCTTTGTTCAAGAGAAAATTAAAAAGGTTGAAAAGCCGTCAGAGCTAAACGTGACTCAAATTTTACCGAATGACAAGCGATAAACTTATTATTAACCAAAAACTTACCGCAGAGTCTCCAGCTTGTATACGGATAAAAGGTAAGTACATTGGGCGAAATTAAGTTTTTGTACGAGTGGTGTTGCCTCCGTAGGATACTCTAACAGGGTAAGAATCTGGGAGCGCAAACCCGCCAACTCGGCCTGAAAGATTACAGATAATGAATTATTTATAATGAGTTCACAGAAATTGAGATGAATAGTCAAAAGTTTTCATTCCTATGTCAAGTCAAAATGTATGTATACTATAATATAGTGGTTATGAGAACCGTTAAATTGATATCCCCCTATTTGACATACAGTGGAACCTCACATAAAGACCACCTCATTATAGAGACCACCCCTCTATTAAGACCAGTTTTCCCAGTCCCCAATTATTGCCTCTTATTAGATTTAGGTCCCTCTAAAGAGACCACCTCGCTATGAGACCAAAAATCATTCAGTCCCAAGGGTGGTCTTAATAGAGAGGTTCCACTGTAATCAGAAACAAAATATGATCAGTATATCATTGATGCTGTGCAAAATGCTTGGGTATGAGTTAAGAAACAGGAATAGTACACAAAGCCACACATGTATGAGAAATGTTCTCTCACCGGTTGAACTTGGTCGTTCTTCAACGCTGATGTATACAGAAGTTCTGACCTGAGATGTTCTCTGAGGATCAGCAGTGGAGATTTGGTGGCAATCTCACAAACACCCTCGTACCATTCTAAAGGCCAGAGTCCTGGAATAAAAGAATTTAATTTGATTAAGAATAATTGGCCAGCACACAATAATCAGAATGCATAAACGTGTACATTAATTGGTATGTGTTTCTATAGCCATCATAAAAAGACTTACCTGAGGCGTCTGTTGCAAAACCCATTACTACGCAATAAAGCCAAAAATCTCTAAACAATTTATGCATCCTAGGTTTGGGATCCTTTATTGGGGGTAGGCGTCGAATCAGCTGAAAAGACAAGAGATTAATATATAAGATTAGGATATGTATAGCTACCCAGTGCAATATTACATGTTTAACCAATAACAAGACAACATACTACTGCCCAATTGCTATAGTATCTTTCGATACTAGGAGGGTAGCCCAGCTGATTTGCCTAACTGCTATTTTCTTTTGCTTCTAATTTTTAGTAGATAGTTCTTTTTTTGTATTTCTTTTTTTCATTTGATTGCATAGGCAACCATCACTCACTTCCAAACCTGGCCTCCTCCACTCTGGGCCACAATCAGCAGGAGGCATTTCACAGTGATGTTACACTTCAGTTACATAACTTATCTGATGATCTCCTCAGATATTTCCTCTCACTGAAATCAGTTTACACAGATGACAGTCTACAGATCCAAAGATAAAGATCTTACAGGATGTAGCTTGTCAGATCACACTTGTAGGCCTGGCCTAGTAGGAATGCCTAGTAGCCAACCCCCTGCCTAGTAACTATTCACAAGCTTTCAGGGTTGTTCACTTATCCTCAAGCACCATCCTAGTAGCCAACCCCCTGCCTAGTACCCAACCCCCTGTCAATCACAGCCAGTCTGTACACCTCCCTCCCTGTCCTCCCTCCTCCCTCCCTGTCACTCACAGCAAACAGGCCAAGCCAATACACTCCTCTACTTAACAGCACCAGCCAACACAGTCAAAACAGACCCATGTGGCCACTGACAGGCCACCCCTCCAATTTAGACTTAGCCAGGGGTGCGACAGAGGCTCCTGTATAAGTATACCTTTCCTATAGTGATACTAAAAGGAGGCTGCGCCCATTCAATCGAAATACAACTTAAAACAGAAAAACACAGAGGCTACCCTCCTAATAATAACAACAATATTTATCAAAGTTCAGCATGATATATAACACTTACCATAGCAATGACAGGAATAAGGACACCAAGGTTTCCAGCGGAGCTCGATGCCTGAAGGTAAATGAGTATTTATCAGTCAACGCTAGACCAATAAAGAGATTAATTCAATTCGGCGAAATTAACATCATTTTACCACCAAGTTAAGATAATGTAGATACTATGCTGAACTTTTAAAATAACCACAGCGGTTCAGAAATGAATTCATAGCGAACATCAGATAAAATGCTTATTGGCCATGCAAATATAAAAGGGAAATTATTTCCACAGATTAAATTAGTATATATTACATATTGAACACAATCGTCAAGTAATGCATTGAATACAAATCAAATCAGACAGCTTGAATGAAAATCAATGATAAACAAATAATTATCAATAAACAGGAATAGAATATTTGTAAGAAAATCGACCTTGGCTCTTTTTTCCGCTAAGCTGGGAGTATAAGGGTATACACTAGATCCCTGGACAAGACAAAAAAGTTACCAACTGTATGCTTTAGATCGTGCATGTACTAATAAACTATCACCAGGGATACTTCAAAGCCCCTTCAGAAAGCGCTCCCTAAAGCCCCATGGTTCTGTCAGTTATTGCTCCAAAATTGATTCAACCCTATGAGGCAAAAACATATCTAGGGAAACCAGTAATATACCAGGAATCGAGGAGGAAAGGAATTTACAACATTTCTTTATTTTCGACTGTGCATGCAAACCAAAACAACATATACAATCCAAATATATTGTTTGTGTCCATTTCGACCAAACAGGCTTCATATTTGTGCTCATTCAATAAGTCGGGTGTTAAACGTAAAGGTTCATTAAATATTGTATAATATTAATGAACGATTAACAATAGTCAAGTACCAAAATTGGTAGTTGCTAGGCAAATGGTTGAGGTTATACAAGGTTATTCTTATTTGGTGCAATACATTTATTCACCCTTTAAACAGAAGACCTACATATGACACAATAAATAAATACTAAATCTGCATTCTAGAGGAACGATTCCCGTAACATCGATCAGATTTGGGAGCAAATTAATCCCCGAAAGCTTGCAGAATGTATTTTATATAGAAACCTATAAAAGGAGGAGATGCCTAGCTTAAAGAATCTATGAAAGAATAAATATAAACCGCAAAAACTTAGTTTAAAAGGGGGAATCTGGGGATTAAAATATTCTCCCCATCAAAATAAGGTAAAATGATACTCTGAGAATATATTCTAAATGTCAAAATATTATAAAGTACAGTAATAGTGTGGAATTTAGTAATAGGTTATACGTGCCCCTAGTAATAAACTAGCTGACAAAGTCATGTTATACCCATGAATAGGAGTTCAATGGTTTACTATATTACACACCACCTTCTACGAATGACTTACTTGGCTTCCAGTCTGAGTAACAAGAATAAGCGACCATGAATGTAAATAAGTGAACAAATAAAGCTCATTTCGGTCTTTGTTTTACCTGAGCATAACCTCATGAAGATGCAATGTTGATTCATCCAAATGTTGACGATATCGTGACACGAATGTTATTACATGGACAGAAAGTAGGTATTTTATCATGAATATCTCCCGATTCTGTTATCGTAAACCTTATAGTTATACAGTTGGACAACATTACAAAAGGCACTCTACTATAGACTGATTGAAAGCCGATATTGGTTGTCAGAAAATCACATCTATGTGTAGTTGGTTTCAACGGTTTGTGAACGTGAATACATGTTTGCCTCTTCTATCAAAGTTGTGGTGGAGAGGACTGTTGGAAATGTATGTGAAACGGGAGGAATTACTGAAATCCACACGTAAGCGCAAACCCAATTTAAATATTAGCAGTCATAGGGCGGTAAAATATGAAGAGTAAACATCTCCACAGCTTGACAACATTATTCAAACAGAAGTATACACGTACAGAAATAAGTTTCAAAAAACATTTCTGAAAGGAATTTGCCATAGCTTAATCAATCAGCTTTAAATTTTGAGGAGCGCGTGCTTTGCAGAACCTGTCTTTGCTTTTCAAAATAAATCTTGTAATATGCAGAGATCCCCACTAACCTTAAGAGCTCCGGGCGTTTTCTCACTGGCACGTTTGCCCTCCAGTCCCAGTTGCACAAAGAGCTCGAGGAGGCGTGTTAACAACTCGAGCATGGCGCCATCACCGGTTACGTTCGCCGCAATGTTGGCAAAGGCGTTGATCACAGCTAAGGACACATGTCTGTAGAGGCAAGAAATAGATGTAAAGTAGGAACAAGAGATCGTCTTGAGACCGATAGTACTGGGTTGTTGGGTGAGGTGGCACCAGTAGCTAGGTGTTCATAGATGGTATGATGACAAGGGACCAAGTATAAATATTTGAAGGAAGTGATAGGATTCTGGACGTTTCCTGAGTGAACTAGCTAGTGGTTCATATATTGTACAATGAGGCACCAGGCAAATAATATGATAATGTATAATATATAAGTGACAGACAGATGGAGAGAGAGACAAGACCAGCCAGAGAGACGCATAGAGAGGGAGACAGTAAAGTAAGAAAAACTAAGATTCTACTGTGTGATATAAAAATTGTGGAACATGATTATTAAAACATGACTCCTTCAGAAAGGAGAATTTTAAACATGTTGACTAATAGAAACAAGAATGGAGATGCCACAAAATAAAAGTTTTTTCCGAAGTAATGTAGATCCAATCAAAGCACAAAGATAAAACGTATACCTTTTACAAAATATTCATCAGCAAATTTCCAAATAACTTTATTAGCTCCTCACCTATATCCATGGGGGTGGTCATCCATGTGTTTGCCGTAGGCCGAACTGCTTTCTACACTTATCATATTGAACATCGTCATAATCTCCTGGTAAATGCTTGGATTCTACAAAACAAATGTATGTATGCAATTATCATCTTAATTCATAAAAAAAGAAAGATGAAACCTAATAAGAATCCAACAATGAGAGAATGAATAGTAAATAAAAACGTCCATCACACTATTCATGTATCTAGGTGAGGATAAAGCGATAATTTAAACAAGAATTCAAAACACAAACTCACACATCCCGCAATAATTATACAACCAAGTTGGTCAATAATCAGGGTGTCCAATGGAGATGGTGGGGAGCAGAATCGTTGCTGGAATATCTGTATAACAGAATCGATGGTTTTGGGAACTTCTTTCAGAGCTACAGCAATATGTCCCAGTGTCAGGATGGTGTTGAGAGAGATCAACGTAGATTCCCTGATGATAAAAACGGTAGACTTGAAACAATATTTAAGAGGTACATCCACAAAAAAATGAATCTAACACACTACAGATGCAAACATATTCGCCTAAACCTTGTACTGGACAAAATGCGTTAGTTTTCCCACGGATTGAACAATACTCAAATGTTACACTTATATCTAAACCTGTTCAAATATAAAGCCCCTGTGGGCCTCTCTTGGGACTTCACAACGGCGAGATGCGTGGATTGAAGTGGGGTCAATATAAAGAGTAAAATGCAGTCAAAGAGGCTGGCTCGACTTGTCCTTAAATCAGTACTTATATCAAGGATGGGGTGTCCGTTTTGGAGGTGTCCGTGAATAGTCTGTGTACATTGATAATTACCTGTCACTTATTTCTGCGGTATATAGTCTGTTAGATAGGGATGCAAGTGCAGCTTGTACGCACTCTGGCTCTACCAAGAGGTTAGATTTTAAGGCTCTGAAAAAGAACGAATATTGCCATCATAGCTTATTCAAGACAGAACAACAATATCAGACCATATATTGTATTGTTCAGAGGCTAGTTGGTGAAGTTTAGACTGAGGATGTACGTGGAAGAATGTGAAACATTGGGTAATAACAGTACGCCTACTAATATGTTGCTTTATCCTTAAAAAATGTATTACCAGATTAAAGAACGTATTGATTCGGGATAACATACGAAGAAGCGTCTATTTAAAATTACCTGCATAGGTTTTCTATGGCAGCATCGCGCAAGGACTCCATTATTTCACCCATCTTCCCTCGGTGTCCACGATGACTGGTAGTAAGACTGTTATAGGGTTTAGAATCATCAGTGACTGATATCGTGAACATCCCTGCTTTGGTTGTTTTCTCTGCAGTTCCCGACCCATGACTGTATTTGTTCAGCTTATTCAAAATAGGCGATGGGTTCACTAAGAAATCTCGTAAGGCGACGACTACGGTGTTCGAAAGCAGAACAAATTTCTCAGCCAGTTTCCCCAGTGTCTAAATAAAATTAGAGCGAGAAAGTATCGTTAGTTCATTTCAAATTGTACTTGTAGAGAAGAAGAGAAGCTTACATACAATGTTCATACTATTCCGTCCATTTCCATACCAGACCGATAAAATGACTGCAAGATGTTGAAGGAAAAATTAAATAACATTGTTAGCCAGAAGGCAACAGATGAAATGTTCAAAATGCCTTACATGTAGCGATGCCAGCAAAAGAGGACTGTGGGCCACCAATACTTTGTGGTCATGGACAGTGGTAATCTTCTCAGTCAACCGGTTGGATAAGCTTTCCGCCTCTATAATGGAGTTATGATATCATTTAATATACATGTACAGTCCTTTAATTGCAATACAATACTACAACTTCAGGCAATCAATAGATTTTGAATAAAGATAAAGCATCGAACGATTTTTTATTCCATGTATGAAATCGCACGACACGTACAATTTATAATTTCGGTCCAATTTCTGAGAATCTCTGAAAAGCCATTCAAAATTGGAAAAATCCTATGGTTCATATTCATTTATATTTACAAATATTAAAATAACCACTATCAAAAACATACTCCAATAATAAGTAGCCGCAACAGGAATTTATATTTACCTGATTCGTCTCGAATGGCCCAGAGAAGAAGCTCAATACATGCCACATTACTCTGGACTGTTAAAGCAAAAGGGTTGAGCGTGTGTCTATCACTGTGCCGCTCTCCCCCTGATTCCCTGTTCTGTAACACAGTCTGCCCTGCCGCGTACAAGGTCTTCACAAATTCTTGTACCTCCCGAGTAAAAGTAGCATGGAGTTCTGAATAGAAAGTAAAGATAATAATCACAGACAATTCCTCGATTAAAATCACCCATATGGGAAGTTTATGTATACTAAGTTTGTAAATATACATTTATAAGAGAAAATGATGATAAATTGGATTTACAGGGAGAACAATAAACTAACTTCGCATATACCACAAATAATACCATCTAGTTGAAGACATCTTAAATGGTGGATTGACATATACTCCACAAATGCTGACGGTGCTGTTCATACATGATGTATACATATTAAAATTCGTAATGCTGTGAAAGAATATTGGCGTTGGTGTTTTGGGGACAATGATGAATCATTCCACTTTTTTCAGAGAAGAAACCGAAATACTTAAACTTGACGAATGCCATGAAGTGAATCGAACTCAGGAAATGTAGGAATTAAATAAATATATCTTTATAGATCGAAATCTGGCATACCCGATTAAAACCCAAAATAAAAGAGTGCTAGTGCACTTGTCATGAACAACCATTCCAAAGTGCATACAATTCTTAACGTGATGGATGAAACATTTCCATATGTACATATACATTAAAGGAAGTCACAAAATATATTATAAAACTTATGTCAGAACACGGATGTCTAGAAGCAATTTGGAAATTAAGCAGAAGCCTGGTGTTCAAAGGTATATCAATAGTTTACCCAAAGGTTGCAGCACTGAAATGATTTAGATCTTCGTTGGTCATTACCATGTTTAATTACGCGAGGTATCAATATGGTACAATCAGGGGTACAATCCAATAATCAATAAGAAATGTTATGTCTAGATGTTAGTCTATCTAAAGGCACCTCCACATCAGAGCAACATATTATTAGATATGAAGATAGGGAAAACACAGTAAGTCCTATTTCTAAGTCAGCTTTTATTTTGTAGAGTGTTTAAGACAGCAATGATGGTAAGATGTGCGTGTTTGATCCAACGCGTTTCGGCTATAATGGGCCTTCTTCAGGGATACATGTATTCCATATAGGATCTATGAACCGTTAGCGAATGTGCGGCACTGTGTACGCAGTGTCCTGATGTGCCGTTTATGGGGCACAATATGGCACATGTTGATTCTTCGGGTTTAAAATTGGTTGTATAAGGTAAAAATTGTTAAACATAATATTAGACTAAATTATTCCAAATAAACTCACTAAAAACCATATCGGTCTCTATATGGTAGGAAATTCCTGAAATTATCTAGACTACCATCTGACTCGATTTTCCTAGCTTATTCGAGATATTTTTTAGCATATTTCAAACACCATTTGAAGTCATATAAAGAACCTAACCTTTGTGTTGTTGGAGTATATCACGAAGTAGCGTTACCAACACAAGACTTATTGATTCACTGAAGCTAACGTATGGATAACGCTGAAGTCCCATTCCATTCATCTGCAAACATGACAAGTTATATGTTAAGTCAAGTCTTTTTCTAAAATAAATTGTTTAACCTATATATATAATAGGACAAATATATCTCTATGTTAGTGGAGATATAAATAGGGCAATCGACAGTCCAAACTTCACTCACCGACACTACTTCATTTGCGATGTTGTCTAATCCGGTTAAAGTATCTTTATTCATCAGTCTCTTGCACTATAAATAAAAAGTTAGAAAAGGGTAAAATAAAATATATATCAAATTATACAAAGAGAAAATGAGTACCGTTTTTAAGATACATTGCAAATAGCTCGAATGATGGTATGTACATGTAATACTACAGATGTTAAAGTGGCTAAGATAGTTAAAATGAGTAGTCATGAAATTATTGAATATGTGTAATGAATGGGTCAGAAACCTCAACTCATTTCAAATCCCAGAGGAAAGTCTTTAACCACCATAAGGTGCTGCCTCCATGCCCCAAGTGGACAGAAAAGAAACCGATTTCTACCTTTATTGACCAATCACCACCCTGTATCTCTGACCACACCCCAAAATAGATACAGAGACATGAGGCCCAATCTGGGGTTACATAAATCCAGATACCAACTCAACTGCCAGTTTGGGATTTTAACCATCACATCTATATGAATTTGCTCACTATTTTGACCAAATATCTTATATACTACATGAATTACATAGTTTTGATATCACCAGGGATTAGTTAGGTAGATTAAGATGTACCAGACACTAGAAGATTGAGTAGAAATTCCGTTACTCGTGAATCAAGACCAGAATAGTGAAAAGTGTCACTTTAATATCAAGTACCAAATGCCTCTAAGGCTTGAACATATTATCCCTCGAAATCCTAGTTTTTAACACGATGTTCTTTTACAAATTATATTCGGGAACCCCAATAAGAAAGAACTACGTTCAGATGATGGGGATCACGCATTATAATTTTGTTTAATATCTGCATTTTTAAATCAAATCAAATTTGGATACTTGAAGATATAAGGTAAATTGAGACATTTTCCAGTGTTGAACATTCATAAGAACACAGCAATTCAACTTACAAGGCTAAGTATGTTCTGTAGCTGAGCATTGGAAAACTCGATGGCTGTGTCACCGGGAGAGCCGTCACCAAGCAAGTACAAGTCCGCCTTGTTGAAGCTTGAACCTATTTTGTTGAAATAATGAGTGGTGGCTTCTATAGGTTCGACCGGGTGTTTGGTAGAAGTCTGTACCTAACATAAAGAGCAAGAAACCAACTTTAATTAAATCGATTTTGGCAATTTCCTCCATACGCATATAATTATCAATTTCGACCAATGTTACAAATTTGCAAACTACAGTCAGATGAAGAGTAGAGATGGGCAGCACTTTAATGAATCCCCGAGTCAAGCATGTACAATTAAATGCAGTTTGTATTGATATGTAAGCAAACGTCCAGAACAATTTAGAGAGTAAGTGTAGATTGTATCTATGAATACCGATATAACTTGATACCATTCCAATTTCCATATTTCATTCTAATTTAATTTAACAAACTAACTGTAATTGTGACTTGGAAATAAAATCTGTTATTATTATTATTACTTACATCGACAGGAGATGGTGACCTTTGCCTTAACGTCGCGAGGTCAGGATGACTGCTGTAAGCGGAAGTCTTGTTAGGATCGGCATTGAGTATGTTATAGGACAGGGTTCTAGGAATGATCGGTCTGAACTTAGCAAAAGTCCTCTTGGGAGAAACACTGCCGCTGCGAGAGAGTGCCTGTGGCGGTGTTGGAGGTGTAGGCGGGGGTTCGGGTGGGTAGAGATGGCAGAAAAGCGGCTTATTGGAGCCGGAGCATCGACCCATCGCTCTTGCCATCCCCAGCAGTATGGGGACTTTCTGTCGGCAGAGAACATCTGTAAAAAATAAAAATATTTAATATTAGCGATCAGGGCGACTGAATCGCTACTATCCCACTAAAACTAGGGTGATATGGAAAAGGTTTTATTTCTCTTTTTCTTGATGATTGAACAAGGGTAATTTTCACCCACTTACCTTTGCGTATATCATACGGGCCTTGGGCCAGACGGACGAGTACTTGAAATACTTCCAATTGCGTATTTAAAATCTGGATGAGATCAATGTAGAATGATTAGTTTGAAGTGAGTTTGTATTAGCAATATTTATCAAGGAAAAGTGAGCATAATCTACCCCAGCATTGAATTAATCTGAAAAATGCCTAACGTGAAAAGAATGGTTTTGTAAAAGAAAGGCATATTTCGGCGCTTGGAAATGAAAAATAAATCAGAAATCTGACCCCTAAATAGTAAAATGTAGAAGGCGGACTGGGATAGTATACCTGGGTCTGCAGGGTTGAATCTTTGTAAGCTATATCCGAAAGGAGAGTATTTAGACTGAAGCTAAAACACTCACTCGCAGGTAATTCTGAAAAAGAAAGCCATACTATAATACTCCCGGTTTTATTAACAAACTAATTTTCGTCTCCGATATTTCTCAATGGAGCATCAATTAACATGGAAGAAAGCTCAAAGTGGACCGAAACAAGATTAAGAATATTATATATTATTTATCTTATCTAATAAGCAGAATAAAATATTTAAAACAAAAACAAACGATTATGGGGTTAATTAGTCTAAATCACTTGACAATCGAGATGTGTTTCTTGGTTGTATAATTACATGTATGTGAATCCAAGAATACGGTACTTACTGAGATGATCGGTATAGGGAGCTGATGCCCATTGTGCTCTTGGTAACCCACGTAAAACCGCCAGGAAATACGGTAGGATTTCTTTCTTGTGCTTTAAATGAAGAGCAGAATCGGAGTAAGTTTAAATAGGCAGACTGCGATTGGTTTAAGTATGGTAGCTTTCAAGTTACAACGAAGTCTTCATATCAAGGAAAGAGATAATTTTCATTTAAATGCAAGGATCTGAGAAAGTTAACGGATAAAATGCAAAATAACACGATAACGCGCTTACCTGTAGATCCGATTCAAGAAAGAATATGCCAAGTGCGATAATTGCTTCCTGTGCCCTTTGATCCAGACGAATCACACCACTGGATGATTCGTGGGGGCACAGAGTCATAAGGCGCTTAACCTGAAAACAAGGATCATTTAAATTATTGATCACATATTTTAATAGTAAGATCTGCCAAATAATCGAGAGATATCTTGAAATTATAATCAATGAAGTTTTTACAAGATAAAGAGTTATATAATCAATGGTTCTTTTACAAGATAATGAGTCTCAGAATAACTCTATTTTAGCCCCAACGTAACCTGCACAAACTGTGCGAAACTTATCAGACAAGTCAGGTATTGTAAAATGTCTATCTTGTCGGAAGAATGCGAAAGGCTAGTAGTTTATCACTAATGAGATTTGCCATCCCACAAATATTATTCGATCTAAATCAAAATACAAGAGTACTTTCACAGGTTTATTCTATGCTAATTGATAAAATATACCTTATGACTCGGTACTAAAAATATTTAATCTTGAGAGAGAGAGAGAGAGGGGGGGGGGGGGGGGTATTGCTGTATACCGAATATTTCAATTACATTCTGTTGAAAGCTCTTTCAGGAATATTCTGAATAATGTTACTAACATTATTAGCCTAAGTTACGCCCTAAGCAGGTAGGTAGGCTACAACCGTTTCTCAATTCAACTGAACATTGGGCACGCTCGTACATTAAAACAACTTAAATTTGCCTGGGTTAACGCCAAGTGTAGCTTAAGGGTATTTTCATTGATGCCTAGTACAAAGAGAATGATAGGAAGGTCCTAGAAAATAAACTGGAAGGGACAGCACATATTAATCGTAATATCAGTTGATAAACTCAAATGACAATTTGGGGTTTGGGTCTTTCTGTCTGTCTGTCTGTCTCTCTGATTGAGATAAGATTAAGATGTTTATCATTTCACATGTACGTGTTGTTACCCGGTACACAGTTGCGGCTCAAACCTGCCATGAAAAATATATTCAAATGATAAATCAATATTTATCACAGAGAGGATATCAAGAAGAACCATGACACAACTGTAGCAAGACGCTTGAACATGGATCATCATGGTCCATGGATCATATCTATCTCTGTTATAAACCTGATACGATGCGCTCCAGACTCCACTGAAGGCTGAAGCAAAGTCGCATAGCCAGAGGTACAAGGAGGAGAGAAGATGGATTTCCAGACTCAAAACACCCTAGCGGACTAAATATTTTGGATTAAAAAATCTGCCAGAATCCACCCAATATTACGTTTCAATATGTGTGGGGCCACTGGGGAAAGAAAAGAAAATTATTCTGTTCTCTTTTTTTTTCGTATTATTATTCTGTTCTATTTTCCAACCTTTCCTAAAGTGTTTGATATATAAATAGGAAGGGCTCGAATGTCTCGTTTTATTTTCTGCAATTCCTGTCTGTCGCCCAGATTGTCCATTAAGTTATAAGCCAAAATAACAAACACACTATATAATTATAGTAGCCTACTATAGGCCTACTAGCAGAATAAAAATAAACACATTTCTTTTTAAATCGCATGTCCAAAGAACATTATCTCCTGTGAAGACGGGACTAATTGCACCGATTGTCACCGTGATTAGAATATTATTGTTTGAGAACACGCCAGTTTTGCTTATTTCTATATATCATGGTCAGCAGGGGGATGTGCATGGTCGCTAAATGGGTGCCCAGGGGCGGGGGGGGGGGGGCACTAACAGGTCCAGGCAAGGGGGTAGGAAAGAGTTCCTTAAATTCAGAGACAGAGACAGTCAGAGAGAAATTGCTATAAATGAAGATCGAGACTCCATTAGCCGGTGACCCTATTATATTTTATATTAAATGTAAGATACAATTAGGGAATACTGCCTTTGATCGCCAGAAGAGATGCAACCGTAGCAGAGAGGGGCCCACGCAAAATTATAACTGGTGCCACAATATTATGAGGAAGAGGGCGGTCCTTGGCTAGGCCTAGGCTACGTCCTCAACTGGCAGCCGAGTTAATTCGTTTCTGTCCCATAAAATATATTGAATATTGAGCTTACCTTTTCCCATGGTGCTGGCTTTAAGCATGCCAAGGATCGTGACAGATGTAGCAATGTAGTTGAATAAAATGGTTTTTCATCGGGCGCCATTTGTATTGGACATAGGTAATATCGATCGTGTTGTGGGCGACCGAGGCCGAAATGGAGGACAACTCAGAGCGGCGCAAGTCAGCACACAGCGCCCAGTCATGAAAAGGGCAAATTTATTATTCAGGGAGTGAGTCTCATATTTAGAATAACAAATTGTGTTCATAATTGTGAATTTATTATTTTAATAAGTGACTTTATATAATTTCGCCATGGTCCAGGGACGAAAACATTGAGACACCCTTCCAAACAAACACGGGAAAGACTAGAACTACTATGTAAGTACCCGATACCACGTTGTAGCTAATATTTTTCGTCTATTTCTTTACCGGCGGAAGTGGACATGCGGTTGAGGCAGAGGGACGACGCGATCTACTAAACAGAGTTATTACTACAGAACTTATCTGTAATACTGTAAAAGACATTGATTTGTGTTTGGGGTAGTATCCCCCACAATGTCGACTTTAACTAGAGATGCCAAAGATCGGAAGGAGGGGAAAGATAAAGAAACAAAACGTCGCCGAACTATAAAAACGGCAGAGACAAGGGCACCAAGTCCCGTGGAAGCTAAGAAGTCCAAAATTGACAAGCATGGACCTCCTCCAGCTGTAAGAATTTATTTTCTCTATAACTATGTCTGCCAAGAATTATCATATTTTCGGGCATAGCATGTCTGTAGAACATATTCTGGCCTTTTCAAAATTCCTTTGCCCATTAGTCTAAGTATGTAAAGCAAGCATATCAATTCAAAAGCAGTGCTTACTTAAACTTTAAGTAACTAAAGCCTTTAAGTTAAAGGCTTTAGTTTAAGTTTAGACTTTTTAGTGCAGTCGACAACAGCGGTAATTTTATTTTGATGTATACATGATACGTCATAATTGACATAACTCTCACATAAGTGTTGACAATTGTGGATGTTAATTCTAAGTAACATCTCCCTAATATAATTTGGAATTCTATGTAACGCCTACATAATAATATCAATAATTTATGTAATAACTTTAATAATGATTTTAGTACTACCGTATTGTTAGAGTTGAGTGAACTATTAATTTATGGACTGACTGGAATAGGGCAGACTTACTGATTACTGATATACACATGACCCCTTTACCAGGGGCGGGGCTAGTAGACGCGTCAACATCATAGACTCTAGTCTTAGAAGCATATTACCAATACAACAGACTTACAGAGGGTGGGGGACATACAAATGAGGAATGACATTTCATCCAAATTTTATTTTACAGGATTTATTCTTCTTCGAAGAAGAGGAGGCCAAGGAACGCCATCTTGAAAAGGATCTAAAGATTCATCAAAATGCTTGCGATGAAATCAGGAAGACCATGGGAAGCACAAAGACTGCCAAAGATAAAGGGTCTGCCAACAAGGTACTGTCGCATATTTCTGGGGGAAAGTCCATTGTTGGTGCAAATATTAAAATATCTTTTCAAGAGAAATCAGAGTCACGCTAATTTAATGGTTTCCTCTGAATCTAGACAAATGAAACGAATCAATTATCAATTAAATTCATGACAAAAAGTAAAGCCAACATTATTTTGATGAGGGATCAATTTTCCTTTTTCATGTTAACTTTTTGGATTCGCTTGGCACAATATTTACTGGTGTAAACCACGTCATAGATCAATTCCTAATTATTGGATTTTATTTGTGTGACTTTCTAGGAGGAATTGGAAGAGTCTAGGATTCATGGTACCCTACAGTTTGTGACTTTGAAAAAGCTGAATCGTATTGCACACATGCGTTGTAAGAAAGAGAGGGAAGCTACCAATGAGGTACGGTAACCAAGTAAAATATATTTTAAGTGACCGAAGTTATTTTAGTATTTTCGATTTTCGATGTCATTCAAATTATCTTTTCTTTAATTGTTCATTGAAACTTTTTAATGGAAATTTACTCCAAACTCATTTTAAAACGCCTAACTCGTTTTCTCTTTATTTATTTTTAGGCTAAACAGAAGATTGATCAGCACCACTTGCAGTTGCAAAACTTGTTATATGAAGTCATGCATTTGCAGAAGGAAATAACAAAATGCCTTGAATTTAAGTAGGTTCCCTTTCCTATCACACTTTGCTGCCACCTAAATTCCTAATATTATTCCATCAATTCATTATCTGTTTTTCGGTATTGATTTGAACAAATGATTTCTGTGTCCGTTGAGCATTGATCATTTTGATTGTTTATAGATCGAAGGATGAAGACGTTAACTTGGTGACTGTGGATGAATTCTACGGATCCGCTCCACCAGAAATATCGAAGCCGGTAAGATATATTTCATTATTACAACGTCAAATCGATATAGAAATTAGATTCATTGTATCATGCTGATAGTCATAGACATACATGTATGTGTATATATATCGAGTCTTATGACTTTTAGTGGCTTGCAAGGAAATGGCAAAATATCATATTTGATTTTGAACTTTCAGGAAGTTACAAAGAAGGATAGCCATAAATTAACTCTGGCCCGCCTTGATTGGGAGCTTGAACAAAGGAAAAGGTATGTTTCCCTTTAATTATTTTTTTTACATTAGTTGCTTTTGTTTAGATTTATATTCTGGTCGAGGCGTTCACATACCTCCCTTTGCCACCCTGTAACAGGAAGCCCTCTCCCTTAAATGTTCTTTTAGGAAGAATACTTCCCTATTCTTATTTTACCATAGATAATGCTATTCATTGATAGGCTCTCCGAGAAATTGAAAGACGCACAATCAGCCAAGAAAGATATTGCTGCCGACATTGAGAAGAAACGGGAATACCTTGAAAGCCTACAACCAAAATTAGGCACTATCCTCAACGCTACCAAACCAGTTCAGGTTAGTAGAAATTACTATAGGAATATTATAAACAAAAATTAGTTATTACTATTGAAATTATAGCCTTTTTACTCAGGATATTGCTCTTCGTTTTTAGGATATTTAGCAATACCGATTGTTTCAGAGTATAGGACGTTATATGACACGCATCTTTATAGTTCACACGAATGCCGATAGCAATATGAACCTGTTTTGTTATTGGAATGTTTCAGGAGTATCTTGAAATGCCATTTGATGAAGTCCGGGATCAACATAAAATGGCCCAGTATTTGCCACAACCCCTCTACGTCTTGTATATGCAAGCTACTGCTTATCACGAAGCCTGCGGTAAGGATACATTTAGTATATCTGTCCCCACATGCACATTCATAACCTAACCGCTTTTCAGTAATTTAGAAAAAACCTATCTCTTCGTTAGCTTATTTTCCCATTGTCATGTTTTATTAGAGAAGGGGATACTTGGTTCGATTTGACACCCGATAGATCTTTACTCACAAAACCTGTGCCGTTTCAGATAAGAAAATGAAGTTGTGTATCCAAGGGGATACTGAAGTTGCGAAGACCATGGAATCTGCTACCTCAGATGTTGGTAAGGCCAACCGTACTAGCTCTCATCTTTATCAGGTTTTCCTATACCTTCTCCAAGTTCACATTGGAAGCATCCGAGTCAAACTTCAATGTTTATAAATCGTTGTCATTTTATTGCAGAGGAAGACAGTGATAGTGACCAAGAGGAGGCAGAGAAATCTAATGCGGTAAGTGCATGTATATTCTAGCTTTTTATCTTAAAAAATAACTAGATAATGACCTTTGGTTTTATTATACAATACATCATACAATCCTCGTTTTCTTCTATGTCGACTTGAAATTACTGTCTGGAACAAACTTAATGGTCTCTGGTGTATGTACTTTATGCTTTATAGAAAAGGAGGCGGCGAGGTTCGAGTGACCGACGTGGTCAAAATAAGCAAAAGATGCTAAAAAAGCACCCTCTGTCCATTGTTATCACAGTCATGCTGAAGGGTAAGTTTCATATCAAAAGATAGTTAGGCCTAGCTAGACACAGCAGTGGGCGGAAGACCATGGTTATTCTGAACTAAATTGTCATCCGTGAGCCCATATCTTCAATTGACTATTGTAACTTCATCATACATCGTTTTGAAGAAGATTTGCTGTATAAAAATACTAAATTAAAAAATATTGATTTATAGATTCCAATATACGGTATCTAATGAAAGTAAGATATTATTATGGTAGCAATTTTTCACAGGAGCTTTAAGAATTATTTTCATACCTACTCATGTTTTGTCTTTGTAGATGGACCTTCGCTAAATTTGACATTCCACTACATCTTATCATTGAATATTGTCACCGTCTCAGTGGTACTAGCGGTATCTCAGGAAGCAACATCAGTCTCCGGAGGGTATGTTGCTTAAGGACATTCTCTTTAGTTTAGATATATTCAGTTCTGGCTCCATCCGGGATGGGCATATCTGTACGGCGAAGGGTTCCTTGACTCTAATCCCTAACATAAATATATATCAATTAGTACCCATCTGCAAGTAGTGTCAGTATCAATCAGCAGGCGGTCCACTCATCTTTAAACTTTTTTAAAATTGTGAAATATACTAACTAAATATTTTTTGGAAGTATTCTCCTAGCCATAAGAACTATTCTCATCTTTATTTCATCAATGTGTGACGACTATGAGGAAAGATATTAAAGCTTTGTATTTGTGATGTGACTGTGAGTGGGTGGATTCTTATACAAGGAACACATGGTTTTGGTTAGGTGTGACAGTGCACTCGGCCGTGGTGCTGTAATGCCCTGTTATACATAATACCATTCGCCGATGGTATTACATAAACGGCCCTACAGGGCCAGAAAATCCCGGTTCTGGCCTATACTGTATTCCCTATCAATTGTTTTCCAGATGTTTTAATAAATAATTCCTGAATAGTTAGATTATTTCCCAATTTTACCTGTACATTCGTGTTTGTCATTATTTAAAATGTCAAGGATGTTTGAGAAGTCGCGGTATATCGGTGGGCCAGGGGTTAACTTAGGTATTTCATTAGGAATATAAATAAAAGAGTTGTTACTTATTTCTCGTTTCATTTTCACAAGCTTTCGGGTTACATGTACTTGCATTATTTAAAATATAAGATGTCAGACTCATAATGAAATACGTTTTCCATTACAGAGATCTTCTATCTATCGATCACGTGCTCAACTGTCTTTATCCTGGTGACACTGGCGACAACAGTCCCAATCCTGGAAATGAATTTATTTTGAATAAGCTTGCGTAAGTATTCCTTCTGCTGAACAAGTACAAACATTGTCGGTGCTATCTGACTGAATCAAAAGCATAAAGACAAGTATCATTTGTTGTATGTAATTTTCGTTACATTTAAAGTTTAGCCCTTTGGAAAATGTACTAATCGTTCCCAAATTCACATCATTATCCTACATTTTTCGCTGTAACTATGAACACTTGAAAGCCTAAGTATTATATCTCAGCAACGCCATGGCCTAATATGTTATTGTAGCTCTAAATAAAAGCTTCCTGTATCCGACGCAACATCCAGGGAAAGATTGTATGGATCACCAGAGCTTTTTTTGTTGATTTTCTATAATTTTTTTAAAAAATAAGTTTGCTCACTTGAAATAAAGTTAAACCTTTGTTTCTTTCAATTTAGCCTTGGTGATTTCTCGCAATATGTCAAGGATTTGGGCCGACCTTACCAATGGGTGCAATTACTGTGTGGTCTGGACTTTGTTAATGCTGTCAGTGGTGCATCCAAATCCACTGATATCCGAGCTGCGACTTTCCTCAGTGGGAGCCACATGGAGGAGACGATAAAAAGATTACGAACCAGAGTATCTTCAAGGCTGTCTTTGCAGAAAGTGCTAGCGTCCCTTGGTAAGGAACAATGACAATTGTTCTATGAAACACTTCTTTATATCATACTCAGGTTTTAAATTGATATTTGTGTAATCCTGTTAGAAAGGAAATTATGTACCCGTCTTTTTTTAAAAATACATTTCTACCAGGACTAGTTCACTTACGGTGGTCTTCATGATATGTGATATATCTTTCTTTTTTTTCCTCACACAATTGTCATATATTTGGTCAGTGTTATTCACAAAATAAGTAAATGATTCTATTATTATTATAATTAAAACTACATGATATAACTGTTACATCTGCTCCCCTTTCAGAGAGAAATACTATTCCAGTGTCAAGTGAAGACCTAAACCTATTCCCTGCTAAGATTGCATCTCGCTTGCGGGATTGGCGGAGGGGAACCTACGAAGATTTTTGTGTTAGTACATTTCATTTACAGGCTCTCATCTCTTGTGATTGATACTAATTTCATGAAACTTCAGAAAGTGTTGATTTGGTTGCCTCGTGATGTCCGATTTGTGCATCTTTGTCTTTTGTTTTCTATACTTATCAGCATGTGCTGTCCTATTAAATACATCTTTCTCTTTGACTTTTAGGACCTCGCCTACACACAACCGATACGCAACGCTGAGCTAGTCAATGAAAACGACATGATCTTCTCTGGGATCTTTGAGCGAGGATCTGGTAGGTGTTAATTGAATTAATCTGATTACAAAAAAAACTGAAATTTTCCCATCTTACCTTTGGTATTCCATTCCTTAAAATATAAGATAGAAGTAAGAAGTTGTGTTACCCTCTTTACAGCAAAAATGCTCTTCCACGTGATTGTCAGCCCAGACTATCCATCGACGCCGCCTGTATTTGCTGTGAGCATTCACTGGAATAACACCAGGAGCAACCAGAATGATGAAAGGATCAGGGTGAGTTACCAGGGTATTTTACCTGCTTACATTTTCCTGATTATTGTATACATGCATACAAAGATAATTTGTGGAATGTAATTTAAAATGAAAGGAGAAAAAAGTGCATTTCCCATCACAATCTGACAACTTGGTGTATTTGATTATAAATAGTTTGAGAAGCTCATGTGCCGTCGTAGTGATTATTGCGTTTTTTTTCACTGTTTCAACTTACTTTCAGTGATAAATACTATTCAAATGACTAAGAACTTATGTAATTTCGAAAAAAAAAACATTCCAGGATCTTGAAGCTGAGCTCAACATTTACTACGATGAACTCACCACACGTAAATCACGTGACCAGCTGCTAGCCAATCAGCTTCAGCGTCTGGCCATGTGCCTTGATGTTTACTTGGAATCTGAGGCTGAGAATTCCTCGCTCGAAGGCCCAGTTGAATTTGCCAAGGAGAAAATATTCCCTCGTCTCACAAGGTAAATTGCGTACGGTAGTGTAACATTTGTCATGTTGGAAATAAAATACAGTTTTAACGCCCTCAAAATTGAAGAAAGAAATTTGAAGACTTTTCTAATTTTTTTTAAAGATTTTATTTATATATAAATTCCCTGTTGTATTTCAAAGTCCTTAAAACGCCTATTTTCCGGATTTAAATACAACAGGGATATAATGCACTTTCCTACCTAAAGGTTTTAATATAATATTGTGTTACTACCATGATCTAGCAATGGCAATTTTTATATTTTCCAGGGGACCACAGCGAAGCAGACCCTATAAGTACAGTTCATCAATGGGATTCTTCACACAGCGCTAGTTTTAGACATCCTCGGCTTAATAGTTGATAGTAGATTGTCGTATATATACAATACATATTGTGTCTTTGAGGAATTTAATGAATGTGTACCTTACTTACATATACAGAGTATATTATAGGTCCCAAAATACATGTTACGTCATGCTGATTACCGTACTGTACGGAGAAGAAAGTCACTGCCTCTCAATAAAACACTATCTCTCAGTCTTGGTTGTTTATGTTTATTCATTTTGCCTTACATGTACGGTATGTATTCACAACATAGCCTTTGAGGAACTAGTCCATGAGCCGTCCAGTCTGTCTATGTTGACGACTACTGAGATACATTTTCGAAGTGCTTAGAACGCCTATTTTCCGGATTACAATACAACACAGGGCTACGCCTACTGGTGCCGCTAATAAAACATTCCGGTAGGCGTAGCCCTGTGTTGTATTAACTACTCTGGGCATACTCGTATAATAAAGACCTAAGAACAGTTAAGAGGCCATTTTTTAAAAGAATCGAACCTTATTATGCCCTAGACCGTATGAAAATATTTTAAAAAAAAACCTTCCCTCTCAGAAATTATTCTCTAAATCCATCTGCTGGAATGAAAAGAAAATCCTATATGTACACAATCATGATAATGTGGCCTATAAATGAGAGCTATACATATAGGCTTGACCAGCAGCGACCGACCCGCCCTCTGAGAAGAGGGGGATTCCCACGGAACTAAAAAATTGAAGCTGTCGCAGGATATCTTGGTCTTTCCCAGTAATGTCTAGGTCATATGGATCGTCCAATCAAGCAACTTTAACAACCCGTACGGCAAACTCGCTGGTGTCAATCGAAAGCTATAATTGTATATTACATTTTTTACTGGAGGAATACCGTACATATGTTTATGGTACCATACACGAACATCAGTATCAGCACTTCTTTTGGTCCTATGGCTATTCCATTCAAACTTTTGCACACGGCACCACTGGCCACTACCACCATGCTCATGCTTCCCTCCCTGCTTCCCCACGGTAGTGGCGTCGGCCACTACTGTAGGGAGCAGGTATTACACTTTAACACTAACAAGGAAGAGAGAGTGGTGGAAGGAGGGCGGGGTGGTGGGCAGTCATTAAAAGTGAGAAAAACGACAACTATAAGAACAAAACAGAAAATAAAATAATATCCTCTAGCGGGCTAAATTTCTGGATAGCTGCCTGTAGGCCTATATATTAGCCCGCTTAGCTGGCCTTGATTCCCTGACCCCCACCCCGACCCATCCCTGCTCTGGGGGCAAAGGAGCTGATGCTTTAATTGTCTACCTGTATGGGCCTATATATTGCCTCATTTCTAGTGATATTAACATTTAAAATCGAATTCAAATGAGATCACACCAGTTACCCTCCAGCCAGATTCCATTTGGATTAATGAAAAAAACCTTTAACACGATATTACAATCTAGAAGAATCTTAACATTCCGGGAGTGCATGAGAAAGCAGAAAATCTCTTGTTTGGATAAGCTTCGGCGGATTGGAACTCTCCGCGTGAGTCAGAGAAGGCCTGAAAGGGGCATGACGTCATGTGACTTCAGATCAGGCGAGGCCATACGAAAGGGAGGAGAAAACAAAACGTCGAAGAAGCCAGACTTAGATAGACATGGCCCTCAAATACCCAGCAAAGAAAGATCCATTCCTTGAGGACGACGATGAGTTTAGTTTCGCGAGTAAGAGCAAACCAGGAGGTCCAGGAGGGGCGTATGGAGGTTCATCGGCAAGTTATAGTGGGTGGGACGAACCTCAAGATGAGTACGCGAGACCCAGAACCCAAGCTGAACAGTTGCAAGAGCTCAAAGACAATTCCATGAATCGCACGCTCGAATCTGCTCAACGCGCCATTTCATCAATATATGACTCGGAGAGAGTCGGAGTCGCAACCGCAGAGGTAAATATTTTGTCTCCGTATTATCATAATGAGTAAAACCTGTTAAAGTATCCACATCAATGTTTGACTTTGTCTTCCACTTTTCTCACCGCACCATTTATTTACTAGATGGCGCCACTGAAAAAGATCTTCCCTGTCTGGTGTATGTGTTAATTATTTCATAATTCATCCTCCAGACAGTCCTTTACGTATTGTACTCAAATTACTTATTTACTTTCATCTTTTCCAAAGTTTTCCTTGTTTTAAGTGATAAAAGGAAGATGATTAGACTAATTTGATGACCAATTCTGGTAACGGATATGCCACGCCACTAGGCTACACTCTTCAGACTTCAGTCCCTTATTAGTCATTCGCCCCGATTAGACATTACCTGATTAGACTGAAAATACAATGTGATATAATAGCTGTATATCTCCTGTAAACTCCGTATAAACTATCCCTGATCATGGTGGGCAAATGAAGATCGCAAAATCTTATCTAAATTGCCTTCATAATCGTATCGATAGTCCGGATAGGTGCCTACGTTACTCATTTTTAACCATTACGGGGGGGGGGGGGGGGGGGGGGGGAGGAGAATTTTCAGGGGGACACCTTTTTTGTGCAGACTCAGTAGGAGGGTATCTTTTTTTGCACAGACGGAAGGGGGGGGGGGGGGCACCTTTTTTGTGCAGACCCGAAGTGGACTGGGGCATCTGTTTTTGCACAGAGACTACCTTACTTAATAATGTAGGGGGATCATGACATTTTGCACAAACTTTTGGGAGGGGGGAGGCAAGAGTTTTTGCGCAAGAATTTATGCTGGGGGGGGGGGCAGGGTCATACAATTTTGCACAAGAATTTTTCGCTAATTATCCTCTCCCCTTCCCCCCAGTTATGAACAGTCCCTAATCTCAAACATTCCACGTTGTGTGGGAAATACCAGTGTGACGTGATTGAAGTTGGCTTCCGGAAGGCCTACATCATATCTAACCTCTTAGCAATGCGCTATATCTCATTCCTACCATTTTAAATATTTTTTTTTTTCAATCCTGACAGGAACTTGCTCGTCAAGGCGAACAGTTGGACAACATCGAAAGAAAAACAGCTGAGATAAATGCAGATATGAAAACAACTCAAAGACATATAAACAGTATAAAAAGTGTATTTGGTGGAATAAAGAACTGGTGGTCCGGCTCTGGGAAAACAGATGAAAAAAGTAAAGCACCCCCCACCAGTTCAAGGCCTGAAAATACCAGGTTAAAGGAAGCCATGGACCAGTCGTCAGGCCAGCGTGATGTACACCCAGCAATGAGATTCAAGGAACAAGACGTAAGCGGGTTTTATGAAGAGGACGATTTGGACAGAAAGTTCATGCAGGGATCTGGAAATAGCAGAGCACAGCAAGGGTTTGGATCTGAATCAGCCTCGAGGACTCAATTGTATGGAAACCAAAGCCGTCCACAACAGAAAGTATCTTCATTCGCGGAATATGACAAACAACTCGATGGTCAACTCGGTAAGAAAGTGTATATATATATACATCAAAGGTTTAGAGAAAAAGGTCCTCAAGTCAATCAATTTTGGTCTTCCCATGAGGCCATACAAAACATACAAATGAGGCCATACAAAACATACAAATCGGACTATTAGAATAATATGACAAACCATTTTATGATTACCTGGATAATTTGTTTATTACGTACCGTATAAAGTCTTGAATGAAACCAAATTGTATGTAATTATTTCTTTTTATCAACAACTGTAACACTCTTTTTACATGTACGTACCGTAGATCGAATATTTAAGGAAATCCAAGACTAGGCATTTACCGTATGATATTCAGTGCTGTACATGACATTCGTTATACCTGTGGTTGTGGAATTAATTTAAGCATTCCATGAATATACTTACTCGAATAGTTCATAATGAGTTCTCATCCATATCGTGCATTCTTTTTCAGATACGATGTCTGGTGGAATGGCCCGATTGAAGATGTTAGCATCGGGTTTAGGAGATGAAATCCAGAGTCAGAACGAACAGATAGACAGCAGGATTATGCCTAGTGTGGACCGAGCTGATCAAAACATTAGGGATCAGAACAGACAAATGAAGCGAATCCTAGGGGTTAAAAAATGATGAAGATTTAAAGTAGAGAGATCCTAGTCGCAAAGTTAGTGATAGTTGTATTCGTTATTATCACCATTAGGAGATATGTATAGCCAGACAGTTATTCCATTTGTATGAATTGATTGGTCGCTGATTGGTTGATTGATTGAAGTAAGTGTTAGACATAATGACTATTCATGAGTTCTTGAGGAACGCTTACTTGCGCCTTACCTGCGCTATGTTTTAGCTACATCCATGCCTTGGGACCGTGCAATGATTATCACTCCCATTTCTTCATTAAATATTCTTTTCTTAAGTTTCATTTCATATACTTTCACCTATTTCTGTTTGCCAGGACGTAGTTAATAAAAATATTAAATATAAGGCTTTCATCATTGATTACAGTGATATATATAGCTCCTTAATTACTATTGTGGAGATCCATCGCTTTAAGTTTTCTCTACTTGTTACCAACGTATGTATATCATAATACTAAGCGATCCCCACTGACATTTGTACATGGAATTATTGTGATATTTTAGGCGGTGATTTTTATGTGTTTCTCTGAAGTCTGATTAACAAGTGTGTATAGGTTATCGGTCCATTCCTTCTATGATCATCAGCGAATAAAATAACTAAAACATAAATACGTATGGTGGGTTATTTTATTATCACATTTCATTGACAATAATACATCGCAGAAGATCAATATCCCTAAATCCGAACTATCATATAACAGTAGTACGTACAAGTATACAATTTAGTCTAGACTAGAATTATAAGAAATAGCCGAGACGGTGGGCGGAAGATATAATGTGATCTTCAACACTGAATATCAGCGGCATTTCACTGCTACACCACTGTAAAACCAGCGAAGACTGGCAAACCTCCCACTCAGCTGGAGAATTGTCTTCATACAATAGCAATAAAACCGTTTCAATACAATACAATACAATTCCCATATTAAAAATATTGTATCAATGATTATCGAATTAATTACTCAATAAATTAGGATAGGATAGGACCTTTAGAAATACAAATACCGTATTGTTTTTCTTGGGCCAGGGTCCACCTAGCATTACAACCTATAATATCAGAGTAAATTAAGATATCAACTCAAAATGAAGTATGTGCCCATTGTATGTCATCGACCCCGCCAATGACAAATACGGCATATTCAAATCCTAATATTTGACCTATTTCAGTGAGATAATTTAAGACCTCGAACAGTTATTATGAAACAAATTTACAGACCAGGCATCCATCCCCTCCCCTCTCCAAATAATCTTAGATAATAAATGCTTCAGTTCAAATGTGGGGTGGAAAGTGGGCCATACTAGATATATAAACTAATCTAAATCTAATTCCATCTACTTATGTATCATTCATTGTTTTAACTGAATGATAATCTCGTCTTCACATATTTCTCTCCTCTTTTATTGTAAGCGGGGAGGCTGGGGGCTTTTTTAGGAAATCAATGCTTGTATATGAGAAGCTAATGTTAAAGGGGAAGTAAAGTCCACTACATTTTATTATCAGAAGTTGTATGGTATGTATTTAATCGATTCCAAACAATTTGGTGATTGATGAGACCTTTATATCAGAGAAATCAAGAGAAACAAGTGCCAAATAGCCCATTTGAATGGCGCCATTGCAGACACTGACGCCCTCTAACAGGACTAACATTGACTATGCCTGTGACGTCACTCATGAACCGAGGGATAGTGCATATTCCAACTTTCTCTACCAAAACCGGGACCAAAACAAAGTTTTCACTGATCAGTTACAACAGTAGACCTACATAAAGATTCTTTATATCAAAACAATAGCTTGAATAATCCCATGCCCAATGGTGTGTAGGTTCTGGTGATTCAAAACGATCTTCTAATGCCACAAAATGTGATCATACACAACCCAATTTTGCGCGGTGATGGGCACGGGGCTAGTGTATACCGTATGGCAATGCAGGGGTGACGGGAGCCACTGACTGTACCTCCCGTTCATGCACCCTACAGCAGGCATGTACACATTACATGTGGGGTCTATGCATCCATCATTGCACCCATACTTGCCCTCTCGATAGGAGTAATCTCAATTTGTCACTCACTGGTAAAACATCTAATATCCAAAGGTAAAACTAAAACTTATCTCCTATAGGATATGGCATTGGCTAGGAGGAGGAGGAGATGCAGGGCCATGGACTGTGTACACGGTGTTAGGTCACGGACCCGTTCGCCATGGGACCCGGGTCACGGGACCCCCGGGTACCTTGACCAGAGACCAAGGTGCAAGTGATTACTCCCGTCACTTTCCCGTTTTCCACCCTGTGACTTGTAGTTGTACATGATAGAGCATATTGAACCAAGGTTGACAACCTCCTGCTCGAAACCGCAATATGTCATTAATGCAGTTTTAGTCGGTGCAGCATATAGGCCTACATTAACATTTCATTAAAATGCCCTGTATATTATTTGTTTTCTCACGTACGGTGTATGTGAGAGGTGTAGCCTGTAGGTGGCAGAAGCATTGATCACACCTCGATCTGTTGCTCAGTGCAACGATTTCACTGCAACACTACAGTACTGAGTATTCATAAACGGTATTCATAAACGAATGCTAGCCTACATCATTCTTCAAAACTTCTATCCCCTGACGATCTTTATGCATTTAAATATAAGTGCTGAAATATGAACTTTGTTTCATGATATGTTGGTGTGCATGGAACGGGCATATCTTGTTAACCAACACCCCGGGTACTGTGACACACGCCGGGACACACAGGTACCATGGCGAGCGGGTACTGTGACTATTATTTGATTTCTAGCTATCATGCCTTCCTAACTGACCTAACCTCCTCATCTACATATTATTTATCAGTCAGTTTCTTTTTTTTCCCCAGTGCCCACATTCAGCATACTTCAAGGAAAACGTTCCAGTGTGAGAGAGTGACCATGAGTGCTAGTGCTTGTTTACACTCATGTGTGTGCCTCAGAGTTCAAGAGTGACGTCACACTATGTTTGCCCATTCTACCCAGCTAGGTGTCACTACCAGTCAAAGGCGGCCAAAATGGCGCTATTCAAATTGAGAATCTGAGTACTTTAGGCCCCTGTTACATTGAAGCTGTTGGGTCTAAAAATCCAACATTTGAGAAATCGATTATTTACAAACTCTAGTGCTACCAAGCAAAACATGTAGTGGACTTTACTTTTCCTTTAAGGCCATACATCACTGGCAAGGATATCAGACAATGCACTGGTATTTCCAGACCCCCTATTTGGGGGCCAGGGGCCTTTTTTAAATTATTTTATTGCATGGAGTTAGAAATGCTCACAAGAAGAACCTTGGTAAAAAAACAAAAAATACAAAAGAAAATCCTATTTTCCTCCAGAATATTAGAAAATGAATGAATCATGGGTCTTCATAGACATTTCTAACACTAACACAATCCGCCTTTTCCAAGAACCTTCATGAAATCACAGGAGTGGAAAACAAAATATTTCGACAGACAGGAGAGCAATTGGCAATATGATATATTTTACTTTGATTTTAGGCGGGGTACGTGGGTGTGGTAGAGGATTAAAATGTTCAAATTCACAAAACTTCAATGCGAGTGGTCCTATCTGACCCAAATTTGGACACAGGCTAAGCATGTATACAGTAGACCTGCACACATATGGGACATACATGATTTTTTTTATTTTGAAAAATATTTTATTCGGGAGACATACATTTCGTCATAAACAATATTCTCAGTATAGCTTGACTTTAAATACAATTTATATTACCATTTTAAGATTTTACAAAAATAGAAAATAAAGAGAAAATCAGCAGTCGAACGTCCATCGTGGAAAGACATAGTCCAACAACACAGTTATTTCTTCTTTTTTTTAAGCAAGAATCAGTACATAGACGATTATATCAATATGATAATGACAGAAAAAAGAAATGAAGAAAAAAGGTATAAAGTTCAAATACAGGTACAAGTAAGGAAGCATGAGGAGAAATTAAAAACATTATTTGTTAACTTTATTATAAAACACCTAGAAAAACTCAAATTGTGGTGCTAATACAAACTAGTCATGCCATCTTGTGTTTGACACATACACCAAGCCAGTGCCCTTACTTCAAACATAGATTATATAGGGATATAATCTATGCTTCTAAGGAGAAATGGTGAAGTTTTCTGTTATGCAAGTGTATAGCAACTAGAACTTCCATCTTATAGAAGATAGTTGATGTAATATTATACCGAAGTCCATTAGTCCATGACTAATACATAGCGCAAAAACTCATTGAATATCAACAGAACAAGCCATAAACTTTTACCAACTTCGTGGGGCGCACTTGGAGAGCACACAAAAGGCCCCCCTCCCACGGGAAAATATTTGACATGTTTGATATCATTTCCGGAGCAGATTTCACTCCGAGAATTGTTCCCAGATCTCACATTCTGGGAATGTTCCCTAATACATTGAAGTAGACTCATTGATCCATTGTGCCTGGGAATTCGTATGGGGTCTCCCACAAACGTCCCATGAGCAATCCATAAAGGCATTCCTGGGATTGAGGATCAAGAGGGCTAGAGTAGAATAGGCTAGAGGTAAACATACTCTACACATTTTCCTGACAGCATGAATTTGTACACTAATTTTTTTTTCATTTTAGGGGCTTATCATCTACAAAATTAGATACAAACATTTAGTAAATAATTGGAAAAATTTATATTTGTTTGTGTGGCATGATAACCATCGCAACTGAATTTCACAATTTCTGCATGTCCCCAGCTTCTGAAATATAGGCCTATGTAGTTTGTCTATGTTAAACAATTGTTAGGCCTAGGTCTAGCCTATAGTTTGGACGGAGTTTTTCTTCGGTATCGCGGCAAGTTAAATTGGAAAGTGTCTATTCTATTCGTCCATCCATCATCGTGTTTATTCAACACAGTGATCAAAAACCAATCAATAGTTACCGTATACTAGGCCTATCGGCCCACATAGATATGCCTATATGCGGGACTACACCACATACACACATTGTTACGGTAGGCATAGGTTGGGCATAGGCCTATTACTTAATTAATTGATAGAGGCAGGGAGCTAGGCTGTTTATCTTCCCTTCCTGCTGATATTTAAGAGATGCAGTATCAATGAACCTCTCTCTAAAAACCAAGATCTATCAAACATATATCATCTCTACCAGGGAATTCAATATTGACTGAACACGTACAAACCCCCATGTCTCCGCTGAAGTATCTCCCTAGCCTACAGTAATATAGTACGGTAATAGATTGTTGGGTGGATATTTCAGTAGCCTCACCACACCAAATAGCCTACATCTACAGGATCTATTACCAAATATCAAAGAGTGATTTATTGGTAGGCCTATATGTTTGCACTGGCAACAGGTTCTAACTCATTATTTCTTTGGGGATGTTGAAATATAATACTTTTTTAATTTTATCGGAGAAACGATTTTGATTTATTTTCACAAACTGCGAAACTACACAATCAGCCGGCAGTTCTGCACTGTTTCGTGCAGTAGCAGACAAATATGCTATATCCTATTATACTTCAACTGAGTTTAAATGAAACTAACATAATACTATTACTGATATATATTTTGGGTTTCCTCTGCATCCAAAGACTAGCTCATCTCTAAAATGTCTATGATGTAAGTTAATTATTTTGCAGTTGTTTTATGTGTTTTTAACAATTTCAGTGATTTTGGTGGAGGTTGCATATATACCGTTACAAATGAAATAGTTCCCATTTCTGGCAATTGTATATTCTTTCCATTAGGTTCAACAGTGGTGAGGGCCTATGTTAAAAAAAGGCCATGGTCTTTCTATTTAAACTTATCTGAATACCCCGCTATTAAAATCAGTTGCCACAGACGCCACAGACACGCCCTCTCAGGAAATCCTCGGAAAACCCCCCTCATGACGTCATAACCTACATACACCGGTTGTGTATAGTACACACAGCAGCAACACGGAATAAACACCACCTCGCGTGTCTCGCAATTTTAGTCGGATTGAATGGTGATTATGAAGACATTTTGATATACACAAGGCTGAGTCATGGCTGCGAAAGGCGAAGATCCTTTGGGGTTATCTGAGAAGGAAAGGGGAATTCTAGAAAAGGTGAGAACCCGATAATAGAATATTAAGGCTGAGTGACTCCGTCAATGCTGTGAGTGTGACGGACTGCTGGGTTTAGTTATGGTACCTTCGATGCGTGAGGAAAGAACCCAATGAAAACGTATTTATATTCGCGCAGATACATTTTCACGCACTAAGTACTTTGACACCTTTTTGCGCGGATTTAAATTCGCGCAGCAAGGAACTCAGTCTCACGCCTTGTTTATGCAATAATTATACCTTTCGCATAGAATTTATTTTGACGCACAAAGGTGGATGCGCGAAAATGAATACTACGCGGACATTAATACGTTTACAGTATTATGAATAGTTCAGCGCTCCAGTTAGGGGGACGTAGCATTGTAGACAGTTAGGTATGTTTATATTTAGACGCATACTCCTACACTAGCGTACTCCTTAAACAGGTCGAAAGCTAAGCACCAATGATTTCAAATGATCGAGCTACTATATACAGCTATATGTATACGCCTATGGTACCACTTAGAAATAAACTAGACAAATATTTTATGTTGCCGATATTTATTTGCGTACACCTTTACGCCAATGATATGTCATGTTTGTGTTTACATGTGACGTATTATTCCAAACAACCAGAGCCTTTTCTATTACCAGTATTGTGTCATGATCGAGTGCCTTGTAAGTTGTAGTTGTAATCTTTTTATTTGCACTTGTTAAAATGTTGCAATGTTGCGTGGTTAATTTGGAAAGAAATTTAAGCGAATTTAAGCTTCCTTGATAAACCGTATCATGACGACTAGATGACCTTTTAAGATGGGTCAAAGGCGAGGGAAAATGGATCTTATTTCTCAGTGATCACTTTAAAATGAAGTGCGTTTAGTCATCTATCCTCAAATGGAACCCCAATGGAACTCCTAAACCTCAATTTCATTTAGCCTACATTAAAAGCTTTTTTTATTATTACGCTACCAATATACAATCAGATCTAATCTTTTATGAAAATTATACGCTTAAAAAAGTTTAAAATGTCCATCACGATGAGAAAACAATTTGCTCAGAGCTAATTAAATTGAAACTATTCTGTTGAAATCTCAATGGTGTTGGTAACATTTCACTCGTTAGTTTAACTTAGTAGGCCTACAACAAAGTCTTGGTCCAAATCTGTGTCAAATCAATGAAATGTCATTGATTCAACAGCTTGGAAATAGTACCGTAATTAATGACATACTTGAACTGCTCCCACGTTTTACTGTTTCCAACACTTATCATTCATGCACTTATGAATACCCATATTTTCTGTTTGAAACATTTTATCTTTGGTGCAACATGGAATGATCTGAACTTCATTGAGTTCCCCTCCTTATCTCACATCTTCGGTACGCGTGTACTTAATTTGCCTGTACGACATCCAAATATGGCCAGTAGGACAGCCAATTGAGGTCACGCTAGACAAATTATATTATTGATCTTCTACACTCACCACCATATGTCCCATTCTGATATAGAATATGCTGGTATGATGGCACATTTATATATATATATTATTGCGTCTACTATAGATTTGACTATGCCTAGGGTTTTCCCCCCAACTTCATATGCCCTCTGTGCTCCTATCTATCTCAGTATCCTAGCACATATCTTTTGTTTTGCTTCTTTTCCTCCCGAATTTAGGACGGCTTTGATGATTTACAAATGTGTACTCATTTTTTATCTCAGGCCTTTAAGAGGCCTGAGATCATATGAGTCACTACTAAATGTGCCAATCATTCTTCATCTGATAATATTTGTAGCTGTATGTAAGGTGTTAGAGCTTAGATATGACATCAGGGGAGCATGCCATATCTAACTCACTGATCAGTGATACATTTCGCACTTAGATGTTATGCCAACACCTCAGCCTGGACAGCCCACCCCCAACACAGAAGGGGGATGGGTGGCCCATGTTACCCACACTCCCACCCCAGCTGCAACCACCATCACCTCCTTCACTGGTGCTACTCTGCCCAACCCCCTCTCTCTCCTCATATTTCTCAGCTGTTTATCTGCCCAGTCGTCCCCTTGGGTGTATATGCATATTACATTGGCATCTTCTCCTCCTTTACCATAGATTTCCGTATTGCATTTTATTTATCTATTTAAATTAAGCCTCCTTCAAATCTGCTATGAATGCACATTAATAATGTCTAACTAAATTCAAATGACCTCACGCTCTCCGCCTGGACAACAAGTTAATACATCTGACACAAGTAATTCGGCCTGAGAATCGTTTCCATTGGAAACGCCAGGTATATAAATTAAGTTGACACTAATTGTAAAGTTAAATAGATAAACCAAACTTAACTTGATAATTTCTTAACTTAGTACTTGTTATCATTTAAAATTCGATTTACCAACAGTGATGCACAGAATAAAGAAGAAATGTAGGGGTAGACATATCTGATATCTATTAAATTTCATTTCACAGTTCAAGGAAAATGTTGCTGATGTCATTCAACCGTATCATGACGACTATGACCTTCTAAGATGGGTCAAAGGTGAGGGAAAATTGGATCTTATTTCTGAGTAATCACTTAAAAGTATCTATATATATATATTTTATTTGGTGTGTTTATACAGCAATATTACAATAAGGCACGTACAATGAATAACTATATGGTCTTTGGCCAAGTGGTGAGTATTACAGTCTATGATATGGAAAGTTAATACTAGTTACCAAATTTGAGAAAATGTGTTTATCGTTATAGTATTTGTAAGTTGTAGTTGGAGTTATCTATTTTTTAAAATATAGTGATTTTCATTTCTATTTTGTCCAGCACGTGCATTTGACTTAAAGAAAGCTGAGGATATGCTCCGTGCCGTAAGTACTTTCCCAAGCGAGAATTTATTTGTATTGAATTAAAATAATCTATATTCCAATCGATACCTGTTAATGTTACACCTCACAGATTTAACATATTCATTCAAATGCCCATAAAGTAGAGTTAATTAATTTTAACTTGCTATATACTCGTAGCTAATTTATGCGACACTTTAATTTATGATTAAATAACATATAATAACATAATAATAAATAACATATTAATTCTATAACAAAAAATAAGTCTGATTCAATATTCTTCTTCCTAGAATATCCAATGGCGCCACAAATATAAGATTGACACAATGTTAGAGGAATATAAGGCTCCCGAGGTGCTCGAAAAATACTTCCCTGGAGGTTTAGCTGGCTGTGATAAAGAGGGGTGCCCTATATGGATTACACCATCTGGCGGTTTGGATATGAAAGGTGCGTGGAAGATTACGTAATACATATATCAATATACGTTACTTACCTCTATTTCTTACTGGTATGATATGATATATTCAATAGACAACGTAACATTGTATATAATATATTGATTTGATTTGATTAGAATTTTATTTCCATGACTTTATAAATGTTTTACAGGAAATAGGACAATCGGTCTATATACGTTTTTGACCAATATTTCATTGTCTCGTCATCATTTATGTCATTGAAAAATCAGTTATTGATTGTTGCTCTCTGTCCATTTCAGGTCTCACTCTTTCAGCGAGTCGTTCAGATATTATTATGTACAATATGTTCAAGATAGAACAAACCTGCAAAATTTTGAGAGATATAGAGGCGAAGGTAGGATTACCATTTTTTTAAAATTTGTAATTGATATGATTCAAGAAAGCTTCTTTTATCTGATTTCTGAATACCTAGCCTTGATGTAGCGCTACCCCATATCTATCATCTATTTTAACAGGAAGGAAGGCGTATAGGGAAAGTCCTCATGATAGACGATTTCGAGGGATTCACCATGAAAAAAATGTTCCAACCTGGAATGGACCTCCTTCTCAAGATGATGGCCATTGTTGAAGCCAACTATCCAGAAATGTTGAAAGTTTGTTATGTTGTTAATGGTACGTTGTTCCTTTGCATTGACTCCGATTGTAAACATGTTTATTATTCTTCAAATCCTTTGCTAGTGATTCGAGCAAAACCTATTTTACTTTTTAACTATATCATTCAATGAGTGATCCTCAAAGTATCTGCTTTTGCACCCCGCTGGTCTAAAGCTGGTCTTCTTGGGCTGCTCCCTTCTTTATCTAAACAAGGAATTAACAAAGTTTGAGCGACATAATTGCAATCAAATAGTAGGAAATGGGTGGCATAATCTAGCTGCCATGTAATGTAAATCAATATTAATCCAAGTTCACCCTTATGAACTGAATTTTAATATATATATATATATATATATTCATATTATAAATACCCAATCTATCTTTCTCTTTTAGCACCTCGATGGTGGTCAATGGTTTTTAATATATGCAAACCATTCATGAGTGAAGATACGAAAAATAAAATGACCATCCTTGGAAGTAAGTGCCTTTATTAGGAGGGTAGCCTCTGAGTGTTTTTCTGTTTTAAGTTGTATTTCGATTGAATGGGCGCAGCCTCCTTTTAGTATCACTATAGGAAAGGTATACTCTATACTGAAGGCTTTGTCACACCCCTGGCTTAGTCTAAATTGGAGGGGTGGCCTGACAGTGGCCACATGGGTTTGTTTTGACTGTGTGGGCTGGTGCTGTTAAGTGGAGGAGTGTATTGGCTTGGCCTGTTTGCTGTGAGTGACAGGGAGGGAGGTATACAGACTGAGTGAGTGCTGTGAGTGACAGGGAGGGAGGACAGGGAGGGAGGTATACAGACTGAGTGAGTGAAGCCTGTTGGCTGTGATTGACAGGGAGTTGGCTACTAGGCATTCCTACTAGGCCAGTGAGAGGAAATATCTGAGGAGATCATCAGATAAGTTATGTAACTGAAGTGTAACATCACTGTGAAATGCCTCCTGCTGATTGTGGCCCAGAGTGGAGGAGGCCAGGTTTGGAAGTGAGTGATGGTTGCCATGACAACATCCATGTGGAGTCATATTCATGGCAATGAGGGTTAGGGAGATGAGATGAGCAAAGTGATTTAGTTTTGTGATTTAGTTTACAGTCTAGCTGTAAATGTTACATACTTCTTATACTTTCATATTGTAGGGTATTGATGGGATAGAGGTAGGAGCACAGGTGGTATTTAGGTTTAAATGAGGTTAACAAGTTTGGAACTGAAAGAGGCCTGATCTTAAATACTTATGAGCTAGGGGGAGAGTAACCCTGGAGAGGGGGACCTATGGCCTGCATTTTTGCACAGGTCTGCATGTATACATGGCTGGTGCACCCTTAGACCACCCCTCCCGCTCTACTTTTTTCTCCAACTATCTCGACTTTACGATGGGCTATCTCGACTTTACGATGGGCTATCTCGACTTTACGATGGGCTATCTCGACTTTACGATGGGCTATCTCGACTTTACGATGGGCTATCTCGACTTTACGATGGGCTATCTCGACTTTACGATGGGCTATCTCGACTGTTTCAACTATGCAATCAAATGTAACACTCAGCAATCGACTGTTCAACTAATTAATCAATAAAAAACTGAATTACACGGAATGAACTCTATACTAAATAATGAAAGCAGAAAGTAAATAACAGTTACGCTAATCAGCTGGGCTAGCCTCCTAGTATCGAAAGATACTGTAGCAACTGGCAGTAGTATGTTGTCTTGTTTAAGTCATTATATTGATAGAAATGGAGTCGCAAACAAATCTAGATGAAGGAATATAATATAGTTTTATCAGTTTCCTAAGTTTCCTGGTCATATATCGGATAGATATACAGCTCGGTTCATTACATGGAACATCCTTTTTCAGGTGATTGGAAGGAGAAAATACTGCAAGAGATCGAACCAACTGCAATTCCTGAAAAATGGGGCGGTACAGTTAGTGGAACGGGGACGGTGAGTAATCCAAATGTTTAGAATATTTTTTTATCTAGAAATCAACTTTGCTACAGTTTGATCCATTTTTCAAACAACTAGGCTGCATTATATTTCATGTTCAAATTTGCAGAATTCTGTAAAATATTAATGAAATCTCGGATTGATTTGCATCCAACAGGTTTCCACCATGCCTCGTTATGTACTTATGTGTATCTTTCCTATGTGTCCTTAGATATGTGTGGGAGGAGACGTGCCTTCTAGCTATTACTTGAGTGAGCAAACTCTAATAGAACCTGAGAAATGGACACACACAACAGTTGCGGCTGGCCAGAAAATTGACCTCGATTTCCAGGTTACAGAACCCAAAAGTTGCCTTAAGTAAGTAAATGTACACGTTGGTCAAATAAATTACGTCATGTTGAAACAGATTTTCTTTAAATTCAAGTTTTAAATGTACACGTTGGTAAATTAAATTACATCATAATGAAACATATTTGATTCAAATTTAAGTTGACAGTGTTTAAAATGTTGATTAATTAACTGAATCCTGTCCCACCTCACCTAATCATGTTCTTATCTTATTCCCCCTTCACTTAGATGGTTGTTCAAGACTGAGGATCATGACATAGCATTTGGAGTGACATACGTCATTAACGTCAGTACAAACAGTGCTCCACCTTCTCCTACGGAGGGTGAGGCACCTAAGTCAGTACCAAGGAGTCAGACAATGGGGTTGACTGGTTTGGGCAATCCCAAAGTCGCCATCCAGCCAATTGCCAGAGTGAATTGTCACCAGATACCAGTGGATGGATTCATCGAATGTGAACAAATTGGCACATGTAAGTATGTTCATGATGACCCTATAGGTTACTGGACAGAAGGAAACTAAACTCTAATGATTGTATTGATATATTTGGAGGCCCGTACACCGAGTATAGCTTTATATATGTGCTCATTCAGTGATCTTACACTTTCATATTCCACCATCGTGTTTGTGTTTACTCTATGGTCATAGTAGCATCACGTTTCACTTTTTTGCGAGGTTTACGCAGAACTTAGTTTAAACAGACAATTTATAGTTTATAACAGATATTTTTTTAAAATTGTACCCTTCATTCACATGTAGTATAATCTTAATATTCTATTTTATAACAGCTAGTGTTTGGAATATGTATTGTATAGCTGTTTACGTTCTATATCTTCTTCAATGAAGTAACGTTCTGTTTTTCTCAGATTGGACTGAAAAATATCATATTTTATCTGGGAGGTATATAGTAAATTATTATACCTCCCTGATTTTACCAAATGTTTAAGCTGAATAACAATTCTAAAATAAATATTTAAAAAATGAGTGCATGCCAGACTGCCACACAGCTATCCCAAGAAGATTGCATTTGAATCTGATTGCAGAGAATGATCTGATGCACCTACGTCAGTATTATCTAGCTCAGTATATTTGCATTTATAACATGGTTTCTGTTTTATTTCCAGATATATTGCACTTTTGCAACAGTCACAGCTGGATGACAAGTAAGAAACTACAGTACTACATTCAGGTGATTTCTCCCACGGCAGTTATCACCGACACAGCTGTACGCACCGACCTGATGGCGGAACATTGATGTCAATCCTCATAGGTTCAATATTTCCCAACCTGAAAACCGGATGTATTTTATCGACTCCAATTTATCGCTCATTTAACCTCAGGTGTCTGCGGCCTATGTGAGTTGTAGGCGCGGTTATCAAATATCTAAGCTAAAAGAAGCTTTATCTTCTTCACTAACTTGCATAAGTACCGCTTCATTTGGTCCACGATACTAATCGTAGTTACATTCGATATAACTTCGTTCACGGGTCAAAGGGGAATACATTCATACGTTTCACAAATCTATTTGGGCCACCAACGAAATAAGGACACACAGCCCACTTGTGAATGGGCCTATCATAGGAAATTTATGAACATGTTGAGAAGGATGAATCTGACCCTGAAACTGCTTTGAGTCTTCTGCGTCAAATTGATAGATGTTATGAAAGTGCATTGTCCCTTTTAAATTCTCAAAGCTCTTGATATAAAATGGTAGGATGGGGACAGAGTGTTCATTCATCTATTTTCTCAAATTATTCAGCTGATTTTCGTTTTATATTCTTCATTTACTAGAATAAAGCTCTAGTATTACATTTGATTTTTCTCCCTCATTTTTTTAATCTTCATTTTTGGCCCCTTACTTCATGTAATGTATGTCTTACCAGAATGTCTTGAGCAATCGACCATTATTGTGATATTACTAATTGTTATTATATAGAACTGAATGAATTTGGTCTGGGCAACCGATTTGTCCGAGTAACATATGACAGTAAGTATGTTATGTTTTGTTCTACTTAACTGTAATGTAGATGGTCTGGTGTGCACAGAATGAGTTATGATATTATGTTTATATTAAGTCAGGGAAATAGGTTATAATAATGGCCTCTTGCATAATATACCAGATTTCATACACCTCAGGCTCCAAAAATGGACTTGTTATGAATCATATTGCTAGCTATGGATAACAAGGGACGCTTCAATATGCACATTATACCTTCCAGTTGTTTTATTGGTAATATTGAAAGGTTCACTGCAGTTTATATTCTGCGAAAATTGGCATAATAGTGTATGACTGAAATGTAGCTCATATAATTGTAACCAACAACAAACACATTACCTGTGATGCAACCTGCTCACTGCCTACCTTCCCAGGCATTTCTCGTAGAGGGAGAAATGGATGGTCACAAATGACTTAAGCAGTTGTACTCATGATAATATCTTATCTGTATTTTTAGTATGTAATTTGGATGCCAGCCTAATAATACAGCATCACAAAAAGCAAACCTTCTGTAAGATTGGTGCTCGGACTTTTTTCCCAATCTCAAATTAGGTGAAATCTCCCACCTGAAAATTGATTGTTTCTTGCCAGATTGTCAATCGTACATCTGAGTAAGCGAATTGAATGTCCATACTCGATTCACCTCTAATGAAAATATTAGCCTATTTTAGGGGATAGGTTCCTTTACATACAGATTATTTCCCTCCTGGTCTCGAACACTACAACTGTGTATGTTTTGCTCAATACAGTGTTTTTATGATACTGATATGATACAATTAATTAAAATCGTATTGATATTAAATTTGATATTTTCTGTGGTTGGTCCGTACCCTTTTCTCCAACTTTAATGTACCTGTAGTCACGTATGTACCAATGCTAGTAATCGTGGAAGTTATACAATACGTGTTCGATTGCATTTGAGTCCGGAGCAATATGTTTAAACCTAACTAGACCGTAACACGTATTATTCCGCGATCAGTGACTTTTTCCGTCTCAGGTACTCTCTCCTATCTTGCATACATAAGGTGGTCATTTATGGCGATGGTTTTCTTTGCTTGTTTTCTTTCCTCCTTATTTTTGTTTTATGCCTTTTAACTTTTGATAATTTAATCAAATTATTGCAAATGTTTATTCAAATATCAATTAACAATGCTGTTTTTAGAAAAGTTATTAATTAAGGCGTATCCATAACAATTATATCTGGCATAGTCTGTGTGTGATTATTTTATACCACACGTACGATGCAAATTTATCTTTTGGATACGTTTCGTTGATATATTATTAAATGAGATGTCTAGGATTCCTCGGTGTATCTATTCCAGTTTGACCGATAACCTAAGGAATTCTGATGATCTGATTCCTCCCGACATTTGTACATGTATCGTTAGCAATAAAACATACCACCATTGTATCTAGACCTTTTATTAGGATAATACCCTACATAGATATAAGGATAGACGGAAGAATATAGATTTAGAAACGCCAATAGTGCAATAATGGCATTCACAATACAGTATAAGATTCACATTGTGGCACTCTAGATAGCAATATATATATACCAAATATATTCTAATTACAAATATAGCAAGATAAAGTAACCATATGCACGAAACGCATTCTTCACCGAAGAAATAGATTATAATTCCAAAGGGGAAATAACTTTTCCATCAATGGGACGGATATGTTTTGAGGAAGAACACTTAGTTCTACAAGGAGACGCCCTTTTAATATGTCTTGCCAACATCATGAGTTATCTATATTGATAATGCCTTTAACAGTTTACTTTTAACATTAATATGTATAATTAGTCAGTAAATTTCAATGAATTTTCATCTTCATTGCGAGCTTAGGTTCAGGTTGACTATTTATAAGCCGACCATCATACCACAGTCACTGCAACAACATCTCACATTGTTGAAACGGATCTTAAACCTATTTATATGGTCAATTAGCTTGACAATATGTAGAGCTTTCCACTTGTAGAATGTGTTTATATGCTTTAGAAGGCCTTCGGCAGTTTCTTTGTGAAATTTTGTCTTCCAGTCAGCCAGTATGTTGTCTGGGAACCTTTGCCCTAAAAGTAGCATTAGAAGGTCAACATGTGTTAAGAAATAAAAGATAATGCTAAAACGGTATTGCACACGAAAGTTGATGTAATATAGGAGAGTTACCTTTATTTCCATTTCACCCCGACGTGTCATATGATAGATGCTTAATTTGTAGAGAGCGTCATGCGCATCTTGGCTGAGATGTATTTTTTGGCCTGAAGCACAGTTTTGAAGGGTAATTTGAAGACGAAATATAAAACACGATGTATACATGTATAAATAATACCAGAATAGTGTATTTGTCTTATTTTTTACGCGATTTTACTAGGACTATTTGGAAATTGATTGAAAACATTTTATTCGGTACTCAAAATTACATCAAATTCACATTAAAGAAAAAGAAAGACATTCGGTGTCTTTAAATTCCATCTATACAATATAAAATAAGACATGATAAAATCAAGTAAATATATTGATAGTCGCAAACAATACAGCGGAAAAAAACAAATTCTACTTCGGAGTTGTCTCATAAAATATTTTGAAAGCATTTTACAGCGGGCCACTAGCCGAATGTTGGAATCGGATACTCGTATCCTCGTGTACCTCCTTAAATCAATAATAAAAATCGCTTAAGACAAACAAACCTTCTCCATTTGACTCCATCCTCGACGCCATATTTACAGTGTCACCGAATAAACAGTAACGAGGCATCCTCTGGCCTACTACCCCTGTAGAAATGTTGACAACAAACGATGAAAAAATAATGTTTTAAAAATAATATTATTCGACACTCAGTGGAAAGCAAGAAATGATATTTCGATACATGGGCAATTAAGAGGAAATGCGCCAACGTAAATATAGTCGGTGTTGACATTGATTGTCAAATAGGTGCAGACATTAGGAAACCATTTGCTGCATTACAACCTATGGATTGCTTTGTATCAAGGTTTATTGCAACATCCCATGAGTGTATTATTATTTGTGTAACCCCTGCATGGTGATGATTCCTCAAAAGTGGTAATTAAAATCCTACAATTTCGAATTTTCTAAGATATCAGACCGCATTAAGGTGCATGTCTTTACCGCATACATTCACATACATATTCCCTATATGATCCATGGAAAATAAATAAAATGTTGAGCTCAAGGAATGAATTATTTAAAACCAAAAAATTAGTCACGTACCTGCTGCGCATGAACCACTATGTATGCCTATGCGCAGCTTCATCTGCATCCCAGGCCTGTGTCTTATCTTGAACTTGGTAAACACTGCGCTTAGTAAGTCTAACGCTAAGTTTGCGATTTCACCTGCGTGTTTGTCACCATTGCGAATTGGCAAACCTGATGCCACCATATATGCATCGCCAATGGTCTCTACCTGTAGATATTCAACAATAAATATCGTCAACATCAAAGTCTCAAATGAAACTCATAAGCAGGGCATATTTCTTTTTAAATAATAAAAATATACCATCGTCGTGAACAAAATCATGACATGAATGCTCTGATAATTCCCAGGGAATATGAATTGATTCTCTTTTCTTTTTTAGCAAGCTACAATCTTAAATATGCTTTACACACTTTTCACTCGGGATGCGAACAACTAAAGCGAACATATAAGTAGTATTAAAAGTTCACAGTTATGTATAGAACTTGCCTTGTAAACGTCGTGTAGATCAATTATATCATCAAAGAGTGTGTATAAATCGTTTAGAAGGTCAACAACTTGCATTGGTGTACTCTCTGATGAGATTGATGTGAATCCTACTATATCCGAAAAGTAGACTGTGACCGATTCGAATATTTCTGCTTCCGTACTTTTGCCTTGCTTTAAATTTTCAGCCACAGTCCTGATAAGCAGTAACCAACAGTTTCTATACATGGTATAATTGACCACTTACTTTTATTTAAACAAAAATATGTCAGCCCGGGTGTTTATTCATATTAGACGGCATTAACTAATTAACTTAGTATTTTCATACAGAAAATGTTTACTGATGTACCCGACAACGCCCTGACATTCCATATACTACTTACACCTATGATTGAATGAGAGATAGTAAAAAGCACTACAACTTGCTAATTAAGTTACATATTGCAAGTTGCCTCGGGTCTATAATGGTTTCCATGTATCATCTTCCATTATTACTTCAGTTTGATAGATATGAGGAAGTACTTACGCTGGTAACATACTATAGAGAAGGCGGTCTGTTTTTTTCTTTTCCTCCACAAGTTCCTGTGTCCTTTGATCAACAATTTCTTCCAGATTGTTCGCATATCTTTCCAACTTCATGATCATATTGTCTAGAATGTTGAACTTCCTGAATTTACCAAAACAGTCAATGTTTTTTTATTAGAAGTGATACCGTGATATATTGTAAATATATGAAGAAAACGTCATGCAATAATCAATTCTAAAATCAGTTCATACGAAGACAACCAATTAACACATTCAGGATTTGCAGAAAACATGAATGTGCCACTCTTTCAGTTGCTACACTTTCCATCGTGACGGCTATCTTTTCCCAATAATTATCCATATCATATCTGCCATAAAAGTCTGATACAATCATGTGTCTCTAAAAAAATGTCAACTCCACGTTCACTTTAATCTAAACATCCGAACATGTTCTGAGTTATTTTATTCACGAATTAACTTATAGGTTTCCATTAAACCCTCCCTCGACAACACTTGTTGCAATTACAATTATACAACGGTCATCCAGGTTACCATGATCGTAACGGTCGCCCTGAATGTGACTTCATACTTTTCCCACTCACTTTCCTTTGTTGATATACTTGAGCTTTTTCTGGATATCACCGAAGTCGGGGCGATCGGAAGGGCTCTCGGTCCAGCACATCTTCATCAGCTCCACGATTGCTGGATCTGTGTCATCTTCTAGATTTGGAAGCAATGGGCGGAACGGTGGAAGCTGGCCCTCTTTCACATAGAGAACGACTTCTGCAATAGTGTTAGTATAGATACAGAACTTTAGCAACGTTCTCCACATTTTTTGTTATGAATTCTCAATGTTCTCTACTCTCAATGTTATTGCCTCCCCTGATGTCTCAATGCCTAATCAAAATCCAAGAATCCAAGGCAAGGGGTATCTGTGACGTTTGATACTATAGAGTTAATTAATCTAATTTGTATATTATATACATTTAGTAGCTATATATCGCGCAATACAGAAAATTGTTTAGAAATGGCTACTCAAACTCTCTGGATGCTTGTTAAAAATGGATTTTATTTCAAAACATTACAACGCTTTCTTACCTTTCGGCGACATGTCCTCAAGGAAGAATGGCAGCGCAGAATAAACCAGTTCTTGCAGGATTAAAGCAAAGGCGTAGACATCGCCTTTTGCGGTGCCATATTTGGGTTTATTTTGCATTCGCATGAGCTCGGGCGCAGTCCAAAGTAATGCTCGAAAACTGTTATATATAATTATTGAGAATATCCTAAAGATTGTCTGATTCAATGCGATATGATTGTGTTAACTTATATAAATTCTCCTAGAAATGAATAGTCGATTCAATATCATTACGTTAGTAACAAAAGAAAGGGCACTATCAAAATATTTTCCCAGCGACTCATATTTCATTACCGTTCATATTCTCCAGATTGTGTTACCATACCAGAAACCTTCCTAAATGGCGCCAAACCAAAACCTGAAACTTTCAGCTGCCATCGACTGTCTATCAAACATTTAGAAGATGTAAGATTGCCGTGGGACAGTATGGGTGATTTATGCAAGAAAGCCAACCCCTGGAGAGAAATACATATAATATTATTTATACATCCCGAGAGATTGATATAATTATGCCAAGAAAAATATCCTTTGCTATTTTGTGATTAAAACATTCGAGAGTAAAGATACTTTACTATTCTATCAGATGAGCTAAGGATCAAAGTTCAGGATTAAACCTGCGGAATGAAGTTATACCGCAAAGTATTGAGTAACTATTATTAAATTGTATAAGTCTCGAAAACATGAATAAAATAGATAAAGACTAAAAACAATCAAATGCTTACATTCACAAGATCCGAGATCAGTGAGCTTTTGAACATCCAGTCTAGCTTCATGGTTTCATTACCGATGATGTCCTGATAGGAAAGGGAATCAATAGTAACAGCTAGGGTGGGGTCGGGATGGGGGTGGAGTTAATTAGACCAATGTCACCATTCCAGTTATATGGATTTATGAGCATTCATTATACGCATTTTATATGGATCAAGTAATCTAGAGTGGGATACGTTGCATGCGTATACCCCTGAGTGATATACGCAGCCCCGCCACCTGAACCGCCGGAATTACTTTTGGGAAAAGTCCACTGAATGGCTATAAAATGTTCTTTTTACATCATTAACTGCATATATATATAATAAATCAGTTAACGCGTTGATTTCCGCAGCTTAGAATATTACATTCGTTGCTGCGTTGCTGCACAACTCATGCAATATGCACGCTCCTTCAACCAACTCGTTAATTAGTTAACCTGTACATATATATTCTTAACATAAACTATCCATAGATGAAAACAAGGTTCCCGTGACTGACTCTACCTGTATACTGCCTTTGGAACAATAGGAGAATAGATAGCAGATGTTAGGAATGTCTATGCAAGCGCCAACAAAAGAATTGAGATTTTCGTGGTTCATTTCTCGCATCTGAAAAAAATGTAATGGTGATAATTGAGTAGGGCAGTCGTTTTAAAATAAGAATATCGACACAGTCTTCCTTTATATATGAAATATTTATCGACAGAATCCGCTGCGATAATAACTCATCATGAAAAATGGATATATTTTAATGAAATTGGGAAAACCAAAATAGAGGGAATCTGATAGTAAAATTGTGTATAGGAAAGAGTAAAATGAGAAGGGTAGGGAGAATAACAATTAAGGGACAAGCAGGGGGCTTCCGGTTTGATCTGAGACAGAAAAGAAACGCGGACTAGCTCGTCTTTAATCTTCTTTTTTCAGGTCCAGGAAACAGTGTTTCACTTGTGAAAAAAGCAGGATTAAGTTATCATAAATTGTTTAATTTTTATAGTAAATCGTTGAAATGTTTATCATTGTCCTTGATGTGAGCTATATAAAGAGTAATGATCCTAGATGTAACTATGAAAAATGTGTCATGACTTCATTATAATTATTGTGAACAGTATCCCCCCACCCCCACCCCCCACCACCACCAAAAACAAAAAAAGAATAAGAGAAGACTAAAATGTATTTCTCGATGTAGAATTGCTCTGGTGTGAGGTGAGGTTTTGTTGATAGATTGAATAAAGATCGTTTTGTAAAGAAAAAACAAAAAACAAAAGGCCCATGATAAAAACAACAAGGGACAAGCACACTAGGGGATGGGACGACGATGGTCTGGTTAACATAGTAATGAGAAAAAAGGAAGGTTAATAGGGATTTTCACTAATAAAGAAATAGTACCTACCACTTTCAACTCGTACAAATCAGTTCGATTCAATGTTACAGATCGCATTGGAACTCTCTTCACCGCAACGGTCTGACCTTTGTATGTCGCAATTTCTGTGAAAAGCTGACGGAAAAGTTAAGCAGGGCCTTAACATTCATGAGACTTACGAGCAGAAAAATATAAAAGGTAAATGCGATTATAAAGAGTAATGGTTTACAATGTTATAAATACCAACCTGCACTTTGCCCTCTTCCTCTGATTCAGATTGAACAGCCTCACTTTTCGTCAAACTCTTTGAACTTCCGAGCTGAAAAACGTCCACAAAAGTGGGCACTGCGTTTGAGAAACTGAGGTCAAAATTATTGAGGGTTCCTGCTTAATCTATAAATGTGATGTGTTACAGAAAAATTCGTCATAATTTAAAAAAATTATATTTTTCAAAGTGTTTTATTCACAAGATCTCTTTGTATGAATGTTCCAATTTTTGGAATATTTAGCGCTTTAAGTCATAATTATTTATAAATACCGAATTTGAAGGCAGTGTAAAACATATATCATTGAGTTCCTTTGGTCATCCTATGGAGCATAGTTTGCTATTTTAGGTTCACCCAGAAGTATTTCAAACCTTTTTTATGCATTAAAAAAAATGAAGCATAAAATATAGAAATAATTTTCAGTTTCATAAATGTTAACATCATTGGAATACACTTTTAATCTCATCTTCTTAAATAATATGATGGTATCTCAAAATCTATTTTTTCGAGTTATGACACATTTTTCTGTGACACATCACTAACTGATAGAAGTGGTCTCTCAGTGTGTGACCCCTATAATACCAGCCAACAGATATAATTATTGTGCATAAATTGTAGAGTAATGGTACTTTGAAATCTTTAGGTCAATATGTCGGTAAATGAGTTGGTTATGACATTCGAAATAATATATAGAGATGAAAAATCTACAAACTCCACTGCCACTTCCAGCACGTTTTTTGAACTGGATATCCACCCAGTGGATCCTCCATAACATTTGCTGCAACTCGGATTCCATTCTTTGTCGCCTGTTTAAATAATGGGGGAAACATGGGGTATAAATATATTATATAATATGCGTTTCTTGTTTCCGTAGGAATATGCAATGTATCTTGCGAGCATATCGCCCCTGGAGGTAAACATCTATAATGGCATAATTTCATGATTTTGATAATTGGGTGCATATAATCTTGTGCACTTGCAACACCAGAAGGGTCAAAGAGTATCATGTATTATATAATGGCATCCCATTATAAAAAATGATACCAGTAACCAAACAAATATAATTATTAATAATGATACCTCATTATATAGTACAGCAATCCGCATATAACTGCCACACCAAACACACCAAGCGACCCCCCGAGAATCGCCGTATCACGAGCTGTAATCAATGGTTATAATAATATATTGGTAGAAAGAACTTTAATTTAATTAAGAGAAGATAATCATTTAATTGAATTGAAAAATACTTGATTCGTCAAATGGTTACATATGCAGTGAGAAGTTGACAAATAGGTAAAACAGGCTTCCAGCCGTTACCATTAAAGATAGAGAGGTGTAATAATCATAACATCTAGATAGTATAGCAGGATAGTATATAATATCATTCGAATAACATTGAACGACATTCAAAAACTTCAAAAAGCCATATATCATTATCATATATATGATACATACAGGTTTGATCGACTGGACAGAGCTCGCCAGTGAAGCCACACACTGGTATGTCCAACGGTGGTGCGCCATCCGGTGTTTGCCAGTATGCATCATGCAACTGAGTAACTCGCTAAAATAGGATGCAAGACATTTTATGATCTACCATCTTAATGCACTTGTCAATTGTAACCCCCCAACCCCCACCCCCACCCGCGGGGGTAATGGGGAATGTCCTGGGCATTTAGGGAAATATGATGAATTCCCCGCGATCCAGGGCAAGCTATTTGTGTAAATCCCCGGGTTACAGATTTCGCATTATAATTGCAAATGAAAATCATAACACCTGACGGATATTCCCCACCCTGGGACACCTCTTGAACTGTGGTAAACTAAGGGAAATCCCCGCCTTGGTGGTAGCATAATTTCTCGGACATCCCCCTATACCATCTCCCATTACCCCCCGGAGGTGGGAGGGGGGTTTTCAAATGACAAGTGCATAAGGCTTAATCCATTATATATTATTATACACGCATGCATTGCTCTGAAAATACGTGATTTACGTATAGTGCGTGCGTATTTCACTTGTGATTTACGTGGGGTTGTCATGGCAACCACTCTGTTATTTTTACCAAGATTACTGGTAAAATTTTAATTTATGACTCGATTTGTTGTTATTTTCATGATTGAAAACATGTATAATAAATCTGTTAATTAACTCGTCGCTTAGAATATTGCACGAGTTACGCTCCATCAACCGACTCGTTAGTTAACCTGTATTTATACTTATGATACCAACTGTTGTCCTTTCAATTTAACTTAACCTGTAAATCTACATATCCAAGGACGTAAGTAGTATATTGAAAATGCTTTTTCGTGGGTTATTTCTATCAGGAGAAGCCTCTGACCGCGTGACCCCGCACGATAACCGCCTATAGTGTCTAAATTATATCGGTCTCTTCCCCGAGCAATGCATCTAATATATCACCCCCACCCCCCTGGACTAAAACACCTGTGATATATGCAGTGAGGGTAATGTTTTCATAATGAGTGTATTTACGGAGAACAATGATGTGTTGATAGTCTTAATTGGCTATTAAATATAATAGTTGTAATACCTCGTCCTCGGGCTTTGACATGACAACTTCAACCCATTCTCTAAAGGAATCGTCACCAGGCCCATATGTCCACAACCAGAAGTTCGGGACCCTGTCGGCTTTATCGTTGAGGACAACTCTTCCTGATTTACCTTCATCAAAGATAATGTCCAATTTGTGATTATCTTACATAATCAGTCGGTTATGTCAGGATCGCTGAGAAGTAGTGAAGTATTATGTGTAATGTGAACATATTATAATACATATCATGGATGAATAAAGGCCCATTCACATTACAACGGCCGATTGGTGTACGTCTGCAGCACGGCAAAAAATACAATGTTAAAGTATTACTGCCGGCAAGTATCGGAATGGACCTTACACTGTCAATAATGGAAAATATAAATTATACCATAGAATGTCCTGTTACGAGATCTTTCGAACATCCACGTTCCATTACGTGGATCCTTTCCTTCTGCTATTGATTCATTGAGTAGGGTCAGATAGAGGTATGTTGCATCGTAGAGAAAGAGGGAAATGATAGAACCCTGAAATTATTAACATTCAATATTTATAAGGTCTCGAGCGGAAAACAATAAAAGAAAAAATGCATAGCCTCAAATACCAATGTTGGAATCATGTTTGGACTCTGTGGTTCTTGATTTTTGTTCGATCATTTGATTCGAATTCACAATTCACAATTAAGACCGTTTTGCTTGGAGTTAAGAATAATTACAACATAACATATAACTTACTCGCCATCCCTTTATTAAACTTGTGTTGCTGAACCAAGGAGCATCAAGATTTCTCTTTGGAACTTGGTCATACAAATCTTCAACTTCTGGTCCACTTAGGTCAGCCATTGTGATCTAAGGAAAATCGAAGTACATTTTTAAAAAAATCTTCATGACTTCCATCAAATTCTCGATTTTGATGTGTAAGTCAATATAACATTATTTTCTCATAAGCTCCGATTGTGCAATATCTATTGAGAAAAAATATCGACGGGGATTCAACCTTATAATACAAATAAGAAATAGTATAAGCAACGCTGATAGTCGTTTTTGATGCATTATCAAGATGATGTATATACTAGAGGTTTGATTCGCTCACCCTCGTCCACTCACTCACTCACTCACTCACTCACTCACTCACTTACTCACTCACTCACTCACTCACTCACTCGCTCACTCATTTGTAATTCACACAAATGAAATAGTCTTTGGATACAGGAATAACCCAAATATCAGCAATATTATGTTTGTTTCATCTCAACTCAATTGAGGGATATGCAATGTACAATACATTTGGTTTATAGCATCTTTGATTCATACTGCATGGAACAATGCTGAACTGCAAGCTGATTGTGCAGTATTTAGTTTTGGCAGGAACTCATATAACACTCACTTTCAAGACCAAGGTCAACCTTTGACTGTAAAGCTTCTCAAAATAGGTTCTCTAATAAAATAATATAAAGTAGAACTATATATCAACTTCCCCAAAGGAATAATGAGTTAGAACCTGTTGTCAGTGTGCAAACCTGTACATACTAAATGATCCCTCACTAACTAAATTGAGGGATATGCAATGTACGATACATTTGGTTTAACGTATCTCTGATTCCTACTGCATGAAACAGCGCTGAACTGCAAGCTGATTGTGCTGTATAGTTATTTACTTTCGTTAGGAACTCACAGAACGCTACGTTTTAAGAGCAAGGTAGATCTTCAACTGACAAACGTATGAAAATCAGTTCTCCAATTAAATAAAAAATAATTATAATGTCCACATCCCCAAAGAAATAATGACTTAGAACCTGTTGCTATTGCAAAAATATACAAAATAATCACTCACTCATTCACTCACTGTTGTTAGTGTTATAAATCATTTTTATTTCACTTGGGACCAACAAGTGGTACACCTGTCAATGTAAGGTATGATTTATCAGCATGCCTCTATAAAAGGCTCTGTGCTGTGTGGGAGTTGGATGTAGATCGATCTAGGGGGGGTCGGATCAGTTATATTGTTGTCTCAGCAATAAATCCTTATATCACATCTATACAGAGTTTGTGCTTCCCACATTCATAATTAGCATATCTAACTATGAATAGCACAAGCTAACTATGAAGCTTTGAACCAATTAGATACACTGGCTTATCATAATCCAGATCACGATTTGTATGGCGAACAAGAGACTGGGCATAATAATTTACGTCAAAATATTATATCCAAGAGGGCAGGATATAAGTAATATAGGGATTTGCAAAAACAAAAACAAAAATATTCAATCAAATCATATTTGAAAAAGAAAACGGCCTGCAACTCACTGCTTTGAAAGGGTAGTATTTCTTCTTCATTTGTATCCGCTCTGATGAACTTATTTCAGTTATATATTCCCATGGTTTAAAGAGCTGGGCGCTGGGGAGGAGAGTGTAGTAGAAAAACACATAATCTCCTCCGGTGGTCATCCCTCGTTCATGTACCTTATTTACAAACCTCACAGACTCCGAGTTTGAGAAGCAATAGAAGATAACTGAAGCAGAGGATGGTAACAAACCAAATCATACAAACAGGGAATTGCAAAGAGGGTGTGTATTTTTTATAGAATAATCACAAGCGTCAACTGTTGGATATTTGTTAGATTTTATAAAATGCCACTGTAAAATTACCATTTAATTTAAATGAAAATAGATTAAAACCACACGTGATTTGCAAGTGTTGAATACTATATTATTTCATCTGAAGGGTTTTCCTATGCAGTAGAAAACAATATTGTACACACTTCTACCATTCTGCTGTATTCTTGTAATGTAGCGGTTGAGGTCTTCTTCTTTCATAACCTTGTCTGTTCTTATCCATTCTGCTAAAGTGAATCCTTCGCTTTTCATATCACTAAATGCATCATAAATGGCTCTCGCTCCATACTGACACAGGCCTCCGTCCTCCGCATTTATAGTAATTGCGTGTTTCCATCCCTGACGTCTGATAATTATTCAAAGTTGATTAAAATTCAATATTAACAATCGTTTAATATCCACATTGATTTTTTTTAAAAAACTAAAAAACCCCACCAAGTTGGTACCGCGCGAATAACTTTAAAAGACCCTGAAATTAGGCTTATATCGTGTAAGCAAGAAATTTAACACAATATACAGTAACAAAACAGTTGTATACTCACTTAAAAAACGAAATCATCGCATAGGCCATTGGGCCAAATGCACCAGTCACTCGAATTAGTGTGTTATAATAATCTTTGTCAGCGAGCTCAGGGTCGGGGGAGGCATGTGGAAAGATAGGAAGGTTCCAGTAGGACAAAAGGTAGCACGTTGGGATAACCACTAAAATGCAAGAGTATACAATTGCTAGTTTCAATTTTACGGATTATTTATTTTGGATTCCCGAATATATTCACTATCCACAAAATATGGAATCACTAGATTTTAATTCATATGTACACATAAAAATCGGAATTGCATTGTGTTTTTTTGTTCTTTTTGTTCTCAAAGGTATTCTTGTTTGTATTGCATATAACGTAGACATTACTTCAGTGAGCATACGTATTTCATATTGTTGCGATTTACATCAGAGATGATTTTGCAATTTTGCATTTTATTTTCGTATATTTCCATTCAAACATTTCTCTTGTCAAGATTTAATTACGATATTCATTTATTCAAGAGTCATATATAGGATATGAATGGTATAAACGTAGATTATTGTCCATTAGCTATAATTTATACAATACTAATTATATTTCATATAACATTTTCAAATATATCAGCTGTATATCAGAACATATAGTTTCTTGTTAATAGTATCATTACTACTATTAATTTTAGTCTAAATCACCTCTAGAGCACGCTGGACCAATGACCGCTTCCATTCCTTCGTCAAGCACAAATTTCACGATCCCACCAACTCCGACCTTTGGATTGCATTTCCCATTGTGCCATAATACTCTGAGAGAGTTTACAGGAAAAAACAATACATCTTTGATGCTTCAAGTAACAATATCATCCAAAATGCTATAAATAATTTCTTGAAAGAAAATAGAAGAAAATATCCAAAGAATATGTTAGCTTGCACTCTTTGTGTCTTGTTTAATTGTATGGGTAATAAAATAAATATAAAGAAGGAAATGTCAGACAGGTAAACATTAGTTGATTTTGACCTTTTCCCTTTAAACATGGCAGATACAAGCCAAAACATTATGTAAAAAAGAGACTGTTGTGTTAGGTGCGTGGCACGGGGATATAAACGAAAGTGTTGAATCAAATGTCCATTATTGTTATCGTTAAGCCCGAGTCTGCCCCATTGCACATTTAATGTAAACTCCTGCTACAACGGGAATAAGAGAATAAAAGTACAAAAGATGTGACTTGCTTGCACTCGGACAAAAAGAAATAGGCAAATATCAGGAATAATAATCAGTTGACACGTGACTTCGAAATTGTCCAGGACTTTAAGTTTAATCAAACCAATTCAGTTAGTTCCGAATGAATACAAATAAATCATGAGAAGTGTATAGCTTATAATCGAGTTTGATCGGGGCAGAGAACCATTATTTTGGATAAAAGAGACGTTAGGTTACAAAGATGGGGTGCCGTGCTCGAAGAACAAAACACAACTACATTTTTTTGACAAGAGGTAAAAGTTACCTGTCAATAAGGTTACGAGTCTATTAATTTTCAAAGCACAACAGAATTCCACACAGCTCAGCAAAATCCCCCCTTCTGATCATTGCAATCTATATTATTTTTAGATTTGTAACAACGATAATTTGAAACACAGACTATTATTTTTTTTTACCAAAGGTTTCCTTAGACCGTTCGCCTAACATGGATTTTGTGTAGTTAAAATAAAATAGTTCTGTAAAACGTGAACATAGTTATACTATATCCAGTCAATTGAACGTTTTTGGAAAAAAAAGGACAATGGTTAATTAAAATTATCCGGTTAAATTAATATCAATTCCTTAGACAATTATTTGGAGTAATACCGTATAGATTTATGTAATCACGCAGACGATGGGAATTCACATCCCTATACGCTTACTACCAACTAAAAATATTAAAGACTTACCTGAAAGTATGTTCCTTTAGCCAGCCCTTGGCTTGAAAATCAGAAATCGCTATATTTAACGCAGAGCCTGTGGCTTCCATCGAAGTAATAGCATACGTGTTAGGACTATCGTACGTTAGAATCCCTATAGTTATAACACGGCCATAGGACTGACCCAGGAGAGGCAGCAGAAATAGAATGATACCCATTGGATTCCAATACGAGTGGAATCGCTGATTAGGCAGTTCCATGCTCAGTCCTTCATTATCTGTATATACGAGTAAATTATCAAGCATAGAATCGGGAACCACGAAAATGTTCACTGAAAATATGATAGAAATGAGTTTCTTTCTATGCTAATTCAATATGTGCAGAATGAGTCCAACAAATAGAGATGTTAGGGTTTCTCCTCGTTCCTTCTTTGGAGAACTTCCCAATAGAGAGAGGAAAGTTTGAGTGGATGGTTACTAGAAACAGAAATAAAACCCTTTCTCAGAACGCATTTCTCAGGGGGTAATTATCCGAATAGGATGGGTGCCTGACCTCGCTCAAAGGCGGATCTCTCGGCTGAGTAACCCTGGCTTTGTCCTCCAAGCTCTGGAGACAATTCCAAAGAAAGAAAGGCCGCTTTCCCTTCATCAGGACGCTCTAAGAAAGGACAACCTCCAGGTGATTGATCTTCCTCTAATTGTACTCGATTTCCCCTATGTATTATTGGTTTCCCGTCCGAAGACAAAGGTTGGGTCAGAGGAATGTGTCCTACAGAATACGTACATTCGCCTCAATTACCACCTTTGATACCTGACGAGAAAGAATGCGTAAATTAGTCAGATGGCATTGGAGTTGCTACTTGCTCTATGATGCTCAGTGCACAAGTGAAGGCTTTCCACAGGCTGCTTGTAGGTGGATTCCTCCAAGTATAACCCCAAAGTTTAGTGTCCGTTAACTCTCATTGAAATGCTTCTCCTGCATTAGGTATAAACATTTTTTTCAATACACTGGTCCAAATATTTTCCCACTATTTCATATAATTTGGTATAAAGTACATTAATATATTAGAACATGCCGTCTTTTCTAGGAAAACTCGGAATAAATTTCATTTACAAATATTTCTTTGGGAGGATGGTTTTGAAGGGAAGATCTATAGTTGTTGAGAGGCATGTGACTAGATGAATGTAGACACTTGTGAGCCAAGAGACACTTTCTGTCACAAGTTTGTGGACACCTCTCAGTTGATCGATAGCGTTTGTAAAAACGGAAAACTAGAACTTCAGGGATGTTAGTACAAAGGAAAGACGGGAACGTTATATCCAGAAAATTGGCACACGCGCTCTAATCTTAAGTTTATTACGCCAATGGCGGATGAATATATATATGCTTTGGCTTTCGAATATTGTAGAATGTCCAAGTTATGCCATTGATTCTATTTTGTTCCAGTCGACGTCAACATTTCAAAAAAGAGATGGATTATTAATAGGACTATCTGATTATAGGTAAGAATACATTATTTCCAATGTAGGGTTAACACATTTTAGTGTCAAAAAGCAGAATTCAATCTACTACAGAGGTAATAATCTAATAATTTCATATAGGCTTCAAAATTGTCCGAGCATACGTATAGTTAATTTCTGAGTCACACTAATATCTTCATTTGTAAGCAAAGAAGAGTTACCACTTTATCTTTCTTAGGGACTCCATTCCTGTACACTTAAGAAATCTATTTCATGGCAAAGATTACTAAAGGATTAATAATCTCCATTTCGGGCTTGCTGGTGTAGGCCTACTCTTTGAACATAATACCTCGGCTTCGCCCCGGGGTTATGCACCAAACAGTGTGCCATCAGCCCCTCAATGTTGGTCATTAATCCTCTAGTACTTAAATTTTTCCACCGGATAGTTCTTAAGTGTGTTAGAATAGAGAAAATAGAAAGCATAATGTTGTAACTCCTGGAAGGAGATGTGAGGTGTTTGCCATGACGAAGATGACGATGTGTACCCTGAGGATCGAATGACTAAAGCCATTGATTTATGCAAAACTTCACTCTAATCAATAGTCAAGTCATGATGTATCAAATGGACCCTTTTGCAACGAAATTCAAGGCGTACGATATAAATTCTTAATAATTGACCGGGGTAAAAAATTACAACGCGATGATTTTATGCAATGATCAATTTAAAACACATTGTGGATTCGACATGTCGATAAATGTATTGCTTTCACTAAGACAAAATGCAGAGGCTGATATTTGTTTTATCTAAAGGTCGATAGGTCTACCCATCAGTGTAGGTGACATGCGACTTCTTTGCAAAGGTAGGTTGACGTTACTTATATGAATATGTCCATGGCAATTTTGGCGAGGCCATTTTATAGCGTCCTCCAATACAAAAGCATAACGAAAGGAGGAGTGGAGGGCCTTACAACACCTAAATTATATAATAAGACATGGTGTGAATAAATCAAGTTATACTTAATACTTTTTCCGAGAATTCCTTGACCAGTAACATATTGATGACATTGATTCTATTTGGGATCGGTATCCTGAGAGGATGTTCATTGGGTAGGTCCCAGTCTAAGATACCCATCCACCATAAGGGCCAAGGTGGTTGTTAAAAATCAAGAAGATAGTCAGTGCGAGAACCAATTACAAAAAAGTGTGTGCTGAAATGGGTATTTGCACATTACCCCAGCAGCCGAATTCCCTTTCCTAATGAATAATTGATCTGTTTTCTCTCTTCTGTCCAGTTTTTTTTTATAATCGACACAACTTCTTCCAGTTTTTTTAAAACCATTCTAGCCCCAAGCAGTGAGCCAAAATATGTGGGCCCATAATATATAATACATTATGCAGAGGATAAAATATGTTTATGTTTATATTTTTCTCTGAAATTAAATGCATGGCCGGATCGATTTTGTATCAGGGTGCTATAGCAATGGCCAGACGTAGAGGCCCCTGGTCATGAAGGGACAGCCATGGACGTATAGGCCCCAAGTCACGTTCGCGTTGGACTTCTATGCCCCTGGATGTATAGGCCTAGACTTATAGGCCTCGTTTCTAGCGCCGTATCGCTTGAAGGTGGTTTCCTAACAAAAATAAATATAATTTTTAAGTTATCATGAACAAAACACTGATATTTTCAAATAATCCTTCATCTGAAACCTAATCCTAACCCTAAACCTAACTTTAATTGGTGGTCCTAAGTCAGTGAAGTGAGTAGCGGATTTTGGGCACCTCATTACACAACTCCAAGACCTGATTCCAGGGTTTCATGGCCCATTCATGGGGGCATAGTGTGACATTAGAGTCGGTTTCCTAATAATATATAATAATATATTTTCGCTGCTAAACAATCTAGCCAAAGTAGGCAATCATAATGGGTTATCACACGATTTTGAATCGTGGGCCTATAAGTCCAACAGCTCTGTAACGGTTAGGGCCTATAAGTCCAGAGCTGGGCCCCGACGTCCAATCGCGGGGGCCTATAAGTCCAACGCACGGGGCCTATAAGTCTGGGCCTATAGGTCTGGAGCCCATACCGATCTACATTGCGGTAGAGGGGTGCCCGGCGCATCTTCCACTTTTTACATACTACTTATAAATGTCTCCCCGCTTCTGCTTAAAGGGGTGCCCGGCGCATCTTCCACTTTTCATTTACTACTTATAAATGTCTCCCGCCCAGAATGGGGTTAATCGCTCGAGCAATGATCTCCAATTGTTAGCACTGAACAAACGACAAACGGCGAGGGTTTTAATTAATGTCCATAAGCTTTTATTCGATTCTAGCGCATGAGGATGTAAAATACCAGGATCACGAAGAACGTGACGAAATGTCATTAAATGCTTCGCTTTTGTGTTTCCAAAGAGACGATATAATGATTGTGTGCACCGGCCTTATTGTATTAAACCATCCAAAGTCCTCCAGTTACCACCTAGGGCTGTCCTCTACAGGATTTAAACGGACCGTTTTAATGAGAAAATAACCCCTGCTGTATGCCCTGCTTTATGCTAAATGTTAGTGGAAGTGATAGAAATATTTTTTGAATCTGAGATGCATCTTCTCCTTGTAATCGATGTGGGTAGTTGAAATGACATTTGAAATTATGACATATCCGAGCGTAAATAGTGTATGTATGTGCTTTATTGGGAGTACTCTTTGTTCTAGTTGTAATAAAGAAGGATGCTTCTTTGAGACAGGACAGATAGTGACCAACAGGCTTACAGGTTCGCAAATTAAAAAGTTGACTGCTATGACATCTAGTGAAATCGAAATTTAAGTAGATTTAAATATTAACCAGGAAATACACCCCCACAGCTCGAGGATTACTCTATTGCTTTTTGAAACACTCTTGAATATACCCCCTGCGTCCCAAGGAGCGTGATGCAGAGGCCCATAATAATTATTGTGAATGAGCAGGACTCGATCGGGCCACTAGATAATAGGGGGACGCATATTATAATGTATACCGGTACTTTAATTGGGAAGCCATTAATAATTGGTATTTTATTCTCCCATAAACGTTGCATACATTCTATAAAATGGCTATTCCTTACTACGAGAGGACAATTTAGTAAGCGTCAGGCATTGTAGTCATGTTGTACATCGGAGCGGCAGGTTGGGCATAACCAAAGCTAGTCGTCATGGTGACGCCATGGGCTGGGGGTACATACTCGCCATACCCGACACCGCCGGGGTATGGGGGTGGCTTATTCTGGTTGTAATAAGAAGGATGCTTGGCTTTTGGAGCAGGGACAGCTTTCGTAGAGCTCTGGTGATGATGTTTCTTCGCACCGTCTTCTCGTGGTTTGACTCTTCTCACCTTGGTGTTGGTTTTCTTCTTCGCCACGAAGCAGACGACTATTATAACAACCAAGACCACGACGCCGAAAATGCATCCCATTACAATGCCTAGAACCGTCCCAATTCCGAGCGGTTGAGACTCGAGAGAGCAAAACTCTGTTTTGGGGACGACATTTGCCAAAGCTCTGAATCCACGATAGGTGCCAAAGTGATCCGATCTCATTCTGATGTACATCCTTTGGAGACAAGATGTCATGGTGCTGGGGATGGTGGCGCCACACCACATGCTGATCAATGTGGCAGTCGGTTCATCGCCATCTCGTGTCTGCACGTCGTCATAATGACAGGTAGAGGAAGTTTCCAGCTGCGAATCGATCACTTGTAACTTTATGCGGTAGTTTGAATTAGTTGGGATCGAGCTTGCAACATATAGGACCCAACAGCTGTCCATGCTGTTGGGATACTCGGCAGGGTAATTGGGCGACGTTATGGTGTACGTTAGATTTGTAGAGGATAGGGAAACTGGGGTACAGGTCGGGGAATATTGGGAACTCAGCGTTCCCGCGCCTCCTTTTACTGCAACTGAAACTGTTGCCGAAAAGCCTTTGAAAATAGCTGAGCCAGAATTTGTAGTGGAGGTGAACAATCTTACATGAAGTTTTGAGCCGCTACTCACGATGATTCTCGGTGCAGAATTACACCATTTTGCCAAGCGCGTGTTGTTCGCGTTCGCCCCATCAGCTGCCTCTCCATAATCGTAACAACTCGATCCGATCTTTTCCATATCAGTGTCGTCTACACTCATTTGCACGACGTAGGATTCATCCACAAATTTAGTGATGCCTGAGGTATCCACAATCCAGCAAACATCGAGATTGTTTGCATATGAAGTTGGATAACCGGGCGATGTGAGAGTTCTTCGGTCATCCCTTGTAGTTAGCGTAACCGACGTGCATACCTGTACTGTTTCTCTAACAAACACACTCAGCAAAATTGTCCAGATTATTGCACCGCTATCCATAATTCTTTTTTTGTCTTATCTTCGCATTCCTTGGGTGTTCCCTTTGTAAACAGTCATTCTCACTTTTTGAAAGACAGATCGACGTGGCGTTGTTTATAAAAGCAAATTTGCAATTGTAAGGTCTGTTAATATTTTAACCAGGCTGTATGTGTCAATAACTTAATGGAAAATGGCCTTGGGGAAGATTGCGATAACCTGTTTGGAGATTTACACAGTGGATTGAAGGATTAGCTCTGATCTTGCACGTTCGGTGAACTCACTCCTGCTGTTTGATACTTGTGAAAAATATCACTAAGGCGAGGGGACAAACTTGTTCATAGTATAAAGGAGATTAGTCTTTACTCGGTGTCCAGCGATAATCCTTGTTTGGATTAGGATTAATTACCAAATCTATATGGTTCAAGGTTGATCGTCATGTCAGTTGAAGTAGCCTATTTCGTATACACGTGGCATACTCAATTCATACCAACAGACTACCGTCGTTATGAAATGTGTCAAATTACATTGATATTGGTTAGAATCACATTATCTTATATCACCTATACATAGTTTGATGGAAGGGGGATATAGAACGTCAATCGGACTACCCAATACATTTTTAGTAGAAGTTTTATTGGTCATAATGAACATGCCCTTAATAAATAAATAATTGATAGACCAAGAAAAATAATATTTAAGATAACTATAAGTGGCGATCAATTGATTTATTTTCGAGTATGAAATTGTATAGAAAATAGATGGTCGTACTAATTCAATAACATTTTCCTAATATCCCAATAACATTTTACATTTACATTTTCAGTGATAAATTGATATTAAATTTGACTAAACAATATATATATCCAATGTCAAAAGGAAGTAGAAGGCACATATCCCGGCTGCATCGGTTCAGCATAGCCTTTATCTGCCAATACAGTATATGGGGAAGTCGAAACGTCTGAAGCATTTTTAGCTGGACGGTAAAAACTGGTCATAACTAGTGACCGCGACCGGTCCGTACCATTAGGATGTAAGAATGCCATAGTAGGTGTGTAAAGGGGCGTTGGAGAACGCACAGTTTCGCATGAAGTTGACGCGGTATTGGGTCGCCTATGCGCAGTCACAGGAGTAGTGCGAATTTGATTCTTTTTATTGTAAATGACCCTAATACAAACGGCAGTCATCCAGATAATGATTAAGGTCATAACAGAGGCAACAACCCCACCAACAATGTAAGAGGCTCGACTTGAAGAGCCAGTGGTTGTACACTTGGTGTCAGTTCCATCGATGGCAGAAAATGTCAATTGAAAACCTCTTCGTGAGGCGGCACTATCAGTCTTCAAGCGAATATATATGTACTGCTCACATGAAATAATTTCTCCCGGTATTGTGAAACCACACCATTCTTTCATTAATGTCCCAAATTGAGTGTATCCATCTAAAACCTGAAGGAAATCATACCTACAATTGTTATCCGTTTCGAGGTTAGAGTCAAGTACCTGTATTTTGATACGTTTATTGGCGAAGTCACTCAAGTCGTGCGCCACAAATAAAACCCAGCACATATCCAGATTATCGGCATAGTTATTAGGGTAGTTGGGTGATGTTAATGAGTAGTGCAATGACTCAGAAGCAATTGATAAAACAGCACAGTTTGCGTTGAGTGAATTAGCGTTCCCGTTACCGGCCTTTGCAATTACCGTAACTTTGGCCTGGAATCCTTTGTGTGTTCCACCACCGACATTGCTTCCATCAGATTTAAATCTTACATATAAAGCAGTTCCTGAGGCAATCAATGTATGTGGTACAGTGGTACCACACCACCTGTTAATTAAACTAGATGTTTCATCCACACCATCTCGCACTTCTGCAAAGTCCTTCTGACAATTGTCAGACACTTCCATATCAGAAGATGTAACCTTAATCATCGCAACAAAGGTTTCGTCTGCCACATTGGGGATGTCGCTGGTTTTAATGAGCCAACAACCGTCCTGACTTGCAGGGTAACTTATAGGGTATCCAGGGGAATTGAGGAGAGCAAGAGAATCTGGATGAGGGAGGGATAACTCTGTGCAAGTAAGTCCAGCTGAAGACGAGTACCTAAAGATGGCTACCACCAACATGATTAGTAACATTATAGACTTGGTATTGTCGCGGAAATCATGCTACATTCGAGGGTACATGTATCAGCACGGCTCGAACTTATAAATCACATTACGCCCCTCTGATGATCCGTTTTTAAAGAGAGTAGATCTATACTCCATTCTGGCCACGATATAATAAGAAGCAGGTAAAAAAAATCCCTCGTTTACTCCACGAAATGTTAACTCCAGCATGGATAAGGCCGACACAGTTGGATAAAACAATTAACGTAACGATCCCGGTCCCCTCCACTTGACAGACCAGCTGATCTTACTGAAACTACTAATCGACTCAACCAACGGGGCAGTATGTAGCATAAAAGAACTTTGGGAATCCCAAGTGCTCGACCGGGCCCCAGGCCAACTAGTCCACTGTTCTTAAACACATTCGTTGGAATCAGCAGAGTGCGATCAAGATTGGGTCAAGAAGTAAGGTTGTACCACTCCTCGCCTGGCTAATAGTGTACGTGGCCTTCGAATTAAAAAGTGCTGCACCTATATGAAAACATTATTTGGGTAGAGACTTTGGGGCAACAACTTGGGAGTTCGGACTATTTCTTTTACCGTTTCCAATACTTATGTAATCATAGATATGAGTTGTTTTAGCGACGACCGCACGAATAGGTAAATATTTGACATGCAAGTCCGATATAAGGTGCAATATTTATATATATGCCAGTGCTTGATGTATAATGAATGTCCTAACACTTGGGGAACACATTACATCACTTTCTAAGTAACATGAATAAGCATGGAATATTCATTTACCGTAGGATAATATGTGCATCATGAAATGTGTACATAACAGCAATATGTTTGCGCCGAGCACTTCCAAATAAAAGAAAACCTTATTAAACTGGCAGTCCTGATAATAGCAGTTCCTTCTCAGCAATTTAATCCACTATTCTATAAAATACAGAAGAACAAATAACCATACAGAGAAGGCAATATATATCCTTGAGATTTATTGGTACATTTCTCAGGTAATACACATTACTACATTAACATACAGACATCTTAAAGCAATTTGCAGAACAATCGCCCACCACTTCTACGATTCGGTTGGTCTCAGCATGATGTCATGCACCTGTGGAGCAGAATAATGTGTTCATTAGTAACTACTTGATGTCGAATCATCGATTGTGATTCGGCGCCGACCCTCTCCTAGGGAATGAATGACACTCATTCACCAACAACCCAGTCCAACTGGCACCCATAGGCGTGGGAGTAAACTATGACTTCAAACCGCGGTGGGCAGAAGTTTAGAAACAAAACGTTCGAAACAAAAGAAAACCTTTGTCACATCTAGATCCCTCTTTCAACAAGTGATCACCCAGCAGTCACCACATAGTGTTAAGTTGGCTTATGGACATGAAGTGAACTTTGGCAGGAATGCTAGAGCGAGTCTAAATCTATGTCCTATCCACATGCACTAAATCCACATACTTAGGAAATATGTATACATGCATCCTCACACTGGCAGTGCATCCTGGGTAAATCTAGCATGTGTAGATTTAGGAATAAATCTTCATTCTTTCCCCTTGTTATTTGATACCCACCCTGACCTTGATTCATAGGGGTCTAAATGGTTTTAATCCTATAATAGCCTCGTCCCAGGTTACAGAACATGCAAGGAAACTTATGAGAGCTTATGAGAGCTAACTAGCTTTTCTCTTGGACTAAAAGGAAGCTGTTCTGTAGTGGCCTTAATATTGTTCAGAGAAGCTCTTGTTAAAACATGTCAAAGGATAATATGTAGTTGGGGTTTCTGCACATACTCCTAGCTTTTATATCTAAAGTTGAGATCAAGGGAAAATAGAAAATTAAACTAAATGGTATATTAGTCCGTAGAGGCATACCTGGACATGAGGTGGGGCGGAGAGAGCATACATAAATGCTTCGGCAATATCCTTGGGCTGTAATGGCTGAAACAGCAAAATGATAGCCATTGTACACACATAACTGAACAAATTCATACGTAGAAGTATTATGAATTATGAAAAACGCATGAAAGCATGAAAGCATGAAAAACGCTCAAAAAAGCGATGTGTTCACCTGTTTTCTGTATAAGGAAATACAAATGTTATAACTTATCTTAATTATACATTATCAAATTTATGACTAATTCCCTTATAAAGGTTAGTCAATTGTGGAAGAATCCTATGGGGGGGGGGGAGAGGGGAAGTCCTGTCACATAGAGATTGCAAGAAACCTACCCACAAATCTTTCAATTAGGTTTAATATATCTATACACAAATACAATAATGCACATACCTATAGATTCCAAATACTTACATTAGTAGAGGATAATATCTTTTTGGATGCTTTAGCACCACTTTTCCTAATGAAGAATTCTGTAGCCGTTACCCCTGGGCTCAGTTGCTGCATCATATAAATCATCCAAGTCAGAGCATGATAATTTCTACGTTTGTTCATAGAGTATTGGACATGCACCAATGAAAAGGCACCATGACGTAGATTAGTCTTAAGATACTCAAGAAAACAATCTAAAGATTTTATAAGCACTTGCCATTTGTAATTAAGATGAGATTTTATTTGTACTTACAGTTACCCTGATATTGAGTTTTGCTTCTCGCAATTCCATCCGTAGACTTTCAGTTAAAGCATTTACTGCAAACTTTGATGCCGAGTAGAAATGTGAACCAGCATGAACAGAAACAGAATGGCCTGCAAGACTGATGTAAACAGAGTATAGAAACAAGCATTAATGATGGATGCAATTCCTTTCTAAAATAGTTGGAAACGAATTACGCCCAGCAACATGTCAACCAGTCACACAGCTCGATGATACATAGATCTATGAAACAAATATACACACATATAGTAAAAACTCTCATAAACGTGGACGAAAAAAGAGCCAAGGTTGACAAATCCAAAATGAAAGCTGAAAACTGAAACGAGAATATACTCACCTACAAAGATTGCAAATATGACCCTCTTTGATGTCACCTTCTCGCATGAGCTTCACTGCTTCTCGTGTAACAATACACAAACCAAGAACATTAACCTGTAGATAGAATAAAATATGATTCTTACTAGAATTATTAACACAGTTAATGAATGAGTTGATGATTTGAAGCTGCGGGGGACCTGTGTTAGTTCCATTATTAAGATTCCACACACGTGGATTTTAAGAGGCCAAAGGGTGTATTATGTGCCTAAAGAATTACCATATATCTGCCGCACCAACTCCTAAGATGGAGGTAAACAGACAAATATAGAGAAAGGGCAGAACTCTTAATGGATCTATGAACTGATACAATTGCTTCATTTCACATTAGAAAAGGACTAGATGTCAAGAAGAACATGCCTGGTAACATCTGGTCAGTCAAGTCTCAGTTTTGGTCACTTGAGCCATGTGTCATGCTCAGTTGTTTTAAGAGCCAAATCTATACATGTAGATATAAAAATTGGATAAAGCTATAATTTAAGCCACTTACATCCAACATTTCTTTCCACTGGTCTGTCCTCCCTTTCAGGAGAGATGCACTCTTAGAAAGACCTGCATTATTCACACACACATGCAAAGTTCCACACTCTTCTCTTATTTGCTTAAACATTGCAAAAACATCATCTTCTTGTGACACATCACATTTAATAGGTGTGAAATTGGCACCCTCAGGGAGTCTTGCCGATAATTCTTCAGCGTATGCCTACAATGCAATGAAAAAACAAAATGAATTTTCATGTGTATAAGAATTAAAAATAAATAGTAATTTGTATGAGAATAAAATAATAATAACACCCTGAAAGTCACACCCTGAAAATACATCACTAACTTGGAGGCGTTCATAATTTCTGGCACATCCAAAAACTCGTATCCCTTCACATAAGAGACCTTCAGTTATGGCAGCTCCTATACCACAGTATGCACCAGTCACCAGAGCTGTGCATCCCTTCCACCGGTCCATTTCTTGTCCTGATGTCAACAAAATATGAAGAGAAATATACTTCAAAGGCAGATTCTTAAATGACAAATAAATACTCTACTGAGATTCAAAATCTTTTAAAATTTAGGCCAAAAACCTACACAAAATAATAAGCAAATGAACTGGAACAAAAATATCTATTAAGTTTGTACTAGGAGTGGAGAAACATGTATGATAGGTGGCTCGCCCTTGAGTTACTCGGAGCAACTCCCTCACCCCTGGTGGGGAAACCCTTGAATAAAGGACTTGATACTAGTGGAGCAGCACATGCCCCAAAAAGGCCTTATTTTGGGATCTACCATGCATGAAAAAAACACCACCATGGGTCATATATCAAATTGAAGCTTAGAACTTCAGCTATAAGGATCTGGGGCATTACATTTTTTTTTTTTTTTTTTTAATGATTTTATTTATCCAGCTTCTCAAGACGAATATACACGATACAGTCGAGAACAGGTAACACAGTATAGGTTTGTGGCGTTCTACCTGCTGCTGCAGTCTACTTAGATTAACATCGATAAATATCAACAAAAAATACTACGTTCTCTGGTAAATTAGATAAGATATGGTACAATGCAAAACAATACAGTGCAATACATGGAAGACGACAATTGGAGACTTCGCAATAGGTATAAGATGAATAAATGACAATACAATGATTGGTAATACGACATTGGTGACATTTAGGAATACATGTGGAATATTCCGCTCTCCTGTGCATTAGGAGGAGGAGTTGGAGGGTGCGTCTAGTTTGAAGAGGGAGGAGGTTGTTTTTGGACATGATTTCGTCTACGTTGCTGGTTCTTCTAGATAGGGAGGCGCTACGGACGGCTCTTCCGAGCGTTCTTTCTAATTTTGCTTTGGATGTGGCATTTGCCATATCCAGGAAGCAGTAGTTATACTCTAGGTGGGGGAGGATCATGGTTTTTAGTATCCGGAAGGCTATGTTTATTGATAGGAAGGGTCTGATTCTAGCGAAGGTGGCAATGGCTGCATTTGCGTTTCTGAGGGTTAATTTTACTTGTGGGGAGATATTTAGATGGTCGTCAATTGTTGACCATAGGTACTTGAACTCATTGACCATGTCAATTGGGGTGCCATTGATGGCAAATTGTAGTGGGGCTCCGACTGGTGGGGTCCAGGGTTTAGTGGGAGGGAATAGAACCATTACATGCTCGCAGTGTGGGATGTTTTTGGCAAATTGCCAAGGAAACCGTTTTTCAGCTAAATTTGGCTAGTAGCATAGAAATATATATATATAATATATTATATATATACAATAAACATATATTTTGTCAATAGGAAACCTTACCTGTGGGACATATATATTCTAGTGGGGCATTTAAAGGGACACTTCTCACTGTTGAGGGCTAGATTATCGAGTAACGGAATTTCTACTTCATTTTCTAATATTTGGTTCACCTTACCCTACCTAACTAACTCCTGTGGATATCAAAACTCATTCAAGATCAAGATTCATATGTCAGTTGGGTTTGGCATCTGGTGTTACATAATGCCAGGCTCGACCAAATGTTGTCCATAGACTCCTGGGTTAAAGCTAGTTACTTCCCTTGTCACTTAGTGAGTGGGGGCACCACTTGACGGCTACTATTCTGTGATTTGAAATCTGGTCTATTCATTACACTTATTCAATGATTATTGAATGAGGAAACAATGTTGGTGCTCTATAATTTAGATATTGTCACACATATCCTATATGGTTACACTGAATAAGTTTCATGTGATTCTGTGACTACTCGTTTTAACTATCTTAGCCACTTTAAAATGCCCCATAGTCCGGAACCCCCACAAAGTCATCCCATGGACCGTTACCAACCAAATCATTGATCCTGTTGTGAGCTATATATAGAGAATGGGACGAGCCGGCAATAATTGAAAATTTATTGGACGAGATTCGTCCACATAAGCATGATGCCGTAGGCAGAGTGCTTATGTGGACGAATCAAGTCCAATAAATTTTCGATTATTGCTGGCGAGTTCCATTCTATATTTATTATGTGTGCATAAAATTTGATCATATATCATCAGATATCACTGAAAAAGTATTAAAGAACTCTCAGAGAGCCCCGCTGCTCCGCTGAGAGCACCACTGAGAGCACCGCTGCCTTAATTGTCAGGCCTGTGTTTACATCAGGTCAGGTCAGTATTAATTTTACTTACTGACATTGTTGAACTAAAACATTCATATCGCGGCCATTTCTTGAGATACAATAATAAAGCTTATATCATTTGATAGAGAATTTAATTATCTATTTAATGGTGTGGGTTTTATTATGTATCTTTATAATTATAGTACCAGAATCACAGGTATTGAAAAGTATACATTTCCTGAAAGAGGAATTTGTTGTCTTCGTAATGATATAAAGGTTAAAGCAATGGCATCATTTGTACTCACACAGCGAACGACGGAATGAAACAACTTATAATTTAGCCAATTGCACATCCAAAAGAATTGAAACCAATACATATTGTATAGGGTCGATTCCAGAAATTAAATGGCAATTTTGATGATTTTCACGTTTTTTGTGTATGCCATATCTTTGCCAATTCTGATCCTATAAACCTACAAATGATATGTCTGTCTTCCAAGAACAGCCTCCTCATTCCTAAATAAACTAAAAAATTATACGAATATTATTTCTACTGATTCTCATATTTGTTACTAGTACACTATTGTAATTTATACTTGATAATGCTGTAATAATCCACTTTTTGGCGAAATAATATTATTCTACCTAAATGCAGTGAATATCTATGGTTAAACCTTGGCGAATATTTGAGATTTTTACAAAATTTCAAAAAGATTAAATATCCCGACATGTCTATGTGACTATCCTAAAGTTGTATGCTTATACAACTATTCTATCTGTTAATAGGAATATCACGCTTAGACTTTGATATTTTGTTTCTAAATGTAAATAGGGCCCTTGACGACGTTTCATGGGAAGTGCCCTCATAGAAAACTATGAGTGGCCTTCTGTCATCAACTTTGACAGCAGGTACAGAGACCTCCAAGCCCACTTTGGTTTTCCATGGGGGACAGGAAATGGAGGCCTGGAAATCTCTACGTTGATCCCCAGAAACAAGAGAAGTACACGGAAAAAACGAGGGGTAGCAAGCCAGGAGGCAAGCCACTGGACAAGAAGGACAGCCCCAGGCCTAAGTGGGGCATTACGGCCGGAGGCCTGGGAGGAGGAATTGCCCCTAGGCTACCAAGACCTTTAGAGGGAGTGAGACATGGCTTCAGGATTACCAACAAAACCATGCCCTCTGATAAGGTCTTTGTTGAACTATAAATCCTGCACAGATGAGAGTGTGATCGATAGTGGAGAAACAGATAAAGGAAGAGATGAAGAATGGGAGATATATCAAATGTGAACATCCTAAGCAAATTACATCAGCCATGGGAGCCATTCCTAAACCGAACACCAGTAAGGTGAGAATTATACATGACTGTAGTAGGCCAATAGGCAGTGGTGTGAATGAATATACTGAGAAAAGACCTTTTTCATACCAATCATTACAAGGGGCAGCTGAAAAAACGAACCCCAGGCATGTGGATGGCGAAGTTAGACCTAGCCAGCACCTATAGGTCAGTTAAGATTCACCCAGATGATCAGTTTAAGTATTTAGTATCACTATAACGCATACATCATGGAAATTAATTCTCTAGTATTTATTTCCATGGCAACTCAAGGGGGATAGAATGGTAACCATGTTCAATTCAATTCAATTCAATTCAAATATTCTTTTATTGTCGAATTTCTCAAAAACAATGGTGGTTGTTCAAATCTGGCGTGCCAGCTCTTCCAGTGAGTGCCTCATTACATTATTTTCCTTGGTGACAATAATCAAAAAAAACAAACAAAACAGCAGAAATACAACAATAAGCAAGCTATCAGTGAAAGAGATAGCAGAATGGACGATTGGTTATGTGCCAAGGGGCACAACAACAGTGTTGAGGGGTCACTGCCCTTATGTGACAGAACCTAATACCTTGATATCTTACATTATTAATTAGTTTTTAATTTGGTGGCTTACAGCCAATTCATTGGTTAACATATTAAGCATATTGCTTAAATAAATTTATTAATTAATTAATGACAGTATATTGAGAGACTGATCGTTAACAGAATCTATACTTGTATCGAAGTAAGGTGGGTCGCTTGTATATCTTTCGCCCGGGTTGTTGAATCAAAGAAATGGTAAAGGATTGGAAAAAACCCTTACTATTAGTTTGGTTATTTTTGTTAATCACTAGCTTTCGGGCTATGGTGTGCCCTTCATCAGGTCATCAGAATCTATACTTTTCAATGCATCAGGATTTATATAATGAAATTGAGAAGTTAAATAGTGCTGCCATAGAAATTCATCTAGACAGTTAATGTTTTATGATCATACAGTTACAACAGAACAACCCCTTTAGGCTCAATGCAGATCAGCTGTGAAACACTAAGATAAGTTGTTCCAGCGCATAGCAGCATAGAACCTAGAGTGACCAAGTGACCAAGTGAAAAGGAGAGTAATCCTATTACAATATTCAGTATGTGGGTTTGAGTGTGTGAGCAGCTAGAGTTACATAACTAATTTGGTAACTGGACGTCAGGTGCCAAGAGGTTTTCAGTATACTTTTTAAAAGCATACTTGTCCTCATGTAACAATTTAGGGCTTATTTTTGTCACTTTTCCTGCTTGTATTTAGCTATTTTGAGGAATTTGTCTTCACAAAAACATTAGATTTGAAGGTCTTTGATGCCTTGATATTTCTAAAGAAGAAATATAGGTCTACTAGAAAAACCATTTCCATGGAAACAGATTTAGTTGTATGAATCCATTTTTCTCAACTTAGGATATATACCCTAGACTAATTTCTCCCAGAAAAATAATGATTTTTCAGAAATCTCCTGATATAGGCAAGTGTGGTATCAGAAGAAAGGTCTCGAGAAGGAGAATTCAGATTTGAAATTTGAAACTCATTTTCAAATTGGGGTAGTTCTGTTACCATGGCGACCAAAAATAAAAATTTCTTTAATTTTCTAACTCATCTGTTTTCATTTGGTTGCTATGGTAACACTCATAAAATGTTGTAAAAACTAACTTAATTTAATAGGGGAATCATTTAGATTGACTTGAGCAACACAATCAAAAAATACCCATTAAGTAGGAGTGAGTGAGTGAGTGAGTTTGGTTGCTTTACGCCCTTATCAACACATTGAAGTGTTTTATCAAGCACAGGAGAGCTGAGAGGGAGGCAGTTTATGATCATACCCAGGAAATAGAGATAGAGAAAAAGGTAGGGAGAGACAGAGAAAAAGAGACAGAAAGGCACTTTATGGATTAAGTAGGAAAATCGTCAAATTGAATACAGAGGTATCTATTTTCATACCTTCTCTATAATGGTATTCTGGTAAACCCTATAGAGGTAGGTATTATTGAATGATGTTTCCAAGGTAACCTTTAGGATTCCCCTGATGTGTTTGGTATCAAAATGTTCCTAGTGACATAACTAATTTAGACCCAACAATATCTAAATCATATATTAAAGAATATTTGAATGAAACTAAAAATAAACTAATTATCTTAATAAAACGATGCATTGCCATGGTAACCGATTTTTAGTACATAACCATTTCAAATACAGGATCTCTATGGAAAGTGCTTCAAGGTGATATATATATATCTTGTGGTGAAAGAAAGTATAAATTATATTTTTTATTCAGATATACGCATATTAATTGTAGGAACTTTACCCCCAAATTCCACTGGGGAGGCTGAGGTTGACATACACCCCACCTTTATGTACGACTCCTGTCTAATGTTTGGGGCACAGCTAGTACCCTCCATATTTAACACTCTATCCCAGGCAGTGGTGGCTATAATGAACAGGAAGGGTTTTGAAGGCATCAGTGTCTATTGCGACAATGATTTGATATTTTTCCCAACAAAGGAACAGTGTCTGATTAAACTTAATGCGCTGTGGAAACTCTGCCGGAAATTAGGCTTTGCCATCAATTACGATAAGATGGTGGGACCTGCCCAGACAGTGACTTTCCTGGGCATAGTAATTGATACAGTAACTATGATATTAGCTGAACTGGGCGTGCAGAGTAATTCATGCCGGAAAGTATTTTGTAAGCACCATCTACAAATGGATTAGGAACTTAATAAGTTCTTGGCATAGGTGCAGAGTCACTAGGGACCTGAAAGAGGATCTGGGCTGGTGGATTGATTCAATGAGCCGCTTCAATGACTCTCTCCCCATTGTAGATGCCAGACCACAATCCCCAGTCTGCCAAACGGCTGGTGGGGCAGTATACAAGGGTCACTGGGTATATGTACCCTGGAAACTCTGGACAGGCATGCATGGAAAACATATCGACATGAAAGAGGTGCTAATCCTGGAGCCAGCGGCTCATATCTTGAAGCCGATGTGGACAGACAGGAAGATAACGATATACTCAGACAACATCACAGCGGTGTCAATCATCAACAGCAGGAGAACCGACGACCCCCAGGTCATGGACTCACTGAAGAGAATTTTCACCCTGTCTGCCCAGTACAATTTCCATCTTCGGGCAATTTATTATCTGTGCGTGAGAAACAAACTGGCGGACACATGCTCCAGGCTGCACACTCAAGGTATGACAAGGCCTTTGCGGGCCACTTGGCGCAGACCTTCCTCATTATGGAGCGCCAACTATTTTCGGAGGTGGCAACGTTTAAAGCGAGTGCTTGGGCCAAAAACACAAAAAGGGCCTATTCCATCCATTTGAGGACATTTTTGAAAATTTTGGGGATTACTTGGAAAACCCCCAGTACAAGCGACAGATAAAATGCTATGTGAGTCTATCCACCAATTTTTCGTCATAAGACCTCAAAATAACCGAAATTTAGAAGTGCTTATATCATCTTGTAATTTTCATGCAATATAACCAATGGTTTAGGTGACATGTATGCGAAATTTGGAAAACTAATTTTGAAGATTGGTTTTGTATCTAGGTAGCTCTGTTACTATGTAAGGAACCGTGGGCATACATCATTAATTCCTTGATTATTGTCCGTCGCCGCCTCTAGTTGGCGGCAGGACACAGGAGACAAGGAGGGCAGCCAACCGGACTGTGCTCATGCGTTCGGTCCTTTGGTGTGAATCTCCCTCACCGTTTTGCTAGTTTTAGCGTGTTCAAGTTCAACTTGCTTCTAGAAATTTGAGTGAGTGAGTGAGATTGGTTGCTTTACGCCCTTATCAACACTTTGAAGCGTTATATCAAGGGCGGGAGAGCTGAGAGGGAGGCAGTTTATGATCATACCCAGGAAACAGAGATAGAGAAGAAGGGAGAGAGAGAGAGAGAAAAGAGACAGAAAGGCACTTTAAGGTCCCACCCAGGACCTAGAAATTTGTTTGGAGTGGAATTCTTTCCTCCTGCATTCTGGTGGAGTAGTATTTTGTCCTTCTGAAGGAAATACTTTCTCCTAGCTACTGTCAGACTTATAACTGTGTCACCCTTGTGGCTCTCTGACTTGACCTAGTTTTCTTTCGAATTCTAGTTTCTTCTCCTGACTTTATTGTTCTTCGTGGGATTTTCTGGATTTATCTACTATTCGTCATGGATCCCTCTCAGACTCAACCTACAGCTCTGACAACTCAACCGGCCGCTAACAACGCTTCTGGGGAGGATATCCCGTGTGCACAACCTCTGAACAGTAAGACCAACCCAATGGACATGTCTGTTTTCTTGGAGAGCTTGAAATCTATTCAGGTTTCTCTTGACAAGAACAATCAGTTCTCTACAGATGTGGCAGCTAGAGTTGCTGATATGGACCATTGTCTGCTGTCTCAACAGTTGGGTCGGCCCAAGCCAGGATGTCCAGGCTCACCTTGTGGGCACCCGGGGTTACATAATTTTGATTACTTTCGTAACAGTGAGTATTCTCATAATGATGATAAAGAGGATTATGATTGTGATCATCGCTTCAGATCTAGGAGCCCTAGGAGGTATCGCTCTAGGTCTAGGTCCCCCTTTATTGTTGTTGTTGTTGAAACTTTTATTTGACAATTTAAGAAATGACACTATCGGTGGGTACTGATCTCCCTACATAGGGAGGATTTAAAGCCCTACCGTATTAGATTGTTTTAAAGCCCAAACTTCATAGGATATCATGTATACATTTTCTAGGTGGGGAGGTTGTATCCAACGATCTCACATATGTATTTTATGTAATTCTCATCTGTTAAAGACGTGGGGAGCTATTTTACATGGAATTAATTATAGCAGACAACTTGTATGGATGCCGCCATTGTTGTAAGTCATGTGACGTCTGATGACGTATATGAACCACAACTCACAATGAGGCACAGGCTTTTGCCCCTGTTTTGCCTGTGTGGACATCTTATATTTCAATTGATTTAAGCCAGTTTTTTTTGTATAAACGAATGATAAGTATTGTACATCAGGTTGCCTTTGAGCCTGAATATGCCATAAACAAATGCTGGGGAGGTGTTAAATCTACTGGGGGTTAGGGTAGGCAGGGGAGAGGAGTGAAAGTGTCAAAACATTGAGGCCGTCGCCGCCATTATTACGTGTATGGCGCTCATTTTCTGTGTAGCAGGGAGAGGTTTGCATGCACAAATTAGGTGAATTACGGATATTTATAATTTGTATATAATACTAATAATTATGAATATCCAAACGTTCTCACTGCATATACATCATATAATTATGTATATATCAATGCTTTAAACTAAACAGTTGTAAGTTCAATGTTTGTTAATATATGTTCCGAGTAGAGTGACCAGTCACACCTAGTGGTTCAGTGACGTCATCAATAAACATAAATTACCACCAGTGGCGCTGTTGGTCACCAATATGTCTGCCTCCTTGTAAGAGAGAAACTGGCTGTCTTTTCTTATGTTTCTTGTGGTAAATAATGATGGCGATCATTATAATGAGGCACAAATACTCTGAAGACTATAATGTTTCTGCTATTTGCAAAAAAAAATTCTAGTTTCCTAGATAGTGTTTTGGCTTTAATAGTGCAAAGGTTACAATACACCCAAGGTCGACGACGCTTGGGTGGGCTTTGCAGATGTTGGTATATAAATTATCGGATTTTGTGCCAGAAGCACCACGCGTAAGATGGAGACAAAGCATAAATTCAACTAAAACATATACCAAAGCTCAGTATAGGTGGGATTACTGAGCGATTTTTTGTGTATACATTGTTGATCAGTTGATAATTTCGGTCAGTCCATATGGCTGTTGCTCGAGCAAGTTTTGACAATTTCTTAGCTGTGTCTGAGGACTGTAAATTGGTTTCTAAGGAATTCCAATAGTAAGGAATTTTATAATGTATAGATTTTCTAATTTGCTCAAGTCTGGGCAGTGGGCATTTGAACATAAACCTGCCGGGCCAATGCTGCCTAGTCTGTCTACATTTAACATCTAGATACCTGGAGTTAGACCTCAACCTGAAAGCTTGCTGGAGGAGGTGTAGTCACCGTCTCTCTCTCAGTGGAAGCAGGCTGAACAGTGGAAGCAGGCTGAATTGCTGATGATAGTCTTCGACATTATGGAATCTATTAGTTCTAGTTATGATTTTGGTTTGGTTTGGTTTGGATAGTTTCACCTCGCTAATAGTAATTAAAAGTTAGCAGATATACTGTGGTTTTTTTATTTTATTCTGTGAAATTCCCTATTTCATGAAACAGGGTTTGGCCTGACGAAGTCAGGCTTCATTTAGGTTACCTAAATTTTGTCGTACAATTTGGTTTCCCGTTGGAAATCAAGAATATTTTTGTTCCCAGATTCCCGGAAAATACTCTGCAGTGTCCTGCAATTTTGCAGGAATTTTATTCTGTGTCTCTTGGTTGCCTGACAATGTGTTAAGAGATGCTCTACACTCAGTTGAGTGTTGCATGTCTGACATACAGGAGCCACTTCACCTCTTAGAAGGTGCCTGTGAGTCAGTTTGGTGTGACCGGTACGAAGACGGGTCAGTATCACCTGTTCGGGTCTTGTCAGGTTATCATCTTTGAATTTTGGTGTGATTGATGGTGTGATTGCTCGCAGCTTGTTACTGTTAACACCATTCCATGTGCGCTGCCAGCTACGTTTGACATGTGCCTGCGCCACAGGTACAATGTCTGTGTCTCTAGTTATGATACGTAGGGCTCGATTTTGGAGGATTTGTAATGAGGCAAGAATGGATTTAGCAGCGGAGTCATAGAAAATATCGGATTGATCAAGTAAAGGGAGAATTGCAGTTTGTAAATCTGTGCACTTAAGTTAACATTCAGCCTGCTTCTGAGATGCTTAAAAAGCCACAACTTGTGGGATACCTTTTTTCTGATGTTAAGTATGTGCTTCTTAAATGTTAGGGGCGACGGTCCTTTTCTCCAGTTGGACTCCAAGGAAGGCCCACTGTAGAATGTCATGGTTTTTGACTTGTCTTCGTTCAATGAAATCTTGTTATTTCGACACCACAGCATAATATGATTTAGATCAAGTTGCAAATCTCGAGTGACAGACTCAATGTCTTTGCCAATTTTGCATATGATGGTGTCGTCAGCGAATAGCTGTAAATGGGAGTATTGCTCACATACACATGGGTATCATGAGCTAAGTAATATCCATGGGCTTTACATGTTTCCAAAGCACAAACCCCCATCTTTCCCTGACTTGTGCAGTGGTACATACAATTCCCCTATTGAAGGAGGGTGTGACAGGACCTGGACAAGTGACCACAGCTAAAAATAGGTGCGTACAGAAAGCTTGACGCAAGCCCAGTGATTGGATGAGAGGGATGATGAATTATTCATGAATCCCCGAAAAGTCCTAACGATGATGCAGGGCGTATGACTGAGAAAACGAAAGGAGTAAAGCTCTGTACTGGAGGATGATACTACCCTGTATAGCAATAAAACGACCACAGTCCATCAAGCTCTTAGAGGCCTAATATAGGTCTGCCTCGTCCCCTTTGGCCCATCACAATTAACCTTAAATATATAAATGGTCCTCATCGACTAAATGCCTCTCATTCTATGACATTGAAATATACAGATACCTTAATATTGTATAACAAAAATGCTATGAATGTAAAACATATTACCTTTATATTATTGTCTACTCTTCTCTGAATGTTCTTATGACTTTGATGATGAAGTTTATTTAAGTAAATAAAAGACATGTGAACAGCTAGAGCGGCCTCCTTGCTTAATGGGGATAAGAAAGTACTCCAACCATATTTATCATAACTCTTGCTAGGGCTACACACTATAAATCAATTGGAGTGTATTATTTATAATATAAGGGGCATTAATACATCATAGGTTGAGTGAGTGAGTGAGATTGGTTGCTTTACGCCCTTATCAACACTAGTGTATTATTTATAATATAAGGGGCATTAATACATCATAGGTTGAGTGAGTGAGTGAGATTGGTTGCTTTACGCCCTTATCAATACTTTGAAGTGTTATATCAAGGGCGGGAGAGCTGAGAGGGAGGCAGTTTATGATCATACCCAGGAAATAGAGATAGAGAAGAAGGGAGGGAGACAGAGAAAAGAGACAGAAAGGCACTTTAAGGTCTTACCCAGGACCATCATAGGTTGATCTAACATTGAAATATTTAGCTTCATCATCTGATTTCATTCCATAAATATACAATAACCTATTTCCAAGTACCGCAGGTCGACAGTGGTTACCAATGGCAACGCGCGAGGGTCTGTGATGCTCACGGGGTCAAAGGGGTAAGGTTGACCACTAAGCACTGGGCCGCGGTAGAAGAAACACATAAACAGCGTTAAATTTTGTCATTTCTTCTTTGGATAATTTGCTCTGATAAGGACGTTCCATACCATCCCGCTCAGAGGTATAATAAAGACTAGTATTGTGCAGAAAAGGGGACGGTAACATTGCATTGCAAGGATGGCTTGTGTAAGCCTACCAATTATAAGTAAGCACAAAGATATGTGATAGGGAATGTATGTAGGCTCCGTCGGGAGATGTCCTGACTTGGATGAGTTGTTGACGGGAGGTACAAGCACCGTGGGCCGGGGTCACCCATTACCAGGTTTCACGTAACACGGTCACCCGCTCGCCCCAGGCGACCAGAATTTGGTAAGGACTAGATCCTACCTGGCCACTGGTCCTGTGGGCGAGTGAGAATTTTGGGGGAATTGAGACCCTTTTTACCTTCTCTAAAGGCCTGCCCAAATATCGCATTTATAAGGTTTGAAATTAATGATCTGATCATGCATTTTTGCACGGAAAATTCCTTGCCAATGATAGAGGAAATAAATTTTAGACTTACATGAATAAATAGATTCTCTTTTCTTTAGTTTCTATCAATTATGAGGTATTTTAAATGTTATTCATTACATTAGTCAGCCCCCTGTCCCTGGCTCTACCTTACAACAAAAGATGCTGACAAATGCTGAGGATATTGTAAGGACTACCATATTGTGGGCGAGTGCATGATGACCACGTTTCGTGAACCCTGATTACGCCTGGGACAATATAATATGTTTTAGCAATAACAATGGGTTACCTTCACCCTTAGTTTCATTCATGGAACTCACTTTACTTTATATCAACTATCCCAGACATTCCCCTACAATTTCCCGACATCTCCAGGGGTGGTGGTGTGGGGGTTACAATTGACAAGTGCATGACATGGCATGCATATGATAGTTTACCATAGCTAAGAGGGCAAAACATTCTGTCCATGGTGATAATTTAGTTAAAGATTGACATTGTTTTAGTGACATTTCTCCGCCAAATGTATGCATTGGGCCTAAGCTCTGAGTGGTTGCTATGGATGAGCGTCCCAGACCTAGCAACAAGGTGACCGACCTCAGCGCCACCATCAGCCATTTTCACGCTACAAGACTTGATTATTCTTCTAAAATAACAAATATCAAACTTTGTTTCAACTAATTTCTTGTTTTTATACAAAACGGAGGTAGGGGTTCATGAGGAAGAGGTAGGGGTTCATGAGGAAAAGGTAGGGGTTCATGAGGAAGATGGGGTTCTTCTAATGCACCGCCGCAACTAATAAGACCCACTCCTGCTGAGCTGGAGCAGTTTAGGCAGACGCAACGTAGGCGTTTCTCTGAATTGCAGGTAAATTTGCTATTTCCTTTTGATTCAAGATCAATACAATATAAACCCATTTCACGCTTTGCCTGTCCATACAAAATTAACTAGGTTATTCTACTTCACACAAGATTAATATGCAGTTGACAAATCTTATAACTGTATTTATATACCAGTTCCTAATATATCATGAATGACAGGGCATTAACACTACCTATATGAGAAAGAACAATGAAACTTAGCATTGGCTAATTGCTAATTTGTTTTTATTTATCAACATACAATGTTATATTACATTCAAAATTCATATATATTCCTAGTTGAAATGTAGACATATCGCCTTGTATATAGACATACAGGTCATATGTAGTGTACATGTACAGGTAGAACAATATAACATTTAAACTTATAGTATACTGTTTTTCCCTTTCAGAACTTGGTAGCACAGCTCAGTCAGGAAACTAGGAATGACTTGTTGACCAGGTTCATGGAAAGGCATCAGAGCCTAGCATTTGATTTGTATAATGCTATCATCACCGAAGGCGCACAAGGTCCACAACCCCCTCCACCTCCTCTGCCCCAATGGTGCAAGTGCAACAACTGCCAACTATCCAGGAGAATGTTTGTTGCGGTTTACTCCCTCGCAACTGCATTAGCCTAACAGGAGTAAGTACCCTATTTTTATTGATGTATACAATGGAAATAACAGCTTAAGGAATAAATTAGAACCGCATAGATTTTATTACAACTATATATCAATCTGCATGTCATTGCTGAATTTGACAAATATTTAAGGGCCTTTCTCAGAGAAGTCTTGAGAGATGAGAGGTATGTTAAAAATCAGTTCCAACATGAAAAGTCAGTCACAACATGAAATCAGTCGCTATGTCAAAAGTCAATTGTAACATCAAAAGTGAGTCAGAAAGGCGATCGGAATGTCAAAAGTCAGTGGCAACATAAAAATCTGTCACAACATCAAAAGTCAGTTGCAACGTCAAATTTCAGTCGGAAAGTCAATGTGGACGAAAGTCAGTTAGACAGTCCTCCCAAAGAAAGACTGTTTCCTCAACTTCAAAGAACCATAAGCTCACAGACACCATTTGAAATCTGCATTGTATTGCTTAAATAGTTGAGTTAAATAAATAACTCCAAACCCCAGTTCCATGTCGGTTTTAATCCATACTTTAAAGCCTAAATAATGATCAATCAACTGGTACCATCCCTAAATCATAGCAATAAGCATATGTAAGTGGAACTATGACTCACAGGTCTGGTAAGTTTTACTTGAACCTGACCTGAACCAGCACCATTAGAACGGGTATCTTATGTGTGTAACATGCTCTCCCCTCTGACCTGTTGCTCGGCAAGCCACCACCTAGCAACGTCATTTCTCTAGAGATTTTCAACTGTTAAACATGTATTTATAATTTGGGTGTTGTCAAATTGGTGATGTGGTCAGAAAATTGTTTTAATGTTATGACCAACAAGCAACAAACCTGGCCTTTATATATAGCCCACCAAACTGGCCCCCCACCACTTTATATTTGACCCACTAAGCATAGCATATATCGGTGATGTGGTCAGAAAGTTGTTTAAATATTATGACCAACAAACCTTACCTTTTTTATATAGCCCACAAAGCTGGCCTCCCTTTATATATGACCCATAAAGTGCAGCATATATTGGTGGTTATATATTGCCTTCACATGGACATGAAAACTTACAAGCAGATTCATAATTCTGATAGTTCAGACATTATTGCCTCCTTCACATTGATGGATGACTGTTACACATAGAAAGGCTAGCATTATCAGTTTCTGTGAGCCAATATTAGTTACTGTGGGTAAAGATGGTGCCCTGATGTAAAATAAGGCCCACAAATAAAGTCTAAATCATCTTGCAGACATGCTGTGGTGAGAAAGTTGTGTATTTTGATATATGGCTCACAAACATGGCTCTTTATATATTTAATTGCGTTTCCCTTGAGATAAATAATAAGAAAACTCAAGGTTTTGGCTAGAGGGGGCAACCATTGCAGCCGCCGTTACCAAAGATTTTTTTGTGATCTATCATTGTGACCATTGTGGTACTTGGTTGTCTGCAGAGTGGTCTCAGGTGGCTACCTTGGCGACCCCGCAACCAAAATCAGGTGTCACTACATAACATCTATGCCTGTGTTGTCTGATGCCAATACATACTATATAGCTTTCATTTGGCACCATTCATTTGGCCTTGCAGTGACTTAGAAAGATCAATCCAGGAAGTAAGAGCACCAGTGGGTATTATTTTGCTCCTTATATAGGAGGACAAACTAGTGCAGTCCACACCTCAACCCATGTACTAGATTACTTGAATAAATACCCACCTGACAGTGGTTCTAGGTGATTTCCCCACCAACAAAATCCTCGCCGCCGATAAGCGTCATTACAGTATTTACAAATAGTAAACCCTGGCCTGGGGTGAGAATAACCTTATGCACCACACTTACCTATGGGGAAGATATATAACCAAAAATTTCTCCACAAGAAAAAGTGCTGTGAGAGGTGAGGAGTGGTTGATCACCAAGAGGTAAGTGACCTGTCCCCAGGTGAGAGTTGTGTAATTGGGTATAACAACACTAGGTGATGACAAACTGGCCGACCTCTAATTCATATAAATAAATAGGCAACATATATTGAAACATACAATCATACATACAAACGAGTGTGAAACAGGTGAAATTAACCAAATGGGCAGATGATGTAGTGGAGGTGAGGAAGAGATGACTTTTTTTTATTAAACTCAAAGCTAGGAAACCCTAATACACCTATGATACTCGGGGATCAACAGCGCTGAACTAACTTAGTCCTGCTTAGTCCAGTGTTGAGCTCAACCTTATTCTAGTGCTATTGATCAGTGTTGAGAAGTATATGCCAAATACAACTTGATTGGTCATGTCCTAAGTTCATGTTTTGGTAATCTGGCTATTTCTATAGGCAAAACGGGGTTGCTACTTTAATGAGATATTTTCAGGTTAAACTGAGTTTTAATGTTTTCTCCAATTGCAGTTCATCATGCCGAAAAGAAAATGCCATTTCATCATGCCAAATCGAGGTAAGTTTTAAGGCAATTTCACAACATTATTTGTCCAGTGTTTATAACACGGAATTAAATCTCTTTTCGTACTATAATATGATGATCTTTATAACACAGGAATTATGAATTTGTCTTCCTGTTAGTATCTTCTGAAGTGTTTCTATGTTGGCAAATTAAGTTGACATCCATAAGTATGTGTGGTTCTTAAAATGAAAAGGACACTTCAGACAAACCTCAGACTGTGGTGGTGTGGTGGGTGCAATTAGCTCCTTTAGCTGCCAAGCTTATTATCACATTTTCCCCTATGCAGATATACCCTAACACATGGACCACCCAATAAACATATTACCATTTTTAAAATTTGGATTTCAGTTGAAATAGCTCCCCATCCTCTATACTTGAGATCATCTTATCCTCTGCAAAATACAGTATAGTGATAGTGTATGAAAAAAGCTTCAAATTCTTGTTTCATGACTTTGCAGGCCTGGACACTAACAAAGAGGTGGATGCAAAGGAGTCTTAAAAAACGAAGTGTCCCCTATGTTGGTTCAAATTGTGAAGTTAAGGGTTTTGATTGTGTCAGCCATGAAGACATACTTAAAAACCCAGAGCAAAGCGCATATTCAGATAGCCATGCAAGTGAGCCTGGTTCCCATTGTGAAGACAAGGGTAATCATGAAGGGTGTCATGAAGACAAAAAACCAGACTAAAGCACCGATTCAGATATCCATGCAACTGAGCCTGATTCGCCTTGCGAAGATAAGGGTAATGATTGTGTCAGCCATGAAGACATGTTTATTAAAACAGAGCAAAGTACTGATTCAGATAGCCATGCAAGTGAGCCTGGTTTCCATAGTGAAGTCAAGGGTTATGATTGTGTCAGCCATGAAGACACACTTATTAAAACAGAGCAAAGCAATGATTCAGATAGCCATATGAGTGAGCCTGGTTCAAATTGCAATGATGTTGAGGAGGATTTCATCAGACATCAAACTGAGAAAATTGGTAAGGTTACATTTCATGAAAGTTCAGGTTTTCTGAAGCAATGTAATTCAGACATAAGATTTCCAGATCTTTTATCCATATTCTTACATATTATTTGCCACTTACTCTAAAACTTTGTTTGACAGTCAGTATTGAGATATCAATGCACTTATGTGTTTGTTCCACCATTTCATTTCATTTCAAGAATTCTTTATTGTTTCGATGACATTACAATAAGGTTATTCAACAATCTAATTAGACAAATGTCTAAGAAGTTCTTCCGTCGAGTGCCATGATGTTACTGTAGAATATCTCGTTGCTAGTCTCAATGAGTATTCTTTGAGACGGCCTCCATGCTCAAGTCACGTGATACAGGTCGCAACAACGGCCGCCATCTTTCTTTGGTGACGCCAAGCTGCTAGCAATGTGTACCGCGGTGTTGTGTGAATGTACCACCTAGTTATATAGGCCTAGAAATATCTCTCCCCAAACGCTATATAATGAAATTGCTATCGGTGTTTCCAAACATGTGAGGAAATGTACATTGTTGTAGGCCCATGAAAGTTATATAGGCCTATACATAGTAGATTTATATTTCCTTTATAGAACAAGTGCATTGAAATAAAGTTCACAGATTCTGCAACCTGCAGCTCTTCCTACTGGACTTTCAATGTAATGTGATTAATACAAACAGTTAAAATAACTGACACATTATAGTGGAGAATTCCAACTCTTCCCAGGTTATTGTAAACTTATTTATTTTCGCGCGTTAAGAACTTTGACACCTTTTCGCGTGGATTTAAATTCATGCGGCAAGCAAGTCTCACACCTTTTGACCTGGTTAATAATTATACCGTACCTTTCGCGCAGGTTTATTTTCACGGACAAAGGTAGGTGCGTGAAAATAGCGAAAATAAGTACTGCACAAACACCTAAGTATCCTAGTATACATGTTATTAATCATGGCTAGCCGCCTTATATGTGGTGAAATAGCAACAATGATGGTGGAATTGTTGTCACAGCTAAAGATAGGGCCTATTATTTTTGGCATTGAACACTCAAATGAAAATCATAAATTGGGTAATTCTCCAACTAAAAGCTTTTATTTATAGACAGAAACTGTTTGCTGAAGGTATATTTGATTTACTGTCCATGTATGAGTTGAGAATGAGATGTAAAGTATTAATATATTCTTTTAATTTTTATCAACGTCTAGGTCAACAAATCAATAATATCCCCCTCCCACAATACAGCTCTGGTTAAGGCATATCGGTACAAGCATACTAGGTTAATTGCCCCCACCCCAAACACTATATAATGATATTATAGGTAGAAAGTAGGGGTGAATCTTATGTAAACTTGTGATGCTTAAAGGTCAAGTGTAATGAAAATTTTAAACACTAAAATTGACACTAATGAACTGAGCGTTAACACCAGTATATATATATAGAGGTGTGAGGGTGGTACTACTGGTAGGCCTACTATGACTTATGGCTTGGGTAGCACTTCAAGTGATGATAGGGACCCGATGTTCATTTATTCCTACATCAGCCTTGGAGTAATATTTTCTAAGATTAGGCCTAGTATGATACCTCAAAATGACACGCACAGGTAGGAAAGACTGACTTTTTCGATTATGAATATTGACTTTTAATAAACACAAGCAAGAACACTTCCTAAAATCCGCCCGTTGACAGCCGCGCACACATTGCACAAGCCTAGCAACACCTTTGTATTCAGCCACGCGGGAATTACTACTGTCACAACCGCAGCGCCACCTGCGAAGTACCCGGATTCCCATTTCAAAGAATCCTATTGTATACTTAAAGGTGGGACATGTTTAAATACATTGTTAAAATATACACTATTATGCTATGTAACCGCAACGCCAAAAGCAGAAATAGGGACGAAACAGAGTGCAGAAAGAGAGTGCTGTAATTAGATGCTCAGGAGAGTTATCTACAACTGAAATCAATGAATTCCAAAGATTAAAAAATAAATTGGGAAATATTGAACCTTTTAAAGCTAAGGGTGCTCTTCTCAGATCTAAAGCGCCTTGGCTTAGTGAAGGGGAGAGGCCATCCAAATATTTCTTAAACTTAGAAAAATGGCAGGCTGAAAAAAAAGTCATCAAATATCTTGTTAAAGACAACCTAATAATCTCTGACTCCATGGATATCCTGGAGGAAGGGAGCAGGTTCTATAGCTCCTCATATGTAGAGCGCTTTTAAGAAGACCCTGAGAATTATGGGTTTACAAGAATTAATGAACAAACATGTTGGTTGGAGGAAGAGTACACCTATATGAGCAGACCTATTTCTGAGCATGAATGTTTTTTGCTTTGCGTGAAACCCCCATGAGTAAATCTCCAGGGTCAGATGGTTTCGGAGCAGGATTTTACAAGATATTCTGGCCCAAAAACAAGGATATGTTTATGGAAATGATAAGGGAATGTTTCACAGAAAATGAAATGTTTAGCAACCAAATAAAAGGGATCATCAGTGTAATACCCAAAAAAGATGTCGACTCCAGAATGCTCTCTAATTGGATGGAGGCCAATAACCCTTTCAAATACAGACTACAAGTTGATCTCAAAAGCCATTGCTTCCAGGATTAGTTTGTGCCTACCGAAATTAATTAATCAAGGGATGTCATTATATGGTGGACAGAGGAAAATAACATTTCAGCACTTGTGTTGTTGTTAGATTTCTCTAAAGCCTATGATTTCATTAGTTTTGGAGAAATGTCTTGTGTCCCATAATTTTAGTGATTATATAATAAGCTGGATTAAAACCCTTTTATCTGAGTCTAAGGCATGCTTTAGTAATAATGGGAGACAATCTCCCTGGTTTCAGATCCAAAGAGGAATGAAACATGGAGACCCCCTCTCATCTTCGCTGTTTATTTTGGTGGCTGAAAAGCTAGCAAACAGCATTAATAAGTAGCAATGAAAATATTAAGGGGATTAAAATAGGCAGCCAGGAGAATAAAATCCTCCAGTTCATCGATGATATAACCCTTACGCTGAAAGACGAAGCATCATTATTACGAGCACTAGAAACGATTGAAACTTTTGGCTAAGTCTCAGGGTTAACTCTTAATGTTAAGAGTGAGTGAGTGAGATTGGTTGCTTTACGCCCTTATCAACACTTTGTAGTGTTATATCAAGGGCGGGAGAGCTGAGAGGGAGGCAGTTTATGATCATACCAAGGAAATAGAGATAGAGAAGAAGGGAGAGAGAGACAGAGAAAAGAGACAGAAAGGCACTTTAAGGTCTTACCCAAGACCAGGCACTTTAAGGTCTTACCCAGGACCCCTTAATGTTAAGAAAACGCAAGGTTTTAATATTGGAGATATAGTATTACAAAATGAAATTATTCGAAATATCAAATGGGTGTGAGGAATGAAAGTTCTTGGCATCAAATTATTATACCCAAGAGATAACACTAAGATGTCAGATGTGAACTGTAATGATTTGCTGAGAAATATATATGAAGTAGCTAAATCCTTCAATCCTACCGCAATCTTTCGATTAAAGGGAAAATAAAAATTTGTAATTCCTTACTGCTTTCTAAGGGTCAGCATATCCTGTCGTGTATAAGTATTACTGAGAGACTTCCGGTTTAACTGGGAAGCAAGAAGGAGCCCGTTAACAGACTGAGGTCTCGTTGTCCCCTTTTTTCCAGGTTAGCCATGCTGACAGACGATAAAGTATAGTCAAAAGTCATAGTGAAGTACCAAAGAATGGATCGTACAGTACATATTGAGAGGGAATATATTCTAGTGAGAAAGACATTTTGTGTTAGACGCACAAGGCGTCCACCGCAATGTGGGAAGCACCATATTGGATATAAGTGAGTGCAACGACCAGTTGGACACGGTCATTAAAGCTGTAAGGACTAATTCTGGTAGAAATAAGTGAATAAAAATGAATGTAGAAACGATACCTTGATAAACCAGATAGGAAGGAATACAAAAGGCAGTGGTCAGTTAATTATTGGAGATTTAGTCAAAATCTGTAAGTTAAAAATTCTGAAATCAAATTTGCAGCCAAGGACATGTGCAGTGAGAGCTAGGATTCAGATTCAAGGAACCTGGGTCGAGCCGTAAGCAGCCACCTTGGAATACATGATATAAGCAAGTCAAATCTCTGAAATAAACAGAATCGGTCTGTCCTGAACATTTTGAGTTGGTACAAATATATGATATAGTGATACAATGAGTCAATGAACTTTTCGCCGCACAATATATTAGTATATGGGTGAAATAAAGATCGGCGTGCATTGGCTCGAGGAAGATCCAATGCGCATGTCACTAGGAACCGGAAAATAGGTCAAAAAGATCAACATCCGGTGAAATTAAGCGTGTTAGAACTTTTCTGAACATTTCTTTTCTACAGTTGAATTTTATGGATTTTAATGAAGACAACCCAAGAAAGTGCCTCTAATAAGAGAAGGAGTGAGGACATGGTTAAAAAGAACGACCCGCGTCTTTTAGCCATAGATCAGGCCACGATCTGTGACAAAGAGGCAGAAATCAGAAAGTAAATTAAAGATCTGGAATTAAACCTGGTTATTGACGGATTAAAGAAGGAAGAAAATGAAGATGGTGTGTGCTTAAAAGAAAAAGTAGCCGATGTTCTCAGGAATATCATGGGGGCGCAAAAAGGAATACAGTACGAAGTAAAGAGAATGGGAAAGGGCCTAATGGCTCCGACCCTCATTTCCTTCACCGTGCTGGCAGATGTTTAGTCAATTTGGGAGAAGAGAACTAATCTAGAGAAGGCAGTGGATGCAGAAGCTAAAAGGCTGTTCTAGATTAAAAAAGATCTTCCAGAAATAGTTAGAAGAATAGCCAGAGCCAGACCATGTGTGGCTGCGGCAAGGGCCTCAAGGAGGTATGATGAGGTGATCAACACTCATGGAGATATCATCTTAGGCAGGAGAAGATATAAGTACAACCAATTGGAGATGTTGCCGAAACAATCTACACCACCTTTTCTGGCCAAACGTGAAGATGAGTTTACATTTGTTTTTTTCACTAGAGAGTGTCCCGTTTCGAACCACTACATGGTGAAATTTAAGGTAGGAAGAAAATGGTTCAATTGCATGGAACAATACTTAGCATACTCAAAAGTCATGCTAGATAACAACCTGCAGAAAGTGGAATTTGTATTAGACTTCGAGGATCTTGACTGACGCCTTTGTCTCCGACGAAATCTGGGACAAATGGGAAGAGGATTTAATGGATGTACTAACCAGAGGGCTTCGAAGAAAAGTCAAGTATAACTACCATATAGCCGATTACCTGTTGGCAACTGGTAATAAGATCATCGGTGAGGCCTCCCCATCTCAATCCTATTGGGGTATAGGCTTCAGTCTCTACAATAAAGAGGTGCTGAACCAGGAGAAATGGGCAACAAACGGCAACCTGCTGGGCAGAGCCTGGATGATAGTAAGAAGCAGGCTGGTAAAGAAGAGAGAGAAGGAAGAAGCAGAGGGAGGCAAAGCAAGAGAAAAGATGGAAGTGTTGGCGGTCAAGGCTTCAGGATAAACATTTGTTAAGAATAGTTGTCACAATGATAGACCCTGTCCACCAATACAATGTATAATTATGCAGCATTAATGAGATATTTTCCCATGTTTAAATGGGTAATATTAACTCGAACAGAAGAGTATGGTATTGTTCGACTCAAAAGGATTCAATTTTAAACTTATTAAGGTAATATCAAAATTCATCAAAATGCACAAACAAAGAGTTAATAGGGAAAAGCAGATAAAAAAATCATTTACTGGGTCGGTGCTATCTCAAAAGGTGTATAAAAGAGAAATATGTTCATATCCTTAAAGGAGGGGAATAATATTCATTTTTATTCACTTAATGTGAACGGTGCTGCCAACATTGTTAAAAGAAAAGCATTTTTCAGAATGTTAAACCAGAAAAGATCTATTTTTGCTCTACAAGAAGCCCATTGTATGGTTAATGAGATTAAAATATGGAAGAATCAGTGGCAAGGTGTATCACATTTTATCCATGGTAAGAGTAACGCTAGAGGCGTTGCAATATTAATATCCAAAGATCTTAACGTTGAGATTAATAAGAAAGGTGGATATGATTTGGGGAGAATAGCATATATTGATATGTCAGTAGAACAAAAAAAGTTGTCGGTTTTCTCTATATATTTTCCTACCAAGGATAGATATAAGGAGCTGATAGCAATGTGCGATTCTTTTAAGAAAATAATTGAAACCAAAATAGATTTCTCTACCATACTGATGGGCGATTTTAACCTGAATATTGTATGCGAGGACGAATTTTTAAACCTGAGCAAATTTCAAAAAATTAAATATCCCGACATGACAATCGGACTTTCCTAAAATTGAATGCTTATACAACTATTCTATCTATTAATAGGGATATGATGCTTAGGTTTTGATATATTGTTTCCACATGTAAATAGGGCCCTTGTCAACGTTTCAGGAGAAGTGCCCATATGACACAAACATTTATGTAGAATTCATTTTTTTTTTAAAGTAATACATTTTTTAACTGTTAGAATACCTGTACGTTTACTTATATGCATTGAAATTGAAAACGAAACCAGCAGTAGTTAATCAATATGAGAAAATATGAATAATCAAATAAGTGAGAGCCTATCTAACATGATAACATATAAATTAGCATCTGTTTCAGCAATGGTTCACACTGGTATGGGACCAGACCATGTCACAACATTCCTATCTGGACTTGACACCAAAACCTTGAAAGCCCATGAAAAAAGCTTGTACGGTCCATTTAAGGAAGTCACAGATATTACATGCAGAGACTACTTAGAGCAAGAAAAGAGGTTTCTGGGTTAACCAGGGTTAAACGTGCCAGCCACTCCTCCAGTGTAGGCGAGACAAAGTGCACTATCGCTGCACTTGCCTCTGGGCACTCAAGCTGACCAGTTGTCCCTGGACGTAGCGGTCACCTTAGCAACATGTCTTAACCACTCTCATCATTGACTGAGGAAGATTTTGTATTCCATGACTGGGCAAAAAGATATGGACTGACCAGAGATATGACAACAATACTTGTCAAAGAGGCATATAACTTGCTGACCATCTTGAAAGTAATTTCGTCCACAGGAGTGAGCAGAATAGGGCTACCGATTGGGCAGGACATTGCTTTTCGTTCTGCCCTCAGAGATTTGGGCAATCTCGATGGAGGAATCTAAGCTAATGCAGTCGACCAAAGGGATAAGAAACTGGACCAATCCCAATCTCATGGCATGTTCGAGGAAAAGCAGAATGAAGGAGATTCCTCAGAGGATGAGGACATTACGAGTGGTCAAAAAGATTAAGAGGGCCTGGAGGCGGAGAAACTTGAGAAAGAGCTTGACGCCCTTAGAGGCAAAAAGAGGAACCGACATTTGGTCTACCCCCCCCCCCGCATAACCTTGTAATCAGCGCATCTAAGAAGAAAGTGTTTAAGGTCGCACAGTTTGTGCCAGAACAAGTGGCTAAAAGATTGGCTTCTAGAGCAAAAGAGCGAGTAGTGTACGAGGCAGGAGCAGATGGAAAACTTAGCCTGAAGCAGGACGAGGGCAAGAACCCATACTTGACGATGGCTGAGTGGGGAGCGGCCAGCATGAGGGTGATGTACCATCTATTATCCGTTGACCACCTCAGTAGGGACCGGGTGGAGCAGCATATGGCGTACATAGTTACTGGGTTCGATCTAGTGGTGAACTATGAGTGGGCTTCTATTCTCGCGTATGCCAAAAGATACCGAGAACTGCAGGCCCAGTTTGATTTTGTCTGGGGAATGGAACCAGCTATGTCCGCCACTCCTCTACTAATCCCCAGAACGAAAAAGGATATAAAAGGTGCAGATAAGTCCAAGGCCAGGTTTACTAAGGCCTCCATGGGGGAGAAAAGTGATATTTGTTGTGCCTTTCAGAAGTTTGGGAGATGTAACTACGGAGACAAGTGCAAGTTCTCTCACACCAAACAGCAGCCTGAGTAAAAAAACTCAGCAGCGGGCTGCCAACAGGTGCCAGAATAACATGTGGTGTGTTAATCCCTCAAGAATGGGAAAAGCTCCTCCCATTGGATTACAGGAAAAGGGATTTTGTGTTGGACGGAGTACACAATGGTTTCAGAATAGTCAACAGGAATTAGAAAGCGTTAAGGTAGACAATTACAAATCTGCCACTGACCCGGCTGTGAGGGGTCAAGTCGAGAACCAGATTAGAGATGAATCAGCCAATGGATGATACAAGATCTGCCAGTCACCCGTGAAGATAATCTCAGCTCTGGGAGCATTTTCCAAAGGCCGGCTTCACCAAGGTCAGGCTGATACATGATTGCAGCAGGCCCCATGGATGAGCCATTAACGACCTAGCAATCAGTGAGCCTTTCTCCTACAGATCACTACAGGACGCAACTGCCATGATAGACACCAAAACTGGACTTGGCCAGTGCTTATCGGTCTGTGCCCAACCATCCACAAGATCATCAGCTGGCTGGGCTGGCTTGGAAGTTTGGTTATGACACCGAGGAGACTTTTATGTACGACACAAGATTAATGTTTGGGGCGCGCCTGGCCCCAGCCATCTTTAATGACCTATCACAAGGAGTGGTGGCAATCATGAGTGCAGCAGGACATGACAACTTAATCGCCTACTGTGACAACTACCTCATTTGTGCCAAATCAGAGCAGGAATGTCGGGATACGTTGACTGAGTTATGGAGAGTCTGCAGACAGCTGGGGTTTGCCATTAACTACAGCAAAATGGTAGGCTCAGCTAAGGAAGTAACATTCTTAGGGGTTGTCATCAATATAGACTCCATGACCTTAGCGCTACCTCAGGACAAATTACATCAAACAAAACAGCTGCTGCAGGAAGTGCTTCAGACACCCTATATCACCAGGAGGGGTCTGCAGAAGCTAGTGGGGAAACTTAACTGGGCTGCTAGGGTGGTACACGGTGGCAGGTTTTTCCTGGATAGCCTTTTCAGAAGGATAAGAACACTGAAAGGAGCAAATCACAAGTGTAGAATGTCTAAGGACATGAGGGATGACCTTCAATGGTGGGTTGATTACATGCAGATCTTTAATGGTGTGCTCCCCATTACGGAGGACAGGTCTTGGACTCCTGTAGTTGTAGAGGCTTGCCCCATAGCGGTTGGTGCTGTGTACAAGGGCGAGTGGATTTATGTACCCTGGGGAGGTTGGCTGGTGAGTGAGTGAGTGAGATTGGTGGCTTTACGCCCTTATCAACACTTTGAAGTGTTATATCAAGGGCAGGAGAGCTGAGAGGGAGGCAGTTTATGATCATACCCAGGAAACAGAGATAGAGAAGAAGGGAGAGAGAGACAGAGAAAAAAGACAGAAAGGCACTTTAAGGTCCCACCCAGGACCAGAGGTTGGCTGGAGATGACCAACAAACAAATGATGACCAAATAAACTTTAAGGAAATAGCCATACTGGAGGCAGCTTGCCACCTCTTCGGCCAAGCCTGGGCCAACAAGAGGATAGACATCTACTCGGATAACATTACGGCTGTGGCATCCATCAGCAGAGGAAGATCAAGCGACCCCAAGGTGTGTCAGTCTCTGAAGCGTGTGTTTACCCTGTCAGCAAGGTACAACTTCATCATTCGAGCAAAGTATTATGCTGGTATTACGAACAGGCGGGCTGATGCTTGCTCAAGACTACACACCCCCTCTAACCGAAGGGCATTTGGAGATATTCTAAGATCCACCTTCCTCCATTAGAGAGAGAGAGAGAGAGGTGGAAGGATACAAGAACCAAGCCTGGGCGGATAAAGCGAGGAAGGCTTATGCCACCCATAGGAGGTCATATGTGAAATCCTGCAGGCTAATTGAAGTGCAACCAATTCCAGCGTCAACAGAGACAATATGTTCATCGCTTGGCTCGTAGATTAACTCATTCCTCTATCAAACTGTATATAAAGATCATCACGATCATGCACAAGGAAGCAGGTCTGGAGAACCCATTGGCGGATAACTTCAGCGTTCGCAAGACCCTTCGGGGAGTACATAGGGTAAAAGGAGAGGCTAATCTCCAGAAAGAAGCAATTACCGCTGATAGTCTGAGAGCCATCAGACCGTCAGAAAGACTGCCGAGTTTGCACTTTATACAACCACCAAAAAAAAATAAATACCAGCACCTGCTTCCAAAACTATGAAGGAAGTTCCAAGGGAATGGAACCTGACTTGGCTGCTGACTTGGTCAAACAGTTAGAAATGCAGCAGAATCATGTTAAGGCCATCATTATGGATGATGACTCCACCACAACCACAAGAATAAGACAGGAGCTGCCTCATGAAGTAGTTAAGTATAGTGACTTCATGCATGTGCGAAAGCAAGCATGTGACTTCATCATTTTATCCATTACAGAAGATGCACCGTATTTTGACTACAGATGTGATATAAAGTACGGGAGGCCTACTTCACTAAGTGTTTTTCATATGCTGTGCATTAAGCCAAAGGAGATGTAGATTCTGTAAAGGTTTCATTGAAAGCCATTGTCCCCCATGCCTTTGGGGATCATGAATTCGGTGGTACATGGTGCACAGCAGATGCAAACCACAAATAAGGTTGTGTTCCACATACAAGGCAAACGACCGACAAAAGACGACCGACAATCGTGTATGTGGATACCAGGTCACCGACAATCGGTGACCCCCTCACGATTGTCGGTGGCTTGTCGGTGACCTGTCGTGGACCCCTCCAGACATCATGGAGGGGTGAATGACTTCATCATTTTATCCATTACAGAAGATGCACCGTATTTTGACTACAGATGTGATATAAAGTACGGGAGGCCTACTTCACTAAGTGTTTTTCATATGCTGTGCATTAAGCCAAAGGAGATGTAGATTCTGTAAAGGTTTCATTGAAAGCCATTGTCCCCCATGCCTTTGGGGATCATGAATTCGGTGGTACATGGTGCACAGCAGATGCAAACCACAAATAAGGTTGTGTTCCACATACAAGGCAAACGACCGACAAAAGACGACCGACAATCGGTGTATGTGGATATGTATGTGGATATGTGTATGTGGATACCAGGTCACCGACAATCGGTGACCCCCTCACGATTGTCGGTGGCTTGTCGGTGACCTGTCGTGGACCCCTCCAGACATCATGGAGGGGTGAATGACTTCATCATTTTATCCATTACAGAAGATGCACCGTATTTTGACTACAGATGTGATATAAAGTATGGGAGGCCTACTTCACTAAGTGTTTTTCATATGCTGTGCATTAAGCCAAAGGAGATGTAGATTCTGTAAAGGTTTCATTGAAAGCCATTGTCCCCCATGCCTTTGGGGATCATGAATTCGGTGGTACATGGTGCACAGCAGATGCAAACCACAAATAAGGTTGTGTTCCACATACAAGGCAAACGACCGACAAAAGACGACCGACAATTGTGTATGTGGATACCAGGTCACCGACAATCGGTGACCCCCTCACGATTGTCGGTGGCTTGTCGGTGACCTGTCGTGGACCCCTCCAGACAAGTTAAAAAATTTTAGAACTTGTCGGGAGGGGTGACCAATTGTTGTGACCCTAAATTTTTGTCGGCACCCTATTTTTGGGGGGTTGGGCTCGCTTTGGGGCAAAACTCAAGGTACCTAAGATCTTGATTAGCCTCCTGTTTATTTCTGTTCACTTGTTCGAACTTTAGACTCTTTGTACATTTATTTTGATGGTTAAAATTGATTTATATACAATTGGCCTGATGAAGGCCAATAACGGCCGAAAGCTAGTGAAAATAAAACCCAATAATCACAAAACTCTGGGATTTTTACTACACCCACAAGTTAACTAGAAAGAAAACAACCGGACCCTCCGCCATAAACGACTGCCTTCCGCTTATTCCATTGTATACAATTTGTTGCCATTCATATTAAATATTTGGGTTTGTGCATGGTTTGTGGGTAAATAATAAACTCCTGTGAACTTTAGAGTATGTTTGTACATCTATTGTTATCATTTAAATTTATTTTATACAATTCATAGCCATTTTAATAGAATAATGTGGTTTATGCAGGTATCAGGATATACCCATCATTCTGATAAATAAAACATACTATAAAAATTGTGAAGTATAGTGTCGACTAGTGGTGCCAAAGAGGGCTCCTGAGGGGGGGGGGGGTCTGAATTTTCTTGTCACTACCAAAAAACAGCATTTGTCACTAAGAAAATTCTTTTGTCCTTTGTCACTTAACTTTTAGGCGGTACACCTTACCTTTAAGAATGTTTACGTTACCAAGGTAACCAGAAAAATCCCCACCCTCTTTTCTTCCTTTATTCTCCTGTACATTGGTCAGCACCCTACTAACCTTGTCACCCCTAGTTTATTACCCTTGTTCTTTGATTCATAGTAACCGTCTTAGAGTCCCTTTTGAACGTGCCTCTTGGAGGGCTAAGACGTTATTCCAAAATGTCTAATGCGTGGACCATACTATTTGTGTGTCTTGTGGTATGCATAAACATTTCAGAAGCATATAGATGTGCAAAAAGGTGCACATGCTTTAGGCAAAGAAGCATTGTTAAATGCTCCAACAAGAACCTCTATGGTTACCCCGATCTGATGTATCTGAGAGGGTACAGAAAAGTGGATTTGCACGGGAACAACCTACGAAAGCTACCTCCTCTCTACTACTTTGCGATATTTGAAAGGATCGATCTGAGAAACAATCTTATACAGTGCTATGAGAGACCCCATCCTAAGGTTATTTTGGATTACTGCCCAGTTTATGATTTTTCCAATACCACCACCATGGATCCGACAACTAACACTACCGATCGATCAAACCTAACTGGAATTATGGCAAATACCTCGAAAGGAAAAGAAAATGGTCCCTCCCTCTATTTGGGAATCACTAGCGGTTCTTTGGTCGGCTTCGGTTTAATTATCTCCATTATTATTGGGTTTTATGTGAAGAGACAAATTAGAATGCCCCCGACAAATGCACGAAGAACATCATAAAGACACCACACCGCAGCACCGGGAAACAGGCGCGGACAACACCGATGAAACTTAAGTGAAACAGCCGGCTACCGAACAACAAACCCCAAAGGTATATAGGCTTCATTGTTTTTTGGTAGAAATAACTGTAACGATAAGCATGTTGTGCGCAAAATATAAAAAAAGATATATATTGTAGATCCATTTTTTTCCCCTTTGTATTAATATAGGAAACATGCGAAAGTGTTGCTGCTGCGCAGAGCGCTCCTGGCCATTATGATGCACCCACATTTGTTCAGGAATTCGAACCTTCTGCCCTTACAGGAGTGGATGGTAGAAGGGCTGGCAAGCGCCCCATCATATAATGAACTGCGCTTTATAGTCGTTGGCTGCCCGTGTCGATTTGTCAATTTAAGAATAGGCCTTGTCGACTTCCGGTTGTGTGAGAGAAAGAGAAAGTAGAGCGTTTCGCGCTCGTCCCCTAATCCTCTTTTTTTTTCAGCCAGAAGAAAGTTTGCAAGTGTCAAACAGAGGAAGAAGGTATATGAATGTACCTACGTTGTTTGGAGAATATAGCTGTGAGTGATCAATGTACAAGTGAGCCAGATTTTAGAGGAGAAATTTAAGACGGTGGAGCTTGCCATTCCTCGTGGAGACGTTCGGCCATCTTGCCTTCACACGCTGGAGGAACCCTGGAGTACCGGATGAACTATACATAGGAGGATCTACGTTAGACAAAAGCACAATTGGACTAAATTGAAGAGGTGAATAGACAATAGTTTTACATGCTGACATGGTGTGGATTTATGCTAATAGAGACTAGAGCGTTTCTGAGAGACTTTATCTTGACGGGATAGAGCAGCTTAGTGTGAGGGTATTATCGCCCACAGGCTCGGAGGAATCAAAACAATAACAAACGAAAATTCGCTCAGACCAAGCGAAGGTTCTGTACAAAGGTAAAATTTGATGTTCAAACGTGAAAAGACCATAATTCATACCAGTAACCATTCTTGGGAAGATTTAAATGAAGACTTAAGCCGACAATGAAAAGTAGTAAATCGCTGAAGTTGGTAACCTCCCGGAAGTTAAAATTGTCGAAGAAGAACGACCTTGACCTTCATTAAGTGTCCTTGAACCTGGCTAAGCTTGTGAACGGCCGCATGACGGGTGAACAGCTGTCTCACAAGAGGGCCAGGACTGACGAAGGGGAAGAAAGTGCTGAGAAGAGAGAAAAGAAAATAGAAAAAGCCATGACAGAGAATATAAAGGATGACCTAGACCTGTCTGCATCGAGTGATTCATATGATGAGGATGAGGAGGAGGAAGGGATGGAAAAAGAGATCACTGACGAGGGTGAACATGACGAGGCTGTCTGCAGGCGATGATATGTCAATGAAGCAGTTGATGGTGCATATGAGTGGCCAGCTAAACACATGTGTGGCAGAAATAAAGGGTGTCAAAAAGAATAAAGAGACTCTAAAGAAACATGCTAAGGTGATTAGAGTACAGTCAGGTGTGATGAACGACGGAAAGCACAAGAAAAAAGTGTAAGGGATGAGGCCAGGTTCCAGGCTCTAAAGAAACAACAGGATGACACCAAGAAACAGGTGGACAGACAATATCCAAGGCAGAGAACCAGGAGATATTTGGGTTTTTCAGGCAAGATTCGCCCTTGTCAAACCATTACAACTCCCAATTCAGTCTTAATGGTTGTGATTTTACTTCAATGGAGCAGTACCTTACTTACTCCTGCTTGAGGGCTGCTGAGGATCCAACAAGGGCTAGGGCTGTCCTTAGCCTACATGATGTCAACATGTTAAAGAAGACATTAAATGCAGAGAGAAATGCAGCGTCCAAGCACTACTTGGCTTGGTTCGCCAGGATCAACGGGGTAGTGGAGCCAAAGCAAGATCTAATGAGCATGTTACAGAATATCTACTCAGCACTGGCACCAAAACCCTAGCTGAAGCTTCGCCAGGAGATCCAGTATGGGGAGTTGGTATAGGACTGAGGAACCCAGACTTATTCGACAAGTCTAAATGGCCCACAGAGGGGAATATCATGGGCACTCAGTGGATGAGGATCAGGGAGTCCATTCGTGCTAATAGAGAGAAGAAGGGCGCGAAAGGGAAATGAATGGGGCATGACTGGTCCACGGCCTCTTTCTGGTAATCCAAGATGGAGGACACCATCACCGCTCCGACCAATTCGCAACAAGAAAACGAAGAAATTCAAGCCACACAGTTGATGGAGAATGACAAAAACAATTCTAGGAACTTTCTATCGTTAAATGTTAATGGTGCTAGCCAGTTAAAAAAAAGAAAAGCAATACTTAGTCATTTACTGGGTCATAAAAGAACTATCTCGGCTCTCCAAGAAACCCATAGTACCAGAGAGTCAGAGCAAGTGTGGCGCACTCAAGGGCCAGGAAAATGTGTTTTTGGCCATGGTGCTTCCAATAAAAAGGGTGTAATGATTTTAATATCTCCAGATCTTGATGTGAAAATTTTAGAAGAAGGATGTGATGGGGACGGTCGATTTGTTTATGCTATTGTTGAAATGAAAGATATGAAAATATGTGTAGTATCTATGTATCTCCCTAACGCATGTTTTGCCAAAAAGCAAATTGAAATGTTTGAGAGCGTGTCTAAGAGGTTGGAGGTCTTGAATTTCGATAGTCTGGTGGTAATGGGTGACTTTAATTTAGAGCTAATGGGGGACCCAAGAGACAAGGCTAGAATGGAATTTGTGAGTTTTTTAGAAGAGCTGGAATTGGAAGATGCACTGGCGTCCTTTAATGCCACTGACCATACCTGGAGGAGGAAGCATCAAAAGTCTAGATTAGACTATATATTTGTTCAGGATAATATAAGAGTCATGGCGACTGGGGCTCATCTTAAAATTACTCAGCTGTCGGATCATAAAGAAGCTCATCTAGCCTATAGGGGGGGGGGGGAGGGGGAGGGGAAAAGGCTATTGGAAATTTAATAATAACCTACTTGACCGAGAGGAATATGTGGAAGGGGTGCGAGATATAATACATGAGTACGAAGAGAGTGAGCACAACATTAGCGACAGTTTTAAATGGCATTTGATTAAAAATGACTGCAAAAGTCTAGCCATTAAAATTGGTGCCAGGGATGCCAGAACACGCAGGGAGAGAGAGAAGGAATTAAGGGAAAGGTTGGAACTTCTGGACAAAATTAATAATTTGGATGAAGCGCAGGTGGAGGAGATGAAAAATATAAAATCTCACCTGGAGGCTAGAAGTATTGCTAAGGCAGAAGGGGCATTGTTTAGATCTAAAGCACACTGGGCTAGGGCTGGGGAAAAACCAACCAAGTATTTCCTGAGAATGGAAAAGAAGGAGGGGGGCAAGAGGGCTATAAATCATTTGTTCGTGGGTGATGATTTAATAGAGGACCAAAGAGAGATAGTTGAGGAAGGGAAGAGATTTCATAGAAACTTATATGAATTACAAGACTTAGACAGTGAGAAAGCGGATGCCTTTTTGAATAATTTTGAAGAATAAGTGACACTCATCATGAAAGGTTAGAGAGAAATATCAGAGCACGAAGTGTGGTTAACAGTTTCCCAAATGAACAATGGAAAATCCCCAGGTAGAGATGGCTTGTCTGTAGAGTTTTATAAATATTTTTGGCCTGATATCAAAAATATATTTTGAAAAATGATTGATGATGTAAAAAAAAAACAAACAATGTACTGGGATCAATACCAGGGGGTCATTTCGGTTATACCCAAGAAGGGGGTTGACCTTAGACATCTCAAAAACTGGGGGCCTATTACCCTTTTGAATGTCAATTATAAGATTGTATCTAAATTGATAGGAGAGAGAATTAAATCTGTACTCGACAATGTTATAAATGAAGATCAATATGGATTTATGAGTAATCAGTATATAGGGGTTGCTGTGAGACGAATTCATGATATTTTAAGCTATCAGAAAATCAACAAGAGAAATGGAAGAATTGTAACTGTCGACTTCCAGAAGGCGTACGATTCTATTGGATGGGAGTTTCTCTTTAAATGTTTGAACGTGTTGAATTTACCTCAATACCTTGTTGAATGGGTGAAAATTTTATTACAAGGCTCAAAAGCGTGTTTTGCCTCGAACGGGCATTTGTCTGATTTCTTTGAAATACAGAGGGGGTGAAGCAGGGGGACCCCATTTCGCCATATCTCTTTACGATCGCTGTAGAATTTATGTCTGATTATATAAGAAATGATCCGAATATTAAAGGTATTATGACTGGAAAGATAGAACAAAAAATTGTGCAATATGCCGATGACACTACCTTATTTACCGCTGATGACGAATCTATGGTTAAAGCAATGCAGGTAGTCAAGAATTTTGGTGAGGGCTCAGGGTTAAAACTTAATCTGAACAAAACTAAGGGAATAAAAATTCATGGGAGGGGGAAGGGAAGCTGGAGTGGACTGGCAAAATTCGATTAAAATTCTGGGAATTCATATTTTCAACCCTTACCATAGAGAGAGAGCAAGCCACCAATTACCAGGAAGCATTGGCTAAGATGAGGGGTGTTGTAGGCGTATGGAGTTTGAGAAATCTTTCTTTAAAAGGCAAGGCAGTAGTAAATAACACCTTTATCTTACCCATCGTACAACATGTTCTAGCTTGTGTTAGACTAGAAAAAAATGTGATTAAAGAGATCAAGAAGATCACAAAATCTATGATGTGGGGAAGGAGGGGGGTCAAAATTAGTAATGATTTTTTGAAGCAGAGCTTCGAAAATGGAGGCCTCAATGTGAGATGTATCGATGAAATCCAAACAAATAGAATCAAGTGGATTCAACGAATGCTATTATGTAATCAACCAAAATGGGTAGGAATAAGTGAGGCTTTTTATGGTGAAGAAATTAATCAAACAATGAACAAATGTATGCCCCGAAAAACCATGAGTGGATTTTATACTGATGTTTTTAGTATATGGAACAATGTGTATTATAATTCTGAACCTGTAACAGGGGAAGGAATATACCTTGAAAGAATTTGGTCTAATCAGTTCATCAGAAAAGGAGAAAAACTACTCAAAAATGAGGACTGGAGAGACAGTGGCATAGTAATTATTGGGGACCTCCTGAATGAGGATAAAAAAATCATGTCAACGGAGGAGTTGAAAAATAAATTTGGAATTTGTTGTGATATTTGGGACAGATTAAAATTGGTCTGTGCCATCCCAAGAAGCTGGTTGCAGAAATTGGCTTCGGAAAATTTTGTTATACCCAAGAAAAAAGGTGTGAGGTTTAAAATAAATAACACAATGTTTAATATTAACGACTTAAAGAACAAGTATGTATACGGAGAGCTAGCAAAGTTATCTAAGCCAGAATATGAAAAGTTAGATGGCTGGAATGAGGTGCTAAGTTATGAAGGGTTCAGAAGTACCAAAGATGTATGGAAGAAAAAGTTTATTATTCCCTATGAATGCAACAAAATAGCTAAATGGCAAGCTCTACAGTTTAGAATCTTCCACAGGACCATTGGTTGCAATGCTTACTTGACTCAAATTAAGTATATGAATTCACCAAAATGTAATTTCTGTGATGAGGTAGACTCAATTGATCACTTCTTCATCTTGTGTGAAAGGCCTAAAGCTCTGTGGCGAAGATTGGAGGAATGGATACATGATAGTGTATTATTGTTGAATTTCAATATTAACGACTTTAACTGTACAAACATTCTGCTAGGATATAGTGGGGAGTGTACTCAAAAAAATTTCCTAAATTGGATTGTGATGGTTGCAAAATACTATATTTATCGACAAAAAATATTCCATAACAATGAGATTGTATTCGCTGCGTTTATTAATGAAGCCAACTTATATATGAGAATGATGGAGTACAATTTATCTATACAAGGGCTTGAGAAATCCTATACAAAGCGGTGGAGAAAGCTGCTTGAAGAAGTCGAATATTTGTCAGCTGTTTAACGTTTTATTTTTTCCTTGTGTTATAGAAGATAATGTGGTCTTCACCGTTAAAGTTTGAACATCCTTCTTATATGATTACCTTTGTCTGCTGAGAAAATAGAAAATACAAAAAAAACTAAAAAATATAAGGGACACAATATTAACTTTGTCTTAAGAGTTGTACAAGCCACGATGGCAGGTTATATTTGAATAAAACCTTTTAATAAACAAAAAAAAAAAGAATAGGCCTTGTCGATCGTAAGAACAGGCCATGTCGATTTAACCCCTCAAGAGCCCTCCAAAGGTGCTTATTAATAGTTTAATGACAAGGTAAAACACCAGGGGTCCTTTTTGTCCCTATTTGGTCGATCATGTGACGCCTCCAAGCGTAAAAATAGCATTGGCGTCTCGGTCTACTAGGTTAAAGCGCTTCAAGTATATTTCACACGTGCTAACAATATGGTCAGAGCAACTCGTGCTACAAGTGTAAAGGATGGGAATTCAAACACTGGATCGGTGAAGAAGAAGGCTGTGGTGAAACACAAACCGAAAGGCGGTAAATTAGCTAAAGGAAAGGCGCCGAAACCAAAGCCAGCGAAAAATGTTGACCATGAGGGTGCTGATGCAAGGGACACATCCGTAGAGCCTGAGCCCGAGTCTAAGGTGTTGGACCTTAGCCAGCACAGTAAGCGTGGTAAGTAGTCGCAATATATGTGGATGATGACCAATATATATATATAAAAATTATTATTGTTACCACTGGGATTCTTAATTAATTAAGGAGATATTATTATTTGTGCGATAATTTTTTTTTGGGGGGTGGGGGTTGTGGGAGGTGTGGGGTGACCAGGTTGAGGGCAGTAATGCATGGTTGATGTGTGATTTTTACTTTATGTGTTTAATCTTTGACACGGTTACTATTAAAAAACATTAAAAGATGTATTTTTAAATATATATATAATTATATGTAATTATATCGACGATTTCAACAAGTACCACATATATTTATATTTTAATATGAACCTTGTATGTACTTTAGTTATGAAGAAGATCTAGATTATGTTGGGTGTTTAATTTAATTGTTAGCTTCAGGCTATTTTTCTGTGGTATTTGACTAGTTGATTAAATTTAAATTGATTGTGTCATGTCTATTATACTTTATAGAGATTGACCATCATCCCAAAAACCAAGTGCACGACTTGTCAATGAAGAAAACGGAGCGTGAGTCAGATTTGTTGGGCCCTGAGAAGCCTGAAGAGGAAAAAAAGGCTGCTGAGGAAGAGAAGTCTGTGGAGGAAGAGAAGGCTGAGGAGGAAGAGAAGGCTGAGGAAGAAGAGAAGTCTGAGGAGGAGGAAGAGAAGTTTGAGGAGGAGGACGAGAATCGTGAGGAGGAAGACAGGTGTGAGGAGGACCAGCAGGAAGAGAATGAAGAGAAGCATGAGGAAGGGCCAGATAATGATAGTGGTGAGGTAGACTACAGCCACGCAAGTCACCTCGCAAACTCACAAAAAAAAAGCATGCCATGGTGGTGGTGACTCCAACTGTACCACCGATCATGCACTTCATTTAAATAATGCATACACATATCATAAAATAACCGATGTAACTGGTGCAATTGTAATGAATTGTTGTTACAGCTAGATCTACAACATTTATGTACGTTCCTACTTAATATCTCGCCAATTTGCCCACTTTCCTGTACCTGACTGTATACTAGAATAGCAACATTTATACTCAAATATCTATTTTTTCCACATATTTTTCTATATTGCAGCTGAACAAGTTGTTGCTGAAATGACATCGATGCGGAACACGTATGGGCATCACAAAGACAAGTCAGGAGCAGCAGTTGACGACATCCCTCCACGTGCAAGAGAGCGTTACGATCTGCTACATTTTCTTCACAATTACATCGTACCAAAGGGACACAGTAGGAGCAATTTAAAGGTAAGTACAACCCTGCCATGGCCTCGTTGCATACTCGAGTCAGTACAGAATCTAAGAAAGTATAGGAAATGTCGCCCTTATTTAAGTCTCACTTTGGAATGAATTATGTCCACCGATAAGTTAGCAATTTGGGACAGTGCTGCTATTTAAAATTATTAAATTAAATAATATGTTTCCCTTAAATCGTTGCTTTTGATTTACAGAGAAAAGCCAGTTTCAGTGAATCCAGCACCAGTGCCAGTGGCATACTTTCCAGGCCCACAGCCTCATCCACGACAGGCCAAGAAAAAGCAGACTGGAAAGGAGGATAGTTCTAAGAAGGGCAAGGGAAAGGGAGTTGGAAAATCGACCACTGCCAGGAGCTTGTCTCTAATGAGCCCTAAAAAATCCCAGAAGAAGGACGTGGGGCCCAGCAGTTCGGTGTTGGCAGTGCTTGAAGGCCTCAACAAACAGAGGGAGGCCGATCGCCAGCTGACTGAGCAGCTCAACCGCCCACTCCTAACCACCACTGGAGACAATAACAGTGGCGATAAGCTCGACACCTGGCTCAAGAGCTTACTGCCTTGCCTTAGGAAGCTGCCAGCAAAGGTGGTGAGGAAGCTGCGACATGATTTTGAAAATTTTCTATTCGTAGCCGCGGAGGAGATGGACTTTGATTAGTTTATGGACGCAAAGCTCAGTGTCATATCTTGTATTTTAACATAAGGTGATCTTCCATTTTTGCAGCACATCATTACCTCTTTAAAAATGCAGTGAAAATAATTCTAACTGTAATATTTATAGTTATATTTTTTCATTGATATGATGTTCAAGGCATTACAGGGCACTTACCAATAGGCCTATAGCCTACAAGTCCCTACCTAAAGGGAAACCACTGAATGGAGAACAACTTAGGGAAGATCTTGACGTATTATTCAAAAAAGATATAGCAATTTCACAGGGTGATGTTTGGAATGATAAAACTAGTCATATTTGATATGTTTGAAATTTTTGTCAAAGTGCCTAAACAGGGAGATGATTGGCATTTATGTCACCTAGACTATTATCAACTTCTGCTATATGTCTCTTAATAAAAATCAACTTGATAAGATCCAAACTATTCAAAACAGAGCCTTCAAATTAGCTCTGAAGTTACCCAAGTTATATCCTACAATCCAATTGCATGAAAACACGAAGACATTACTACTCACTAAAAAAATGGAATTCAACTTATTGAAGCAAATTCATTTTGATGTACACCATAATAGACATGATAAAATTTTCCAGCAAAAAACTCCAGGTAATACCAGAAGGCATGATGGAATTATTTTGGAGCAAAAAATGCCAAAATATGAACTATATAGAAAAGCATTCCTATACCAAGGAGCTAGTCTATGGAACAATCTGCAAATAAACTTAAGACAATTTAAGAAGCAGATATTATAATCTTTAAGAGAAAACTGAAATTGCTGTACTTAGAACAATAATAATGAAAACATTGACAAATAACAACTTTTGGTATCAAAGTATGAAGTAGAAAACAAACTAGAATTGAACCATATCATATATAATCATCATGTATAAACCACCATCAGTAGTATACTGTAAGTTATCTAGTGGGTATTTAGTTTCTGAGTTTTAAAGATGACTCACATTTATTTATAGATTATTTATTGGATATATGATTGATAAGATCAAGGCTTAGCATCATCATGTATGATATTCCTATGACTCAGCATGATTATTATTAACTGGAGTAATGTAGAGAGGAGAGGTGAGGAGTGAAGGTGTGACATAGACAGGGTTGGAAGTAAGAATGACATGCTTGTCATGCTTGTCCAGTGTATGGTGAGTCACATACTAATGTGATCCAATCAGAATGAGATGTTCAGGTCACATGGTTAATGTGGTGCAATCAAATGTGGGAGAGTATGGGATTATGAACAAAGCATCTATTTTTAGATGAGTGATGGTGCAAGAGCTACATATATATAAATTGTGACTGTTTCAATAATGATCAATAGGAGAAAAGGAACAATGGCTTCGATATCATTTTCTGAAGAGGACCATTTCTTCTTCCTCCGAAATGTTGTTTCCTCTTATATACTCCAATAATGCATCCATATCCTTTATTTGCGAAATTTCATGTTCACGATTCCTTTGAATTTGCTCATTTCCCTATGAAAGAAAGTACTATAATTACCACAAATATAACACAGAAATAATAATCATAATGGAGATAATACTATAATATAAATATATATATATATATAAAGAAATGTGAATATGATTAATATTAAAGTCTCACCTTTGTCTGATATTGCAATATCATCTCTTTAACCCTTGGATGGTTTAACAGATTGTTGCTGCTTGCCCAAGAAAATAGACATTCAACATCTTGAAAAAGATGAAGATATAACTCTATTTCCTCTTCAGAAAATGAAGAAGATGGTGATCATTCCATTTGATCAGTTTACAGCTCTTCCTCTTGATAAACAACAACCATCATCTCGAACTAATATAAATATTAAAGATCAAGGTAGAGCAAATGAAGATGAACAAGTTAAACCAACTAAGAACATCATTTCACCCACTCACCCTGAAACTTCTAAAAATGAAAGTTCTTCTATAAAACAGAATAAACACACAACCCCTGCTTCTAAAGAGAATGTGAATGTTGAACCTGAGGAGGATCTTCAATCAGAATCAGGGGAAAGAAGTTTGGATGAATCAGAAGAATCTGAAGAAGATAATGTTCCGTTAAAAAGAACCGAAAAATCTGATGAAGATAATGCTCCATTAAGAAGATCAATAAGGAAAAGAAAAAGAAAAGGAAGCGGGGAAAAGAAAAAACGATTTCAACCTTATTCTGAATATTCTCGTCCTCCGCCTCCTCCAGGAATTCCATCTTCAAAAAAGAAGATCATTCTTCAAGAGAATCAAAAAGGAGACGGAGCATCAACATATAACCCATACACAGGCAAACGAATAAGTCAGTCAATATTAAAGTTAAGACATTTTATGGAAATCTAATGGATAAGTATCTATCAAAGATTTATTACACTCCCGGTGAAAAAACAGCTTATAGTAGCGTCAATCGGTTGTATCAACAAGCTCGAAAGGATAATAAACGTATTTCTAAGGATTCTATTAAAGATTGGTTAAAGTCTCAGGAGACATACACATTGTTTAAATCTACAAATAAATCATTTAAAAGACGATCTGTGATTGTACCTAGGAAATATTTTCAATTCGATTTGGACACTATTAACATGCGAAACTGGAAAGATGAAAACCGATCATATGCTTATATATTAGTAGCGATTGATATCCTATCTCGATTCTTATGGTGTTTTCCAATGAAATCATTACAAGGAGAACCTTGCTCAAAAGTAATTAATAAGCTGCTTTCAATTAAAAAATGTGAAGTTGCAAGAACAGATGCTGGAACAGAATTTGTGAATAAATGGGTGAAAAAAACATTTATGGACTGGGATGTTATTCATGTAATAGCTAGAAATAGTAAAACTAAGTCAAACTATGCAGAGCGTGTTATTAGAACATTAAAAAGGAAATTTATGAAACATTTATCTAATATAGAATCCCATAATTGGATTGATATTTTAAATGATTTTGTAAAAACATATAATAATTCATATCATAGATCAATTGGGATGTCTCCAAGTGAGGTTGTATTAACAGATGATCCACAACTGTGGAAAAAGCAGTTTCTAAAACCTGAGAAAATTGTTTCGAGACAAATAAATCCTTCAATTGCGTTAAAGCAAAATGACATTGTTCGGATTTTAAAGTATGAAAAAGCATTTAAAAAAATCTATGAATCAAACTGGACAGATGAATTGTTTATAATATTAAATGTGAAAGTTGTGGAAGAAATAGAACAGTATTAGCTTAAATCATGGGATAATGAAATGATTGATGGGAGATTTTATAGAAATGAAATACAAAAGGTGGATATTAATGATGACACGGTCTATAAAATAGAGAGGTTGGTAGAATTTCGATTAGAAAACAATATACCGGGATACATTGTTGAGTGGAAAGGATGGCCAAATCAGTTCAATAGTTGGCTGCCTCAGCATATGATTGAGGATATTTCAGGTTAATATGTTCTTATTTTTACGATCAGACTCTAAATCTTCCATTTTTCGGAAAAATTCATCTTTTGATTTTATCACTTTATTTCCATATCCTATCCATCTAAAACATAATGAAATAGCATTAACTGAAATTGGTTGGGATCAATCTTTTGAAAATGAGGATCAAGATCTATACATCTTTTCTGATATAATATCTCATAATTCATTTACTAATAACCAGTTTTTACCATTGTTAAGGATTATTGATGAACCTAAAACGATACTAAATCCCTTCTATTGTAAAGCAATAGAAGGGGAAGTTAGAGAAATCCGTATATATATAAGAAATAAAGAAGGCTGACCTTTTATAAAGCAACCTAAATTTCTATCTTGCACACTTCATATTAGAAAACAATCATCATAAATGGCAGGTTATATTCCCTATGTTCCAAATGCAGAAGTTTATAAGAACTTGGATCCAAGAAAACATTCATTAAAATTGTTCTATTCAAGTCAAAAAGGTCGGGGAGGAGATATAAAAACAGTATCTGGAAATCATGAAGCTGTAGAAAGAGCAAAGCTTCAACTTAAGCATCACCTCATTGATAATAATCAGTCAGATATTGAAACAGCTACTAAGAGAAAAATCGCATCTCCAAGAAAGGTATCACCTAAGAAGCCAAGAAAGTACGCAAAAAAGTAATATGGCATTTGTTCCTGAAGGTGCGGCTGAGGGATATGAAGATAAGTTGGCGATTTTTTCAATCCCTCCCGTTCAAACTGGAATTCTTGAAACATACCATAAAACATATAGACCGGTTGGAACAATAACAAGTAGAAGCATTATTGAATTTGATATTGCAAATAATTCTTCTGATTATGTAATGCTGAAGAAAGCAAGACTACATTTAAGCCTTCAAATATTAAATGATAAGGGTGAGTCTGTTGGAGATTTAACGAAGGATCTTGTAGGATTGGTGAATATTCCTGCTATATCCATTTTTTCACAAATGGACTTATCTTTACAACAACGTCAGACAATGACAGGGCTTTCTTCCAACTTTGCTTTTAAAGGAATGATGGACATTTTATTAAGCTATGGAATTAATGATCTAACAAGTTGGTTGTCAGTAACAGGTTTTAAGAAAGATATTGCAGGAGTGATGGACTCCAGTGTATCATCTAGAGATAATTCAGGACTGTATAGTAGAGCAGAATTGACAAGCTCTGGAAAAACATTAAGTGTTAGCACAAAATTATTTGCAGACATAGCAGATCAGGAAAGACTAATCCTTAACGGAGTTCCTATAAATATTAAACTAACTCAAGCTTCAGACGAATTTCGTCTAATGTATGAACAACCTGAAAGTGAGGATTATTCTCCTTCAACAGGCTCAGGTGAGGAAACTCCCCCTGTTACTCCCCTTGTTACAAAATCAAGATGGTATTCTGTTTGCATTAAGGATGCATATATATCAGTTCCATTTGTGAAAATCCATCCTGGATTGATTGTTAGTCATGCAGAGATGCTTAATTCTTCTCCTGCTATTTATCCATATACAAGAAATGAAATAAAAACGTTCAATGTAGCTGTAAATAGTTTTGATTATGTTGGAGAAAACCTTTTCCAGAATCATATTCCGAAAAGGTTAGTTCTTGGGTTTGTTTTAGCTGAAGCAATAAAAGGCTCCTCTGAACTTAACCCATATCATTTTCAACATTTTAACATTAATTATTTAAGCTATCAGGTTGATGGTCAGTTCCCAATTCAACCATTCACTCCAAACTTTAAAGATAAACATTACACTCGTGAATACTCTAGTATATATGAATGCGTACCTCCTTCTCAATCTGAGACTCCTTCGATTTCCTTTGAAGAGTATTCCGGGGGTTATTGTTTGTTTGTTCTCGACTTAGAAGGTAGTAAGGGGAAATCATTCACAAACCCTATAAGAAAGGGAAGCACTCGGTTAACAGTTAGATTCAATTCTGGATTGGAAAAACCTATAACAATTGTCGCGTATGCTTCTTTTGAAGCTATGCTTAATATTGATAAGGCTAGAAACGTCATGATTAACTTTTAATGGATAGTGAGACAATACATAAATATCTAAATGATATTCCAGAATTTGGGGGAGTAATGTCATATGAATTATTACCATCAGTTCCTTTACAAAATGATAATCCTGTCATATTTATAGTTAATACAGGAAAAGCTGTATCAGAAGGTGAGCATTGGATAGCTTTAAGGGTTCAGCAACATATAACAAGTGAGTTTTTCGATCCATTAGGAAAAATTCCTTCTGATTATAATTCACTCTTTGATAACTTTCTTAAGGTAAATGGGAATGGAAAATATGTATATTCTACCAAAAGGATCCAAGGTGAAATGCCTGTTTGTGGTGATTACTGCTTAGTTTATACATATCTCAGAACACATGGATGCTCATTTAAGGAAATTATAGAGTTATTCTCAGAAAATACAAATGAGAATGATGCTCTTATAAGGTTGTATTAATTGATTGTATATAACTGTTCCTCACTCATTCGATGCTGATGTAAAGACATAGCAACAATTATTGTGGTAGAGAATGACTCACGATCACTCCTTCCTTCCATTGTGAGTAGGAAATATATATATATTCCTGCAAAAGATTCAATGTGAATGATTGTATGGAGAGATCGCTATACATTACACTATCTCACACCCCATTGATTATCATCAATGCACCATTAATGAAACAAACTTATTTCAATAATATAAAGAGATGTGGTATGAATAATATGAGCTAATCATATGACGTTGCAATTGGATAGCTTTAAGGGTTCAGCAACAATACATCAATACAACAACATTGTTCTATTAGTTCTACACGCTCTTAGATCTCAATATTATCCCATTTGCATGCATCCAAATGGTTATCGTTCCGTGTCTATTAATTCCTCTATGTATCTGAGGATGACTTGCTTCTGTCAATGAGATAGATTTAACCAATATAGCTCAGATTCAATAACAGATACATATTCACTCTTTCCATCATGATGATACTGTCTTGCACAGTCCTACTCTCGACACGGGACGAGTGTTCAGGTTCATGCACTATCATGGTGAATGTTTATCCGGAAGTAAACTCTTGGAAGAGGAATTGGTACACCACATCCATCGAATGAGATACAACGATATGAACATGCTGCCGTTCATGAGAATGAGTGTTGATCTAAGCAAAGGATACCTGTTGAACTGAATAAAGATGTTAGAGCGCATCCATGTAATCTGATTAGTGAATATTATGTTATAGTGATAAAGTGCAAGAGAATAATGAATAGATAAATATAATATATCAGTAAACAAACATTCTTCTCATGACCGCGATCCTCTCTCCTAGTGTACGTATTCAGATCCACGATCGCGATCCTCTCACCTAGTGTATGTATTCAGAACTAATGATGTAAGGAGAGTGATATGGGAGGACCTCTTGCGTTTATTCAGAACTAATGATTCTGGTTCCCGCGCTGGGTTCTGTCACTGAATATTGATCGGTGGAACTAAGCAAGCTCTAGTATGAATAGCTCAACATTGATATTAATGAGATATGATGTATAATTATTTGCTCAATAAAAAGATTGAAGAATGAATTATTGTATTATTTATTCCTTAATGTAACATATACAGTATTAAGATAGCTCTATCGTGCCCTGGATAACTAAGAGAAGGTGAATATTACACACTATCTGATTCATAGACATTATGGTCTTCAATAGAAATGGATGAATCTCTATATATAACATTATAGAATTTAGATGACCTTTCACATTCCTTCTCTCTTTTATATTGATGAAATTTTATATATAATATTAAAACGATGGTTCCTATGAAATATATTCCTAATACAGCACATATAGAAACCAAGACAATAAATAGGGTTGTTTCGTTATGTCTACAATTTTCATCAGGGAAATTAACATTCGAATCATTTTCCAAAGGAGAAGAATCGATGTTTGAAAATGTAGTTTTCTCATGAATTGGTGAGCTGTCAACAGAAGATTCACTAATTTTAATATCTGCATGTGTAGTATGGAATTGAGTCACACTCATATCTCTCGATGAAACACTGGAATTCATAGGAGCCGATTCAGTTGATATAAACACGCTTGTTGTCCTCATTTGTTCAGATACACTCTCATTAATGTTTTGGGTTGAATCAGAAGAAATTCCAAATTCAGTTGTTTGACTCTCATTCCAAAATTGAGTTTCACGGGAGAAAACTGATGAGGAAATTTCAGTGGGAGAAGATGAGGAACGTGGATCAAGTAGACAGTCTGAGGTAATTGCGTAATCCGTGTTAAATGGAATAGATTTGCAGGATATTTCAACAGTTTGGTCTGAAATATCAATTTCATTTAATCCAAGAAATGACTTTTCAATAAAGTCTGCATTAAAAAATCTGATTTTACATTTTCTCCAATCCAATTTGATGAATTTGCTAGAAGAAGCAATGTGATATTCAAATGGATTAATGCCACGACAAATCATTGTATTCTCTTCATAAATGCAAGTGCAAAATATGCACATATCCCACTGACTGATTGTTTGTGAAATACAAAGGTAGAAAAATATGAATATCCTCATGATTCCTCCTGATATACCAATATTAATGTAGGCTTGTGTGGTAGGCGTGTGTGTTAATGAACAGAATGTGAACTCTACGAGGGTACACAATCTATCTGATTAATATTCTCCCATGGGATTCAAGCTCTACCCAATGATGTAAACAGACGAAGACGCGGTAATTCTGACCGGGTATATGAGGGCTCCTGGAATAGGGCGAGTCTATTTGGGTCATAAAACATCTGGTCAAGACTTCAAATAACGGAATATCAGGATATTCTATTTAGGGGAAGGGGAGGAGGGATTGACCTTAAGAAATTTACATTTGAATCGAGATTTACATATCTTGAGTGGACACACGTTAAGCAAGACGCGGATTACGATAAACAATTCTGGGAACGTATCGAGATTATCCATCTAATCATGAGACTTGTGATTGCGCTCCTGTTGATGGGAATAGTGGAGAGTATTTACTCTCACAATATCTGCGATCAAAGGGGGTGTACATGCAGCTTAAGAACAATTAGTTGTAGGAACGTGGACGTATCGGTGATAACACGTGGAGCACCGCTCTATCGGATATGGTATGCCGATATCAGAATGTTACGCATTTCTGATGATCTATCCAAGGTAATGAAAAAATTACCTAGCTTGAAGAGATTGAACATTCAGAAGGCTCAGGGGATAAATGCCTGTGACATTGATGAAGCGTTAGGGGAACATAACGCGAAGGTAATAACCGATTGTGAGGATGAAGAAAACGAAAAGTTTGTTATCATGATAACCCCGCGTGACCCCAACATTGACCTTATATCGCACGAGGGAGGGGATGAGGAGAATCAGCCTGACGGTTATGACGAGAATGATCCCCCGATGGAAACGAGCATCGACCTAGAAACAGTTATCATCAAACCTGAGATTATCATTGTGATAACCCCAGCCAACCCTGATCCTGATCACTATGATTCTAACATGTTCCCCGTCACCACACCATCATTTGTCAACCGTAATCATGAGGTGAATCCACTCATTCCGAATCGAGATGCTGACATAAAACCTGTTATGAAGCATGAGATTAGTGAAATTCCACCTAATCACGAGGAGAATCCACTCATTCCGAATCGAGATGTTGACATGAAACCTTTCATGAACCCCGAGATTAAAGAGGAGAATCCACTCATTCCGAATCGAGATGTTGACATGAAACCTTCCATGAACCCTGAGATTAAAGAAATTCCGATCATTGATAAGAAAACTCAGGTAATGTTAATTCTATTTGGAGAGAGAGAGAGAGAGAGAGAGAGAGAGTATGAATCGTATGAAATAAATGTACAAATAAATATTATTCAGAATGAGCTCAAATGTTTCTCGTTAGAACAAACATCACTATATCTATTTAAAGGAGAGAAACAGAGTATCAATGGTATAAATAATGCATAAATAAAATTTAGCTAGATAAATCTCCGTAATGATGTGAATTCAAATGCAATATGAATTAAGATGAAGATACGAACAGGTAATTCTATTTGAAATAAAGAGAATAGAGAGAGAGAGAGATATACAGATATATTTCATTCTCAAATTATTATGATATAATAATGATCAATAATGCCTACCATTATAGTTGTTAATCGGACAGAACTTATATTACATGTAAATGTAAATATTATATCGTTAATCTTAATTAGGAAATTGAACCAGAGAAGGAACACTCCATTCACTATACTGACAATACGCTGATGTCTATATTGGTGAAAGTAACAACGGGATCCACGACGAAAGAAAAAGATCAAACAGAGGAAACGCCTTCAACACATTCTCCATCTCATACTCCAGCTTCACTCCTAACAACTGCTTCAGTTTCAGCTGAGGTATCTGTGAATATAGGAGGGGTATCTCTAAAAATTACTGGAATTACAGCAGGTTGTGCCACGTTTATAATTATTACGATTGCTGCGATGGTTATATGTCTCAAAATGCGCTACAGGGACAGAAATGATGGGGTGGATATTGAGATGGTGCCAATGTCCTCCTCAACTCCCTTCAATGACGTCACACCCTCCTCATCAGCAATGAATCACAATAAAGGACCAATTCCCTGCCAAATCCCTCTTATGTCGGATACCACCTCTTGTGAATCAAACCCAACTGATGGTGATTTCACAGAAGACGATGATGAGGAAGAAGAGATGGAAACAGCTGCAAATACACCTGTAAACCTAGGCAAAAGTCATGTAAGGCAGCCAAGTAGCTTTATTAAGCTAGATATGAGTGATTTTACTCAATTCGTGAAGAATAGGATGAAGGTGCCTCCTCCTGCAATACCAGACGTGTCTACCTCCCTGTCTTCTGACACACCTGCATCAACTGACTCTACTCCCTCCGCTCTTCCCTCAGATGCTCCTGCTGCTTCTAACGCTTCCTCTTTAGCTGAATGTGAACCTCCATCGACTACCTCTCACCCCCCGGCTCATTCCTCAGATGCTGCTCCTCTCTCCTCCCCTTCCTCTTCAGCTGCCTCTTCTTCCAGAGAATGTATCGATAATGCACAAAACCCTGAAAAAGAAGCTGAGCACCAGAAACCTGATGATGGAAATCCCCCCCTAAAACGAGACGAGCTACCTCGAAGGTCTACGCGGAAAAAGACCTTCACTAACTTCTTCAATCCATCGGTAAGAATTAATTTAACATAATGTTATTCATTGGAATTCACTCCTTCTGTTAATCACATTCTCATATTAATATCAAATATAGATTGATACATTACTCTATCTTATTAAATGGTTATCGATCAAATATAATATCATGCATTATTCTATGTTATTTAAATGTGTGCTAGATCAATAATATAATATTATCTTATTCGCTTTATATGCATTTGTTTCAGATGTACTGGCTCAAGAAGAAATGAGTTCTAAACTGCTAAATATTCTAAATTCCCAGCCTCCACTTATTCTTTTGGGTTAATCTATCGATGCGATAATTATAAGATAAGCAAAGTTTCTGATTTAGGGAAACCTATGTTCCTGCTATCTATGAGTAATATGAGCATAATACTCGTTTCTCGCATAGTTCATATGTTAAATTATAAGAGGATGATCTGAACTTGATATTCTTTGTAAAGGAGAGGAATATATACACGAAAAGTTGTTTCCTATGAACATGTAGGCTCGAATTGGAAACATTACAATCTTAAGGAAGATCCATGTCAGTACTCCTGTTCTGATAGAGAAACAGAGAGGAAGATAGCTCTAGCTTTATTGTTAGTTCGATAATTTCCATATATAAAGAAGCTGTTTCCTGCAAGGAATACATATGTTCGTGTACCTGTTCTGCTAGTGAAGAAAAAAGGAGATTACATTACAATCTTAAGGAAGATCCATGTCAGTACTCCTGTTCTGATAGAGAAACAGAGAGGAAGATAGCTTTAGCTTTATTGTTAGTTCGATAATTTCCATATATAAAGTCGCTCATTATTATTATTATAACCATAAATATAGTTTATATCTGTTAGTGATGTTCTAGTACCTTCTTCTATGCAGTCTAGGGATGCATAGTTCTTTATTAGATAGTGTTCCTTTGTTCACATTCCTTTGTTCATGTTCATATTACTCTCTAATATTGATACCTTGTCCTTATATTATACTCATTAGTGCATGCTTCATTTGAGTGGTAGGAATACATGCGGATTAGATAGAGAGATAGAGAGAGAGAGAGAGCTATGAGATGTATGAGAGTGTCTACTCTGGAGATGGATATAGAAATAAATATATATTATAATCACTTTATGGCATTCTCTCTATAAGTTCATCTGCTCCCTCTCAACTATATATATAGCAGTATTCGTAAGGTCCTAGCACAGAAACCCATTTGGATATCGTGAGTTAAACAGTTGCAACATCAAATCCATCATGACTCAGTAAGTAGAGGATATTGTACAGATACATTATTAATTGTACTGTGGTAAGCGTAGAACAATTCATTACAACATTAATGTTACTATACTAGTACTTCTTCCATCATAACTATTAATTATTCTTTATAATCTTTCTATCATGACTATTAATTGTTCTTTATATACAATATAATATAAGATGTTTAATGTTGTTGTTTAGACAATCCATCGAACTCGAAAGATGTTTCATGAATATGTGCAAATCCTTGGAGTCTCTACATAAAGAGATGTATATTCTAGCAAAAAATAATAATCTCCCCATGTGTAGCATTAATAAGATGGTGAGTAATTTAACACATGATTCATCTAACTACATTGTTATAATATTGTACATGGATTATAATATTCTATTATAATGTTCACTCTAATATATATATATATCATATATACTTGTGCTCCTATTGTATGAACTAAATCTTTACCTTATGTTCGCAGTATAACGTTCATGTTCTTTAATATTTCATATTATATTCTAGACCAGTGTATACTTCACCCGAAAATGTAATGCAGAGTGGTCAATCATTCAAGAAGAGAGGGATCAAAGCGGGAGCGATGTTTGTATTCCCAGAAAAAGAACCAGGGTTCTCAATATTTCTAGTGAAGACACGTCTGATGAGGAATGTGCAGGTGTGTCTGCGATGAAAATGAGGAAGCGTTCATATCTTCCTCTCTCGGGTGCTCTCCCGCTTTTGAGCCCAAATCTTCCATTGACAGAAGAAGAAGAACCCAGCCAACCTCCTAACGTTATTTTGATTGAGACAAGTGAAGATTCTGATGGAAGTAAAACTTGTTCTGAACAAGGAGAAGATTTATTTGAGGACGAAGAGGAAGAGGGAGAGGAAGAAGAAACAGGATATGAAAGTGATGGAGAGAGTGAAGCGGATGAATAGAGCATTAGAGGTAATTATTAGTTAACCTTCTCCTTAATCCTGATCATCTTCCTTACATTAATACACATATACATATCATTATCAAATTCTATATTTATCATAATCCGATTACATTGATGTTTATGTCTTGCGGAAACTATTGGAATCGATCGAATAATATTATGATCCTATGTAAACAGAGTTAGTTCTGTTGCAGCGGATCCCTCTGCCAGAACAATGTTCCAGTGGCTCCCCCTAGCGTCTCTATCGCTATCTAGTAATCCATATTGTAGTGGCTCCCCCTATTGCAACGATCTCATTTAATAACATAAAGAACATCTTAAGTGGTTCCCTCTACCGGAGATGATCGTCTATATTAAATCATAAGAATGAATACCAACATCAATATAACATATAATCATTTATTTCAGAATAAGACACAAATGATGATAGAATAATGGTAACAATGGTAGTTCCTTCGACTAATAATAGAAGAATGGTATCAACACTGCACAAGATATCTCTATACAGCATCCAGTTAGCATATAGTATCCGCTTTATATTATTCTGATAGGATTGACTACTTATTTATTAATAGATATCTGTATACTATCTCCGTGAATGATACATGTATATCTCATTTGTATTCATTTATTCTCATTACGTATCATGTTGTTCTTCTCATCTGGCGGTAAACATGTAAGTTTCCATGAAATTAACCGATGCAGATAATAAACATGTAAATACTCTGTTAATGTGTGTTTGTTCCATGAAATTATTATCAGATATTAAGCATAGAGAACATTGTGAATTATAGTGAATCAATTTCGAATTAGACTGGAGTCAATAGAGATAGGTCGCGCGAAAGTTTCAGTAATTATGCAAAATATAGTTCATTGAACTCTGACTCAAAGTCAAGAGAGTTTAGATCAACCTCCTGAGGCTTCATTTTCCGAATGACATCTGTAGATATAAACTTAGGCAGTGGGTCAACAATCTTGTAGATATTCATCATCATCTGAGTTGCTTCATGCAACCTTTGAAATGAAATCTTTAAATGCGCCTTGTACTTCATTGCTGAAGTCATTTCAAATGGCCTGTTCTTTGAGCTAGACTGAAGATGCTCAGATGATCGCTCGACCGAATTAGCAACCTCCATTCTTAGGAGGAAAAGATAGCTTTTTGAGGAAATATCTGCCAAGGACATCGGAGCTGCTGAGTGCGACTCATAATCAATCTGGAGCTCATTCTTATCCTCTCGAGCCATGCGCCTTGTTTGAGCATCCTCCTTACAACTGTTGAAGGAAAGAAATGATGTGGTGGATGTTTCCACTACATCCTTATCTTTTATTAGAGTCCAGCGATATCGTTCAGAACCAAAGGTCTTTGCTCGCTTAGCCTCTGTCTGATCAGCTGCTTGGCTCTTTCGTTTCAAGCTCTTGTTCTGAATTAGCGTTTCAATCGTAGCAAGCTCCTCCCATGTGAGATTATAGCTATCCTTTCTGAAATTGGAATTAATTATAAATTATAGTAAGATTAATAATTAACTCAATATAAACTAATGCAAGCATATTATGTTTAAACAATAACAACATCCAATCGTGATAAATGTAATCTAGCTTAATCCTGAATGATATATTAGTTAATATTTAGAATGCTGAACATACCCAATTCGATCTCCATATTCGTCCATATGGTTGAACGAGACATAGTCTTTTTCACAGTACTCTCTGACTTCAATCTTCCATTCCTCCTCAAAGTCCAACACTCCTCCTGACTTCAAAAGTTCCTTGCTACTTCCAGCTGTCTCAATAATTCTATTATTCGATTTTATATATCGAATTGAGTCCGGTCTTTCTCTTGTAAGAGTAAAATACCCTTTTGTACGGAATTCGAGTGAAAGGTTTTCGCTAACCTCGTGTGACGGCATTGTGATGATTGTAATGTTTCATTCAAATCATGGGCTTTATATACCTAGCAAGAAATGATCATGTTCTTTGTTTCACCATTTATTTCACCACTTGTTGCAACACTCTTTGTCTATATCTGTTTATAGATTTATTTAGATTCTATCACTAAACACGTCACACAGTCCATCCTATAATAAATATGATCTCTATCAATACATGCCCATTGGATATAACTATCACGTGACCTTAATCCTACTTGAACTATCTCTATTCTGATTGGAGAGAATTACATGTGACAAGAACATAAGATTCTAATTGGGAGAGATTATCCATGTGACTCTCATCCTCCTCACTAGAGAGTCATGTTCTATTATGCTGTTTCATTCTCACCTTTACCTTTAACTACCTCACACCCTAGCTCCCTACACAAACAGGATGAGTCATACATTACAACATTCACTCTGGTTAATAATGATACTGAGTCATAGGGATATCATACATGATGATGCTAAGCCCTGATCTTATCAATCATATATCCAATAAATAATCTATAAATAAATGTGAGTCATCTTTTAAAACTCAGAAACTAAATACCCGCTAGATAACTTACAGTATACTACTACCATCTCATCTCATCTCAATCCACCCAATAGGGTAGAATGGGGTAAGGGGCCCCACCCACCTTTTTTCATTTTCACTGCTGCCATCTATCCATATTTTACATGAAATAAATGCTGCCATCTAGCAGAACATTCCTGCAAATGCTGACAGCGTCTTGGCAAGAAGAAGGTGAGTTATTCAAACTTTTTTTGTTCTTATGACAATTTCAGTAAAAAATGTGAGGAAATTAAGGTCTACTGTGAAGACATAAAAGTTTCTAGAAATTCAAGATACCAATTTTTCAAGACTAAAAGGACTTGTTTTAGCATAATGAGAAGCAAATAGAGGGTGATAAAAGGGGTAAAGTTGTGGAGATTGATTTCTGAAATAATGTCATCTGGGGTAAGATGCCCCACTAGTCTTGGGGTAAGAGGCCCCACCTGGGGCATCCTACCCCACACCGTGGGGCATCTTACCCTAATGTTCTGATAATACTTTTGATGTTATCTTATGTGTAAATTATCATAATTTTACAACTTTGGAATCTGTAAAGGTCACCACTATTGGAGTTTTTTTATTTCCCTGTTTATGAGTTTTCCCTGCGAGCCCGGCCTTTAAGACATTGGCCTATTGCAAAACCTCTGGATCAAAGCCCATGGTGGTGCATAGGTCTAATTGATTATAAAGATTTAGAATAATTTCATGGGAATCATCTATCTATCTCAACTGTGCCTAGGATATTGATCAATTCACATTCATCCCAACATATTTTCATATGACAGTTTGTTTTACACATTAATACAAAGATTAATGCATGCCACTATCTATTTCAGTATGCCACGGCAATACACCAGGAAAACCCAGAGGTTCCTATGGACCAGATGCCATTCAAGAAGCTCTGGCCAACATCAAGGAAGGGATGGCTTTAAAATAAAGTACCGCCTTCAGTACAATGGTACCGCAATAGGTTCTTTATTTAAATAAAAACGTACCTGCAGTACATAAATATCCCTAGGATCTAATACAACCTTGATAGAAGCATTTGAAACATCCAAAATAGGTTCAATTCAAGATTCATGACTGCCGCCATTTGGGGGAATATTACCCAGAATCCTCCTTGATTTTGATGTCATCAAGGGCTGAGCCAATCTTGGCTCCATACCGGCCGATTGAGCTGAGGGCGTGGTTGGGTTAAAGTTTGGATGAGGTTTTCCTCCCTTCAGATCCCTAATAAGCCATTTTCTTTGCTAATAGTGAGTGAGAGAGGATATAACTAGACTGGTATGGGTTCGTTTGAACTTAAATGGTTTGAAATGAACCCTGTATAGTCCCGAAAGTTTTTTGTTATTGTGAGCGATAATATAGACGGTTTTAGATTGTTGTCAGTTCCGGTTTGGGCCAGACTTGTTTACTCCTTACAAAACACCTTCTCTTTCAAAAAATCACACTTCAAAAAGTGAAATCTGGCCATCAATAAATAGCATGAAGACATTCAGATCTAATGAGGACATGCTTATTTCTGCTATATATCATTGCAAAAACTGCAGTAGGAGGAGGAGCATGACCACAGTGCACTCGGCATGGTAGCATGGGAGGCAGGATTCCATCATAAGTGACGTCATGTCTCCTCCGAAGATGTCTGCCTATATTAAACAACATAATCCCAAGATTGTAAGCCCTCCAGGGCCCTCAATTTTCACCATATTTATGTTTGAACCTAACTGACATTGATTTTACCTCAAGAAGTAAGGATAAGGCTATCATTGTACTGGAGGCGGTATGTTCTTTTAAGGGAGGCCAGTCGGCGATATGGGGTACCTCCCAAGACCCTTAGATGCCATCGAGATGGTAAGGTCAACCATCCAGGAAACCTTGGACGCCATAACCCTGACCTAAACCTTGAATATGAGGACAAGCTAATCCAGCACATTCAGAAGATGGAAAAATCTTTATTTGGACTGTCCCCATATGAAGTTCGTAAATTGGCGTATGATTTTGCTGAAAAACTAGGAGTGCAGCACCGCTTCAATAAGGAAAAGAAGATAGCTGGAAAGGATTGGCTGCAAGGCTTCCTGAAGCGCCACCCTCAACTCTCAATAAGGAAACCTGAGGCAACAAGTGTCGCCCGTGCAGTTGGTTTCAACTTTTTTCAAGTTTTTAAAGAAATATTGTCAACTGATAATTTTACTCAAATGAGAATATGGAATATGGATGAGACTGGGATAACAAATGTCCAGACACCTGGAAAAATAATAGCCACCAAAGGAGCAAAAGAAGTTGGCCGCATTACAAGTGCTGAAAGAGGGCAACTAGTCACAGTGCTCTGCACAATGAATGCGGCAGGGACATATATCCCACCATTATTTGTCTTCCCGAGAAAACGATGGGTTGATCGCCTGATCCACAATGGCCCAGTGGGTTGCATTGGCACCTGCACAGACAATGGCTGGACAAGCAATGATGTATTCCTGAAGTGGCTAAAACATTTTGCCGCCATTGTTAAACCATCTCCGGAAGAAAAGCACATTCTTATCCTTGATGGCCATCACAGCCACAAGAGCTTGGCAGCCATCCAATTCGCAAGAGAAAATGGAATTGAGATGATTTCTCTGCCACCCCATTGCACACATAGAATGCAGCCACTGGACTGCTCCTTCTTCAAAAGTTTCAAAGCAGCCTACAACAATGCATCTGACACCTGGATGGTGGCAAACAAAGGTCAAAGGATTAGTTTCTATGAGATGGCAGGGCTTTTTGCTACAGCATATAATAGGGTAGCAACTATTGAAAAAGTCAATGGTTTCCGGGTATGTGGTTTGTGGCCCTATAATGATTTGATTTTTACTGAGGATGACTTCGCAGCTGCAGAGATGACAAATGAGGAAATGCCTAATCCTGCTGAGCCTCCTGTATATGCCACCAATGCTCCTGCCACTGAGCCTCCTGCCGCCAATGCTCCTGCCACTCAGCCTCCTGCCACCAGTGTTCCAGTCACTCCAGCCTCTCAGCCTTTGCCAGTACCAGTACAGCCTCTTATCCCTAATCCCATGCCAGGAACCTCTAGGGCAGTTGACCTCCCCATTGGAGCCTTGGTAGATGTGGCAATGAAGGAAATTACTACCCCAATACAGGCAAAAAAAACCCGCACAAGGAAGCGAAAAGTTGAAAAGGCAATGCATTTAACTTCTTCTCCTTTTAAACAAGCCCTTGAAGAAAAGGTATCAACCAAGGATAAAAGGAAGAAACAAGCCCTTGAAGAAAAGGTATCAACCAAGGATAAAAGGAAGAACGCGCCAGTTAAAGGCAGGAAAACAGTAAAACGCAGTAAAGGAAAGCAACAGACGCCTGGAAAAAAAAGGAAACAGGCAAGAAAAATCCAAGAATCAGAGTCAGAAGATGAATATGCGTGCCTGGTATGCTGTGAGACATACAGCAAACCCAAGGAAACATGGGTGCAATGTGTGTAGTGTCGAGAATGGGCTAATGAGGCCTGCACCCCAGGGACTCCATATTGGGCCTGCCAAAACTGTGACTCTGATGATGACATTTAGATTTGCTAGAACTTTCATCACACAAATGAGCCATGAAGTTTAATATGACTTTGCAACTGAGGTGTGATAATACTATGATATGAGTGAGTGAGTGAGTGAGTGAGTGAGTGAGATTGGTTGCTTTACGCCCTTATCAACACTTTTAAGTGTTATATCAAGGGCGGGAGAGCTGAGAGGGAGGCAGTTTATGATCATACCCAGGAAATAGAGATAGAGAAGAAGGGAGAGAGAGACAGAGAAAAGAGACAGAAAGGCACTTTAAGGTCTTACCCAGGACCACTACTATGATATGACCTTACTAGCTCCTATGGTAATGAAATAAAGCCATTACATAAAATTCTTTAATAATTGAGACTACAAACCACCTTTAAGACTAGTTAATGATTATTGCTGTTCTAAGATCATACAAATATGATAAGACTTGGTTGTGTAGTGGATTAAAATACACAAACGACATGATTTTTGGTGCTTTTTTATCAATATCAGGCAGCTCTACTAATGAGAACTTCATCTAGGCCAACAGATTCAGATTTCTCCCCACCGCAAAATGATGGATTTCTCCTTCACTTTTAAACTATAATATAATGCCTTGCTCCAATCACTAATTCCCTAAAAAGCAGAAAATAATGAATAAAAACAAAATAATGATTAAATCACTCGTTTACATCAAGGAAAACTCAAGCAGTGCATAGATTGGGTTAAAATTACCCAAAGTTGCCTGGGCGTCTTGCCCCAACTATGGGGCAAAATGCCCCTTTCCAGAAAAAAATTGAATAAGATCTACAAGACACATACTTTATTTGCAGCCCCTCTGTAGGCTATACATCATATATAGAGACACTAACCAAAGGTAATAGTCCCTCATGTGGACCTCCACCTGGTAGTTATGAAAGAAATATTTCAAATTTTCCTTAAGGGGGGCATCTTGCCCCACTCTACCCTACCATATACCTATATATGAATTTATATCACTTTTTTATCCCAACATCTCCAGAAACCATGTAGTGACACTTCAAGCCAGGTGCGAGGTGAAAATCATCCATATATTATATGTGCATGATCCTCGTTTGAACAGAGATGGCAAAGGCCAAACCCTTCTGTAATACCTGGAAAAATGAAATAATTAAAAACAAATTTACGGTAGGCCTACGGTACCCTAGATCTATTGATTCGAGAATTTTCGATTATTAGGCCTACGTAATTCTCGAATAAAAAACATTGGTAGCATTTAATAGTGCCCCCAAGTGGTACCGACCAAACCCCCAGCTACCCCCCTGACTCATGGACTAGGCCTAAATCATAAATGTAGCCAAGTTTATCTAGATAGCCTGTGTCTATCTCTATACAGTTCTGCTGTACTAGAGATAGACAGGAGGACGGGTCTGAACGAGTGGATTCGATGTGTTTCATGGATAACTAAATAAATACTTCATTCAACCAACTCTTTTTGCATGTGTCCTTTCCTTATGCTAAATCTAATCACTTATGCTAGTTTTTATGCCTGGATCGGATCTTTAGCCGTCTGTGCTGGTGTTTAATTCCATTGCTCATAGCCTACAGTTTGAGCGGCCAGTATGAATGGCGGAAGTGTGCACTCTCCAGTGAGGGAGGGCAGAAACATGTGGCTGGGAGGAAACGGAAGTAAACAGATATAAACACTGACATGTGCTTGGCTTTTGGCTGGCTTCAGTTGACTGGAGTCCCGACCCTTTCTCTTTATTAACTTGCTAACTAATTAGTAGCTAATGATGGTTACATGTATATTGGAATAAAATCGACTTGTTTCATCAATATTACTCCACCTGTGTTCTTGTCTTTGTTATTCAAAGCCATTATTTCAACTATTGCTGCATGGATACAAGCAACGCGTGAATTCGGCACAACCTATAGATCACTATTGTCAAGTATAGCACATTTACATTTGGGTCTGGTTCCATTAAGGTTTTGTTTTGTCAATTCCACAATTTTCTTTTACATGATTTTACTACCGACACCCTTACCTATACTGCCCAATATAATATATATAATTATGAAGGTGAATTGCATTGCGTTTTGGTTATTCTTTTGGATGATTTTCCATCACTTACCAAAGCGGACATGCTTTGTGGGAAGCATCTATAGTTTCATTATGCCTAATGACTTTATTGCTCTACTGGAGCATGGGTCAGTCAGCATTTTGGAGGGAACCTACATCCACACCTACATCTTGGAGCAAAGTTGGTACTCTCTTTGGCTTGCGAAATTACTTTCAAATATCTTTCAACATGGATACTTGTATCTTGTGTGACTGCCCTTTTGAGGTTGCAACTAGCGGCCATAAGAAGTTTATTAGGGTTGATCTTAAGCTAAAGGGAGAAACATTCTCTGTCAATGATGCTCTGGAGAAGCATGGGGTGACTCCCCAAAATACAGAGGGCAAGCATGCCTGTGAAAAATGCTCACTTTTGGTCAGGGACTTGGAGAAATCGGTGATCAAGGCAGATGAATCACACAAGTCTCTGACCAATCGATGTACTCCCAGATTCCCTACTCCAGACTTGAGGAAAAGGAGATCATCAGGTAGGACTAGTGCCACCCCAAAGAGGAAAGTTGGAAAGCTCAGTACACCATCCAGGAGGAAGATTATTACCTCTGCAAGGAAAACGCCAATAGCAACACCATGTGCAACACCATGTGGCTCTCCCAGGAAAAACGTGACAAAAAACCCTAATCTGAACACAGGTGCACAAGGGGTATGTAAATTATCAATTATCCTAGAACTTAAATTTGTAAAAAGTATGTTATTGAACACAGGAATTACTTTAAACATTTGGCCAGACTATATTGCTAGGTCAAATTGAAGCTTGTTGTTCATAATTTGTGAGTGGGAACTGGATATATAGGAGTAATATTATATTAGTAATAACAGAGAATATTATAATTTTTGCTTTTCTAGGGATATATTCTGGGAATGTATTAATAACAAATTCGTGAGGGAAATTCGGTAGGCTATTCACATATTTTATTTTTATTTCAATAATGACAGTCCACAAACTAGTCAATAGACAACAGAAATTATCGAAAGGAATAGACATTCACCAAATTAATCTTAACAACATGAAAGTGAATTAAGTACCAATACTGATATTCATGGGTTTGAAATACCTAGTGCTGTATTTGCAGCACTTCACATCAATCACGACTTCTTTAATTATACAACTGATATAAACCTTTCCAATTGAATTACTATACTCAGCATTTACATACATGTATGGTCGATTAAAATCAAAAGCCTTCAAAATCTATCATTTGGGGTTTTTAACCGATTGTCACACCCCTACATACAAATTTAAATGGATTCTTGGCCTGAAAAACAAAAAGTTGCGAGTTTTTGGTGCTCATACACCTCATTTCCGAACAGCAAAACACAAAAACGGGTCATTCACGGTTTATTTTAATGGTGCATTCAGGATTGATAAAAGTAAGCTTCAACACCACTAATTTTAAAACAAACAATAGTTTTGGATAAGTTGGCTCCCGGGGCTCCAGGGATCTCACCAATGCTTATCCAGGTCCCAGGACCTGTGAATGGTAAAGACAAGTGCCAATTGACTCCTGTAGTACTATAAATATTAACCATGATTAGTTTTCCAATGGGCATTGCCAGGTATCTTCGACTTAGAATACAAAGAATAGTTGGTCATTTCAACCTTTCTTTACTGTTTTTAAACATGTTACTAGATTCAAATTACCCGACCCCAACTCATGTAGATTATTGGACATACAATTTTAGGAATTGACCAAAACTGATTCTTTCTCAACAGGTCCCACGATTGACGCCAATAAAGTCTGCGGTGAACCATTTGCAAAAGGGAAACTATGTGCGAGGACTTCGCCTGTTATTCAAACATTCAGCTGGTGCACGCAGGGCTGTGCTGTGGTATGTTATAATCAACACAATTTTAGGCTGCAATCATGGGAGATTAATTACTCTGGTTGAATTATTTTCCTATTATATTCGATTGGAGGCATCAAACAAATGCTAACATGTGCTGAGTTATGAACTTTACTGATTGATTGTTCACCTATATATATCTGGTTGAGTATGGAAGGGGGTAATACTCAAATTTAAGGACCAGTGGATTGGGGAGGTACTGGTCCATACCTCTTGGCACTGGTCCAGTCCCCAATAAACACATGGTAGTACATAACAATCTCTAAAAAAAAATCATAACCTCTTTGAAAAGGTGCTCATGAGGCCTAAAAGGTTGGACCCCAATAGACTGCCACCCCCTCCCCCCCCCCTGCTGCCGCCCCCTACATCAAATGTTTTCTTTTGTTCACTGAATTCTCACAAAGTGATATTTCTCATTTATCAAGGGAAAAAATGGGAATTATTATCAATATACTATAGTAAAATTAGGTTTTGATTTAAAGTTTGAAGATCTACCAATATAATACATAATATCAAATTTAAACACAGATAAGTTAATACAACTTGAGGACACTCCTCACCCCCGTAATACTACAAGTCGTTTTTACAAATCCAACTTTACTGTCTCACTGCCCTAAGTGATTAGCATTAAATTTCTCGTATTTAGAAATAATAATATTAAGGACCAAAACATATTCTAGACACATGAGATTTTTTGCTACTGGGATACAGGGTACACCCAAAAGGAATTTTCGCCCTGTGCAGAAGAGGGGCGAGTGGGGCCAACTGTGACAGAAATAATTTTTTAAACATTAGGGTTTGGGTTCTGAACATTACTTGAATACAATGGTTATAAAGATCAGAATATACATATACATTCACATTTCATGAACTAGTTTGTGCTTTAAGTATATTCGATAAGTGATACTTGAAGATGCTTTGATGTCAATCTATTCATAACCTATTTACCAGGTTGCTTTTAGTCAGGTGATTTAAACTTTTCTTTCAAACGAAATGTTTTAGACATCTTTTATGGTACCCAAAAAAAGAAATGAAGAAAACCCTTTCTGACAGCCAAAGGTCCAAACGAAAGTATATATTAGAAATAGAATAACACCTCTTTCCCACTAAGATGACCCTAAAAATCTAAAATATTGTCTCCTCTTTTATCAGATATTGTATCCTACAAATCATTATTTCGTTTCATAATCTTCAGTTGATTTATAAGATGTTTTTTTTTACTAAAGATCCTATGTTGGAAAACAAATATAGTGGAAAACATATAGGAAAATATTGTGACCGGCCATAACTGGCCTTCACAAGAGCTCAGCAATATAATACTTATTAAATGGTATCGATTTTAGAGCTAAGTTGACTCCCGTTTTATCACTGTGACCATACTGATTGTCTGTTCCGCGCTGCGCGGCCAATCAATGCTGATATCTCCTTTTCTACACCAACCATTACAGTGCACGATCCCACACACTGTCTCAACTTAAAGAAAACTCCTAAATAAATTTGTAGTGGGATGTCCGTGCAGGTTTTAGAGGGTGTCCGTGCTACAAAAATTGTAGCCCAGACATCTATGAGTTTTGTTTTGGAAGGCATTGTGGCAAATTAACGTAGATTTACAGCATATACTATACACCAATACTAGGCTTAGGCCATTCAATACGTTTCCTAGAGTTGGGAAAGACTACCATGGTCGAAATCCGGAGAAACAAAAGTGAAATAAGTAACCAATGGAACCTAGCATCTGCTATCGTTGTGATGTACGCACAGCGCGAAACGGACATTCAGTGTGGTGACAGTGTTTATGTATTTTGCATGAAAAAAATCTGTTTTCATGCGTAGACAATGCATTATGTTTTATTCCATTTTGGTACTTGAGATTATGGACCAGTGCACCCACAGTGGTACTCGCCCACCACACTTTTCACTGCGCCCATTTACCACCCTGGAAAATCGGCATTTCTTGACTTAACTCACATAGTCTTCTTTTGGACTTAAGGAATTAGTCTTCTTTCAACTTAATGATTGGCGATTTTCTGAATTTACGATTGACAATTTTGACTTTACAAACAACTTTGCTGACTTTACCATCGACCATTAATACTTTATGATCGACCATGTTGACTTTTTTAACTTTACAACAATGTCAACCTTATGGGTGACTATTTCGACTGACCATTTAACTTTAATATCAACTATTTCAACTTTACTATCAACTAATTCAAAGGACTTTTCAACTGTCTTTTTCGATTGACCATTTATACTGTACGATCGACTATGTTGACTTTATGATTGAATATTTCAACTTTACAAACAAACTATGCTGACCTTCGACCGACCATTTGACTATTTTGACCGACCATTTGACTTAAATATCAACTGTTTTGACTTTGATATTGACTATTTCAAATGGCTTTCTTTTCTGACTTTACATTGGACTATTTCGACTTCACAAACATCTTTTTTGATCGACCATTTGTACTGTACGATCAACTATGTCGACTTTACAATCAACTATTTCAACTTTACAAACAAACTATGCCGACCTTACAAATGACTAATTCGATCGACCATTTCTATTGTACGATTGACTATTTCAACATTACAAACAAACTATGCCGACCTTATGAGTGACTATTTCGACCGACCATTTGACTATTTCAACTGACCATTTGACTTTAATATCAACTGTTTTGACTTTGATATTGACTGTTTCAAATGGCTTTCTTTTCTGACTTTACATTGGACTATTTCAACTTCACAAACGTCTTTTTCTATCAACCATTTCTACTGTACGATCGACTATTTCAACATTACAAACTATGATAACCTTATGTGTGACTATTTTTACCAAGCATTTGACTATTTTGACCGACCATTTGACTATTTTGACCGACCATTTTGACTTTACTATTGACTATTTCAAATGACTTCTGACTTTACAAATGTCTTTTTCAATCGACCATTTCTACTTGACGATTGACTATTTCTGACTTAACGATCAACTATTAACTCACTTATACTATCTCACTATCACTCACTTATATAATATCCTATATAGTTCAGACATCAGGGTTAATTAGAAATTGCATGGCTGACTGCCCCCCCCCCCCCACTGGGCACCTACACCATAAACACACACACTAGCCATCATTTGATAACCTATTCTTACCAGTAGGACCATTACTTGACCATATGATGGCAATAACCACAGCCCAGTTAGTCATCCATTTTTATTCTTCCGGCAGGTTATGCCAGAGGTCATCAGACAGGAGGTGAGAACAGCTGCCAAGAAAAAAAGCCCCATGACAACAATTCTCACCATGGATGACCTAAGAGACTTCGCAAATGCCAAGGTTATCAAATTTGGGCAAGAAAATTGTCCAATATTGTGTGCTACATTGGCAGGTAATAATGACATAATTTCTTGTGATAGACATAAGGTCCATGTAATGTGATTATTTGTATCAAACTTTGACCCCAAAACACTGTTGATTAATGATTGGGCTAAGCATACCTCGATTAACATTTCAGGTTCATGTACTACACCTAGGGGACAGGGTTCTCTAAAAAACGGGAAACGGGATGTCAGACCAATCATGTCAATGCTGCTGTCCATGGTATTCTTCACTGTAAACAAAAAGCATAATGCACTTCAGCGCATCAATGCTATCCTGCTATGGCTGAATGGCTGCAAGAGGAAGGTGAGTAACTAATAGCACTTTCTGTATTTATATTAACTGCCTCCATCTAAGACTGGACTTACTTTCTGGATTTATATTAACTGCATCAAACCAACACTGGACTTTGTGCTTCATGAAATCACTGCATAATAATTTCATTTGGAATTTCTCTCTTAACTAACAGCAATTCACCAACCTCAATCACTTGAGTGTGTGCAGCAGCATTGATACTGCCCGATCAACACTGGACACCCTGTCCAAGGGACATGATGCAAAAGTGTTGCAATGGAAGAAAGACACAGAAGCCCCACTGCCTAAAAAGGTTTCACGAAAACTACAGTTTGCAGGTGTGACTTTTAGTCATCTATATGCAGGGATGTCACTTATGGAGATTTTTTAACAGTCAAATCTACAACTACTAATGATTGATATAATTACATATGTCAATCCTGACATGTATCCTGAAGTATACATATATTATCATTTTGGAGGTGTAGCATGGGAAAATGCCCCCCTCCTTTCAATCCATACTACTGGTGTAATATCATCCACACATAACACCACCTTCTTACAGAGAGGAACTCTGTTAAGTCCAATTTTCCTTTGAGGAAATTATTTTCCTCTATTACATTTTCATTTATAATGGGACAACCCCACTATGTAACCAAAATTTGTTCCCTCAACGCTTCTCACATTAGCAGGCCTCTCATAATTTTGCATAAGCTTCGAATTACATCAACTTCCCAGGAATTAGTTTTGTACATACATACAGAGGTGTATTTAAACATCCGATCGATTTTTTTTAAAAACAAAACGTTACTTTACTGTTAGTGTCTAAACTTGGTCAGGTGAACATTGCAACACTATAGCTCACGATTCTGAGGTGTGCATTTCTAGGTATACTTTCATTTGGGGGAGTCCTCACCCGCTCACATCCAATGCTGGCGACAAATCACGCCTGCTATAACTAGTTGTAGCATGCACGGGTTGTATCATATCAGGTTAACATCAAACAAAACATGAAACTTGACGCTACTATAATACACCTCTCATTTTGTATTGTGGGCAATTGCAGGCCCTTCTCCAACAACATCAAGCAGCCTCATACCAACACGCAGGGTGAGTGAGTGAGATTGGTTGCTTTACGCCCTTATCAACACTTTGAAGTGTTATATCAAGGGCGGGAGAGCTGAGAGGGAGGCAGTTTATAATCATACCCAGGAAATAGAGATAGAGAAGAAGGGAGAGAGACAGAGAAAAGAGACAGAAAGGCACTTTAAGGTCTTACCCAGGACCATTACACGCAAGGGTTATACGTTAACGTTTGATAACGTTAACCACCAGACGATAGCAAGGCATGAGAGAATGAATGGCCCTGCAAACAATGATATGAATATGGTGCAGGCATATGCAGCATTAGAGCGCATACCGTCACTCCATATGGACAACAAATTCCCTTCCAGACAGGATATTAATGATGTAAGTATTTCAGCCAGTCTGTACAGATTAACTACACTATGAATAATTTCCAATGATGTGTGTATTGATTAACCTACTCATACTAGTGCGATCAACTGACAATGTACAATCAGTAGTGGTAGACATTTGGTCCAATTGGCTACATCCTCATAATGTAGAGTATGATAGGGTGGAGGGGGAGGAAGTGATTAGACACCTACTGAACTAATGGCGTTCCTGACCCTGAGATGGTGTTTGGGGAGGAACAGAGAGATGTCAGTGATTAGAAATCTGTCGTGCTATGCCTTTCCAGGCCCTAGAGTAGCATGGCTCATTCAAGACAGTCTTTGTGGAGCATTAATTGTTTATTTAGTCTGTACAAAAATAGTTAACATAAGTTTTAATGCAACGCAATTCCCATTGATTCCTATGTTATTTCTCACATCACAATTTTTTTTAGCAATTAATCATCGAATCGAATAGTTCCTACAAGTATTAGTGACCACAACAATGTGGCAGTGACTAATACTGACCACCTCTGCCTAATCAAAATTAAAATCGCCTTTTTCATATTTTTGGCAATATAGATTTCATTGGAACGAGTCTTGCCCACAAATGAGGACATGCAGCTCCTAATGTGGGAGATGCAAATCCTTGTGCAGCGCATCCTCATAAAATATTTAGACTGCTTCAAGGATGTAAAAGAGCATGTTGTCCAGCACATACCCCTGAGACCTGGTGAAATTATGATTAATGTTAGATTTTCTTCTCCAAGACCAGATCAGTTGGGCAATTAGACCAGTGAAATTTAATGATAAAGAAACTGTTGGATGATTTTGTTCAAATATGTTGTAGGTTCCTCTTGGTGTCTTCAATAAGGATGAGAACCTGTCGGCTGAAATGGTGGACATCATGGAACATTACCAAGCAAACTATGTACCTCAGTTGGAAGATGGCTCACCTAGACCTACAGTCTTATTTGGGGATGGGCTAAGTTGTGAGCGGGCCAATAATGCAATAATAAACCAGCTAAACATTTGGAAAGACAAGGCTCTATCCCTGATCCCGTCACCAGCTGACTGGCATCTGCGCTTGCATATTCTCGGAGTAAGTTTTAGCTAAGTTTGTTTGATCACAGCTGAAAGTGCTACTGATAAACATAAAATACCAAACCATAAAGATTACGAATGTCAGTTTGGGGTTGATGAAAAAAAAGGGGATAATTTGAATTGTTAAAAGTTGCGACTAAACTTGGTAATGGTACAAATGAGATTCTCTGGATCAAATTCACTCCTATTCATTCACTAATTTGGGTTTAAAAAGGGGCCCATGCATATTTAATTTTTTCAACATCATCCGAAACCTCACCTATTAAAACTGACAAAATTTCGTATGTTTTTTCGACTTCAGGACACCTTTACAGATCTGTGGGATGGCGACAGCCTCAGGGATGTGGGAACTTTAGTAAACCTCCGGAATGAACTTGGCCGGCAAAATGTCAGTGAAGATGTGAAACATAACTTCGCTCACGACCATGAGTTCATGGACCTGGTCACTGAGGCCTGTGTGACATTGGGAGCTATGGAAAAGCTGCAGCTCCCTGGAGTGAAAGATAAGGGCGCGTTTGCTGACGGTGAGGCCATAGAAAACCTGGAGACTGTCTCAACTAAGATTGTGCTAGACTGCTTCCAGGGCTTCAACACGGAAGACCTGCTTGACCCCATTGATTATGAGGATGGTAGCTACCAGTTCTGCCTGTGCAAGAAGAAGCAGCCACCACACAAAAAAATGGTTGGATGTTCCTATGATCACTGCCCAATGGGCCTGTGGTTTCACATTGAATGCATTGACATGCATGAAAGGGACATCCTGGAAGGTGAGTGGTATTGCTCACCCGACTGTGAAAGGGCAAACCTATGTTTGCAGTGGCAGTGCAATGAGTCCGCAAGCGCAAGCCGAAAGTGTCTAGGGCATCAGGGTCAATGGACCACAAAAGAGAATAGGGCCTATAGTCGGGCGATTGTTATGAGAGGGCTCTTTGGCATGGCACTCCATGATGCCATTAGAGAAAATGATGGAGATCGTAGGGGAGACCAGGGCAAGTTCTAACATGGGGCAGGTTTTAACAATGTCCCTATGTCCTAAACTTATCAAAAGGTGGCAGCACCACTGCCATCAAGATGCCCGACCTTGACCCCCTGATGACCCAGGAAGTGCTTGTCCACCATCACTGAGTCTTCACAAGAGCAGACATCAAAAGGCTATTTCATGTTTGGTAAGTAATTTTTGGCATACACGGGAATTCTGTAATTACTCAGAGATGGCAAGTAGGACAGGTTTTGCTTTGTGCCCATAATGCACATAGATATGTTCCATTTCTATGGCTTATATGACAGATTTAGTCGAAAGTGTTTGAAGTCTGACAGAGTTGAAAAACTTAACAGAGGTCATTTGGGGCAGGTCCTAACAGACTCATTGGGGCAGGTTTTAACAGCTGTTAGAACTTACCCCACCTGTTAGAACTTGCCCCAATGGCCGATTTGCTTCTGTTAAGACATACCCCAGACTCATTGGGGCAGGTTTTAACAGCTGTTAGAACTTACCCCACCTGTTAGAACTTGCCCCAATGGCCGATTTGCTTCTGTTAAGACATACCCCAGGGTGTTAGAACGTACCCCTGGGTGTTAGAATTTTCCCACCTCACTTTTCATTTGGGCTTTTCAGCTAAAAACGCTAAAGTAGGCATTGTTGAATTTAGCTAAAATAGAAAAAAAGATTATAGAAGTAACAAGGATGTTTTCTCTGTAACGAAAATCATAGGATTCCATGAGTGTAGTGCATATCAAGAGCTATAAAATTAATGAAAAAAGTTTTGATTTTTTAGATACAAAATGGTTCGTAAGTACAAGCGCAAAACAGACCGAGGGAGAACATCAATTGAGCTCATGAAGTCAGCAATTGGTAGGGTGATTGCCGAAAATCAAAGCATACGTGCGGTAGCAAAAGATCTTGGAATCTGCCATGTAACACTTGCAAAGTATGTTAAGCTCAAAGAAAAATGAGGAAGAGCACAATCAAAGCCATCTGACCAAGATAGGATACTCTCACATTAAAAGTGTCTTCAATGAAGCCCAAGAACACCAGCTTGTTGAATACGTCAACTCAAAACAGCGGCAAATATCTATTTTGGGCTTACTCCTAGGGAAATCCGCCTTCTAGCATACCAATGTGCTACAACCCTAAATCTACAGATGCCAGATTCATGGCAAATTCAGAAGAGTGCTGGAGCTGACTGGTTCACCAGTTTTATGAAGAGGCACTGTCTTGCAATAAGAGTAGCAGAAGCAACCAGTTTGGCAAGAGTGTCAAGTTTTAATGAATTCAATGTGAAACTATTCTTTGCTAAGCTAGGAACAGTTCTGGACCGTCACAACTTCATGGCAGCTGACATCTGGAATGTAGATGAACATGGCATGATGACTGACCAAACCACGCAATGTAGTCGCAGAACGGGGAACTAAACAAGTTGGTGCAGTAACGTCAGCTGAGAGGGGTCAACTTGTAACACTTTGTGCTGCTGTAAGTGCTAGTGGTAACACTGTGCCCCCCATGCTAGTGTTCCCCAGAAAGCACTACAAGGACTATTTTATGTGGGATGGTCCAGCAGGGAGTATCGGTGTTGCCAATCCCTCTGGATGGATTTCATCTGAGTTTTTTCTGGAATTTTTAAAGCATTTTGCTCGACATGTGAGACCCTCAGCTGACCATCCTGTGCTTCTCTTGTTGGACAACCATCAGTCTCATCTAGCCATTGAGGTCCTCAATTTTGCCAAGCAGAATAACATCATCATGCTTTCATTCCCACCTCATTGCTCCCATAGGCTACAACCTCTTGACGTTTCTGTGTATGGACCCCTGAAGAAGCATGTGGCAACCTGTCAGACTGATTGGCTTCGGAGCAACCCGGGCAAGACCATGTCAATATATGACATCCCAGGCATCTTGCGCGAGGCTTGGCCAAAGGCAAGTACCCCAGGAAACATCATTAGTGGGTTCAGAAGGACAGGGATCTACCCATTCTGCAGTGACAAGTTTAGCGACAAGGATTTTGCTCCTGCATCAGTCACGGATCGACCCATGACATCTGAGTTTGACAATCATCAAGAGCAGGAGGAGAACATAACAGCCAATGCCTCTACAGACAATGCAGAAAATGACCAAACCGTGGACCAAGTAGGCCTACAACACAATGCAAGCACAGAAGATGAAAACGAACCATTTGACCATAGAGATGACCTTGAAAATGATGGAAGAAGGGAAGGTGTAAACAAACCAGCGGACCAAGGACATGACATTCATCATGATGCAAGGCAGGAAGATGGAAATGTATCAATGGACCAAACAGATAATGTCGAAGATGATGGAAGAGGGGAAGATGAGTGTGAAGTCCAGAATCAAGCAGATGCAAATGCACTATGGAACCAAAACGCTGATGACCTAGGAATCAGAGAGAACATAGAAATCTTCATGACATTATTAGATTATTTGAGAGAACATGGTTTGTTCATCAAGAAAGTACCTGGAGATGGGCATTGCCTTCTTTACTCAGTCCTTGAGTCCCTAAAGTCCTCTGGAGTCACTCTCGGAAAAGATGACCTCTGCAAAATTCTCTCCGAGGAGATTGAGAAAAATCAAATCTTTTACAAGCAATTCATGAGCACCGATGAGAGACATGATTTAAACAAACATGTCCAAATGTATGTGGAGAAAAAGGTTTATGGCACTACCACTTGTGATATGCTCCTAAATGCCATCTGTAATGGAACAGGCTATGAGGCCACTGTTGTCAGGTGCACTGGAGAAAAGTTAAATGTGTACACCATCACACCACGCGGAGCACCTGAAGTTAGTTAAAAAATTCTCCTAACCTTGCAAGGGGAGGGTCAAGGGGCCCATTATGATGCCCTGGTGACAAATTTTCACCCTGAAATTGTGAGACCTCTGCCAAAGGCTCCAGAGCGCAAAACCCCCAAAAGGTCTTACAGAAGAAGGCGAACTGCCATATTAACAGACACACCAGAGAAGGACGCTTTGGAAAATGAACAAATAAATGCAAAGAGGAAAAAGCAGCAAAGCAAGCCCCAAAAGAAGCAGAAAGCTACAGGTAAAAGCAAACCCAAACGTGGAGCCAAAACAGGTACAAAACCTGGAAGAGGTACCAAAGCCAAAAAATCTCTGTCCTATGATTCTTTATCTGATGATGGTGGTGATTGCTTTTGCCTTATCTGCTGTGATGTGTTCAAAAATAGCCGTGATAATGAAGAGTGGGTTCAGTGCTTTGTTTGCAAAGGATGGGCTCATGTTGAATGCACAGATGGGAATTCTATGTATGTCTGTCACAATTGTGACTCTGACGATGATTTGTAACTGTCCTTAACTTTGTCTGGGATAGGTATCAGTATCTGTTAATATCTTGAGAGTTGTACTTATACCTTAACCAATACAATGTAGTTTATTGTTACATACATGAAGATGTCCCACTCCTTTGGGTCTGCTGATAATCTTGATTGCAATTAACTTCCGATCATTGTTAAATAATTACTCTTTTTCTCAACCCTATTCGGTGAACAGGCTGTTCAGAACCTGTCTCCAGTAGGCTACCTTGCAGTAGTTATTGTTGAATTTCTTGTTTCGATAATACATAATCATAAACTTGTGCTGAGTCCAGGAGAAAGAAATGTAAAACATACCGACGATCCTATTTCCACTTTACTATTGAATGTGTATCTTAAAGTTGCTAATAAAATTTTCAATCAATCAACTGTTTCTGCTCCTGTTTCTATCTCTGTTTCTGCTCCTGTTCCTGTCTCTGTCATTCAAAAGATATGTTCAAAGTTACATGTTGAATGAGCCCACATTGAATGCCCATAATTGCCTACTCTAACATTGATAAGTGCAGCCGATAAATGAATTTCTCAGTCACCAGAGACAAAACTCTATGTCTATACACGCAGGCCTAAGATAAATAAAGCCAAGGTTTTCCCTCTAGAATATGGGCCTGTACTGCTGGAATAATGCTGCCACTCAAAATAAGGGTCTGTTAAAGATGACGTCTATATTCATGTTGCATTTATGCCTGCATTTTGTTATAAAATTGGACAAGGAGCAATGAAAATGTAGCGATGATAAAATTGCACTCAGATGGAAGGGGTGTTAGAACATGCCCCATACCCTGTTAACACTTGCCCCAAGCCGGGGCAAGAACTGTATAGGGGCATCTCCAGTTGCCTAAGTTTATCCCGAACATCACATCATAATCAGCGAGTTGACAGCTCCGCTGCGTGAACAGGGGTGAACAGATGAAGCAGGAGGAATAGAGATAGGACGAGAGACATGAAACGAAACCGCCTTTAACAAAATAAAGACTGAATTGACTTCAGAGAGTTTTCAAATTCGTTGACGTCAAGAGACCAGGTAGCCTAGGCCTAATGCCTAGTACTAGTAGTAGCTCCTAGACTTCTAGCGACCTCAGTGGCGGCACCTATGTTGCCGTCTCGGGAACTCTCCTGAGATTTGGGGCAGTCGCACCTACCGTTCCCGGTTGGGGCAACATAGGAGAGAGCTTGCCGGCATATTGCATCTAACTTTTTAAAAACACATGTGACGAACAATTCCAGTCCCGCCATCCGCTTACCCCTCCTCTAATACTACTGCTATTACAAGGCCGACGTCCGCACACTTTTAGAACAAACGATTTCGGCCACTTTTCACCACTACGCATGGGTTGGCCCTACTCATATCACTAGCAAAGTTCAACCTCTCTGCTACTACCAATTCCGTAGCTCAGTGGCTAGAGCAACGGACTGCAGACGAGAAGGTTGGGGGCTCGCACCTCGCCTGGTCCTGCCATCTTTTTTTTTCATCCTATACTTGGTTGGCCGTGTAGTGATGTCAATACACGGCCGGGACGGGACGGAGGCGGGGACGGAGGGTGGCTTTTGCACTGGGTGCTGGGGGACGGGGAAGGCTGGCGATTTGAAAAACAAAATATCCATAATAATGTTTCAAGAAAAAACGGCCTAAATATATCTAAATTACATTCGCAGAGCGCCGACTAGCAGCCGCCTACTCTTCTGGACCTAGTGATGGCGGGATGAATATGAATCCCCGTAAGAATAGGCCTACTAAGATAGGCCTACTAAAAACTAAGCAAAGCAACACTTTGACAAGAATCGAAGAAACTGCTGCCCTCAAGACGTAAATTCATAGACCTGCACAACACTTGTTACGCCTAACCTAATTATCTATCCACTAGGAGAAACCTTTACAAATCCAAGAACAAAGCCAAAGGCAAAGAAAACACGTGCTATCTGCAACTTACCTTAACTTAAGCAAGCGTCGACCGTGCGTTAGCAATGACGTCACCGGAAGGGATTCCCCGAGAACCTGTAAACATAACCAGTTGTAGTCTCGCCATGTCTGCGTCCAACATTTTTGCTGTTATTGGAAATATTCCTGGAGATTATCATTCTTTTGACCTGAGGAATTATTTTTCAATGTTCATAGAAGATGGTGGATTTCACACATTTCATTTTAGACACCGACCAGAGATCAAAAGAATTGAAAATCTTGAGATCACCGACGTTAGCTCTACGACTACGAATAGGCCGGGGAATAGGCCTACGACAAATGATCTTGGCCCCTCAACTTCTGCACGTTCTCCTGGCGATATTTCTTCTATAGTAAGTGGAAAAGGAACAAGGCAGAAATCCACTACATGTTGTGTCGTTAAAGTCAAAGAATCTAGCCTCAAGGACTTAATACGCATGTATGACAGGAAACACTGGCTTGATAGAAACGGGGATTACATCGCCTCAGTTTGTCGAATCACTGGTATTTCAACACCCAAGGGCCTTACAACCACGAAACAAGGTAGGCCCCTACGTACCGTAGGCCTAGCTGTAAATTCATGTAATTCATGAAGAAAAAAATCATAATTAGATAGGCATGTTGGCCTACAGTTTCTTTGATAAGATTATAATTTATATAGGCCTAGGCCTAACTATTTAATAGGGGGCCTATGTTATTCGTTTCTCTCTATGATGCGTTATTAAAGTTAACCAATCACTATCCTGTGGTGCTATCAGTGACCACAACCCAAAAATAGATACTGAAAGCATCAGTTGTGTTATCGGGAGAGCTCGGATCAGAGGAGCCAATCACTCTTTCCGGATCGATAGTAATTGATACGGGGTGCACTACTGCTTCTCTGGATGTGGTAGCGTCCGATAATGCAGAAGCCATAGCCAGCCCCAATATGCCCCTGGTCCCCTCTCTCTCCACCCCAGCGTCCAGTGAAAGCCCGTTAGGCCAGCGCGAGGCAGGTTAAGTAACAACCAAAGCAGGTAGTGATGCTAACTAGTAAGTAATCCTTTATACGCCCGTCTTCGCCAGCGTAATCTCACTCCGAGGTCTTGACAGCACGCAGTACCTCCAGCGTCTCTCTACACATGGAGACGGGCTTCTCATTAAATATGCAATCCGTGGCACGGATAGTCTAACAATCATATAATCTCTAACACTTACAGAATTACGAGGAGATACAGAAAATACCCTAGGCACGTGGTCTGGGGGGTGGGGGTTTGAGCTGCTCCCTTGGCCCACCCGATTGCCCTCCCCCTCCCCCTGGCACCCTGCCAAGTCCATGGAGACTTGGTCGGCAGTGAGGAGAGAAGCGACAACACGCTTCCCAGTAGTCAGAGAGCTATGATAGAGAGAGAAGAAGAGAGGGGGGCAGCAGGAGAGAGAGGCAGAAAAAAGGGGGGGGGGAGAGCCACCCCTCTACTTATAGGCAATAGTTACCCCCCTGAATGCCAACAATACATAGAGGTTAACTAACCAGAGTATAGCCGCTAGGATTTATATTTCCTATTTGTTTCCAATAAGATGTGTAGTTGAGGTAATTGTTTCAAAGCTAAGCTTATAAGAGCATCAATAGGCCTATGTCCCCGCCGTCCCACCGCTTCACAAGCTGGAAGACCCGGCCACTAAACGTTGTGTTGCTGTTCAGAAAGAAGGGTCAAAGATTTTGCCTGACCATGTCTGCCGTGGATCGTATGGAAGAGCCATAAGACGCCTGCAGACAATTAGATTACATATATTTTGTTACCTTTTTTAATGTGATAATCCTAGACGAGAAGGCGTCAGTGACATAATTAATAAATATGCATGCATAAACAACCCAAGCTCGAATATTCGCCCCCCCATCCCGACAGGGGAAGCCTATTAGTCAGGATCCGCTCAGATTTCTAAACCAATCACAATCTAGACCAATCACAATTGACCCACCCTCTAGAAGAGGCAGATAGCCACTGAACTAAAAAAAAATTCCATCGTCCAAACTCGGGCCTTCTCGTCGAGTTGGTTGAAGGAGCGTGAATATTGCACAAGTTGCATGGCAATGAGTGCAATATTCTAAGCGACTGAAATCAACGAGTTAGTTAACAGATTTATTATACATGCTTTCACTCATGAAAATAGAAACATAATCGAGTCATAAATTTGAATTTTACCGGTAATCTTAGTAAAAAACAGATTGGTTGCCATGACAACCCCACGTAAATCACTAGTGAAATACGCACTATGCGTAAATCACTCGAGATACATTGTTTTCAGAGCACTAAAGAAATGTGACTCAAGAATCAAGAACCCCCTGATAGAAATTTAATCAATATTTATTCATTGTCTCAGACTTGGTGAATGAGTGCTATCTCAATCCCAGGAATGCTTTCCTTGCAAGTCTCAATATAATTTTATTCTGAAACATACCGTGGACATTTATTGAAAATTCATATCCAATGATGATGAAAACAATTATTACTCTCAAGGATCACACTCTCAATGTTGGAAATGTTACGGTTTCTTCTGACAGTGAGGTATGTAAATAACCTTTCTACATTTAGGCTGGATATCTATTTGCCACTTTGATTTTGTGGTCATAAGATGTATCATTTATTGGTTTTCATTCTTATATCCCTGATATATTCTCCTTGATTTTTCTAAAATGGGGTCCTCTTAGCCTGGAAAAATCTCCTCGTTTTATTAGAAAAAGAGTGCAAATCTGAGGGAAAAGTCCTTGAAAAGGGGCACTTTAGTTGGGGAACGTGGGGGAACCTACTTTGGTTCTGAGTGCCCCCAGGTTATTGATAGAAATAAAAGCCATTTGTTCGTCTTTTTAATATTTTATTTTTCTAAAAAAAAAAAAACATTTCCAGTTCTTTATATATATGTTTAAATTTGGTTTAATACATACACGATAAAATAAATAAAGATAAATGGATTTCACGATCCCTTTGAACAAATATCTAACCCTTACACCAACATCACGTCATTATATATTAAATCATAGGGATAGGCCTAAATAAGAACGGTGACAGATTTGTTTGAAACAGCTACCATATAATTATTAAATTAGTGTTTGAAATACTATATGCATTAGCCACCTAGCTGACTACATTCCAAACTCAAAAGTTAGTTTAGTTAAGATAATTCGTAAATTCAGTTGAGTAGAGTGGTTAGGGTTAGAATCTACGGGGCTTTCATTCTCCTAATGAGAAATCATTGACCCGAAGAGAATTTAGGAAAGTTATATTCCACATTTGTACTTTAATAATAAAATCAAATTAATACATGTAAGTAATACATAATATCGATAATATTCCTGTTAATATCGACTTGAAGGTCTTCTTTTGGATGGATCCGTCCCCTGAAATATAATGACGTACTTATATGTAGAATACCGTACATGATATGATATATTACATGAAATTTCCACTGAATCTTAATTATATATATCGTTATACCCCATTGTGCATACCCATACAATTTAATTACCTAGCTCCTACCTGTATGGGAGCTAGTTCCTTAATGACGGTCAATGAAATGCCAATTCCAAGCTTTTATTGAGGAAACATCTACACTCAAAGAATGGTTATGCGGGGTTATGCCCATAATGTTCCATGCATATTATATATGTTATCTCTATTCCCTGCCTGAGTGGTTCATCCACCAGTGTAATTTTTTAACCTATTCCTTATTTCTGATTATCAAAATATAAATTTAAGGAGGACCGAGGCATCGACTTATATACCTGCATTTTTGACGACCTCTATCAATGTTAATGCCTCAGCTGGAAGATTGATCTCACACATTTCTATCAACTCCTGGTTCTGCATGTGATACGTTATTGTCAACTGTTTGAGCATCGGACAATGCTTTGCGATTGTCCATTGTTCTGTGAAATAGTTCTTAATATCCCTGAAGAGAAAAGAACAAAGATTGAGGAAAGTGTGTGGTTTATAGCTTTCTGTATTTATTGTTAAATAGCAATAATTTGATAAATTCTAGTTGACTTTACAGTGATACGTATGTAAATGTTTGCTCTCCCCCTCCCCCACTACACACGGGATTTTCTATTATAGAAAAGAAGTAATATTTGAGATCGAGATGCTCTCAAAGGTCGCTAAGTATTAACTACAATTTGCTATTTTGTATGGAGTTAATAAACTGATTTCTCACTGGTCTCTGCAATCAAAGCATATATATATATAAAATAAATACCAAACTCACGCGCATTGTTGTGATGAGGCGGTCCATTTGCTTTCACCATCTTCATATGGGTTTAGAGCATATGATGCTAATTTCCAATATCCTTTGATTTTTGCAAACATCCCGGATATATCCAATGTGACACAAACTAGAATATGAACATCAAAGCGCAACATGTAAAATTGGAAAAAGAAATGAGCCATTGGACATGATGTCTCTTAAAATAATCCTTTGAAGAGATATAATATGAAAACAAAAACAAAAGGAACGCTATATACTCTGTCTCCCATAGCGAGGGAGGAAGATAGTATGGCCGAGTACAGGAACATCAAAGGATACCGCAGTCTTGGCCACGGAGACCGAGTTTAAGACACATATTAATATACATGCGTCTTAATGTTCCTTTTGCTTTGGTATATTTTAAAGTGTCCGTTAGTTCGACACTTACTGTTATAGAAAACTAAGAAAAGTAATCGTTAGGTCACATGGTACTAAAGAGCATTTAATACTAGAATCACGAACCAGTTGAACAAAAGAGCGAGTTTACATTCTTGGCCATGTCGAAGCCCCCTATCCTTAACGGTGGAATTGCTTCTATACCCTGTTGTTCGAGGATGGCTCTGTCTGAACTCATGTCACATTTTGTGCTCAAAGCCTCCATGCAATTGCCAAATCCAACCACGTCAGTATGCTTTAAAATTCTGAATAACCAAAACAATGAAGAAAATCATAAAACTTGGTGCATTGTTTCCCTATGTGATATTTATTGTGTTATAACAATGTTAATTATATTTTTGACTGGAATTAAACGATATCTGTTTGTTTTACATTTGAACTGGGGCTTAGGAGGGAGTTCTACATAAGCTTCCGCTTCCATTTGTACGATTAGATCGTTCATGCAAAACAAATAACGCATCACCCGCCCCTCCCCTCAACTGCAGTCTTTTGGTTCGCGACAGGTATGTGTATGTCCTAGAGAAAATTTAAATCCCACTCTCCCATTTTTTTTCTGGGCATACAACCTATTCTCCAAATTAGTTCATATGAAGTTCTTTTAATACTCACGCGCAAGTCGCGTTAGCGTTGAAAGAAGGTGATCGAACATCAGCAGAAACAGCACCAGAAACCTTCTGTGCCGCAGCTGGACTCGGGGGTAATTTAGCTGCCTCTTCACCCTCAGTGTTCCTCACATAAGATACTACAGCGTCGTTCATGCACTTTAATATGTCCTCCATGCGACATATCTTACCATCTGGTGCGTCAGGCTGAGAAAGGAGCCGCTGACCAAGGCACAACTCTATGTAGAGACGAAATAAAGAAAACAATGGCTTATGCATGCGTGTGTACTATAGTAGGGTTCATTCTTTCAGCCCCATTTTATTTTTTAGCGTAGTATGTTTTGAAGATTGATTCTTGTACAGAATTTTCCACTCGTTCTTATTAGTCGGGTCCACCCTCGCAAAAGTTTGGGGAAAATCCACCAGGGGGCAAAATCCAGGATGGCCGCCAAATTTAGGGAAAAATGCAATAAGTCGGTCAAAAACCAATTTTATATGTCATGTTGTATATCAAAATTGAGCTCTCTTTGAGATACATACTTTTAACTCAGAAAACCTACTCAAAAAACCTACATAATTTGGCCATTTTTGGCTTGAGTTAAGTGCCATTCTTGAAAATGTTTCTAAAAATAATTGTCAAAATTAAGTAATAATTGGCAGCGAAGACTAAGAGGTATCTAAAACCCCATAGAAAATTGGGGCAGTTGCCATGGATACTAGAATATGGTTGCCCCAACATTGCAATGATGTTTGATCTGGGCCATTCAATCCAGCAATAGTTCTCCCCAGTGGATGATGCTAATAGTGGGGCAGATAAAGTGGAGTTTTCTGGGTAATCGTTCAAATGATGGTACAAGCACCAAATTTGGCACAAACGATCCTCAGGAGTAACCTTTCGAAGAAAGCTGTTTGCCATGTGAAATTCAAGATGGCCACCATTTTTCAAGATGGCTGCCATTTGAGACCTGAAAATGCTATTTTTGTCATAGAATAGGATAGGATAGTCCGATTTGAATGATCTTGGTGTCAAATTATATGCATTTACCTACGCAGAGGCCATATTTGTATTCCTGGATCATTTGAAATTCAAAATGGCCGCCATTTTCCAAGATGGCTGCCTTTTCCCAAAAAAAAATTGCTACTTTTGCCACAAAATTGGTTTGGATAGTTCGATTTGTATGAAATTGAGGACAAATTATATATATTTACCTATGTAGAGGCCATATTTGTATTTCTGGATCATTTGAAATTAAAAATGGCCGCCATTTTCCAAGATGGCCGCCTTTTCCCCCCTAAAATTGCTACTTTTGCCACAAAATTGCTTAAATGCTACTTTCTCCACAATATTTGCCCTTAAAGGATAGGATGCATGAAATCTGAAATATTATTTTTAGTGTTTTCCTCTTTAAAATTGTTCAGTTACATTATTGAGTATAATTATATATTTTTGGTGTGATTAATGAAGGTGTGAAAAGCATTTTGAAAAAGGTGACCTCAATACAACTACTAGCAGTATCTAAGTAGGTAGTGATGTCACAGGGGTAATGCAGTTCTGCCTGCACTGTGTAACTTCATCTACACAACCCATAACAAATGCCGTAGTTCTGTGATTATCTTCCGTGTAACTTGTAATTCATCATCATGAATTAGAAAAAAGATGTTATGGGACTCTATGTTTGTTTGTTGTTAAAACGGACTACTTAAGAAATGACCTAAAGACAATATATTGATATGTATAAACATACCGTCCTGGTGTTGTATGCAATATCTGACAGTGACAGTGAAAGATATCTAACTTTCTTCCAAAAACCTTGTGGGTACAAGCATTCCATATAAGCAGGAGGAATATGTAGTTACAAGCCAGAAGAAGGGTTAACTTGATTATTAGATGACATGATGACATCAAAAGGACACAACAACATAAACTGGTAAAAACTAAACTGTGTGTATACATGCTCTACAGCCTTGGGATATATCATGCCTGACTTCTCCTAGGACTTCTCCCAAACATGGGCAGACACAGCTCTGTCATATAAATAGGCCTAACCCATTATTTGTAACTCTGGCTAAGATTAAGTCCATGTTTAGTAAGTTTCCTGATTAATCTTTACTGCATCCAAGCAACCCTGGGTTTTAGAACATAGAACATGTGTTACAGGAAAATGAGTCACAAAACGCAAAACATGGATTTTGAGATATCCTCATATTTGCAAATGAGATCAAGCAGATTCTAATGATGGTAAACATTAAGACATATAATAAGTATTACTATATTTTAGGTTATTTTAGGTTTGATATTTCTGTTTTTGAAAAGAAATTTTGCAATATTTCTGGGTGGATAGTTATTAGTAAAGTAACTAAATATACTCCATAGCTAGGATGACCTTCGAAACGCAAGAATATATTTAAAACACCGTCTTGAATCTAGGTATGTGTATTCATGCTACTTCCAGCGCTATAGGCAACCCAACATGAGAATATTCCAACAAAGAGATCTTGAACGTTGAAAAATAATAATTTTGAGACTTGTAACTCATTTTCCTGTAACACATCGCATTTGATTGGGCGTAGCTATAATTGTAAAGGTGTCTGTCAAGATAAAACGGCTATCTTTTAGGTTTTAAAAAGGTTTTTAATTTTTAAAGTCAACAAAAAACGGCTCCCATTAATCGGCCTGCATGTGGATTACTGACAGACTATACGCATTTTATTGGACCAACCTTATGGAACTGTTTGCCTTCGATAATTCGCCAGAAATCCTGGGAAAGTATAAAGTGTCACCTAAAATCAACTAATGATTGGTCTGGTTAATCTATTATATGGTATCTATCATCTGCTGGAGTGAACCAAATCAAAATGTATATAATATATTGTCTACGACGTGTATTTTATCTGTCATGTGGCGGACCGTTTCTGAATTTTTTTAGGAGAAAAAATCAAAAAAAATCGATGTGTTTACTGTATGTATATTTCGACCAATGTATATCTCTACTGAATGTATATCTCTACCAATAATTGTAACTACACCATCTAATAACTAAAGAATGTATATGTACTGGTTTAAAAAATTTGAATGTATAAGTTGGAAATGAAACACCTCTAGACTTCAATTTAATGCTACTCTTTTTGAATTTATATGTTTTCTGGACTACCATGAGATTATCATTGTATGAGAATGGATCCAATAAAATTTGTAAAAAAAAAAAAAAAAAATATAAACCATAATCAAATCATTCTAGCAATTCCCTCAAGATATATACCCTCTAAACGCGTGTAATTAAAACTGTGAGCTCTTATTCTATGAAAAAAAAAGAGAATTATTATATGAGACGAGCAATTTAGGGAGGTAAGCGTACAACGTTACATATATATGGTGTGTGCCTCCATGCCTGGGCTAGGCGCGCTAAAGGTCGTCCACTCGTCTCTGACTTCACGTACTTGGGCGCGCTATAGCGCAAGGAAACGATCGAGTATCTTAAACTTGTATCAAAGATAGTGTAACCGTTATAGTATCTTTGCCTGTATCTAACCTCATCATTTCTTCTGACTTAGTGCCACTTTGCTTCTCGATGTTGAGATTGAATTGCAGTATAACAAGTTGGTAAACTGCACACATGTCTAATTCAAGAAGACAATCTAGGCTCAGAGTTGTGAGAGTCCCTCCAAACTGAGGGAAAGCCTCCCGCTCCAAACCGCAAAATGTCATTAGAATCTCAGTCTCCCCAGGACGGTGAAACCCATTAGCTCAGTAGGCGTCCAATCACTGACATACCATGATTCTTATCGGATCTGAGAGTCTGAGCCTAGACTGAAGAACTCTTTCAGCTCAATTAATTAATGATGACAGCAACAAAAATAGAAAAAAATGCAAATAGCTACACGTGACAGTACAATTACTCTTATCTACTCTTCATGATTAAAGTTTGTCAAAATTGTGCTGTGTATTTTATGCCTCCATACATTATACATTATACAAAGAAGGCATGACTTACCTATTCCTACTATAACTGCTAATACGGATATTGTCTTTTCCATGTCTACTTGTAATGCTGCTCCATCAACAGGAAAATCAATATGAGGTGGCTACTGGGAATATTCACCTTTATATAGATGGACTGTTCCGATCTAGTTTATTAATTTTGTTCCTAATTATTGGTAATTACCTCGTTCTTACGGAGCCTATTAATATGCGCATAGGCGTGTCTGGCAGGTGTGGTCCATATCCTTCCTATCCAAGCATTTTGGTTCCATCATTAATTTGATCCCTGGGTTGATTAAATCACGGTTATAGGTTTGTTTTCTATCGCAGAGTATTTTACAGCTAGGCCTTATAGTCAGTGTTTATAAGTGCCCTCATTTCCATGCACGTGCGTTTCTTTGGGTGTATGTTAATGCATTTATTAATTATTCTTTAATTAAATAAAACGTCAACCTATTTATGTTCTATCATGCCAAATAATCGCTTTTTACTCTTTCTTCAGATGACATCTCAAAGTACAAGACCAAGAAAGAAATGAAGGCAATCCCTTTAGACCGAGAAACATTTACAGAATCTGATTTAGAAAAGTTACCTGAACTCCACCCACCTCCTTTGATGCCGAATGGTAATGTTGGAACGCCTACGGCAGTGTTCCTCGGCTTTATCAAAGAGTGTAAACTACCACCTAGCATTATTAACAAATTAGGACTGAAATTTCCAAGGAAAAGAACTAATAAAATATACAGCAATGTTCACTTTGATTATGGTGGTGATGTTGAAACACCAATAGAGGACGGGGACGAAGATGTTGTCATTTCGGGGACAGGTCATGAACTTATTAAAGAGGGCTCCAACCTAAGTCAAAGGAAGGCTTCCACAACATCGACTGGGGATAAAACACATCATCCAGAGGACAATAGGAAAAACTCAGACAGTGAGGAGGAGGACAATGTTAAGAAATTAGAGGAATCGGGAGACGTAAGTGGCATGCCCCCTGGATTAAATTTTTATAGAAAGAATGGATCGAGCTGCAAGTATGATAGTAATTGAAAGATTCAATTACTAGTACCGAGTTCCATTCACTATTCATTAGATGCCCGTAGCATAGAAAACTATTGAAATATAAACCTTTGTTTTTGTTTTTGAATCGTCATAAAGTATCTTAAAGCTGAAAGAAAACAAAATAATTCGAATTCTTATCGTACACATCCGATAAAAATATTTGTATTTTACCCCACTTATCGCACCTCTCAAGTGAAATGCACATATAATACATACTATTAAAAGTCTTCCTCGTATTTTTCTATTCAGTTGGTCGGGCATTTTTATTAATTAACTTAGGGCGTGCCCGACAAGACCCGTTGTTCATAAATACTTAGATAACACACACGAAGAACAGGATATATCAGAACGTACGGGATGAAGTGCCACGACTCCATCGATAGCTTTGTTTTGATTCTCTACATTTTATCACGATCTATATAAATGTGACATGGAAATAAACATCTATTATTATTACTATAATTGGTGGGTTGTTTCAAGTCACGAATTACAGGTATAGTTGTTTGTGTCCGTGGTTTGAAGCAAATATAAAAAAATATTTCTGGTTGGCTTGAGGTATTAAAGTAAATATCTTATTTCTGGTCGATTGTGGTTCGGTATTAAAATACTTTTTTTTATTTCCCCTTGAAATAGGACAGCGATGATTGCGAGGACTGGGAAAGACACGAAGCTCTTCATTCGGATGTAGCCCATCACGTAGAGAGAAATAAAGAACGCTTATTTGAGCAGAAGATCGAGCTCAAGTGGGAAAAGGGTGGAAGCGGTCTCGTTTTCTACACAGACGCCCAATATTGGGATGCTGAAAAAGGAGGTAGGCCATGGCAAATATAACCAGAATTCGGATATCATTATATAAATATGTAGTACATGTAAACCGTTGTCGAATATTAACTTTGCATTTTACAAACAACGCTTATGTCACTAAACTGAACATACACTGTTCTAGGGCTGATAGAGTGTCCGCCCTCGGCAAGTGGATATACTTTTGCCGGTGTCAGATTTTAAAAAAAAAAGGAAAAAAGGAAATCCCAAAACGCGTGACTCTGAGATGAGTTAGAAAATGGCGGAAGAGTGATTTTGATTACGTAATCAAAGCAAACAATGAAAATGAATAGGCTATGCCGACTGCTAGGTGACATTCTTGGATGCTATTTAACTGGCTCCCCCCAAAAAGTACATGTAGTATGAAAAGAAAATTCAAAAAGTTATCGTGGTTTTGCTAAAGTGATAATTCATAATTCAATTGTAACGTTAATTTATGATTTGCAGAATAATGTGTCATCGTGTCTCTCTTGCTACCATATAACGGGAATCGGGATCCATGATTTATGATTTTATTTCAGATTTTGATGAGCGTACGGCGGACGACTGGGATGTAGATATGAGTATATACACAGATCCAAGAGCTGGAGATAAGGATGCCAGAGACTCCATGTTTATGCGGCAAGAAAAACGCCGCCGAAAAGGCATAGAAGCTACTGACATGTTCACTGCTGGAATCGGGAAATTCGAAATGCATTCGAAGGTAAGCACAGTTCCATCAGATACGTTTTCATGTTAAATGTAATAAGTATCTTTATTTCCTATAAATTTTGTTTTCCTATAATTTTGTTTTCTATTTCCTATAATACAAGGATATAGGACAAACCCTTCTCCCATCGTAGATCTTCTAGGATGCCCTTTTACATTTTTGTGCATCAATTTTATTTTTCATCTTAACAATTATACGTTTCATTATTTAAGTATCAACTACAACGTGTCTTCCCAAAACGTTTTCGAGAATGTTCATAACACATCCAATGACCACATTTTCTTTCTCATTTTCACAAATATTTTTTCCAATGTCGTTATTCATTATTCTTTACAGCACCGCATTATTTGCTTGTATGTTGATTTTCATCGTGATGTATTACATATAAATATACATTATATAGCCTAGTCATTACATCATACACTAATAGCACATGTTAAACCATACCGGTAACCTGCATTATCAATACATCGTGTCGTTACGTGTACTATCAGCTTTCGCCATCTTATTCAATTCAGGGTTACGGCTATTAACATGTCTCCTTAAGTAAACCTTAAAATCTTTCCTAGAATATTAACTGTAATATTCTTCTATAAGTCATCGACTCGAGAGTGCATTTAATACCTATATTAGAGAGACGTTAACTTTATCACATGTATATTATTTCTTTTGTGGATAAACATCCATATTAGTAGGTTTTTCTCATTAAAAATATAATTCTTTAATGATGCATGGAGATCGGAATTGATTTAAATTTGAAGGGCAAAAAACAACTTTTTTCTCTCTATTATCTTAGGGCTTCGGACGTAAGGTAATGGAAAAGCAAGGATGGAAGGAAGGAGAAGGCCTTGGTCCTTCAACGAGCGGAATATCAGAAGCCCTCGAAAACGATGGGCAGAAACCGTACGATCGGAAAGGAATGGGGTAAGTATAATTTCTTACATTGCATTGGTCACAATCTTAGATGACAGTCGGATTTATGTTTGAATCCCAATTGGAAAAAACATTATAGATAATCAATAATTAATGATAATTATCACTACTTGCAAGTTCTAGGGAAAATCCGCGGCGCTTTAATGTAATTTAGAGTGCTGAAATATCAGAATAAAAGAGGATGAATGAATTAACCGCCATTCACCCAATGGATGGGTGAATGGCGGTTAATCCTGTTTGGGATCCATAATGAAACATGGCAGTAAAACTTGGCATTATTTTATTGTTCTCTGATCACTATGAATCAATAAACTCTGGAGAGCAAGATCCTATATTCCTCTCGTAGAGAAGAAATATTCCCAATTTTTATTTGTTGGTTCACAAAATAAAGATTTGACTGACAGACGATGAATAAATGTATACACAGGCTTTATAGTTATACTATGTATATTCTCCTTATATATGTTGTCGCACCCCAATAATTAGTAGAATCTACTAACCTCACTATGTTCATAATAGAAACCAAAACATGTCCTGTGCTTCCCTTGTTATGGATTTTTGTTTTTAAAGGTTTTTATTCAACATAGTCTGCCATCGTGGCTCTTACAATTCTAAAATGACTTCCTTGTCGTACCTTTATGTTTTGTAGTTTTTTTGGTATTTTCTCGATTTTCGTTCACACCATTAACAATATTGGATTTATAACACTTCTCCAAACAACATAAGTAAAAAAAAAGAGTCATTCGACTACCTTTAAACATAGATGTAGAGTTCCTTGTATACACTAGGGTATGTACCGATGAGACTTTTACTCCCCATCCCCTTCTAGTTCACTAAGGATTCTTCCCCACAACTTATTCCTAGATTTCTTTTTTCCTGTTGCTACATTGTTGTACTCCATCACTCTTATGTTTACCTTCATCTCATTAACAAAGTTATGGATTGATTCTACAACATCTGAATCTATGTTTACCTTATACGTCCTCCATTTCTCCAGATACACGGGTGAGAAGTTGAAGCGCGGAGGAGCAAGTACTAGTGGCGCTGGTATAAAGCGGCGGCGGGATCCAGATCAAGGCTTTATCATTTCCACTATATATGATAATCCTGCAGAAACGGATCCACCCGAGCCTCTCTACAGAAGTAACGACCATCACCATCTCACATACAGACATTCATTTATTCAAGGAGAAACACAAAGTTCTAAAGATAAAAAGGAGGGGAAGAGCTAGTCAAGAGTCAAGATTTAAGATTGAAATAATGATCATAGAATAATCTATTTTTGATAAATATTTGGTGGGTTTCGAAAAGCACTATATTTTGATAGGACCTCCACTGCTGACGATTACTCTACTTCTATTATAAGTGTTGTTCAATAAATTATTTATTTTTGTATGTGTCAAGAGTCACGAAGCGCTGCAATAATCCCTGGAGCTCTGAAAGAATGCCTTAAGATATATGTTTCATATAATTATTATGTCCAATAAAATGTATTTTCTTAAAAAAGAAAATGAAATGTAAAATGTATTTTATCATACAATGATTATAACTGCATGATCGCGAATCGTTTAAGCCAGTATTATCGCAATGTACAATATTAATGAAGCAATCCCATTTGTAAATTTCATACCGTCTTATCACCAAGGTGCCCTGAACCATACAAACACGCCAAATTCCACTTGGTCTAATAACATCACTTGTTGTCAAGCAACAATATTGATCTCACAGTATCAGTATACCTACAGTATACCCTGGTGACATTATGTAGATCCCTGAAATAGCAATACTACAATTATTTTATAAATGAAAAAATATCGATGTACGAAATGTAGCCGCTAAGTACAAAGCCATGAACAGATACCAGTTTAAGGGAAAAAATTGTAGCGTAGAAATTTCGAGGTCTGATGTAAGGGCTATATCCCAACATAATGTGATATATCCTATAAATTAACATGATACTCTTGGGCTTAAAGTTAATGACCGTAGTAATCATGTTATCAATAAGTATACCCGCATTATTTTATTCTTTATAATTGGTAGTATACTCCCCTATAGAGCTACTGGATAGTACCCCCCCCCCTCACATGCAGCTAACATTAATCTCCCTAACAAACAGTCTACGTGCTGGATCACGCGAGGACGCAGTCCACAAGCCAAGGCTATGTTTAATAAAGTATTACCAACTGGAACGTCGACGTGTCATGTACATTATTTCACTGAATCCCAACTCGTCCTATAACATTATATAAACTTGTATTCTGGCGCAATGTGTTTTTAGTTATAATTCTAATAACGAAAATAAATGATTTGATTATTTTCACTCTGGCTTTACGTCCAGAACCAGTGTTACAGCCACGAGAACTCGTCTTATACACAAATTGTGTCAAAAATTAAAATTCCTTTTGGGGAATAAAACTAAACTGAACAAAAACATCTTATCGGTCTGTTTGGATGTTCCTTTATTTGGCTAACAAGAGCGAAAACACATGCCGTACAATCAATTCACATCACATATATATCAGGCGTTTTCTAGTAACCATCTTCGGACTCGTTTAATTAAATGCTTCAACATGTTCTTGAAAATTGATTACCTATATAAAAATTGGACATTTTCGTTCTGTACTCATACGATATCGTAAGTTCTATGCGAACCTTTATTTAGCGACTGGTCTCCACAGCAGCAAGTGTATCTTATCTTATATAATACACTTGTGCCAAAGAGCAATTCCTCTAATTAATATGCGCAGTTAAATAATATACAAAAGAAGCACTCCTCCCATCCGGGTAGAGCACGTGTCCTTGAACCGTTTGTCTTGACGAATAGCAACAAAAATGAAAATAATTATTACACGTACTGTCTAATGCCCTAATTAAAACATTGCTTCGGCCTTAATTGTAGAAGCGACCAGACTAAACAAGCAGGTCACTGCCGAGATTCTCAGTTTGCAGTAGATATGCATATGTATATATATATATACACAGAAAATAGCGGGTAATTCAATGTCAGAAAAGGACTTAGAAAAACACCAATGAACAAATCATAGGTGCAACTGTGAAGCACAACGGAAAAATAACACGTTCCCTTAGACAAGAATTTAAGGATATCCTCAGGTCACTTAGAGTGAGAGGTTCACATTGTTTCGTCGAATGGCACTCCCCATATGATCAATTACATTAAAAATAAAATGTATACCGTACGAACGAGAATTTAAATATTATTTCCTAGAGCAAAGAGGTGAGTAGGGAGACGTAGCTGAGCGTGACACAAATATAGACAGGAAATGACGTCAGTAAGAGATTATTTCTGAATATTTGTTTCTATAATGACGAAACGATAATACTCTTTTCAATGTTGGCCACCAGTCAAATTTAAAGGCAATTGGCATACTGTTCCACTATTTATTCTATGCCGGAAATAATTAAAACTTCCCTAAAACAGTTTTATACAACCTGGAAACATGACATCTACGTATCTAGGGTTCCACCTTTAATTTTATACTGACATTAAAATGGCGGGTGGTGTATTTATTCCTCTTCATTGGATATTTAAATGATTTGTGATAACGCACGTTAATTCCATGCAACACAAATGGCATTCTACCTACTCTTAGAATACAAATAAATGAATTGGGAGAACGGAGAACCCCATTTCCCAGTAGCTCAGTTTAAAGAAAGATAAGACAAACTGTGGCAATAACAATGTTATCTAATCAATGCCAGAAAAAAACATATTGCGTGATTATGCAGTGAAGTCCCTGAAGAAAACCACACATTTTAAAAAATGACTCTTGGGCGCAGTTGCGAGTTGCACACACTTTCAACAAAAAGCTCACTTCAATTAACGGACAAACACGACCACTTAGGGTGAGTAATTCAGTATATAACTTGGGTGTGCAGTATCAAAGCACCTGTTGTACAAACATCATCACATAGATATATTACATATATATACATTCACAAAGCGCACTCGATGAGGAGCGCGTACAAATATGACAACTAACTAATTTGACAAATAAAACTGTTACAAGGCGCCTATGAAGTATCACAACAATAACATTGCAGGTACACGTCAGGCCCAGAAATAACTCACTTTCACAACAGCGAATCTTATTTACATTAAATTCTCGAGATGTATTCGCTGTTTTCTTCACTCTCAAGGACCGAAACGTCTATACACCTGGCAATATTGACAAACGCGTGTATTGCAGTACAAGTACATGCTAAACTTGGCTTTCGACCGGCTCACAGACCCGTCACATCAATAATATAACTACAGAATATAACTTTCCTACATTTGGTATTTACATATGTGTGTAGGAAACAGGCTAGAAGAAGCGTTGGTTGTTCAAACGGCACCTTCAATAGATCAATGCTATCTACTAGATTAATTGAAAAATGCGTGTTCCATTAAAAATTGGGGTCTCCACTGGCTGCGGTAAGCTCTGTGGTAAGCCTTGCGATGGTTCTGTGGGTGGAGAGGAGTGATGAGGTCCTCCCTATATGGTTCACTGGCCACCTCGCCACACCTCTCCAACATCACAACATCATTGCAAGGCTTACCGCAGAGCTTACCGTAGTCAGTGGAGACCCCCTCTTAGTTAGCAAAAGAACACTGGCTGGCTCGGGTTAACACTATACAAGGTAGAATCGGACTATAGATCCATGCGCCTACATTTAAACTTGTGGCTTAATAAGAGAAGTCTGAAAATAATTTCTGGTTAATTGAAGCAGAGCTATACAGTATGTATAGCTCTGATTCAAGACATGAAAAAATAGCATGACGGTAAAAAAATTCTTATAATGTGTTAGTCAACAGTTCGTGTGAGTATGTTGTGTTACTCCTCCTAATTTTATTTAGTAATTTTCCTAGTTTGTGTAGTGTTAGTGATGATTTAGAAATCAAATACAAGAATAAAGACTAGGCACTATGTGTATAATTAGGCATAAAAAGTGTAAAGTTTTCTTGAATGATGAGAAAAATTATCACTGAATTCTAACCTAAGGCGAGGTAGATGATCATTCCTGTGAACTGATTCGTCCAGGGTCGATCAGAATTAATAAATTAAACAATTCTAAGAAGTACTATTTCTCTACATTTAAAATAAATTAAAATTCCGTTTCAGTTAGGATGATAAACTTCCCAATAAAAATGGAAATGTTGAGTTGCAATGCCTGACCAGCTGATACATGAGTTGCGATGTACAGTGAAAAGTTTCCTAGGATGTATCGCAAGAATAGCTTTGTCAAATCTTAGATACATTGTCTGACATCGCACTCAGAACCTATCTACAAAAGCGTCCCCAAAATGCTTCAACCATTTTGATTTCTCTCGTCAACAATGATGGGTACATGTATATCAATAAATTTCAGTTTAATAATTATGAAAATGATACCAGCCCTAATCCAATGATTGGAAATGAACTGAGGAATGAAACCGAAATTATCACATAACACACAACGATGTGTCGGCAACCCACAGACGTGGCTGGAATCTTATGATAATTCGAAGCCTGTGTTACTAGTTATTGCATAACGTAACTTTTCACGGAGCGTGGATTTTTTCTGGTAGTTGGGAAGTTTAAGAAGATTGAAGCAAGTAGAAGATGTCGGTAGTCGACCGACGGGTTCCTTTTTGCGGATGTTGAAGAATCCTTTCAGTACACTACCAACAGTGTCTCCCGTGTCCTGCGAACAAAGTTCATGGAAAATAAATGTATTGCTCTTCATACTGCTTCTTTTGAACTTTATTTTTCATGAAGTAATCAAACTAACCAAGCTATTTGTGTGCCTATTTATGATTTTATTATTATTTTCAGACACCAAGGAGGTATATAAGAGTATAATACAGAGGAAGTATGAGTTTCACATGTTATCATATCAGTGTCAGATGTGTAAGGATTTATGGACATCTAAGTGAAATAGACTATTTCTCTGGTTTCTCACCTGATCGTCACTGACTTCAACGCATCGAATGGAAAATGGAGGCTCCAAGTGTTGAAAACCTAGTAGTGGGGGCTTGGAACAGCTGGTGATAAACTGTTGGGAGAAACAAAAGACAGTTTCAGCGCGACGTAATAAAAGGCCAAGTTAGTACGAAAGATTAGACAGAATTAGAATTTAAATGCGAAATGTTCGTTTAGTTCATAATAGCCCTATTTACCTTCAGGAATAAACTTCTTTCTAGCGCCGTGAAGTCACGATCCAGTACATCCCAGAGCCAATTAATAACTCGGTGGTTATTATGGAATCCTCCATAATATTGAGTGTGTTTCCTGCAGAAAAAATAGAAGCCTTTTGATTACATGACTTCTTTTCATGTAAATCTATAACTTAAACGAGGCGTACTGGTATGAATGATGTAGAATTAGAGCCGATGCTGTCTGAGAGTAAATACAAGGTATAATCATATAAAGCTGAGATCCTCTATGCAAATACTTAAACTACAAGCTACTCAATATAATAATCAAAATTAAGTTAATCTATTCCAACCAAGTCCTAACGACGCTATAATTATATAGTGTAGCCAGACAACAAGATAGTCACATCGACAGCACAGTCTGATACCACTTCTTCTAATCTGCTAAGTAGTCTTTACCTCAAATCATCGAGGTCGACATCAGCGTTATCACCAGAGATGAGTTTCTGAAGCTCAGGTGTAGAAAACATCTGAAGCCAATCATTGTTGATTATAGACTTGAAGCCCCGGATGAAAGCGTTAGTCTGGTCCCGCACTTGAATTCTCATCCGATAATGAGCCATAAGATGGATGTAGCTGATCCTGTACATTTAGGAAAATAATTATATTTTCGAGGCTCTATATTTGTTAACAGGTGACTCAGGAGAGCTGATAGATATAATCAAATTAATTGTTGATATAAGCATTATTCAATGAATTTATATGGATATTCTTATTATTATGAATGATAATAACGGGTAATATAATTAGAAGGCTGATGAAAGTAGATTATTTTCAAATGGAAAGCATTGAAAGAAATGCCCATACTTGTTTTCACTCGTCACTGAAATAGCTTTGCCCCCGGGAATCAGTTCGTGGTTCGTCAATTGCCCCATCACATCCTCATCAAACGAAAACGATAGGTCTAAATCACAGATGTCCCCGTCATAATGCTGAAAGCAAATTTATGCTATATTTAAAAAGAGTCGACCCTGTCTTAACCTTCGCCACGCAAATATCCCACTAGACTAGATATCTTATAACTAGAAGGTAGTGATTTCATATGGGTTTTTTTTGTACAAGTTTATTTATTCAGGAAATTGTTACAAAAATTATAGCACGCTCATTCGCAGATGAATTTTCGTTGTGCCCTGAGATTACAAATTTATTTAAACATATATTGAGAGAGGGCATGATCAATATTACATTCTTCAGGTTATTGTGAGATTACAAGTTGTATTACATTTCGAAATAATGGTAAGAGAGTAATGAGATGGGTGTGATGATGAAAAAAAGTTCCAGTCTAGTTAATATATCACTTACAATATAAGAGAGGTGTGATGTTGGGTATATAAATATACCATTTACAAAGATGGCATACTTAACGCATGGGAAAACAATAGTTTTATCGGGGAAATAATGTTATATGTACTTCATAAGTTTCTAACATCTCAGACTCATGTAAAATATCCATGAACACACCTTAGCTACAATATATGAATCAATAAAAGTCTCAGGATGACAATATGCATCTGCAAAATCCTAGGAATTAAGTAATTCTGATAAGTCAGTACCTTAACAAATGTGAGATTCTTATAAAGCTCAGAGTCAAGTGAGGGTAATTCATCTATGGAGCTGTAGGTGGCACTGTGAGCGTGCCCAAGAATTTGACTCAGGAAGAAGTTCGCGAACGGAACATCAACAACGATTCCCTGAAAAAATCAAGTTATTTTGATATCATGATCATTTTAAACATTTATAAACGTTTACCCAGTGAAATGAATCCCTGAAGAATCAAGTTATTTTGATATCATAATTCAATTTAAACATTTATAAACGTTTGTCCAGTGAAATGAATGCGATCAAGTTTACATTGCCATGAGTATAAAGTGTCGCAGTATTCATGAACGAATCCTACCTCATACATGGCTTTTCCTAACATTCGACCGACAAATTCGAACAAGGCCTGATGATTTTCTTGAATGTATGAAGTGGGAGAGGGGTAGAGTTTCTGCTCACTCGTCACCTAATAAATGAATAAAAGAGTACTATCAAAATTGGTTCGGGGTGGAATTAAGTAGAAAAATGATTACTGTATCTTACTTACACCATCTTAAAATAAACACTTTGATAAACATAGATAAATTAGACACTGACGGGACAAGAAAATAAAATGTTAGAACTAAATTCAGGCCAGCCAAAACCTACCCGGAAGAGGTTGAGTGAAGGGTCAAATACTCGTGCTATTGTCTCCTCTAAAAATTCCTTGAAGACTCCGTCTTGATCAATACCAGCTTCATCAAGACCTTGTTCATTTACAAATTTAACTCTAATAACTCCCTTCAGCGCATTGGATGGTAGCATGGCTAACTGTCTGTATCCATCCTGAAAATGATTTTTTAAAAAACGTCATTGATTTTTCATAGAGAGTAAAACAAAAATCATTAAAAAAAAACAATTTAAAAGCAAAAATCATACTCTATCATTAATAGTGGAAAAGGCAAGAAAGACCAGCAGACTTGTACTAAATTTTTAAAAGCATTATACCAAGGAGAGCGAGCTCCTGATAATACGAAAATGAATTTGTACACAACAGACCTTAAAGATTCATAAACACAATACGAAAATGTAATTTCTACCAACCTCTATTATTCGCGCTCGATGGACAGTAATAAGAGTGGACTGAGGGGAGGCACAGGCAGATTCTGTTAGTCCAAGTACCTCCTTCTCCCGAGTAACACTTTTTCTGAATAAGGTGACTCTCTGAAAGAGGATTTAAAGAATCTTAATTCAGTTATATATGTGATCTTTATATAGGATCTTTTACAAATATATGTTCATAGGCTTCTCATAATCTTCAGTACATATGCAGCCTGTATAATTTAGATTCATAAAACCAGTAAAGACTTCTATTTTAAAGTTAAGTTGAAACTATACACACATAGACATATCACAGGATAATCAGTGATCAATCGTGATTGTAACAGTCATTAAGAATTAGAATACACAGCAGCGAATAATTTCTTAATTGGAAAAGGGAATCCTTTCTTAGTTGAAAAGCGAGAAGAAAATATCAGCTTGCCTCTGGATGCGGTATGATGTGGGGAACTTTTAGCAGAAGAACCTGGGCCATTTTCTTCCCTCGTTCTAACTCAGCGACAAAATTACTAGGCTTTACGTCTCTGAAAATTGAAATTAAAACGTCGGATGTTGGATAGAGTTTGTGATACCAATGTAAACATAGCATACCAATTATTACCCCGAAAATGAGAAACGATAATTCGAAAATTTGCCCAGTATTGCCGCCCTCCTCCTCCCCCTTCCACATGTTTGTATGATATTCCAATCATATTTGACCAGATAATAATACATCAAAATGTTTTATTACAAATAGTGAATAAAACCTACTTGATTAACCAGTGATCTTTGGGTGCAAAGCTTCGTCGACAATCCCTTTCATAGAGAATCATTAGTAGGGAATGAACAGAGACAAATACTTGGTTTTGGTTGGCGGTTTTTACATCTGCAAAAATAAGATATGAATGTAAATAACTTAAATAGTCAATGGTAAAACAAACTAAAAAATTAGGGCATCTACAGATTTTTATATTTTGTACTAATAATATGGAAAACAACAAGATGTACTCCGTGCGCATATATTTCTATTTATCCGATTTATAACTGTTCTTCAAATATTCAATAAGTTTTGGATAGTTAAAAAATTGGATGAAACTCCATTACCTAAAAGGCCATTCCAGATCACCCGGAATATGAAATAATTCAGAAAATTACTGATCGCGACTAGATTATGCTGGGTAAAAGGTTTGGATTCTTCATACATCTCCTTCTCGTCCAGGATCCTAGAAACAAACACAAATTAAACTCATGTCATATTCAAATACAATACTCCCGAATCAAGATTTTTTTTATTATAAATTATGAGAAAGTGATGAATAATTAATTGGAACAAAATCCGAAAGAAATTAAATTGAAACACAGATTTCTCTTAAAAACTATGTAGGAGCACAATCCAGTAACCACTCATGCTATAAGAGCGTATTTATACGTACACAATTATATGACTCGCTGTATCACAGCCGAGAACGAGGAGATTAAATAGAGGGTGGGTGATGTCATTAGGTCGTGCTGACAAAATATCCATATAGGCACGCAGCCCACACTGAGGGCCCACGTCTGTGATAAGCTTCCACAGTCGCGGCAGTAGTACATCCCCACAACATAGACCTGTCAGTAATGAACAGTGAATTAGATGGGGTTATGGGTGAAATCGCCAGAAAATGTACAATTCGCCTTCACCAATCCTCTCAAATAACCCAAAAATGTAAGACAAAAATTGGGTTCAACATAACCAAACAGATTGTTTGAATCAAGACAATATCAAATATACTCAGATATGCTTAGTACTGACTATTTTTCAGTCTAATTTACTAGAACTTTCTAAATGTAGTACGATAGTACATTTTCTGAAGATCTGATCCTTATGTGTTATGGGTAACAGTTACACATTCAATCTCTAAAGCCAATGGCACCAACAAGATACAATCTTTGCTGTATGTACTTGAGACAATAACAGGATAACGTTATGTTTATTAAGAACAAGATTTTGATTTTTAAAAAAGAGATTCCGATTTCAAAGGGGTCGGGGTATGTATCTACTACAAGCAGGAGGTGCATGGGTTAGTATCATTTTGAAAGAATCCTGGCCAAAGTATGAATTACTGAGATGGCCTTTTTAGATTTATATCGTATTTAAGGATTTTATTTTAGGAGAATTTGCTTTAATATATTAAACAGGACTAAATTAATAGGAATACTAGGATACCCGGTTCATACATAGGGTTACAACTTACCGGTCAATATATCAAGCTTTAGTTGTGTTAAGGTATTCAGGGCTGTAATGAATAGATTACACGCCATACAAGTAGAGATTATCACTGGACTGTCCATCCGAACTTTAACATTAGTAACTTTGGTCTGTTGTGCTTTCTCGATGGCTTTCTTGAAGAAATCTAAAAATGAAAGCAAGGCGGAGAAATATAATCAGAGTATTTCTTTGATTAGCATAGAGAGGGATAAGGTGGTGATTGTCACTTATAATTGGAGTATTCATCAATTCCGAAAGCAAAAATAGAACCCTCTGAGATACAGGGGAGCCTGAACCAAATCATATTTGTCTTAACAATAGTTAATACAGAATTTATATTCCAAGGCAATTGCACGTCTTTAAAAAATCCCTCTTACTCTTCGTTGGTGAGACGTGCTGTTGGCGGGCCATCTCTGCAGCGGCCTGCAAATCGTTGTAGGCAAAAAGTTGTTCAAATAATATGTGAATCATCTTTAAACTCCAGAGTTGCTCCAACTGCTTTACCACCAACGGCATGGCCTCGTGTAAGCTTCAAAACACAAAACATACAGTTACATTCTTTGGTAGTTCTTATACATGTTAGATATTCACATATTTTCGTATCTTTACATCATGCTCGTTTTTTTTAAGAAAAAAAAAGGGACACTGGGGCCAAAAATGTAACTTTCATTTTTGTTGTGAAGTAAAGGAATCTTTGGGCTCCATTGAATAATAATAACACATAAAACAACTGGGCCTTTCTCAACAAGAATGTCCACAAGTGATCATTTAAAGTGAGACAGTTGATAGGGGTGTAACTACATTATGAATGAGAATGACATGGCAGCTTATTATATGTTTATTTACCTTTGATCTGTTTTCTGGGAGAACCATCCGAGGACAGGGTGCCAATGCGTCAGGTTTGATTTTTTGTTTTGGACATAGGTTTGACAACATTCAAGAAGCCTAGTGGTAACAACCTGTATGTAAATATAGAGAACAATGAACCCGTGTTTACGCTATATATAACAAAAGAAGCAATGCTCGTAAAAATTACAATGAAATCATATGAAAAAATTGACAGAATTATGGAAAATTTAAGTAAGCGAAACATACCATAAATGCGTCTGTATTTTCTACAAGTCCTTCCATTTCTGACGTTCCAAGTTGTATCAAATTCGCTGAAGGATACACAATACTTAGAATAATTATGTATTCATGAAGACCATGCTAAATGTTGATACTGTTAAAGAATGGGTAATATACCAATAAGTTAAGACCTATCCAAAGTTGAAGTTATTATGTGTGACCTGAACAAGTCAATTGAAAAAATGGAACCGACCGCCCCGGTATAGAGACCAACCCGCAATTAAGCCCCGAATTTGTTTCCCTCTATTTTATTAGCCCCAATAATACGACCATCCCGCTATGCGACCGAAAATCGTTCAGTTCCAAGGGTGGTCGCCTAAACGGGGTTTCACTGAACATCAATTGCGATATTCACGTCCAATACATACCGAGAAGGCAGAGGGCATAATTCCCTTCCAATGCATGGAAGACTATCTTAGTACTTTGTTCATGGCATAGAAGATTGACACATTTGCTGAATATTCGATGAGTCATCAACAATGCCAAACACTGAAAGAGATAAAAGTTCAATACAACTAAACAGAGAAGAAACAATGAAAGGCGTTGCTTTAGTTGAAAGGCGATTGGCAAGAGCATGAAATTACATCAACAAGAATTCGCCAGCAAATATGATTCGTATAACATTCAAGCCCCCATCATAATTTCATAACACAGTCTCACCTCTTGTGACATAGTCGTAATGTGGTGTATTAAAGCCGGAACAGAAAGTATGTTGAGGAGAAAGACGGTCAGAAGGTTGTCTGAGAAATTAGCAGCCAAGAGAGGCCTCAGTGCAACGGTTACAATAGCCGAAAGCATAGTGTGCTTGAAGACAGGTTTAGAACGGGCCAGTCCTCTAGTGAGAAGGGTCTGCATCATTGGATACATCCCTCTGGTATTCAGGTCGCCCATCACATTGTTACACAACTGGTTCATCCCAGGACGCAATGCATCACCTTTCAGCAACAATAATAATTATCAAATGATCACAAATAATTCCACACCAAAAGGCGATGGCAATGTGTTTGCAAATGATAGAAGACAGTAAAAAAGATTGTGTGTCCTGTATTTTTTTCTTTGGATAAAAAATGCTTAACAAAATATTCTCACCTGTCTTTCCCTTTAATATTTTCCAGGATGAGGTGGCAGTGAAGGTAACCAACATGCTGAGGCAAACTGTTATTACTTTGAGGTCTTTGGCGCTTTCAGGCTGGAATAAAATGTACTTCATGGTGTTACTTTTCTTACTTCACATTGAAGTCAATGTGTGTTGAAAGAAGATGAATACCTGTAATGGATATCAGTTAAAGAATGAATCGTATTTCATTCTAAAAGAGGCTCGGTTGTAATTACAGAGCCGGTTAGACGCATCGAAATGTTGAGTTTTAAAAAAAAATCGTTTTTATTGTGGTGTCGAGCTACATACATGATCCGTATTAAATACAGTACAGTTTAGATAACAGCTCATCGGCTCACCATGGCGGTGGTCTTACTCCGATTCCTGAGCTGGCAAGGAGATTACATTTTATAGCATGATTTGATGGATTTGGTTGTCACTAAGTCCATGAACAGTTAACAGATAACAATTAAATATAAACAAATCACATAAACTTGATTATAAGGTATTAGCACACACAGCAATTTCAAGGTAAAGGAGGTAGTATTGACTTTGTATTTATCAATATCCAAGCCTTTTATAATTTATTGGATGGAATTCTACCAACTACTATGGATATCACTATTATTTTCGATTCGGTTCTTCTTGGTTTGTGTGACGCATAGAGTACTCAAATGAGTTTGTTTGACTTTCTTTTATAATTTAGATTTTGACAGCGATTTGAAATAGAAACGAGCAACATCGACTTACCCTTAAAGTCTTGAACATACTGCAACATGCCCAAAGCAATTCTTTCAGTTGTTGAATCCATTCTAATACGAAAGCTTTGTTCATAGCCATGGTCACATACGAGTGCTTGATTTGAAAAACAAAAGGACGGTTGTTACTCAAGTAAGAACCACTAAGCATAGATTTTTTGGAATTATTTGCACTTTAAACAGCTATATCAAAGAGGACAATGATATAGAAATAATTGATTGGCTCCCAACTCGGTGGATATTTTGTTACCAACAATTTGTGAATATATATACAGAGTACTAGAAATGTTGTTATTGGTCAGAGTTCAGTAATGAAAGGTAACTTAGATAAAGCAATAGTCCTTACCTTTACTCCATCGGTATTCATAGAGGCAAGGATGTATCGACACAAATATTCAAATTTCTGAAAGAGAAAACAATGATTAATATAGACATAACTGACTAAACGGTGTGACGGCGTATGTGTAAAATTGAAAATCTAACTTGTGAATATGGACAAATGAAAAACTGCTTCAGACGTTTAATCTCACCAGCTGATCTCTTTCTGGCTTGTACAAGAAGAAAAATTCCTTGATGGTTTTGAACACATCCACAGCTGAAAAATATAGATATACAATTAATCAGATGTACACGTTCCAATCAATATCATTATAAAATCGAAATCCTAATTGGTTTGAAATATGTTCATTTTTAGTGAGTTTCTAAAGTAATGCCTATCAAATGACCGATTAAAAACAGGTGCCCCTTATTAATAATTGTCTAATAAAAACTCACCTGGTTGGAACGTCGGCTTGTACTCTGAATCTGGGTCTTCGGGAATTTGCAGTAAATTATCAATGTCCCTCCTTAAATGAACAAAGAGTAAGTAAAAAGTCATAAAAACACATCGAACTATAAATTTATGATTTCATTAAATGTTTGTAAAAGGAAAAATTGACCTAACATCCTCCAACGGTAAAACAGAACAAGCAAAGATTTAATTAGATTCAAATTGTGTCAGCAATAAACCAAGATATGTTCACTGACCACATTTCCCTTTGCAACTTTCTTCTAGCGATGAAGCCCCTGGCAAGCGACTGAAATAGAAAACAAAGCACATTATAATAGAGAATGTTTGGGCGTCAATACTTCCAAGAAAGATAACAGGTACACAAATAGACAGTAATGTACGTATAAGATGTATCAGTGAATATTTGATGGCGGCAGCAATATTTGTCATTAATCAACAAATGTAAATACTCCTCACCATGATTTTAGATGCCACAAAAGTGAAATATCAGGCACAAATATAAGTGAATTAAGATACCGTTTATGTAACACATTTTTTAGTTACACATAGTTGAACCAACTCCATGCATTTTATTCTCGTTAGCTTACGTTGATTTTTGTCGCTGCATCTTCCCGGTTCTTTTCTTGCATACGTCCAGCGCGCCGTTGTTTGGCTTGATCAAGGAACTGGTCCTTTTTCTTCAACTCGGTTTTGGCAAACATGTTTGTTTGTGCTAGAAGAACATACATGACATTCAGGTAAGATTCTCACTATGGTTTATAATAGATACATGAAAGACAACTATACTAATAGCCTCATTCATATGGTACCCGTAATGGTATTGCACATTTGGCTATCTAATGCAGGTTTTGTGCAGACAGAGTAAGTACCGTACCTTAGTGACCAGTCTAAGTAGACAAATATTAGTAAAGCTAAAAGTCTTTTACTTTTTTGTTTCGTTTGAGATGTATTATATGACCACGACATACTGCATGTTTTGGGTAATATCAACAATATGCTATCCAGTCAATCAGTAGGCCTAAATATTACCGTAAGCGTATATTAACTTTATAGTCCTGCTCCAAGTCCAACCCTTAGCTGCCTTTGTCAAAGCCAAAGCCAGGCAAAGCCTCATCTTGATTATCAATGACATCATGTCAAAGGCAACACAGCCACTGGCTAGATTTAACCTAGACTAGTTTACATTGTTTTTATAATGTAGATCAAAAGAGAACAAATCATTTAGGACGGCCAATCAATTAGCACAAAACTCTAGTCCCCCAAACTTTTGGAAACAGTTGAATGTCTAAAGTATGACTGATATGGGGCTGTGCTGGCCTGGAGTACGACGTCTGACTGAGCGATAATACAGTGATCCTAACAATAAAACAGATTTGGTATCGATAAAACAAGGAATTCGTTAAGACAAATATGATGGCACTATAGAATGATGCTTACCTTTTGGCTTTTCAGGTATATAAGAAACATGCAATGTTTCTCAGCATACAAAAAACAGCACTAATTACACTTCCCTATTTCATTTGTTTTCTTCATGGCTAGATCTGCAGTAAATGCGACCTATTTTGTTGGGCTCTATCATAAGTAAAAAAAATATTGTAATGTCTGAAAAGGAAAGTCATTAGTAATCTTTTGCTCCGAAATTAATAATTTTACATATTTGGTCGTAAATATAATTAAGAAATTATCTTCAATGCGTGGCTACGATGAACGTTTCCGGTTCCTGTCACAACACACTCACATGTGCAAGTCGTGAACTGACCAAGATTTTTCTCTGATTTATTGTGTTTCTGATATTTTTCGCTTTAATGAGCGAATATGTCCCGTATAATCGTTAAAGGACTTCCAAGTGGGGTAAGTTCATGGCTTGATGTTCGCTATTTATTAAATGCAATGCACTTGCGTAGCACTTCCAGGGCCAGTGCCGTGGGCCTGTACTGTAGCAGTGGCACTGTCCCTACTAATCTCTACTACTACTAGAACTTAAGTTAAGGCCAAAGCAGATAGGTAGTGCCACTAGTGCACTTGGCAGCTCCGCCCCAGCCCTCATGTCCGATCGGCCCACAGCTAAATCATAAAATGGCCTAATCCATACCCAAACCAACCCTAACCCTACATTTCCTAAGTCTAAGACAGTGAAATAAGTAGAGGATTATCATTATGGAGTGGGAGTCTGAAGGTACTAGTCTGTACTTTAAGAAAATAAAGGACTTAGGTGATCATCTTAGCGGAGCCAGGACCCAAGTGCCCCAGAATCGTAGTGCCCAGACCCTAGCATCTAGCGCCCAGACTTAAGCGCCCTGGCCTTGGATCGAACCGCCCAGACCGTTTACTAGTTAATTAATTACTTTTATTAGTCTATTTTTACTTGGGACAGTTCACTACCCCGTTTACTGACTTAGGACCACAAATTTAAGGTTAGGTTTATTAGGGATAGTTTCGGTATTGTTTAGTGTTAACAGTCTGGGCGCTTCGATCCAGGCCGTCGGCGCTTCGATCCAACTCCGGGGCGCTAGCATCGAGGCTGGGGCGCTAGGATCTTGGGATGCTACAGTTCCGGGGAACCCTAGTATAGAAGATTATAGACGTTATGACTTATGTCTTGTGGTTAATTCCCATCTACCCCCCCCCCCCCCCCACACACACACACAAACTATTGGTTGCTGCTTATTTATTTATGATCTTTTATTAGCTTCTTATTGATAATAATAAATCTGAAAATCTTATGTTTTGTTTCTATTTCTTTCAGATCAAAGATGCCCGTCTTAAGAAAGTCTTTGGTGAAGTCGGCACAATTACTGACTGCAGCCTTAAATACACACAATCCGGACACTTTCGTAAATTTTGCTTTATTGGATTTAGTTCGGCAGACGAAGGGAATGAAGCAGTTAGGCGCTTCAACCAGTCATACATTGACACCAGCAAGATAGTTGTAAGTCTGAGTATAACCTGTTTTATAGATCTATGCTGTCACTAGTCTAGGATTGTGTAACCCACAAAATATAATGTATGACACGCATCTTATCTCGTTGTCTGCCATTCAGTTTTCCCACTGTCTTTCTTAGACTAGAATATCCATAAAATGCAGGTTTAACGAAACTCGCCAATTTTATGGATTAAGAAAAAAAACGCCTCGTTTTAAAATTGGCAATTTTGCTTCTATCCTCAGGTTGAATTGGCTAAAGATTTCGGAGATGAAACAAAACCTCGATCATGGAGCAAATATTCAAGAGACAGCTCTGCCTATCAGCACATGTTGAAAAAGATTGAAGAGAAAAAGGCCGCAGAGGAAAAGGCAAAATCAAAGAAGGTTACACGCTCTTTATTTAATGATATTAATATTCAAACTATATTAGATAGCATATTCTTTGGTCTTTATTCATACTTGGAGTAAACTCCAACGAGTCAGCCTTGATAATACTCATCGATATTTTGTTTTCAGGAAAAGAAATCAAAGAAGAAAAAGGGCCATAAAGTCGATGAGCTTCTTGGTGATGTATGGAATAATTTCTATATCAATTATACTTTAGAAACAAGCTACATGTATATTTCTGGTGGCTAGGTGTAGCTATATATTGTTTCCAGATGAGCATGGCAAATTCTAGACGAACAGCCCCCTTACCGCTATTCCACTAGGAATAGCTCCGCTATGTTTCTCAAATCACCTGACCGGGGCACTGACCGAAGGGAGAAACGACGTATATACCAAACCTGCCTATGATCGACCTGTTTTCATGCTTTATTTTTTTCTGGAACTTTCTAACCGATCCCAGAAGCTAGACTGAACCAAGGGGAGCCAAGTTCAAATGGGAACATGTGTCATTTACTGAATGATTAAAAAGTTATCGCTAACCGCGTATTCGAATCGAGGGCTGTCAACAATGGCAGCCATAACAAAATAGATGGAAGAAAGAGCCACTACGACTCTAAGCCAATCAGATCATGCGAATCGGTCACGTGACTATGGGGACAATGACGTCATATATAGCGGCAGGTCGGGGAAGCCCTCCGATCAGAAAAACAAAGCTCATAGCCTTTTGCAGGTAGAAAAGTCTGGGATTATCATTTATTCCATTAAAAAGGTAACGAAATATAGATTCTTCTGCTAAAATCTTAGTGTCTGCTGGTCGTTGGGTTGGTGTAACCCCTACGACCTGAGCAGACAAACTCAAAGCAAAATGTCTGAACGAGAACGGGACTCGGTAGCCATGCCGTAACTGGCGTGACCAAGCAGCTAGAAATAGTTTAGTAATCGGGATTCCCGGGCGGTCTGGGAGGGTCGTTTTCGCGACAATGCTTCATTTGTATATATAAAAACAATATTAGGCGGTCAGAAATATAACCAAACTATTAGAACTATAACCAAACTATTAGAACTATTAGAATCCAATTCAAGGCGGTACACTTTTCTGGATATCTCGTATATTATAATACCCCTCAAAAGATGAATTTAGGTAATACTTTCTTAGTAGAATTGATTTCATATTGAAATGATGTTCATATTTCTATAGTTGAAGGACGATGCAGAATTTAAAGAATTTCTCGAGGTTCACAAGAACAAGACTACTAAATCTACCTGGACAAATGACACCATTATTGGTGAAACTGCCAAACCAGGGATAGTAACTTCAGATGAGAAAGTTACATTCGACGATAGTAGTGACGAAGGAGTTGGAGACTCCGAAGAAGAGGTAGAAGATGTAGTTATGAAGGAGGAAGAAGGTAGGTCGTCCAACTGTCTTTTGAACAATGCATCTGCGAGGTAGTTTCGCTCTTATAATTGCTGTATTTACTCTAAATACCTATTGAATACGACTCGTCCAGAGAGTGTGATGGCACCAGATCGAGGCCTATCGTCAGAGTTTGAGGGGAAGTCTTGGGCTATTTACGTTTTTGTTTTTGTAGGCAGACATTGCCCACCATCCCGCCCACCATTCTCCTTTCTGTCCCGCCCACCCTCCTCCAAAATCGGGTAATTTTAATGTTAAGTCAACGTGAAAAACAAGCGCCGACGCGGCGCTGTTTTACACATCATACGGTGGCGCTACCTCATGGGAGGGTGAGAAACCATTCCTGGCACTTGCTGTTAGTTTACCACATTGCCACAAGGTGTAAGGACCACAACAATGTCTGATTGCGAGTGTTCCTGAAGCTGAAGCCTAAACGCGAGAGGTCTGTACAGAGGTGCCAAACCTCCCGACTTGGCGGGAGATCTCCCGATTTTTCAGGCAAATTGGCAATTCCTCCCGACCTCCTGACTTGACATGAAAACCTCCCGCCAAAAGGCCCAAATTATGAAATCTCAGATATTTATCAAAAACATGCCCTAACTATACAAATCCGATAGAGAAATGCAGGTTTATTTTACAATTTAAGTTCAAGCCTAGCCTTACCCTTTCCCAGAACCCAACTCAAGTTACACTTTATGGCCGTTGTGGTGACAGTAAGGACAGTTAGGACGATAATGTCTTTTCCATGCCCATGTACATATATGATGTGTTTTAGGAAAATGAGTCACAAGTCGCAAAATTGATACTTTTCAAAGTGTTTTTTTTTCACAAGATCTCTTTATTGAAATGTTCTGATTGTTTGAGGGTTTAGCACTGATAGCCTATACAATGAAATCTTCCTTTCCTCGAGGTTTGCGTACTCGTGGAAACTCGCAGCATACGAGATTCGTTACGGCTCGGTGAACCCTGCGCTCCCAGAGGCAACAGAAACAGGGTACACGTCGAACGGCACCCTGGCCGATCGGGTCCCCGTGTTTCCATGAGTGGCGAGAGAGCACACCACTCAAAGGGAGGGCTGATCATCATGTATAGGGAGGGGAGGGCTAATATTATGTTTGGACTAAGTTTATGTAGTAGGAAGTCCTAACTTAATTTGCCTTAGCCCTTAGATCAGATGGTCTTGAATTCTATTATAGAAAAGATAGGTTTGCTCTCAGACTAGTATGAGTGATACACCAAACCCTTGAGCGAGTTTGCATCTCCCCCATAAGCATAGTAATCCCGGGATAGTAATGAATGGTTCGCCCTGGACTCCCAGTCACGGTCCCGCTCGCGGTTACGATTTGCCTGCACTGGTCAGAGTGCGTGGGGGTGCGTGTACGGGAGTTAGCTCAGCTGGAGGAGAAGAGGTATAGGTGTGTGTTTGTGTGTGTGTGGGGGGAGGGGGGGCTGTGTGTGTGTGGGGGGGGGGGGGGGGGGGGGGGGGGGCTGTGCAGCATGGCTCTCCTCTCACCGATCCCCTTATATAAATGTAACCCTCAGTAGCTTTTACACCTTCCACTCTCCCCTCTCCTTCTGTGAACTTCTCTCTCTCTCTTTGTTCCTCCCTCTCTATCCCTCTAAACTCATATCCTCCTCCTCCTCCTCCTCCCCATCCTGCTACCTCACTACCATACCTGTTACAAACCCCTCCTCCTCTTTCTCCTCCTCTTTCTCCTCCATCTCTCTTCCTTCTCCTGCCCCACCTCAACCTCCTCCTGGGGGAGGGCGCAGAGTGAAGGGATGAGTGAGTGAGTGAGATTGGTTGCTGTATGTCCTTATTCCCAATATATCCCAAACCATATAAATATGAATCTTTATGTACTGTGATAGGTACAGTAGGGAGGTGGAGGAAGAGTAGGGGGTGGAAGAAGAGGAAGAGGGTGTAGCAGTAGGTCGGAGAGGGGGAAAGGGAGGGGGATGAAAGGGCAGGAAGGATAACAAAAATATTATTTGTCTGTTTACTGTCTGACCTCTATCTCCAACTCTCCCCCCCCCCTCTCTCTCTCTGTCATTTCTTTATCTCCCTCTCCCTCTCCCCCCCCCCCCCCACACCTCCTCTCTCTCTCTCTTTCTCTCTCTGAGAGAAAGAATGTACCCATCCACACATTACAGTAATTCTCTGAAACGGGCAGCATTTGATTTCAGCAGGTCATTAATTTTTTTTAGAAAAAATAAAGTTATATGATATAGACCTATGTGGGCTCAAGTGGCGAAGCCGCTTGTAGTCTTATAAATCCATGTAACAAATTTCAGGGCATTGTAAAATTTGTATTAGATATATCCTTGCATTTTGAAGGCCTTCATATGGAGTATAAACATTGCAAACGTTTTGAAAAATTTTCATGTGTCTTTTGCTACTCAAATAACCTAGCTTGATTTTGAAAAGAAAATGTTCTTTGCAAAAAATGAATCAGTATATGCTTTCAAATTTATTGAATATTATGTGAAAATGACCCTAAAATGCACCATTTCACTCCTAGTTTTTAAAATTTTCCGGGGGGGCATGCCCCCGTACCCCCCTAGTGTATACTACTCACGCCTACGGCGTTCGTAACTCCCGCCCAAACATACTCAAAATCGGGAGATCTCCCGATTTTCACTACCCTATGTTTGGCACCTCTGTCTGTAACGCCGTAATTATACCAGTAATACCTAAAAAATCTTGGTCCAATCTCTCCCTAAGGCTATAACTTAGGCAGTCATGTAACTGGTTGGTGTTGGACAATGAGAAATAGAGTGGGTTCCCCGATCATAGAGGAAGTTGTACAGTGCTAATGCATCACCGATGGCGGAATGTGGCGATGCTTCTTGCTTGGGTTTTATGCAGTTGCATAATTAATTCATTATGCCATTGTCGCCGGTCGGTCTAGGTTCTTCATAATCACTGGCGCCAGATTTAAACTGTATTTTAATTAAAATTTGAGGCAAAAACATAGTCAAAATACATTTTTCCTTCACTGCAGATGAGCTGGAAGAGCCAGAAGATAAACCTGCCACTAAAAAAGAGATGTCTGATTTGGATGTAAGTACATGTCATATTAAACGAAGTGTTCATGTCGGCTAGACCTGCACTATGGATTGTGTCATTTTGTTGCATTTAGATATACCTAACCCATAATTCATATTCATAACTCTATTTTTGTGATCAACAGTATTTTCATTGTCCTTTAAAAGTTATTTTTCTTTTCTAGTACTTAAAGTCTAAAATGTCTAGTGACAATGACCTTCTTGGCTCGGGTGATGACGACGATTCGAGTGATACCTCGGAGGCTGACACTTCCGATGACGAGGAGGATGAGGACGAGAAGAAGAAATCAAAAAAGAAATCCAAGGTGAAACAGAAAACTAAAGAGTCCGAAATCACTGAAGAGGATACGCATGCTTCTGACAAGAAGACGAAAAAGGGAAAAGAGAAGACAAAGATTGAAGTAAAGACAGACGATGATGTAGAATCTAGTTCTGACGACGATGATGAAGATGTGGAGGAATCTGATGATAGTGAAACGGATGAGCCGGCTCCTAGTACATCTAAGGTAGACCAAGTGGTCTCCCATGTAGTGAAGATGAGGGGAATGCCACAACATGTCAGGGAGGTCGGTAATATTCACCTTTCTTTTCTTTAGTAATGTCAGTAACCTTTAAGAACTTACAGATTGTTAGTTTAATAAAAATAAAAATGTCGATAAGAATCATCGTTAGTAGAATTGGTATGACAACTATGTACAGAATGTTAAGTTCTGAGCTTTGCTTGAGGATTTGTTTACAACAAGGTTTTAAAAATCCACATTGCTTTTTTTTCAGAAACAAATAAGAGACTTCTTTACCCCTCTTGCAATTCGCAAAATTAGGATTCCCAAGAATGCCAAAGGAAATAATACCAGTGAGTGTAATTCCGCCCATAATCCATTGCAACACATTTATTTAACCATTTATTAATAAATCAGAACCACTACATTCCTTTTCCTTGCTTCAGGTTTTGCTACCGTGGAATTCAAATCGGAGAAAGATACAGACCAGGCAATGAGAAAGAATAAAAACTTCATCGCATCCAAACGTATATTTTTGTACAAGGTGAAAAAGGATGTGCAGCACCAGATGGAGGAGAAGTCAAGACCCTGGGAGTCAAAGGTTGGAAAACGTTTCGCATTTAACTCTTGTGGCGTTTTATAGAAAATCGACTCAATGGCATCATTGAAAGATCGCCATTTGGAGGAAAATATTCCATTTTAAGGTCATCAATTGTAATTCAATGGTAACAAATATCATAATCACTTAAAAATTAAGGAATTGTGGTTCCTGGTGTCTATCAAAGTAAACTTGGTTATTTTCAATGATTATGAGATAAAATGGCTAATAAAGCAAAGTCCCTAACTTAATCTATAACAATTATTCATCACTTTTCCTTTACAATACACATGTTAGCTTTACAACATTTGATTGAGTTGTGTTTGACTTAAATAGGCAATCGAAGAGCGGGATGAGGAAGACGAGTCGATCGCCGAGGTGAGAGTGACTTTTATCCTGATCTATCTTAGTACGTGTTGTACTCAAATTGTCCAGACGGACAACACATTATTTATATTACCGTTCATTTTGTGAGTGTCAATAGTATGTGTATGGAACTGATATTGTTGCGTTTTCCTATATTTCAGTCTGGTCGACTGTATGTCCGTAATCTTGCCTATATTTGTAAAGAAGAGGACCTGGAAACGCTGTTTGGAGAGTTTGGTGTGTAGTACTTACATTTAACAACTGTTTATTGCAATAACATGTTTACTCGAATTCAGTGTAACGCTACGTAATTTCGTTTGTTCTCATCTATCCATTAACTCCTTGTTAGTTAAAGATCTGAAGGCAGACTTAACTTAGGCTAGGCAACGTAATAACCGATAGGTCACAAAGTAATATGAATACTTCCATCTTTTAACAATAGTACAAATTTGACTTTCGTGGTTCTATTTCTACCCATGAAGTTATTCTCCAGAAATACTTTGAAGACTTATTAGTTATGAAAATTGTTTATCAACTTTTTGTTCCAATATTCAGGGCCCCTTACAGAGGTGCACGTACCCATTGATACCTTGACGCGCAAAATTAAAGGATTCGCCTTTGTCACATTTATGATACCCGAGAATGCTGTGCAAGCCTTTACTAAATTAGACGGATCAGTATTCCAGGTAAAACAATTTCAATAGATCCAATGGATTTTATGCAATAAATATTATTATGGATTCTATTAAACTACAGCATATTTCATAACTACAATTGAACTAGAAAATTATATTTGTAATACTCATTAGACAATATAACCTTGGTATCTATTTAGGGACGGATGTTACATATACTTCCCGCTAAGCCCAAGAAAGAGGAAGATGCTGGTGACACGGACGGTCTAAGTTTCAAGAAGAAAAGGGAACTTAAACAAAAAGCTCAAGCTGGGAGGTAAATCGATACGATTGTATAACTTAAACATGATTTTATTACTTTAACAAAAAGCTCAAGCTGGGAGGTAAATCAATTCGATTTTATTACTTAAACATGAAGAGACAGTAAATGTTGGTTGTTGGTTGATCTTCCTTCGGTGAATTTCTGATTCATTTTCTTCTGCTATACTTCAATAATGACTTGTCTTCTGATTAAGAATAAAGTTTCAAATATAACTAAAACGGTTAATGACCTTCATTTCGGGCCTGATGTTGTACTGTGCATAACCCCTTGGCTTCGGCTCGGGATTGTGCACCGAACTGCACTAGCAGCCCCTCAATGTCGGGCATTAATCCTTCAATAAATTATCTAATTCAAGTCATGTTTAGGCTTTAATCGGACTCATAAAAGTAAATATGTTCTAATGTGACTTGTTCTTCCAGTTCCCATAATTGGAATACACTATTTCTTGGAGCAAATGTGGTGGCTGATGTAATGGCTGAGAAATACGGCGCAGAAAAAAGTCAGATTTTGGATGCTGTAAGTTGTCACTGGTATTCTATATTTCACTTCCATGCAATTCTTGAAACGCAACACTAAAGCTTATTGGTGGGAGGTTAAACAATATTTGTGTCCCTAATTATTAATCACGATACATGGGTTTCTTACAGGAAGGAAAACACAGTTTAGGTGTTCGACTGGCTTTAGGAGAAACGGAAATAGTGTCAGAAACGCGCAAGTTTCTTGTAGACAATGGAGTATCCCTCGATTCTTTTAGCCAAGTAAGTTCGTCAATCGATTGATGCATCTTTCTCTCTTTCATTAAATCATCACTCAATAGGTAAACTAATTGAAACTGACCTTAACAATTAACATAAATATTATTAAAGAAATATATTTACATAACTATCGTAGACATACACGGAAAAGCACAACATTTGAATCCATCGGTTCCTAGACTGGGGAATCCATAATTTGTAAAGTTTCATTTTAACTGTCCATGTTAAGCCTTCCCTGACACTTGTAAACAATGGTTTAACCATAATGATTGATCCTCCCCTCGTTCGTTGCTTCTAGGCTGCAGCTGCCAGAAGTAAGACAGTCATTCTGGTGAAGAATTTGCCCGCCGGAACCAAGCCTGCGGTGATCAAGGAATTGTTCGCGAAACATGGTTTGCTCGGGCGCGTTGTGCTGCCTCCCAGCGGTGTTACTGCTATTGTGGAGTATTTAGCCCCCACCGAAGCTAGGTCTGGATTTAGGAGCTTGGCCTATTCTAAGGTTAGTTACGAATAACTTTTGGTAGCGGTGTTTCATTGTACGATGCATTTATTTATGTATTAACATGTACATTATTAGGAGTTGATTGCCTGACGCTCGTATTATTGGCCTCACAATTATTAACACCATCAGTTTTTACTCCAGTTCTTATTATTCTCGTTTAGTATTAACTCACCTACACACATTGGAAACACAATTAGTCCTACGATAAATTGCTCAGACGAATAAAAAGGGAAAATTGATCGCCCACAGTTTTGCTTTGAATTACCCCATTTTTATCAGAACATTTTTGAAATATTTTAAGATCACTTTCAGAATTAGCATGTTGATTAACGGATCAAACTGGGGTTGTTGTTTTTTTACAGTTTCAGCATGTGCCTCTCTACCTGGAGTGGGCTCCTATAGATGTTTTCACCAGTCCAGCCAAACCAGCGGAGGAGAAAAAAGCCGATGGCAAGAAAAAAGATGCTGCAGAACAACCCATGGAGCAAGAAGCTGAAACAAAAGAAGTAAGTGCATTAGTAACAATTTCCCCCCCCCCCCCCCCCAACACCGGGTCTTTATTTCCGAGGTAGACAGAGTCAACAATGAGAAGCGTTTACATGTGATACATCGCTCCTTTTTTTTTCAAAACGAAATAAAATAAAATATTCTATATCTCCAAGTATATTTGTTATTTCTCATTTATTCGTTTACATTACCTCTTGCAGATTAATATATAATAATTATGTAGACACCAACGATAAACATTTGGAGTCACAGATTTACAGATCAAAAACGGCAAGAAATTACACAGAAATGACATAGCTTTCACAGTGGTCGAGCACCCAATTGATCCGACCCACCGATAGCACCGGGGGGGGGGGGGTCATATTAAATATCAACGAAGACCACGTATTTGGCATTTTCTCACCAACTTGACTAAGTGTTGGCTATCAGATCATCTTCGGCGACATTGCTTATATTTTTAAGAATAAAAAGGCAAACAGAAGGGAGGTCTTAACAATGTTGCTTTGATATTACAGCTAAACATTATATTGTATCAAAGAATTTTTCCCATCTCCTCCAATCCTTCTTATGTGAAGCATTAACAAATGCCGCATTAGTAACAATTTGCTGTACATAGCTAACTTAGTGATGGAATTAATTATGCTTGCTATGATGTTAGTATATGCAATAATAATCATGGCTACGTTTTACACTTTCACTTTTCTGTCCACAGGGAGAGGAGGAGGAGGAGAGTTCATCCGAGAGTGAAGATGAGGCAGAACCTGGAAGCACGTTGTTTGTGAAGAGTCTAAATTTCGAGACTGGAGAAAAGGAGTTGAGAAATGTAAGATATATTCTTGATATTCTTGATTTTATTGAACACACTAGCTTGTGATATTATTCTCAGTTGTCCAGATGAAAAGATGCATATAGTTAAAGGTTGTTATAATAATTCCTAATATACAATTTTATAATTACTTATAACCACATTTTAACAATATTATATTGTATTTAGTTAAATCATGTAATGTTAAATGTATTGTACCGTGACATTATTTTCACAAAATGTTAAATATAACGACAGAATGGAACAAATTACAAACCTATTTTCTGTATTTTGTTGGCCATAAGATAAACTAACAGGTTGTGAGATGCATAACAATATACCTAAACGTATACATGATGTATTGTTTTTTCCTGGATGTTCTCAATCGGCACGTAATAGTTTGATTTTTCACCTTTAGCATTTTTCCTCTTGTGGAGACATCCGTGCGGTTACAATATCCAAGAAAAAAGACATGAAAAACCCAGGTTGGTTCTTTCGTTCAATTTTGATCTTCATTCCAATTCGGTTGGGTATGGCTTATTCTGATGATCAGTATTCCGTGCAAATGATTATTTGTGTGTCGCTTCCATTTCCCCGTCAATTCCGAAAGATATTGAAATCGGAGAGTTAGATATATCCTTTCCCAACTGGTGAAACAACTATACTGTTCCTTGTCTTTGTTAATCTAATTTACCATACACATTATAATGACTTTCTACACTTATGCTTCTAGGACAATTATTATCTATGGGATACGGATTCGTGGAGTTCAAGAGAAAAGCTGCCGCTGATAAAGCACTTAAAATTTTGCAACACAGTAAATTGGACGACCATCAGTTAGAATTAAAGGTTTCCAATAAAACAACAGTGTAAGTATGGAATACTTGTTGAAAGAGATGACTAAATTATTTATCGATGCAGTTTCTCATTTAATCTCTTTTACATCAAATATACCGTCCTGAGTTTACGTAGCTGCTATACCTCCTTATCACATTTCAGACAACCAACGACATCGAAAAAGAAACAGGACACCACCAAGAAACAAAAGTCCTCTAAGATACTTGTTCGCAACATTCCATTTGAGGCCAAGCTAAAGGAAATTAAGGAACTCTTCAGGTATGTGTATCTTCTCTTGCTTCTATCCCTGTGGAGTGTTTCATCTCCACACTAGGTAGAGCCACGGTGGCATCTCCCGTTTCGCCCTCTTGTGTGTCTCTGTATCATTAATATAACATATGCTGTCCTTACACTATTGTGTATTAATCTGTTTTAACCAGTTCACCTGTTAAAAACAGTACATCACTTCTACTTTAATTACAGCACATTTGGCGAATTGAAGGCTCTTCGCTTGCCTAAGAAGCTCGGCGGTACTGGCTCACATAGAGGTTTCTGCTTCGTGGACTTCCTCACTAAACAGGACGCCAAGGTAAGCAGAATATAAATATGAAATCATGGTTTGTTTCATGAGATGATTAAATCCTTGCTTGATTGGCATGTGACATTTTGTGCCCATGTATTTCACATAAAATACTGGGATTTTTTTTTTAAAAAAACCACACAGTCACATCTCACAAAGACAGGCCTTGTGTTACTAGTGTATCGTCCTTGTAAGACTTTTTGGCCACCTGGATCACATATGTAAATTACTTGTTAAAAAGAACCTAAACCTGTCACTTTACTAGTAATAATTATGCCAGTTAGGGTATGGGAATGGGTTTTTGTTAGGCAGAGGAGGGGAAGGGGTGCACTTTTCTAGTTTGCCTGGGATTGACCAACACCCCTGCACCACAACTCCTCCCATATTGTGATTCAGCGCACGGCCTGCACCTGGCGCCACTGTTCCATTCGAACACCATATCTAGGGCTACTGTTGAACACATGACATACGGTACGGACATGGACATGGTGGTCCTACTCATATCTCTGTTTCGCCCTTTGATTATCATCCGAGGTGACTTGAAACATACAGCTATATAGAAATATGGCTGCTTAGAATATAACAAAATGAAGCAATTCTTTTGTGTGTCCCAGTCATTAGCCTATAAAACTATGTACCGGTGCATTTTAAGCGTAGGGCTATGTCTATTTCTGTACATCTACCAGCGAAGATATATTAAAATATCCACTTCTATATGTATAAACTGAAAATGAATTTTATGATAATTGATGCAGGGTAGCTGAGCGGTTAAAAGCACAGACTTTGAACCAAGAGGCATGAGAATATTGTGGATTCGAACCATGGTGTGGCTGAAATTTAATCTCCTGCCCCTAGGCACTAGGGGAAGACCAGTTGTGTGAGCTGACTTAGTCCTAGTAAAGCAATGTTTTGAAATAAATAACAAAAAACTAAGTTAGAACTAAAGAAGCGTCAAAATATGCTCATTCACAGAATGTTGGTGGACATAATATGTTTCTCGGTGGATCATTGCATATTTGTATTCGAGACAGTTTTTCACAAATCGTATCTCTGGCATGAGCTTCCCCACCCAATTGTCCAGTATAAATCTTTTTCATTGCAATTTCTTGGAAGAAGTCGAAATTCCTGGCCTCTTCCGAATAAAGGCTTTTGTTGGTGGATCGGTCTCTGTGTGGACGTCTGATGTAGTGCGATAAAAATGAAAACGGCTCGTTCAGTAGCCGTCAGCCGAAACTTAAGTTGAAACAGAATATTGGAATAATTATGAGATGAAAAGGCGGAGCGTGATGGGGGTAGGGCACGAGTACTGTGACTCTCTGTAATCATTGGCCTAAGATTGACAGTCGGATCTGTATTTGCCACCTCGCCGAGGAGTCGGGGTGTCAGTCAGCACCTTGTGATAACTATGATTACTCGGCGACAAGCGGTCATTATGGTGTGTGGTGTCCAGGCGGACTCAAACATAACCAGCTACCACACCAGGGCTACCCCCTCCCATCCTAACCCTCCCCAAACCTATCCCCACTTGTATCCCTGCCAGAAAGTTGGCCATCAGACATAATGGTATAAACCGCCCGTATGCATTTATTATTATATCGGCAGTGTCTTTGGTATAATTACACACTGGAGACCACGCGTCCTGTAGAGTCAGTATCTTATATATAAATATATTGATGTATGATATTATATAGCATCGTGTCAAATGTGTTCTGGCTGGCATTTCTCATACATTGTTAAGGCTTTTAGATTGGGTTTCACATGTTTTGCAGTTGTATGGAAGATGTTTCACATAGATGTCTTCCATCCAATGCCCAGTCCATGTAATGTTTAATACTATTTCGCAGTGGGACATTAGGATTCTCTATATAACATATCAGGGAGGACACTGGACAGTATACATTTAGGATTTATAGGTCCACTGGGGAATTGGACCTATCCGAAGGACTGGACTTACGCTGATATTAGATCAGAGACTAGGGGGACGTAGGTTTAACTCACTGAAGCTTTGTCTGCATACTGTTGAGTTGAGTTGTGATGGAAAACTGCATCCCCTCGTTAATGTTAATTTATATGGTGTCACATTTTAGTGCCAAAGCCTGGGGATATTTTCCCTAATTTTGCATCGATGATATCGTACTTCGAGCCATATTTCACAATTATTTCCCGGTGTATTCAGCCTACCAGAACACTTATATTTTTTCCCATGTAAAAATATTATATCAAGCACAGGCTGCAAGGAAAGGGACAATTTTCCCATCATAAATCATAAGATAATATGGCGGTAGACTTGAGCCGCTAGGTATGTTTTGGACATGGAGCTAATTCTCTAGGATCATTCCCGGTGTGTTCGCCTCTCAGTACCAGGGTATGGGCATCAGTATTTTGTCACCCCGGGCGAACCAGTCAATGACATCCACTTATCACTCATCTGTCCTAGCACCAAAATTGCGTGGCTCCTGCCTCTTTGCTCCTCAGGAAAATTCTCCAAAATTGGTAGAGTCGAGGCTACAATGTTTCTGATTGTTTCGGTTAAGGGAAAATGTTCTTGGCAAGGTGCGCATGGTCACATGTGGAGCACTTTTTGGGTATTTTCTCATTCGGTTGGTTTCCATATGTTTAACTAGTCTCCACATTGTGTGATTGATGGAAATTGCTGTATTTGCCCATATCCAATTCTTGTGATTTTTGAGGAGTGCAGAATCCACCAACAAGAATATCCCTCGTGCAAATATGTTACAGTCATCCTTCTCACCGCCAATTTGCTTGTCATAATTGTTTTGAAAATGAGCCAAGGACATTTCATCCGCTTTTTCCTTAAGCGTCGTTAGAACCCCTATTTCGAATTGTACCAGGGTTGCTATTTTTTTCATTAAAAGTCACTGGAATTAGAGTCAGTGCATTGCTGACAATTTATTCCCCATTAACGCCATAAATGTTGATAAATACTTTTAAATCAAATACCCTAATGTCTCAGTAAGCTGTTTACAATCGTTCACGAGACGAAAAACCTGCCATCATCTTGTTCATTGCCACAGCCGCCTTATATGGCCTGTCAATCATCCAATCACTGATTGAGAAAGTGAACTGGGAGAGCAGACGACAATTCGCTCGGAGCGCTGTAAGATATAACATCCGGCCATAGCTTATTGTTTTTGTGTACCTGTCACTCCAGGGCGGACACATAATCTCCCCCCGCCTCCAGGTTGTACACAGGAACCGGGTGCAGACTACCTTGGGAGTGTCACACCTGAGTTGAAATCATCTTGTACCTTGGTGGCGTTACTTTGGCAGGGAGGAAGCAACTGTCGTTGTAATGTTGACGGATGGTCCGTCGGATCAAGTGCCATGGCCTGAGGTGGTGTCTGGGGGTAGGGGCTGGCCAGGTAATAAGGGAACACCCCACTATGTATGGCCCTCTCATCCCAGCCACCAATCTGTCCGGCACCGGGGCTGGACAAATTCGTGGGTATCGCCCAATCAAGCTGGAATGGCGGTGCGGTGGAGCTGTTGGGTTAGCAAGTGTTAATCTATCCGTGCGTGGTACGAGGAGAAAAACTGCCCTCCAGACGCCTTCACGCAACGTCAACTGTCAGTCCGAATAACATTTATTTATGGCGATGAATATTTGTCAACATTTGCTAAAAACACACTAACCCAAAGAGTTATAACTCGAGATTATTTTTCAGATAGACGTCGCTTGTGGTTGCGTTATCTTGAGCCCCATCAAATGGGAGGGTCGCATGTAGCACCTATCTGTGAATTGGTTATTGCAAAACTAGATATCGGGACCGATAGGTTTAAAGGTAGCCCTAAGCCAAGTTTCCCCCCTTGACAATGCATTCAAATCAATAACCCTACTTAGAAGTTCAGCCCTTCAATGTAGAAAAAGTGCAACAGTTATATATCAATGGAAAGTAGAGATGTGGCGAGACAAATTATGGTCTAATTATCCCAAGATTTATGTATATGGAAAGGTTTGGGGGAATAAACTCAGATATTGTATTTCTGTTTTTTATTAATGGCCAATCGTAGAAGAATGCGACCGAATAGTGCATTAAAACTTGCCTTTGGCCCCCAAAATCTCAGCCACAAAAGCAACTAGGAAGCTTCAAATACCCTATCATCAATGCGTCAGAACTGTCTATGCCTATTTACCACAACTGGGTGGATGACTGGAGGGTCCAACTGTCCCTCGAAAGAAGTGACCACGGACCTATCATTGAGGCTAACGGATCAGACCCTCTAACCACGACCTATTAACACAGACAATGACTAAATTATTGCTAAATTACACGCTGAGTAAAGAGGGGCCGTGCGGGGCGGGGATGACGGGAGAAGGAGCTGATGAGGCGGACCCAAATTGGGGGAATTGTTAGTAAGGGCGTTGCCATGTTTTCTTTCTCTGCTAAACTCTCACACTCGGCTCGTCGTCCATGCTTTTCCCACAGGCCATAACCCATTCCAAGATGAGTGTCATATTGATGTATGTATGTACATACAGAAAGTCAGAGATATATAGAGGGTGAGAGCCAGTGGTTAACTATGTAATGGCTGGCATTTTCCCCAGTGGTATTTTCATCTAGCTTATCAAAGGACACCACCCTCTATTCCCCAGCACCGATTAGGCTCTTTTTATAAGAATGACAACACATCAATGATGCTATCATATAGGTTAGTGTAAAAAGTGCGGGTGAGAGTGATTCCTCAGTAATGCCCTGTTTGAGTACACTCTCCTATAAGCTAGATACTTACATATATACCGTATGTGTTCATACACACCAAATGATAATTATGGATGCCTGGGGAGAAGATCAGAATTTAACATGCATATAAAGAGTCTGATAGAACTGCCTGCATATATAGAGGAAACGCTTTGAAGTAGAAAAAAAAACTGACTGTTGTTCGGGTACGTTCCTTGAGCGGGGTTTCTAAAAGATTCATTAACTATAGAAATCCTCCTTGACAGGCAATAATGTGGGACATTCCCTTCACTATGTATGATATTATATATAACTCAATGACATTCCTATATATATGGTGCCTGTCGATTACCTGGCGTTCAACGTTGCGCTCAAAATGAACATTGCTTAAATAGACCTTTTGACTCGGGTATCAATCTGATATTAATCCCATTCGATAACAAAACACCAAATGTCAAACGGTGAAATAATTTGTCAGTCTGCCTTTTCCATTTACTTGCCTCATCTGTCCTTTCAATCGATGATTTGGATCTGCCTCTTATCTCATCATATGTATCTCCCCCAATGGCCTATTTATGGAAGTATCTTGGATACGGGGCTCGGACATTTAATGTCAATAAATAAGAATCCCATTAACTAAGGAATGATTCGATTATATCATTCATCTAAGGAGGTGTTATATTCGCTGGCAGCTCGTGATTGAAGTTATCACCCCAACTTGGTTCTTGCCAAGTTTTTAATATATCTTCTGCGGTTATTTTCTTTTAGAAAATGAAGACGCTGGATATGCGTTTAAGTTGCCAATCGATGGGAAAACTTTGAAAGGGGTGTCGCGCTTATCATCTTGGTGATCCGATTTCATAGGGATTACTTGGCGATAGCTTTTGTGGGTAGTTCTTGCAGCGACCGCTTCTAAATATTGATAAGAAATTAATGAAGAGACCGCGGCAAAGTTCCACTACTGGATTTTTGTCGCCGATGTTTGCGGCGGCCCAAAAGAACTAGATAATTCGTGATGGAAAGGGATGAGTAGTAATAGCTATCAAGTATGTCCGATGTGGTAGGCGTTTAAATGGCCATATGGCATATCCTAAAAAGGTTATGATTGGTTATTTACCTCATGAGAAAACGTTAACTTGGAGTTTCTCAGTTCATGAAGTGACGCAAAAGATGACCATCAATACCCCACAAGATAAACTCTCACTGTGTTAGATCTTCCTCCGTGGTATCATCCTTGTACTGTATCGTTGATTGTAACTGGGGGAGATTGTTATGTAACAACAAAAATGTCCCTTGGAAGAGAGAGAGAGGGGCCCTACTCTAATTTCTTTCTCAGATCTCCGCTGAAAAAGCAAAAAAGAATCAGTCCCTAAGTTATCTTCGGCATCAATGAATTTCTTGAAGCTACAAATACCTGAAGTCATGGGATTCAGGAGGGGACCTCTGTGGTGTTGGCGTTGGCATTATCACTTTTACTGGTGGCTTTTGTTACCGGGATTGATTGTGTTGGTATTTTGTGGGAGTTTTTTCTGACTTGGACTGTTTTGGCTTGACATTGGATACTCGAGGAGATTTTGAGCCACACATGATTACACCTGTAAACATAGGACACAATTGAGACGGACAGGGAATTGTATGCATCGTCCCGAGTTGCCCACAACAGCTTTATACTCGCTCTCTGAACAGATGTACTCCTACCTACCAATTATTTAACCCTTTCATTCAAACTCATTTGTTGTTGACTACTTCTTTTTCATTTGGGGGTCATGATTAGACTGTTGGTAAATAATGCCACTCGTTGGTTCCTTTTTCGCTTGAAATTCCCAGGGACATTCCTAGACCGACTGAAAAGAAGATCTTTTAAATTATGCATGGTAATCACCGCATGTTTCTAGACCCCCCTATGACGGAATCATGGTTGCAAAGCACGGGTGATGAGGATATAGGCTAGGGAGATCGAGTATCAGGTTACACCAACAAAGCACCAGTTAATTCGATCACATTGACGGTACAAGTCATTGGACGCTTGCTTGTCTGGAAGGGTTAATGGTGAAGCCTAAGTGTTAGGCCCTGATCTGAGGGCCATGTGGAATAATACAAGGTATCCAGGCAACTAGAGTCAAGTCTATAGCTGCCTCTTTATTCTTTGCATTTGTATTTCGTCTTCAGAATATACACACAATGTTCCCCTTCTTCTAGGGACAGGTTCAAGTGGGTATCAACTCCTTGAGAAAATGATATGTCCTTCTATTAAAAAGCGACTCTAACTAATTGAACCCTGAGAGAAACTGTGTACAATAACTCTATATAGTTTCACAGTTGCTGTTTTGGAGGCGCCATGAAGAAATGACATTTTGCTGCATTTCGGTGCAGGGCCTTCACCAAAGAAAGTCCTTGTGTGTGCTTTGGAATTTCCACCAAATTCATTTGCATTTAGAGGACGCAGCGACTCTAACTAATTGAACCCTGAGAGAAACTGTGTACAATAACTCTATATAGTTTCACAGTTGCTGTTTTGGAGGCGCCATGAAGAAATGACATTTTGCTGCATTTCGGTGCAGGGCCTTCACCAAAGAAAGTCCTTGTGTGTGCTTTGGAATTTCCACCAAATTCATTTGCATTTAGAGGACGCATAAATACGGAGTGCTTCCAGGCGCCCTTAACTCTAGGAAACTTAAGTGTAATTTTACCCTGTAGCACATTGTAGGTGGCACTGAGACGCCCGCCCACCAATATATTCCCGGCCTCTCATTCTGGCTGATCACTGATCAACTAGCACATCATCATTGTATAGAGTTCTAGCGGAGGCAGCCCTTGATTAAAGGTCAGCGAGTAGAACCCCTCGTCGATACAAAGCCCCCCACCCTCCATGCAATCATCGGTCTCTATATGCTTTACCCCGGGGGAAGGCATCTCAGTGAAAGCGATACAGGTGAGAAAGTGGTTAAAGCCTGTCTCTGCATACGTAAAAAATACTACCTTGCTTGTTGCTGTCCGGAGCCAGTGGTACGATGTCCCTCAAGTGGTATCGTGTTCGCACGGTGAGGTGTGATATTTACCATTCTGGTCATCGCCTGGTACAGTAATTCTTCCCCAGGTACCTATAGAATCTGCTATAAAATACAAGCAAGGCTATCTGTTTTCTTATTTTGATATCAAAGACAGACTTCCGCGGACGTCTACGGGCGTAACCCCCAAATGTCATTATCCAAACATTGATATGTACACCTGACAAAGGCCCTTCTAATCCGAAGCAAAAGTCCCCAAAAGTTTCTTTCACGCTGTTTGATAAAGGTGGTTTTTTTTTAAAAAGTGGACGAAAGGTCATTGTTTGTATCCTTTGGTGGAGAGGAGTGTGAGATCAAAGACGCATCATTACAGAGGATCCTTTGATGTATAAAATGTGAAAGCTCGTAATATGGACACAGAGAGCGTCCTCACACCAGTGCCTTCATTCCCTCGGTATTAGCACTGACATCCCCAGGGACAGGGACTTGAGAAGAAAGGTGTGGCACCGGTGACCATCTTCACAGATGGCCATTCAATCGTATGTAGTTGGATAAAGGTATTCTTGATCACAGGTCCCGATTTTCGTCTCGAAATCTCGACATGCAATTTCGGTCAGATCTGATGATTAATATTTTACACCATAAAGAAATTAGATGCATGAGAGACTACTTTGGTATGTTAGATAGTCCATTTGTTTCCATTGTAATAAAACCATTATGTGTATCATGTTTTATTAAACGGTCTGACACATGAAATTAGCCTTACCGTTTCCTCTGCATGTGTTTATCTCAACTGTAAAACTAGTGTGGCATCAAAATTCTGAATTTGGTGTTTAAAATTGGCTTGAAGTAGGGGGTGAAGTATGATTGTGTGGCGGGGGGGGGGGCGGAATGGTACAGTCGGTAGTCTACAGCACTGATCGAATCCAGAGGCCCCAAGGGTTGCTGTGTTCGAACCCTATGGGCCGCCTTTTCAAAATGCGTCATTCTAAATTTGATTGATTGGATTCTCCATGTAAATACAGGTCTTCCTATATATGGCCATATCAGTTATTTCGAAAGTAAAGTTAAAAACAATAATATCAAAAGCTACCCTTCAAAAATTATAATACGAATTAGCTTGAAGCTAAGAATATATCTCTTTCAATGTTACTGCGACAGACACTTCACTTGTTGAGCATCCATAATTCTCGTGATGTTACAAAAGACTATCGTAATGGACTATTGGTAGACCTAACCTGGCCAGTAAAGCTTTTTATATTGATCAGAGTTATGCATGTGAGCCGTTGGGAAGCACTCCCATTTAGACGAGGTCTAATTTCTTGAGTGCTTAATCGATGAAACTAAGGGCTTTTAAGTTGTGGGAACAAAGGGTCTCATGGACCAGAGTCAACATCTTAATATCTTGGTATTCAGAGTTTTGGCAAGTCGTGCCTGCCGAGAGTCTTCTGTTATCCAAATACAAGCGCGTTAAATCAATCCTTTGCCCTGGTAGCAACTTTGACTCAATAGATTGTCCTCCGATGTTTCAGAAAGATTTAAGTACTAACTATAATGTACCAGCGTATTTAAATCTTTCTTACTTGATCTCGTATCATATATGTGATGCCCTGTGTGTGATTTTTTAAAATAATGGTCTTTCTTGCATTGGTATTGTATTTACCTCATGACATATTCTAAATACTATTATGAGGTTTCTGATCTTGCTTTGAAACTTTTAGAATCTCAAATTATTAAACACCAGTCGGTACACTTTACGTTTGTTAATTCATTTTACGAACATGATGTGGTCAACATCTAAATTGTCCGAAGGAGTTGTGTATGAAAATTAAAAATTACCATAATTTCTTTTGCATAATAGTCACCCCATGAAATCAATTTTGCTGCCATTTGCCGTGTGGGGCAGCACCCCTGGCCCTAATTACCCATTGTTCTCTTGCCTATTGCAGCGCGCCTTCAATGCTTTGTGTCACAGCACTCATTTATACGGGCGCCGACTGGTGCTAGAGTGGGCAGAGAGCGATGAGTCAGTGGATCAGCTCAGGAAAAAGACAGCCGAGCATTTCCATGAGGGTAAGTGCACCAATGGAGAAAAACATCATCCCATTATAAAACTGATAGATTGTATATCGATGCGCCACTTCCATGGTATATGAGGCCAGCATTCTATAACTTCCCATTTCTCAGATCTTTAATTATTCACAAGTTTTAAACCGACCCATGCTTAATGATGGTGACATATAATCTCCCGTCGCTATTGATAAAGAATGTATGGCCATTGAAACAGTCAATGTTAAAGATATGACTGAGCAAACTTGGATGAAAGAAAAGTATGTAATGGGTTTCGCTGTCATATATCTTGGTTTAAACATGCCTCGGCGGAGGTTGGGATGAACTCATTGACTGTGCATCTACGCAGATTGCCTAGCCTCATTTTTTTTCATTCATTCTGTCTGAATTAAGGGCGTTTCCCCCCTCGATAATGAGCCATCGCCGTGAGAAGTGCCAACAAGATAATGATCATGTTGTAGATTTTCCAATATCCGAAATCCATTTCTAATTATAAGTCATGGCAATGGGCGGGCGTGGCCGACCACTAGCCTGCTTCTGGTTATAAAAAGATTCCTTCATTGGAGAAAAATAGCCTGAAAATAGGAATGACTGAATGGGCGACGATATTTGATCTGGGCTGGGTTGGGACTGAAACAATGAGTTTTTGTTACCGTGGAAGGGGGTGTAGAGTTTGCACAAAAAAGAAACTAGTTCTGGTCATGGGCTACCTCACTGGGGTAACTGGTGGGAGTGGTTAATGTGGAGTTAATTATGGCTTGTCTAGTTCTGAGTGGCTTGTCCATGGATCCCCTGTACACGCGCGAGGTTACACGATACCCCTAGTATGGAACCAATGGACCCCCATCTTTCAACCCACCTGCATGCATGGCCCCAGCCAACTCCTCCACCCACCCTGCCCTTTACACCACCGCTGCCCCCACTTACCACAACTACCCAAAATGTCCTGCAAAAAGATCCCCATGCCACCATTACAACCTTCAATTTCCTACCTTATGTCTTGGAGAAAAAGTACTAAAGAAAACCCCCCTTTGGTATGGATTAAATTTTTCTCCCCTTGTCCCTTTTGATGCACTTTTGTTACTCCAGCTTCCAAGTTGAAATTTCAAAAGTGGGGGAAAAAGCCAGTAGTTGAATTACGCGCGAATTTTGTCGGAAACTAACATTGCTCGAATATAAAACAGACAACAAAGAAATCTAGGCGATGATTCGATTATTGCCCTGTCAGATCATGCTTCAGGGCGTCCAGAAATTAATAAGATGAGGGAAGGTCAGCAGGTAACGGAGTTTTAATTGAATTGGTGGTAATTATGTTGTAATTTGTATGGTTGCCGCTGGTTTCCCCTGGATCTTTTACGGATTCTGACCGGCAACACATGTGAATTGGAGTGCCGTGGCCTTTAGGTTTCCTACCCTCAGCCCCAAAGTTCTTTATTCACTGGAAACATAATTGCGTTTATAATCCAGGTAACTTCGGGGGCGAATCCCAAATCTCAATATCTGTGACGAAGCCATGAGCTTAATTATCACTCGTCTATTAAATTCAGCTGTTCGAAAAACTAAAACAGCTCTTGTTCTCTCCCACACACGAACCCAGTGGTGAGTGAAAAGTTAAGTATTCTCGTTAAGGATATTTTTATTCTTCAAAGCAGGTCACTCGTAACACAATACATAACTAAGAGACATCGCTGTCACCCACATCGAGGTGTATTAAAAGTAATTAGCGAATTTACTGGCCGTGGCTGAAGGTGTTGGATCGCTGGATCTATTGGGGCTCTGGCTGCGTGAAGCCGGCAGGATATGGCTGGGTTCCCGTCCCTTATACCAAGCGATCAAGACAGCCACGAGGATGTGCGCTTCATTTCCACTCACCGGCGCTCCCCCATCCGCCATATACTGCCCTTACCGGTTACATATGTAATTCTATCAATTACCCACTCCCTCGCAAAATGAGTCATTATTGCCCCATCCAGAAAATGGCAAAACGAGTCTGCATTGTTTAAACACGATTTGTTCTACCTATATTTGTCCTTGTTTCTTGCAAAGTGTGTTCTGGTGATTCACCTAATATTGTTATGTATATGTATGTCAGGTTCTTTACCTGATATATGTTATTTGCCTATTCTATAGATAGAGTACCCAATTTTGGTATAGAGCTCTTCTGGAATATGTGTCCCTATCTGAAATGTCATTATCTTTCATCGGTTTCTTTCTGCTAATATTACTTGGGAAAGGATGTAAAAAAATAGACAGACCGTTTCATTTATGAGCACCATTCACATGTTGTTATGGTTCTAACTCACTGGCAGTCCATACACATTGTTTACTTATTCTGTGATACATTTTTTTTCGGACTTGTTTATTCTATTACCCTCTCCACACGAACCTTTATTTTCATATTGTTGTTTTGCACACAAACAATTTACTATTCACTTTGAAGTTCCATTATTCATATTCCCCCTCCATGATTCTCAGGGAACCAATGTCTGAAAACTTGTAGCAGCGGATTATACAATTTGATATGCCATAGACTAAATGTACTTTAACCTCTGTACTGGGAAACAAGAGTCTATTGTTTTGAAGATGGGGTGGTTGTATATTTCTTTCTTTTTTCAATGAGGGAAAACTTGACTGCCTCCTGTTCCGTTCATTGGCACTGCCATCCACGAGGCCCCAATCTCCGTACCCTGGGGCCTGGCTCTCTCCAAACAGCTAATTGTCACCCTGCCAGGAAATTGTTCTAGGCTCCGCTCTTCGGGGCACTTCTAGGAAGCTGATCTGAGTCGGGCAGGCGAGGTGTGGGATGCTGGTGGGCCACGGTCGGGTGAGACTGAGAAGGGGGTTAATTTGGTCGCCCCCGCCCTGTCATGTGTACGGGGTAGTGTTACATAGAGATATCGGGGTAGGGGCGTCCTGAGGAAAACCGCGTCTACTGACGCCAGCGGATCTGTTACATGGGCTGAAGTAAAGGACACAGCATCAGAAACGTGCTAGAACCTTGATAAAAGCAAAGGGATCATGAGGGCCTCCTGATAGCTTCATTACGAGAGCCGTGATATGGGCTCTGTGGCCCTCTTTGTTCCACATACAGGTCACTGGCTCTTTTCATAAAGGTCCCTTCCTTCTGCCCTTCGCTTTAGATCTTCGTGGTCTCGATCATATTTCTTCGCAGTCCTCATTGTAGCTATCGATTCCGCGGGCTTTAATTCTTAGTTTTTCGTGGCGCTAATCGTCACGACGACTGAGAAAAATATGTTAAATATTTCAGTAGATGTGGGTCTCAGTTCATTTATCCCAACCCACCAAGGATGGTATAATACTTTAAGCTGTGTTTTTTCTTCCCTCCCTCCTCGTAAGTCGCTCTTGATTTACTGCTGTCCTCTAGATTGTGAAGTCCATACGTATTTACATACAATTAGTAATGCCATCCGTGATCAAAAACCTTCCCTGGCTTTTGATGATGGTTTAACTTTCACATATATAATGTAGCTTGCGCGGGGGTTCAAATCCCATTTGGTAATTTGGAGAAAGTCATTTGAATCCTATTCTCCTATCTGTGGCAGTAAATCACCGTGAAGGACACGAGCCTACCCCAAATGCCTCTCCGGCGCTTGGTCTAATCTATTCGTTTTTTTCTCTCGCTAGAGGGACCCAGTAAACGCTTGAAGAAGTCGGACTTGCTAAATGAACTGAAGTTATCAGCGGATGACTGATCGCTCCATTAACCGCACTGTTAGGTATTGATAATCATATTAGAAGGTAGGTGTAAGCCATTGTCCCGTAATCAATTAATTCGCCTATATATATACACCCCATAATAAGAAATCCTTTATGCAGATATTTACCTTGATGCCCATAGGGCTATCTCTATAGTTGGCCCATTTACTCTTTGATATATATGCCAGTCTCGTAATGCTCTTTCTCTCTGTATATATATGTATGTATCTACCGCTGCCCATCCTTTAAAAGTACAAATTGCTCCCAAATAAGCTGACAATTCTTCTAGCAATCTTTGTCAGGGCTTGTTTTCCCTTAAAATAGTCATCAGTCCTATTGTATTGATTTTAACCTGTTTAGAGATTCGCCACCCGAAACAGAATTTGTATTTTGCTCTCACTAAAGGTATATTTTTCCTTGCAGATTTAAATCACTTGGTAATGGTATTGTCTGCCTTCTCGCCCCGAAGAGGAAGACTGGAAACTGCTGTGCATTTTATTCATTGCGCTCATGATAACCGGTGAATTCTTCCGTTGAAGTATCTGTTACGACTGGTTGGAAGAAGTGTCACCATTTTCTTCGAATGTTTGAAGGACACACCTGCATTCACATCGTTAGCATATTCATAGGAAATTATCATAGTATTTCAGCCTAAACGTGCGCCGTACTTGGCAGAAAGATAGGCCAAGTCTTTATGAATTTTAAGTTAGTTTGAGATGAAATGACAGTAACAATTTCATTTTCAACAATCCTGCATGGATTCCCTTGACGTTAATATCCATAGAACGTGTCATGTATCATTTCTGAATACCCCTTTGTGGTAGTGAATTAAAAGATGATATTATATTATGATTACAAAAATAAATGTATCACTTGATATGTGTTTTTGTGCTGTGTGTTCTTTTAAGCTTATGCAGAAAAAGATAGTGCTGATTACCCAGGGTTACCTAGAAAATTATCTATTTTACCATATTGGATTGTTTCTTTTCACGAACATTGTTTTGCTAGTAGAAGCTGTGGGAAGGGTTTGGGTGTGGGGAGTGTTAAAAATAACAAGGTGAATGTGCTGGAAAAATGTGTGACATGGGAGAGGAGTGAATAGAGAAGATGAGAGCTCTGTACAATCCTGTGGGATTCGAGTGTTGTGCTTGTAGATCTGTTTACTCGGGCCCAGCTCCCACAAAGGGCTATGACAGTTAAGATAGGCCGCTAATTTCCTGGGGTTTGCTCTAACTGGGCGAGGATTTCACTCTCAGATCCCTGCCTGGACACTCCTTACACACCGCTCAGAGAAGACAGCGGAAATGTTATAATTAAATTTCATTTTGTAGAGCAGTGCATGCGCCGTGTGCCCACACCGGCATGGGGGTATCGATGCTTATACTCGCAGCGCCACCATCCGAGCGTTTAATGAGGTAAACATGACTGGTTTCCGGTCGTCCTTGTGCGGACAGTGTATCCAGAAGATATTCTAGCCTCCCTGACGAGGGCTCTGTCAACAGGACCAGGGATGGGGGACTTGAGGACGACAGCAACCCACACTCCCCACATCATGGATCATCGCACATGCGCACTGAGTTGTTGCAAGGGGCTCAGATCGAGGCTGGAAGGAACAGCTCATTTCCGCTGGACGCTGGTCCTAGTTCGGATGAAGCACGCGTGATGGCAGTGCACCACATTCAGGTGCAGCTGCTGTGCTGCGCAAGGCACCAAGGTAACATGCGCAAAACGTGACCAAGTTCTTCTGTAAAATGAGAAGGAGGCCACGGAAATGGAATGATGTCAAAAGGCTGATGGAATGAACCAAGTTCTGTTGCAGTTTTGAAAAATGAACAGGTGTGGGACAGTATATTAACTCATGACCACTTTCACCGTGTAGAACTGTTTTTAGACATCACCAGACCAGGGGGGAGAATGTACTCTGAAGAGAACTGAGATAGAGCCTGCGTTTTAAGTTTCAATGAAGGGAGAATCATTGTAATAGAAACCATCTTGCAACAACTGACTCGCTGGGGATCAAACTTGAAGGTCAAACAATAAAAGGTACAAACAGTTATGAAGTAGAAATTGGAAAAAATATAAATCTGAGTAAGTCTTCACATTAAAACATTCCCTTATAGATTACTGACTTTAAAGGACGTGTTTCTACAACTAGGCTGCTCTATCTCTAATGGGGCATGCTAAGTAAATGACTGTTGCATACCATTAGAGGCCTGGAAGACAACATAATGTTTAAAAACAATAATTATACTCCACAGAAGTTCATTTACTTGTGGATGCTTCGGCTGAGTGTCATTTGGCGGCAAAGTTCGCGATCCCAACTGTAACTCACCTTGCTGAGGGACCAAGATACGATCCGTCTTGCCATTAGTTCCTTCTATTCTCTCCTCCTCCATGTCATGGCTTGCTATCCCGCTCTGAGGCACCAAACAGACATGCGTCATGAACCGCCGACCTAGAGACCGCATGGCTGACACTCCATTACAAATGGTTAATTACAAATCAAATTAATCCTGGTGTAGGGTAACACAGTCTGACAGAAAGCCGACCCGATCACCTCGCAAAGACACGTGTCTCATAGACTGATGTCTCTGTCTTCCCGCCAAGCAAGACCTGCGAGCAGACGACAATCCAACTAGGCAGACGATATTTCGACTGACGATCATATCCCCGTTCGATTACGTGTGTTCATGAGAATAAGAGACATGATACATAATTAGGACCATTCATCGTCAATTCATTCTTCTTTACTTGACACATTTGATTGGGTAACTCTCACCTTCCTGGTATCCCTGATGTGAAAAATATGCGCTTGAGGACTTTATTTTTTCATTAGAACGTTTGAAGGTTCCCTGGTTTCAATGTCCTATTCATTCAGTAACCTAGGTAGTACCAGCTCCATGTGTGATGGTGCGGTGTGATGCAGAGTAAAACATCATTGTTTTTAACTCTCCGTCCCATGGTCTTACAATTTAAATCTAATAAAGTGTTAGCTATGTATAGATCTTTCTTTTCAATTTAGAACAACTCTAACCGGAGTTCTTGGCCAGCTTAAACGTGTTGCTCTCATTTTTCATATACGTACAGGCTATATCAGTTTACAACTCGGATGTCTTGCTCTGCGTTCACCTGGTATATCAGATATGAATAGGATAGTTTAATGATTATGACATTTCAACAGATTGCACTTACCGGATCCTGCCTTTGCACGAGTTATCTGATTTTAAAATCGAGAGCTGTAATTCGATTGCTACAATGTATTTAGGTTATGGATTGCCAAATCGATAAGTGAGATTAGAATGGTCCATATTGTCTTGCAGTATTGAAAACTGAAATGAGTAGTCATATTACTATCTTGTCCTCCATGATAAGTACTAGCCTAGCTACATGTATTTGGTGTAGTATCATCATTACTTCTTTTAGCTTCTTTTTGTTTCTAAGGCCTAATTACTTAGATTTGTAAGTGATTATAAGGACAAGATCTAAGTAGGAAATAAAGTCTTTCCTACAAATATATATAGAGAAATATCCTATAACGAGTATGGAATCCAGTTCACTGTCGTGCACATTTTCTTAGCCCAACATAACATATAGATCCTTTAGGGCCATCACGATTTTCTCCCTGGCTTAATCCACGCTCTAAAGTAGCAGGGCGCTGGTCTTCCTGGTCACTTGGGCGCCCATCAAGACTTCCGGTCGCCATGGGGACCAAGAAGTACCCCCATTATCACCCTTTTTGATTTTGGTTTCATCTCTAACACCAGGGGTTCAGCGATGATAAAGCGGTCCTAGGTGACGAATAAACGGCACCATGGCGACCATCGCCGTCCCTAGCGTCAAATTTGGCATGGCGAATCGGGAGACGCGGGCTATTCTCACCTCCTTTGCACCGGGACCCTGAGAGTTCCATATCCGGAGATTCCAAGATGAATGGGACCGTGGAGAAAAGGTCAGGTCTAGTCTGGAGTGTAGTACTGGGATCAGGAGTTTAGATAGGGGTGGAACGTCGTCAGTTAAGGTGGAGTGAGTAATGGTGTCACCAACATGGCTAGATGCATAAGATAGTTACAGGCCCAAACTCTACTTATAAATACTACTTGCACTCTAGCTCTACAGTTATATTGGTATAAAGTTGTATAATCATATTAACTTGTCTATTTGCGATATGTCTGTATGAGATTCATAGCTTCTATTTTTAAGGTTTCATTTCCATTGAAGAATTAAACAGGAGGATTGATTATTTCATTCGTGGGCGTGGTTTGGATTATCGAGTAGCTCTATAGAAATAAAAGATGGCGGGCATTTACTTGTAACAAGTAAGGCAGCATGGATGCCTGTCACATTGAGTCCATCTGTATTTATTGTAAATCACCCTTCATGCCTTCACGGATCCCCGATATAGCCAGCCCCGTCTACCCTTCTAGTGATCAGTCCAATATCACTGTTTTCTCTCGCAGATTGATGAAGGGTAAAGTGTGTATCTAAAGTAGGAAGCCGATCATTCCTTGATCCCATGGCCCATTTATAGAACAACTACATAGCCTTCCACTGCTCGAATAAGGTCCTTGCTGATGTTGGCTTCACGGGCATGGGGTAGGCCTAATATTTAGGGCTTGTTTACTTAGATAGTGGTAGAGAGGTAAGTATACAAGAAGGTGGGGGGAGAATCCTGATTCATATGGAAATAGAACCACAGTGATCTATTCAGGGATTACATTATAGATACATATGTGAGGTACACATCTAGATATATCAACCTTGCAACGCTCGTCCTTGGATGCATAGAGACAAGCTCATGTGTGCCCATGTAGCCACACGTTAAATGTTGTAAACATTTGTGACAGGTCATGCCATGTGTGTATTATATATGTAGCTAAGATATAACTTGTTACAAGTATGTGTGTGTTTCAATATAAATCTATAGTATAATGTCTCTAGCATAGAAATATAGTAATGATAATAATAATAATAGATTTTTATTTTATGATTTACAATCGTGTCATACAGTGAAAGGTCAAAGTAGTATGAAATATAAACCCTTGTTTTTGTTTTTGAATCGGCATAAAGAATCTAAGGGCTAGAAGAAAAACCAATTTGATTTTTTTATCGTACACGTACGATAACATATTTTTATCGCACCTCATTTATCGCACCGCTCATGTGGAATGCGCACATAATAATCATATTTATAAGCTTGTAAAGATACAATATACGGCCCATGCATGTATGAATTAAGTATACATGCTTGTTTTCGTACAGCGGCATATACAAATGTGGACATACATATAGTCGTTATCTATATTCCAGGAAAGGAACAGCCCCCCACCCCAACCCACTCCCGAGCCACCCAACTCCATTGTGACTGAAAAAGCAAGCATATTTGCCTTGGTTCATCCCCCAGTCTTCCCTACCTGGTGCCCCCGCCCACTCTAGGGTTACTTGCCACCTCATCACATAGTGAAGCCAGCAGGCATCATTCCCTCTAAGCCTTTCATTCCGCGGCCATGCACACTTTCCTCCCAGAGCCTCTGGACGGCGTCTTTTAGGACTTCTAGGCCTTATCCCACTTGATCCTATTGTTTCCACGCTATCTCGACCCTCCAATGCATGGCAAGCACGAACTCCTAACACTTCCTACACAAAATTCTTAACCTTATTTCCGCGACAGCTCGTCTTCAAGAACCTCAGATTATTTGATTGTAGCCCTCTCTAGGTATAGCCTCTGCAATGCAGTATTACCCCCTAACTCACTTTGCCACTGAAGCAGATCAAATATGTAGTAAAGACCGTGGGAGGGGTTGAAGACATAGGAGAGGAAGGGGGGCGGGGCCGTCTTATTCAATTGGTGGTAGAAAATCCTTCCGAGGCCTTAACTAGTCAGGTGGAAAGTCATAGGATGAAGATACTGTAGAGAATCATGGAAGTGCACTGCATTCAGGATCTTTGAGAAGATCAGAGCACCCCACCTGTGAATGCAAATTGAGTTCCTTTCACTCAGGTTCCCAGACCTATCAGCATTGCAGTGTCCCCGACTCGACGCATTGACTAAATAACAAATATATATTGTGATTCATTTCCCTTAAAAGAAATTCTTCTAGAGTTGTTTATCATCACAAACTCTTCACTAGTACAAGTGTTTATCTCATCCACGTGATATGAATTATATAGGGGAATTAGGCAGGCCTTTTGTGTCATGGAAGGTCACCATCATGTATTAGATTGACATTGCAGAGAAAATCCTTTCGTCAAAAATCTGATTACCATCGCCATCATCGTGATGTGCCTGTCTGTAAAACATTCACAAGGGAAGTGGACGTATTGAGCCACAAACTAGGTTATTTCTGAAGGTCTGATATTGGTGTGTTGAATATTGTACCCTGGCTTGAATGATTCATGTCTGATCTATAGAGATTGCCTCTGAACTGGTCAAATATTTGGGCCATGGTTGGTCGGTTGATAACTCAATCAGTTAGGTAGCGAGGGACACTGCCTAGTTTTGCTTATCAAGCCTGCCTCGTCCCACGGGTAAGATAAGGTAGGCCTGGGGCGCTGTGGTTTGAAATATTCATAAAATTTAATCTCGTTACCGGACTGGGATTTGTAGGGATCAGCCCGAATAAAGGGAGTGGTCGGAACGCCGAGAGAGGAGGGATACTGTAAGCCTGGCCAACTGCTCCTGAAAGGAATGAATGCATGACGACAATCACAAGCGTCTCCTCCTACCAATCGCCTTTGAGCTGATTGCTCTATAAATATAAATACTACAAAGGTCATCTTGTACTAAGCACAAATGTGACCTGCCATGCGAAAAGGATGCTCGATCCATGACCCTCTAGCCATTATGGAGCCAATACTGAGGGGTAACATCGGGAAAATAAGAATGTTACCCCCCAAAATAATTATTTTTGCATTTTTTGTCGGGAATTTAATAATAATTTCATGTATTTTAAATTGTATTCCCCTCACCCTATTGTTAGGGTAGGATGTCACCTCGCATGATTGTGTTTAACGATCTTTGCAGAAACTAATATGGCGTTGTCCCCTGTCTTCCAAGAGTATTGGAATTTACAGATAGACATTCAGTGCGTTTAATAGCATTGGCAGAATAATGATAATCGGTTCAATCACTAATAATATAGGAGAATTTAAGTCATTATGAATCAAAGAAAATTACCACTCTGAAGTACGTTCCTATTAATCTTGTGGTGGGGAAAAAGGAGGAAATGAGAAGACACGATTCATCACCAAAAGATATAAAACCACGGTGACTACCAATTCCCGGACCGCAGATATTCTCGATCTCTTCTTTTATGACTGCCTCGTGTACCATGGTTGGTTGTTCCCAGAAATAAAAGTTGCTTATGCATTTATATGTCAGGCGTAAACACGACAATCGGAATTGCATCTCTCACTATTGTCATGGCCAGCTCGGATATATAGGATGAGTGATGTGGATCCAAATGTCAGTAACTACAGTGCAACTTTACAGTCCTTATTTTTTCCCTGAGTCTCCTATGAATTCAACTCTTTGATCACAGGCATTAATGCTTTTGTCCCGATTTCTCTATATTGAGACCTCAATTCGGTGGGGGTGTTCCCAAGTGATGATGGGGACAGTTATTGCGCCTGGTGTCCAGTTTTTACGGGATCTAAGGGTTCTCCAGGGTGTAATTCTGACCCTGGATGGCTCGCCAACGACGCTCCATCTTGCCACTTGGCGTTAAACTGTTCTGGGATCAGACGCGATAAAAACCGTGGTTCTGCGATACACATCGTGAGAGGTGCCGAAGCACAGACGACATTTGTGTTGATAGGAATGCGTCGGCTGCCCATGCTGAGGTCCACTTGCTTATACGTTTGAGGGCAGTATTGGGAGAAAATTGTCTGATTTTGGGATTAACCCGATGAACCTAAAGGACATAGGCACCTAATGGCCTCGTGGAATAATGGGGGGGGGGACAGACTGAAACAATGCATTGGTCGATCATTATTGAAGGGAAACGCAAAAAAATGAACTGACATGATGACATCGATCTGTTATATATTGAGATATTACGTTATACTTGTAGCATTTTAATAGTTACTTTTAATGATGCGAGTCTAGCATGATTTCGTCGACGGATATAGGCTACAATGTTGCTACAGGCCTACATTTAATTGCAGTCGCTTTATAGGAATTATACACGTATTCAATTAAAAATAAATAATATTATATAAAAACACAGCAATGATATTATTCGAATCCATGTCTGTGTTACTCTGGTACACTCTTTCGGGATCTGAAAGGCAATAATCTGTGAGAGACAGACTCTTAAATCTTTTTAAATGAAGTTGGCCCGGGCGCAACACTCATGCAACTAACTTATGTCCCACACAGAACTGTCATATATGCAAATATACGAATAAATATAATCAAAATTCCATGCTAACCATAATAATACATATTTACCCCTAGCACAATGATCCAGATTATACTTCAAGGAAGCATCTTTATTCCTGTACACAAATATCTTGTTCTACTCGAGTGGATAAGAGTGTCCAGTGGGGGTGGGATTCACCTCATCACTCGCCACTTTCTGCTTAGCAAGGAAATTCAGCGTGACCTTGCCACCATGCCATGACCAATGTTCCCGAAGGTCAAATCAAACACGAGTTTGTCATGTCCAGCTCTGTCATGTCCATACGTCTCTGACAGAAATCACACCGATGGGTGTGATACTCTACCTTGACAACCTCATCTCTTGGGTTACGCCGACTGAGGGATGCCTTCATGTGGGAGTGGGTTATTTCTTCGTCTGGGGATCGATAGGTCATCTAGGAAATTGAATGACCAAGGCCAAATCTCATAGGTCCTCGAAATTTTGCTTCAAAAATCAGTTTACGAAGGCCTGGCTCCAAGTATTTATTGATCGGTTTTGGGAATTTACACTCAGAATAGATATTTGAGAGTAGAAGATCATCGTGTTGAGGATTGATTTTAAATGGGAATGAGCAAATGCCTGATGTATAGGTCAACCACAGCTCGAGTTGGATTAAATTAAATGAAATGATTTAGTTGGAGGGGGTTGCGCGGGGGTGGGGGTGGGGGTGGGGGTCCCTAACAGCCTGAATAACCTTAATAATATCAAGTTCAGTCTCGTTGATACTATTGTTGGTATAGTTGACCACAAATTAGCCCTGTGGGCCAAATCGCTCAATTTGTTTCATTTGCTTACATAAAATTAATTCACATATAATCACAGAAATATTAATTATAAAGATGGCTTATTATGTGGCCTATGAAATTTGATATATCAATCAATCAATCAATCAATCAATCAATGGATAGACGAAACTCATCTAATATTCCTGTACGTATCACTAAATTGTATGACGTCTGAACAGCGTGCTGGAAATCATTTTTACCATTACCCATGTATGCATAAGTCTCTATTAAATCAATTCTATTTGCCATGTTTGCCAATTTTCTTTTTTACTTCCCTCGGAACAGTTTCTAAGGGATCATTCTTAGATGAAGCGTTGCACAAATATAAATGTATTTTTCAATTGAGGAGATCTTACATTAAATTGTCTGCCCCGAAATGACGTTCAACTCACAAAAAGAGGATAATTTGGCGGGGTTTGATCCAGACTGAGCAGTCGTTGTATGCAGTGGCAGCCATGCCCCCAAGGCCTTGCAGGGTTAAGCGACAACCGGCGGAAGTACCCTAATGGCCGAAAGTGGCAAAATAGTACGCGTTTAATCCCTCCTACAAAAAGAGCTACCCACGCGAGCAGGGGTGGGTAGAGGGCATGAAAAGAATAATACTACCGCGTGCGCTGTGTTGATTGTGAACTAGGGGAGGAACGCCATGCATCAGTTTGGGAGGACAGGGTCTTGGCACTGGCTAGCTGTGTCCGAGCAAAGCAAATATGAATGTTGAAGCATGCAGTGGGGAGGGCATGATCCCGCTCACGCGTTTGTCACAAGTACGAGTTCTTGATCTGTGAACCATCAAACATGATTACCTCAGCTATGCATTATGAAAATATTGACTAAAGTGCAGCTACATTTGATACGGATCTGTTCGAGGGAAGTTGGAACCATGCAGCAGAACATGGAAGATGTGACCGATATTCAGTTTCAGTCCAGAATGATCCAAAATGGGTCTCTTTCACTATTGCATTCACATCTGACCTGTAAAATATAATGTACATTGGAAATTATTCATGCCGTACATGTTTTTAAATATTTTTTTATTGGCCATACACATTTAACAAAATAGATAATTTAATCGAGGAATATCATGCATAATAGGTACGTATATCGTAACTTTCATGGATAATGAAATGTTTGGACTATTGTAGTGCTATGGATCATTTAAGGACAATGCAGATTATTGGTGATTTGAAATACGTTTTAAAAGTAACGCACTCAACAACAACAATAAAATGGTGGGACAATGCAAGGCCCAACACAACATATCGGTGTCTTGAGTCAAAGTGATAAAAATATCGAGTATCCTATTATAAGTTGTTGTCGATATGCCAAAAAAAAATCTTTAAATGAATGGAATCTGATAACGGAGTTCAATTGAATGAACATTTATATCATTACGGATTTTTATAATATCCTAAATAGAAATATGAATCAGGGAAGTATGGTACTTTTATTGGTGACGACGAGGAATTTTGACCATTATATGTCCACGTATCAAGTAATCGGAAATGTTCTTTTGAATGCTATTTCATCTGGTCCATCTGATATCCTATATCCTTCCCAGCAATTACTTGTCCATACCCATTGCTGGATCATATTTGTAGCCCAATAATAGATGTGTTCATGCAATGCTTTAATCAAGCCCCAAGTACCTGTAATCCCAAGACCTTGTTGTTTTTCTGTGTAACTCGATACATTCATTTCTGATCACCATTCTTCTGTGAAGACCATGGGTTGGTTTTTTTAATAAAAAAAATCAGTAGAGATGCGCTAGATTCACTCGTTGTTTCGTCATCTTATGAAAACGAGGAGGAAGGACGCCTATCATTATCCTATCTCTGAACGGAGCGAGCGATCCAATTTAAATGCACCACGCCCCAGCCTCAACGGGCTTCAGGGGTCACTTATTCAATTATGATTTAGAAGTTTTTAAAAGCTGATCTTGATAAGACCACATATTCAGGCGTTCGCCAGCCAGTCAGATGTTGTGTATAATGGCTTGGTTGCGTGCATTGAAGCTAACAACAACACGGAGATTCCTAGGCCGCTTGAAAGAGACATGCATGCTCTGCAATAAAAGGTATTATGATAATGTTTGTTGGGGAGTGATAACTTTCAAAAGTCTCGGGAATTTTCTCACGGGAGCACAGCCTCAGATGCGCGCTGGGCGTCCATTACGGCCATTGCTGGAATTCGCGAGATTACCATACGCAAACAACGTATCAAACCATTTTGCAAAATGCCATTTATGCAGCCGATATTAGGAATTACCAGAGTTGACAAAAATTCTTGTGTGCAGCAATGAATAAGAATTATTATCCCTATCTATTAGACAGTTTTCAATAGTGATTGCTAGCCCTGAACGTTGGGATAATCGTTTTGTATGGAGCGGAGGGGAGTGTTTGTTAGGGCTATGTGGGCCCTACTTGGTCCCGCTGCTATGGGTCCCTTATAGGTGGGCATATGCTGGACTGCAGATAAAGGGGATCTTGCCCGTGGGATCCACAGATGGGAAGCGGGCAGCCAACCGTGTGATTGAGCCCAGTGAAGCTAGTCCCGGGGCGTCTGTGGGAGGGTTCCAGACTTCAGTTAAAAGTGTCTACATGGAGGTTTTCAGCCTACCAAGCCATCACCAACATCCAATTGTTACTCTCTCATACATCGAGAAGATGATTAGTGCATAAAATAGCGACAGCCCGATTAATGATCACTATGTCGCTATATGATCTTTCTCTAATTGCCTATTGTTTATCTTGTTTAGAACTGGTAACTAAAAGTTCCTTACTGGGAATGATGGTCAATTTATTCAGCACCAAGTCCAAATTGCTATAGGACTTGATAAACTATAATCTCAATCATAATTTACCTAGATATCTTTTGTTATGTATTTCTTGGTTCTCATGTCAGTCTATATTGAGCCCAAATAAAATTATATAAAAAAAAGATAATATAGTTTATGACTGTGAGTAACCGATATGAAAAGACTTCTAACTATAGATGCTATTCTTGACTGAATATATGTCTTGTTTTAATGTTCCCAATAAAATTATTATTCAATATTTACGTCAATTATAAGTAGTGTCATATCTTGTTGACTACGAATGATCAAGGCATGAGCGCATTATATGTAATTATATTTCATCTTGTCATACCTATTATAATGATGACTTATTTCCACAACAATATCAATTTAATCTACTTCAATCAAATATAATATATGTGAGGTTTATGATACTAATTAATTATAACATTCAATTTGTCCTGCCAACATTAAATTTGACGTTGGCTGAAACAAACCACGTAGTAGTCAATATTAGAAACAAGCAACAAGCAGTTTGTAAGTATTGGTAATAATAATATCATGTTATAATATTAACATTAATATATATAATGGAATATTTGTCTTAATATCAAACGAATGAAAAGGGATGAATGAATGAATGAATGAATGAATGTTTGCAACGTGATAATCACCAATAACCAATGAATTATCATTAATGGCGAACATAACACCAGTTATTTATAACATCAGACAGGAATAATAATATCAAGTTGATATTAACAGTACAGAAACCTTTTTAGGTATCATATACTAAAATTTGATGTTTGAATATACCTTAAAAAGATCCTCTAAGCCATGATGAAGTTACGGCCCGCTGATCACTTTAATTTTGTTTTATGAAAAAATATGATCATTCACATAGGATGGATGAATAACATAATTATAAGAACAACACCCATTTAAAAATTATTTGTTTCTCAAGGGTTGAAATGGGCTTCTAAATTCTAATCATGAGATGCACCTTCTTAAACTAAAAATACATGCAAAATATCACAAATGAAGAAACTCGGCATAAGCTTTTTTTCGATATCACTTAAAGGAATCTTTTTCACTTTCGTTATCGAAGGTCGTAGATGCAAATAGAAGCGCATGTGTATAATATAATATATTTAAGCGCACTGCTCGCTCATTCAGTGGATCGACCTCTCTGAAGTTGAAGAAACTGCAATGTGACCCATATATCTATCTCGCCATCTTCTCATTTATTATTATGTCCCGTAATCATCTTTTGTACAAGCTCTATAGGAGACAGGTCCTCCCATTTAGGCCGTGATTTACCGAGAATTCCATCCAACGCGTCACCTTAAACCGTTTTAAAATTGAAGTGGCGGAATACCGGAAACTAATTGTCTCCCGTTGGCGCGGTCTCGCTATCAGTTACATCGGGCGATGGGCCAGTTCATCAAAGAGAGAATTAGCCGCGGTATAGGCAAACCAGGGCCCTATCACGCCGCGCCCATATTAAAACCGTAAAAAACATTGATGAAGAATACTTCCCGCGACACCGACGGAAGGAGCTGATCATTTTCAATTTCGATATGAAGTTTGTTGGTCACGTGACGCATGATTTATCCACGGTGATTCGACGCATAGACGCTAAGCAGTGCAAAGAGGAGTTAATTATGAATAAGACTTAAATTGCAAGGGTAGTAAATCACTTAGCTCGATGGGTTATGGTTTGGTTGGGGGTAATTGTGCACATAACTTGGTGACCGGATGGGAGAAAAAGTAGACGCCGAGGATCCAGTCTCCAGGACTGGGTAATCTTCTTCATGGCCCAAGTTGCCATCTAGATAAGAAGATTCGATATAGATGAAAAAAGACACTCGCACAAAGAAACACTCTGCTCTGATAGCGCTATATATATGTATGCGTCCTATTGGTGTCCTCTTTTATATATATTGTTTCCATTTCAACCGTTTCAGGACGCTGTTAGAATTGGGAGATGATCATTGTCGGACAAACCCACACACCGTAGAAACCTCATGAGTGTAATGTGCTTAAACAATCGCGTCATTCCGCTGTGGTGAAACAATAAACAATCAGGTACAGAGGAAATCATGGGAGGTATCATTACAATACCGTAGGAAAAGCGGTGTAAAAAAGTTTGTCTTTCTTCAGACCTTAATCTAATTTATATTTCTTTATCCTTGCCAAGAAAGAACACTATATCATTCTTTATTCTTCTCATTTTCTTAAATCTTCATCAAACGTTCGTGTTAATATTCACCTGCTCATTCCATGCCATGCAGCATTAATGTGCGTGTGTCGCTTTTCACCCGCTTGCTAATTACTTGGCCTAATAATCCGGCCAAAATAAGCAGGACAAATGGAGAGAGAAGTGGAAAGCAGGAGCACAATGACATGAATGGTAGAATTATCACAAGCGATGGGTCAAGTCAAATGCTTGCTCCTTTATATCAATTAATGTAAGACGTTAAGGACTGGGTGTTCCCCCAGGAAAATCCTCGCTTTGGAAACTTTGCCTTGCTGTCCAATAACAATACATCAATTAATACCATTAACAATGTATTTGTGACCCAAAATACATCCTCAAGTAATATTTTTCTCCTTTTCCAAGCAATAGCTATAAAAAGCCATATTGTAATATACTAAATACATCATGACCAGAAGGGTGAAAATGGCTATTTTGGAAATATTGCATGGGAATTCCTAATATTTATTGAGGGACATGTAGATGGTTAAATTAAACATTTCATTGGGTGTATTTCTAAAATGGGTCAGTACTAGAACAATGGATCCAGGAGAGAACATACAAAGGCCTGGTTGGGGAAGGGTCTTTCACTTGTTCTTTTTCTCAAATCGGTAATTATTCAAATGATTATTTACGCCATTAGTGCTCTTGTGATATTGAAATTAATGTAGCGTATTCCGTTGCTTCCCGCCGCGCACATTATTGCTCAATTCTTCTTGACTAGACAGGAGGAAATAATTACGCACAGCCGCAAAATCAATAAGCAATTGTAGGAACGAGCCAATATTTTTGAATATGAACATATTGGGAAAGGATAGGATGTTTCCTTAAGAAGGACTATGTAAATAACAGGTGTTGCAAGAGCTTATTGGAAGGCTTAATGTCCTTGGATGCCTTATGCACAATTCCAGGTGTGCGGACTGGTTCCTTTCAAAAATAATCCAGGGTCTTGTTGCGCAGTTTTTTTCCTATGTGGACCCGAGACTGAAGATCTTGGGCAGCCTTAGTGTTTTATCTTGTCTTTTGACACTATCCCGGTAGAAATAATACACAGGACCTGACACATTAAAGGATACAGTCCAGAGTGTATTTTGGCATTAGTTTAAGTGCCAAGAATAGAGACCGGAGCAGGGGCCTTTTATATTGTAGCAAACACAAATCTGCCCCTTCCCCACACAAAACGCTTCTGTAAATGCTCTAGGAGACCGTGGAACTAGGGCTATGGTCTTATTTCCTAGACGAATCAACGCAGAAAGGGGGAATACATGTGTTCCTTATTATGGGGTTAGAAAGAAATAGTCAAACTACAGGCCAGTTCCATAACTTAACATGACTTAATCAATTTCATTGGCATTCAGGAAATTGTGTTTCATTGGGGTCAGTATATTAACTGTGAAGAATGTATGTTTTTATAGTTGGGATTTACTTTTAATTGAAACAGGAATGAGCTCTACTTGTATGTGGTAACGGCGAGGACTGGAAGAAAAGAATACACTTTGAAGTTTGAATTTAAGAGAGGTATTTGTACATAATTATTGATTGTTCTTCTTATATTTATATTCCATCTCAATCTAAAATTGAGACTTAGTCTGCAATACAGCGGCTTCAAATTAAAAAAAAGATACATGTGTGAAGAAAGTTAAAACTCAAAAATTTAATCAAGGAATATGAAATATGACGGGGAGGTTAATACATGTTTGTGAGTGTTTCATTTTTGACATCTTCCGCGGTATATTGGTTATATTGAAAAGATTTTAAATTAAAGCCATATCTTTGATGTGGCCGCCATATTGTATATCCGCCTTTCGGTTTGTTTATTTTAATATTTCCTCGCTGGTCGGACACCCTCCAGAATAAATGGCACACATATAGTGGCAGGATTTTTTCATATCATTCAATATAACACTTGGGGAATATCCTTTTATAATTTCACTTCACAATCCCGCTTGTGTTATCTCACTGGCTCTTTTCATGCAGCATTTTCCATGCTCGGTGAGCCTTCCTTTGGATCCTCCCGGGACAGAGGTGAGATTAGACACCTGTGGATTCTCAGGTGTGAATCTTTTGATCTCCCGCCTCCATGTGAGACCAAGTGACCCTGGAGCCGGGGTAGAGGGATTACTGGGGTGTTCCATATGACCTAAGGGGTTTTATAGCCGACCCTCAGATAACCCCCAGGTCATATGGAGTGTGCTCAGGTGCGCAGGCTTCTATAGTCTTTTGCTCCTCGTACAGGTGGCGCGACAAGCCCCCTGACCTCTGACCCCCTGTGTACATTTACCAACTATCCGGATCCTCAAACCTTTTCAACAACTCCCGGGCCAGATCACAATTTGTTTCAAATGGCTCTAAAGAGCGCCTATTGGCTTTGAACCCAGCGCTATGAAGAAAAACTGCGCGGATATTGTATGGAGCCCCAGCCTTCCAGAATACCAATGCGCTCACTATTTGCCAAGAGCAAATAGGCCTTTCTTGTAACTCACACTTACATGTTACAACTAAAATCCCTTTTGACAGGAAGGAAAAACCTCCTTCGTTTTATGCGAGTTTAGTCACCTCAACTTGGGCTCGCGAGAAAAATATTTGAAGTATTTTAGTCTGAGAAACCTAAATATGCAAGGCTTTGTGGCACAGAGAATGGGATAATGCGCAAGGGAAACAGACAAGGAATGGTGTATTTTACCAGGCATTAGCACGTCAATGCGCCGGTTAGAGCGACTGGTGAAAAGCTTTGATTCCCACCCCGGCTTTAGAAGGTCTCTCGACAAGGATTGGAGATGGGGGCGAAGGAGGTTTTGGAAGTTTTAGGAGGCCAAAATGACTGTATAATGTAGAAAGTTGGACTCCATACGTGAGTTATAGCAAAGGAGGGTGTCAAAGTCCAGCACCGCGATTTGCCACCTGCCTTTGGTCGGCGGCAATAAAAGGAACTCACCTGGATACGTATATATGGGATCGTGTGGTTATTCCTGTAGATATTACACACCTTAGCGTCCTACATTGCCTCGTTAAAACGTCAGTCCTTGGTATTCTCAGGCACCCTCAACACATAAAGAAATTCACAACACCCATGCGCTAGTAAACAATCTTAGCTTGCTCCTACAACTCCATATGTAGCCTTGCCCTGAAAGTCATTGTTTATCGTCACAGATCATAAAAGAAATGTTGATGTTTGTAAATTAATGAAAAATGATGTCAAATAATGCATCAAAGTATTAATTGATATGGTAATGGTATTGAATAATATAATTGAGTTATTCAAAATCTTATGCTAAATAGTGTGTATCATTGGTTCACATATCGATGCTCAAAATTATTGCTCATTTGATAAAGTAGCCTAGATACCAGTAATTGGTCATTGGCGCATTGGCCTGGATCTTGGTGAAACCCCTTCTTGTCGTTTTCCAAACAAATCCAATAGCCAAGTGTGACCTTCTTATTCATAACTAATCATGACTAACGCCACTTGATTCCCATGTTTTTGCGTATGATAATTTGCTAGCTGCGAGAAATCACTTAGGGAATCTGCCCCGCCTGATGGTGACACCTGATAGCACGTGACATCTTTACACCTGATCAACCAATCAGTGCCAAGATCGACAGTCACGGGATTTCCCTTCCGCTCGGCGTGTCTCGTGGCAAATCTCCCGGGATGCAATGTGTGGCATGATTTAAAGACGGATAAAAGGATCAAGTCAAATTAACAAAATTAATGTCATCGGTGGCAATTCCAAAAGGCAGTTTTATCGTGTAATCTTTGTTTCTATGTAAAAATCTGATCAGGGTCCATAGACAAAGGTCAAATGCACTTAAATGTAATTTATAGGTCCCAACATAGCATAACCTCCACTCCATGGATTGCAGTTAGCCCTAGCATGGTTGCAACTTTTGTTAATACAGTAATGTTATCACTAATGGGGGTTTCCCTAAAGTTTTCATAAATAACACATTGCCCCCCCCCCCCCCCCCGCCTCGATTATGCAGATGTGCAGTTAAGCGAATAGAACTAGTTCTGGTAGGCCAATATGGTTCCATAAGAATGACTTATTAAGCCCTTCTGATAAACACATGCATCCAGGGTTCACAGTGAGTATGTATACACATTGATATCTTTCCGCCAAACTAGATCAATTACTTACAATGCTCATATCTTCTTGTTTATATTAAATTTCTGCAAAGAAAACTAGTCAATAGATTGTCTAACAAAACTAAACTAGTCTTCGGAGTAAAACCTAGTCATAAGCTAGCCATGAATTATTCAAAGGTTGAAAATTTCCTATTATAAGCAGATTTCCCAGGGACGGGTGTTTATGGAAGGTGTGGGCGTTAAGGTCTGCCTTTGGACTGTTAGCGTCCCTGAGGGCCTTTCCATCCCCTCCGAGATCAGCCTGTAAGCCCGTAGGCCTCCAGCGTCAGTGACACTCGAGTCTTGCCTCCCAAGTATTATCCATTCTCATTACCTGTGGTATAGTGCCAGGTACCCCGTCTTTGTTCACAGTCAGAAAGGAATTAATCAGGCAGAAGCAGCGCAGGCCACAACACCTTCCATAACTCCATCCGGGTAACTTGGAGATGTACCGCCTGTCATTAATCCACCAATCACATCTCCGTGGGACATTGTTCGCGCAGCTGAAATCAGACGCCATGTTTAATTCCGAAGCTTTTTCAATTTGACAGAAACCCTTGTAGCGAATGTAATAAAAGCATTGAAAGACGGCGGAGAGGGAGGCTTTGCAGGGGAGGTGGGGACATAGGACTGGAATCATATTGCTTATTTGGTACATACAGAAAATCCATGGAGGGGGTGTGCTTAGCCTTTTTGCGCTCTGGTATTACAGCAACACAAAATCCTTGTTTTATCTGTCGTATATCCTAGCAGATGGTGTAAACTGACTACTGCGAAGATGAACAAACAGGGGTCAATATATAAAAAGTGAGGCAAAGAAGATTAAGTTTTAAAAATGCTTTCTTGTGATTCTACTTACAATACATCTCGTGTAGATTAAATCTCCAGATTCCAGACCAACAGACAGGCTTTTGTCGTGATTCTTACTACACTATTAAACTTTGTAGATATCTCGATATGTGTAAAGTGAAAGAAAACCTTCGCCAAAGTGCCTTGCCTCTCTAAATAGCTTTGCATCGTTTTATTTACCAACTAGTTGCCCTTACAAGTCCGTTATCTTTGTCCACCTCCAGTTTCATTTTCAAATAAATAAGATATTCACAGATAAATAGTTAAATATAAAATATCAGGAATTTGATGCACAAAAACCTTGAGGGATAAAAAGGCAAATGGATTTAGATAACTCATATCTTAGAATGCAGGAGATAATATAAGCGCGTGTTGTGGTTTCATATGAATCACTGAAACAAGGCCTGACGTAACAAAGTTGATTCCATCCATTTATGAAAAACAAATATGCTATTTCGAGATTGTAATTGGTTTTGGCATGCCTCCTATGCTTGCCTTCCTCGAAGCGAACATCTAAGCTGTATGAAGACCGACATCGTCTGGTAAAGAACACAGGCTCCATGCGGGAGCATGTAATCTGAAGACTTAAAGTTTTTAAACTCCACTGCCGCATTTTCAGTATGCATTACTGCGCTAACCATCATCTTTTTTTGTCACTTTTAATTTTTCTTGGAAAGAATTAGAACTGAGATTAAGCGTTCAGAAAGGGTATGGTACAGAATCAAACCTCGTTGCTTGTGAGGGAGAGGTCTTTCTATATACATGATGGTTTTGATATCAGTTTTTTCCCCAAAATGTAGTCCTATTGACAGAAGCAATTATTATTTCAGTTAACCGAAACCAATGTGACTGACAATGTCAACTGTGGATATATATTATATCTTCCGATGGGTTTGACTATACGGGTATTGCCTGAAAGACCTGGACTAATCCAGAAGTCTAACTATACCCATTTTACCTTTAAACATCTGCTATGTAATATAAATGATTCTCCATCTATCTTATATCAATATAAGTTATAATAAGGATATCAAGTAGGGATTTCCCCATAGTAAATAATTTCTACGATGGCTAATCCCAATTAGGACCATCATCAGTTGAGATATTTTAAAATTGTAAGACATGAAGTAAGGACGCTGTAGCTAAAGGCTCGAAAGAGGATGCGTCTAGTTTTTCAAAAAAGATCTCGAAATGGATAAAAAGTTAGCATCATAAATGTCTATAACTATCTGATACAACTAAGTTAAACTACTAGTTATAATTGGACATGTTTAAAAAATAGAGAATTCTGTTTCAGTGAGTGTATAGTGAATTGCATCAAACATTTTTTGGAAAAAGTGTAAGGGGACGCAAAATCCACCGAAAGAGAACAAAAGTCGCATCTAGCATCATAAACTGTCACTTAGGACAAAGATAGTTATGAATAGATTTATTCGATTCAGGAACACACGTGAAAGGAGTGGAAGCTTGCCATTAGTAGACGGGCATTTAGCTCAGTGGTCAGTCCAATTTAGTGTTAGCTTGACCCCGCCCCCATTGAACCTGAGTTCGGAGGTCGAGGCGGGAGTCATTTGGTAATAGAAAGGGTTAAGGCTAAAATGTGATGACAATTGCTTAAAAATACAAATGGCCTCCCTTCAGGCACTCATCTGTCCCAAGATAACTAATATCTACCAGAAAATAGAATCTTACTATGTTTTCATAAATTATGATCAATTTTAATTTATTTAGGACCAATTATTTCCACATCATTGGGATTGGTACGACCACAGTGCAGAGCAAATGTACTATTGTTTTTCCATTGATACTGTGAAATCAAACTAAAATCCTTTCCGAGTGCTAAATGAAAACGTTCCCAAGAGAATAATCAAGATGATCATCCAAGCAATTAATTCACCATACTTGTCCTATGATCTGCTTCATCAAAACCATTTCCTCATCCGAAAGGCAACTTTTGAATCGAAGTGAAATGGAAATATTAAAGAGTGATAATGAACCTACCATTTCGGCAAGTCAGATAAAGATTGATCCATGGACATATTCTTCAAGACGAGGAAATTATTTAGAGCACCTGTAGCTCCAAAGTTTACCGAGAGGATTTTAATTGAATGCATCAGATAATGTCTCGTCTTAGCTGGTTTTCGCGCTTGTGAGCTTTGCAAATACTTCTATACCGAGACTCTATGGGCAGGAAGTGGAAGTTCTTACTCTCTCAAATAAGGAATTTTTCCTGTCAAAGGTCTTTCGGACAAGGTCAACGGAGAGTTTAACCTTGATCTGTACAAACCTTGCCCCTGGCTATAACCCGGCCATAGGGCCTCAGAGGTGGATAACCTATGTAACCCCGTAAACAATTGTATTTATCTGAACTAAAATTGTATAATTCTGTCGGACAAAATACCTTTATAGTTGCTTGATTGAAAATCCCAATAACCCGATTGACTCAACAGATGGGACGTTAAAGACATCGCAGGGACCGAATTATTCAAAACCCTCTAAGTATCGCTTTGTGGCCACTGTGATTTTTGACGATATTTGATACCGTTAACCCTTAAGTCCTAAAGGCCAAAATGGATTCTTTTTAGTAATATAGATAATAAAACAAGTATTGATAAACGGCAAATGTGCTCGAAACATCTGACCTCTCAATAAACAAACCTACAACTCATTCCTCTGTCCCTGTCCTTATTCTGTTCTGGGCTAAATCCATACCATCAGATTTATTGATATATTTGCAAGTGGCAATTTACATCACTAAACAAGCAGCTTTAATCAGGCAGTGTTAGAAAATATATGCCTTATTGAATAAATGGCTGGATATTGATAAAAGTGGATAGTGGAGTACATACATTCTTCTGCATGTGGCGTACAGAGAATTCTGTAGAGATCAATCATAAGTTCTTTGCCATTTTGGGGGAAGGTTCGGCACCACTCAGTGTAGGAAAATTAATTTCTTAGCGTGATCCCAAATGGCTATTGCCACAGGAAAGTTTCAAGTACTCCTTCAGACGAGTGCTCTAAGGAAGACCTAGCAGAGGCCCGCTTGATAAGTAAATTATGAATTTTTGATCGCTTACGAAATTGCTCTATCATTGAGGGAGCTCTGCTCTCTATTATTGAAGACCCATTTTACGTTCATACGCCTTTGGCAACTCTGGTCAAATCTAGGCATCCTGATTGAACCGATTGCGATAAGGACCACCAAGATCAAAGTAAGGCTGAAACAATGGCGGACTGGATCCAAGGTCACGTGACCGATAAAGGGTGAAATCAAACCGGAAATGAGAAGTTGGCCATCCCTATGGGTATAATCTCGCCCACGGTAGGCCACCCTGCCCCATCTCCGCCCCGACGTCCCCTCCACCATACATTCAGGACTAACCCTTGACCCTAACCCAGTAAAACTGACCAAACAGACCCGGAGGTCTTAATCTCAATAGCACTTAGGATCCAAGCAGGCATATAGATTATAGGAGAGAGAGCGGGATGGTGAGGGGGGATAACCTTTAAGTCCCATGAAAGGTCGTCCGAGGTAAGGGTATAGAGCCAGTATCAAAACATAAGTATATATTCATGTTGCCGTATATCAACAGGGCTATTTGGTTTTGCTAGGTGCACATGTGTAGTCTTGTTATAGGAAATATTTTCAACAACTGTACAGGATAGTTAATGCTGTCCTAAAGGGACACCATGTTTAGGTTTGCCACAATGTACTTTCGGAAAGTTTGGATGGCACATGTAAGCTTTTTGACTTTTTAAATAGCATTAGGAACAAAGCGTACCATGACATTTGGACAGTTGCCCTCCGATAAACCATTTTTCTTTATTCAAATATAAGTAGATAGGATCCTGTCTATATCCAAGAGGTGAAAAGGGATGAGCCAATTCCAGTTCTGAAGTGGCCACAAGACCACTGGGGATTAACGGTTAATTTAATGTCACATTAGTTTGGATAAATGACAGGTTAATCCTAGGGTTAAAATTAGGGCATTGGTCACTGTCAGGGGGCAGATTAGATATAAATGAAGCGACACTATCATTTGTGCCTCTCGTCATTACAAAAGGAGGACTAGCTGCCTGACCACCAGCAGCGTACTGACCGCTGTCAACATCGTCAGGAGTGAGTCAGCAACTTAAGAAATGGGACAGTGAAAGTTATTATTATAAAACTATACCTCCAATATGGTAGCTTGCCATTAATATACCTTCACTGGCTTATTGATTAATAAATGAATAATTTGAAAAGAGAAATATGTAATGGGGAGTTGCTGAACAGTGGTGAAATTTCCATAGTCCATGCAATGGGTTCCTTCATAAAATTCCTTTGTAAAGTTTTGAAGTTTACAACAGTTTTGACAAATGTTTGTCTGCCTTTTTATTGACCTATCCTCGGACTATTTTTCGAGTTTACAACACTATATGGCTGTCAATAAAAAAGTACGGCAGCACAATCCACCAATACACCTTCGATCGAATCCTATTCAGAATCGCATTTTGATAGCATTGTCCGGGCCTCGGACGTTGTATGTGTTATCTGTGGGCCCCTGTCTCGCCTCTGTACACCCCCAATCCTGGATCCTCCCATCAATTCTCCGGGTCTCTGACAGCCTTAATGGATCCTGACCCCAAGAGAATTTGGGGCGGGCTCCATTGGGACCAGAATAGGGTGGGAGGAGGAGCAGGAAGAGGAGGAGGAGGAGGTGGAAGAGGGGAAGTAGATGGCCCCTTGCACAGGCCAGGCACTGGGAAAGAAGTAAGCATTTTGTTTTAGAGTTCATTGAACGGTGGGGAGCTTCCTATCAAACCGATAAATCTGATTTTTCCACTTCAGAAATGTGGATTTTGTTTGAGACTTTCTATGTGTAAATTATGAATACGGTTTTTATGCTCTTTCCTAATTCACATAGTCAATTTCTCCCCTCCGATTTGAGTAAATGATAAAGATTAAATAACTGCATGTATTAGAATCTTCGCACATAAAGGTTTACGTCCCTCAGATAAGCTGGTGAGATCAACGTTCTGGACATGACCATTAGATGTTATTCCCAAAATGGCTTGTGTGTCGGTGCTCCTGAACTACCTCTCTCTGCTTCTGTCTCTCTGTCTCTGTCTATTTCTCTCTCTCCGAACATTTTGTTTTACAGTAACAGTCTTGTCAGTCTTCAAGGCGCACTTACCTCGAAATCACCCGCCATGTTCTGCATTTATACCCGGATTCTTGCTTGTTCTCTACCACGCGATTCTCTATTAACCCTGGCCTGCAGGCATCAACCTCCACGGAGAAACCTCGAGGGAGGGATAGTCCATATATTGGCTCGTAATTGACCACTGATTGTGGCTTCAACCCATTACATGGGCTCACTACAGAAGGGATCTATCACCGAACACCCCAATGTTAGGGCATCAATAGACTTATACCCAATCACAATATAAATATTTCCCCAGACCACTATTATCATGGTGAACATTATTGTTCTATTTGTGTTCAGTGTGAGGTAACTTAATGTGATGCATTAAAGTGTTGGGGAAATCAGTGATACACGGATTAGAAATAAATAATATGTAAAGGAATATTCAGTATTAAAAGAATGCTACTGATTTCCCACACTTACAGACAATGATAGACATGAATACATGCTTTAAAGCCAACGAAAGAAAGCATGCCTATATTTCGAGTCACACTAATACAGAACTGAGTGCCCTTTGGCTACAATTTTATACAGGACGAATTAGCTTTGCTTTAGTAAACATGATTCCCGAGAGAATCTCTGAACTAAAAAACTGAACGATGCAGGTTATTATGTATACCCCAACCTGTGATTCTATGTACATCGAAGAGTAAAACTCATTATACACAAAACATGATAGTTTCCAGATTATAATAACAATGATGATAATAAAAATCATCAATATTACAATTGCATTGTAAATGGCAAAGTTGTACTGCAACATTTTCGGGTTCTTCTGGGGAAGCAAAATGAATGAACATCAATTAAATCACTTTTATGAATCTGCGATTGATTTTCCTATCGATGGACCATACTGCCCAAATGTCCACCACCATCCTGTCTAACATTAAACCATATTAGCATAAAGTAACTTTCCCTTGTTTAAATTCCCAATCACTATACCATCAATACTGTAGTCTATGTTCTTCAAGCGGACAATAGAATTACATGGCTCATTTTTGGTTTCGGGACTGATAGTGTACATATATAAAATCATTCACTATTGGTTATGATCTACCGTGCTCTCGACTCTGACAAACTATAGAGTCAACAGCAATATTATGAAGCATTGCACCATGATAAAACAAATCTTTAAGAAGGAGCTGTTCTCATCTATTAGTATGCTTTGAGCTTCTTTAGCTCTGTAATTACAACTGTAATTAGATTTCTTCCACTTGTCACGCTACATGCAGCTTTCCCTCAGCCCACAGTAATTAGGCTAAACTCTCCATTGTGACAAAGAATGGCACAATGCTTCATTGCCGCAACAGTCTTGGAGGCAAAATGAATACATTTGATCAAAACAGTTATGAGGTCCGTTGACTAACAATGGGCTCCAATATTTCCTTTTTTGTCAGCTTCTTACTTAGTTAGGTGCCTGCTTTGCTGTAGGCTTATATATAATTTATAGAAGGTACATTTTCGTCGTCGGTATAATTACACCTACATCCAATAGAATGGTCCCCTTATGAATATGTTTTCGTTATGTGGTCAATGACAAGATACATATATTATATGCCTACATATACGCGCCGTCCTGTTGTTGACATAGACCTTCTCTTCATATGTCATCCATAGCAAACGCCTGCTGAAAATAGTCATTTTACATATACTACTTACTAATCTTGGTAACCATTATGAACCACTGGCTCAGTCATACCCGAGTCGTAGTGAATGCACTAGAGGATCTGTAAGTAGTGTTCTATCTAGAGGCCTCATTCTGCACATTAATCTGCCTCATACCCTCGCTCCACCACAGCGTATGTGACTCCTCATTCTGGACGTCATAATGGTAAACTATTACCCCTGTTGCTATGGCGACGGCAGAGGACAGGAGACAGACCTTGACTCGCAGACCTCTATCTCCGCTTGGGACTCGGGCTATTTGACAGTAGCATGTCATCACAGGTCCGTCACCATGACGACCGGATAAACAGGGATACAGGTAGGATCAGGAAGTCGGCCACAGCGCATGCGTCATCCATCGGACACAATCCCATAATACGTTGGAGCGTGGTGGGGATGGAGCGTCCAGCCCAAGAGGCTGTTGTCCACTTACGTAGACAGGAATGTGGATCTTTATCCTGTATCCTTCCCCCCTTCAGCCGTCATTTGAATTAACTTACGGCATCTATCATGAACAATCAGGAAAACATTTGACCACAAGTCAGCAAGAGGTTCTAGATATATAGCCTACTTTCTCCATCATGTAAACTATGGTGCCAGCGATCGTTTGATCACAGCATCAAGTGATTAGGAATTACTCTTATGAATACTTATACCATTGGTCCTGGTGCGCTTATGGATATGAATAAATAAGACATAAATGCAATACTCTCGGGTACACCGTATCTCTATAGCACGTTACCTCATCATGGCGTAACCTGAGTCCGGTATAGTAGCATAATCCGATTTGTACATATGGCACCTATATATAGCTTAGTGTCGGTGGATATATTTACTTTCAGAACCCAACTAGAATTCAAATTCAAATTCAAATTCAGAAATTCTTTATTGGATGGTTTTGTTCACAGTAGGTCGGTCAATTCTGACACAGAGACATACCAGTTCTTCCGATGACTGCCGACGTCTCTTTCTTGAATTTTTCGTTACAACAATAACATGAAAATCCCTTTATAGGGCTTCATAACAACTTAATAATAATAACATGTCAGCTTTGAATGAGATGAATATTTACATCTGAAAATAGTAGATGAGGGTCCTAGCTAATAACAATCTAAATTAATTTTATGCATCGTTATACATCAATATTAAAGGGTACAGTGTAACATACAATTCCTCAGTTATGTCCAGCATGGAGCACTAATACAAGTTATACTGTCTGCGGACTGAGAGTTGCAAAAATATGTTAAATAAACCCCTGATGATATGTACCATAGCCTAGTTCAGATCAAATGTTTCTTCCAAGGGGATTAAATCCGAATATCACTTAAATATGTTATATCAAATATGCTCTAAACAATATGTAAAATGACATACTATGGTCATCTGGCAGGAGCTTAAAATATATCTCTGTTGCTCCTTTTTCTCTCATCCCAAATCTAGCCGAAATACCACAGGCCTTTAGTCTTTTCAGGCCACATGGTCGCAGTGGCGATCAGAACAAAATTAGATGTGGGCCGATGAGCTTAAATCACCGCATTAACCAGTCATAGACCTAAACCCCCAGCATTGGTCGCAGCAGGAGATAGGGACTGAACACGACTCTGGAATATGGCTTCATTCAGCACAAGACTTGTATTAATAGATTTCAGCACCCGCGGTATAAATGAAGGGGCCTTCTGGTGGGTTCAGGGCAAGGTTGTGATTTGATGTAGAGGCATTCATGGGGGCTAGGAGGAAGATGTTGATGGGAAGTGTGAAGCAGACTGGGATTTTTTCAAGAAAACCCTTTGCTATTTGGAGACACAACTGTCCCCGGATGGGGATCTACGATCCTGGATAAGTTGACTTGGCGGAGCTATATAGCCTACTTGGTACAGGGCTAGGGCAGTTGATCACACATTACGGGCAGATTAGGTTATCATATTTGGTATAAAGCAGATTTTATTAGCATTTTTATGTGATTTGTATTCTCGGGAGGGTCGGGGCTGTCATTCAGTGCGGAGCTGCAACATGGCGGGTGAGAAATATGGCCGTCTTGGGACTGCGTCTCTATTTGGCTGCTGCTTAAATTACACATACCAAATCAAGTGTGCACCAGAGAATCAGAGATCTCCGCCTAGTAGCTTAGGATCTGTGAACAATGTCACTATAGGCCCCATCTTCAGTGCTCTGAAGTATTGCTGCACCCAGTGGCTTCTACTTTTTTTCTGTTCACGCCCAATAATAATCAGCACTCTGGCTGCAGCATATAAATTGTTGGCAGAAACTTTTGAAAAGTTCCTCTTGATATTAGTGATGCAGAATCCTTTGCCTACGAGACTTTCCACATGGCTATAGGTGCATGAGGCCAAGGGATAAGATTTAAAAAGGCCAATTATGGATATAAATTAATGTGTCAAAGTTGGAAGCCAGTCCTTCAGATATTGTTAAGTTCCTTTGGACAATACAACTGTGGGCTTTAAAATATATTTTGAGATTATATTCTGGGTGTTTTCCTAATTATAGTCACGATGCACATCTCTAAACTCAGCGCTTGTATAATACAGCTCTAAGTACAAAAATAATCCAAATACAATTTAATCTAAAGAATATTATGTATGTAGGTCACCATAACTCAATCGAAGTGTATAAATTTATGATAGGAACAAAACATAAACCAGGTTAGTGAATAGAATGAATGTAGCAACTCGCTTTAAAATAGATAGATCCAAATAAAATTTAATCTAAAGAATATTATGTAGGTCACCATATAACTCAATCGAAGTGTATTTATAATATAAACAAAACTTATTAGTAGATAGGATTGATATATATAGCAACTCGCTTTGAAATAGATAAATTAGAAGCCTACGATAGTGAACGTATGCCTATTACATGCATGGATAAAGAGACAAGTACTAGAAGTTTGCCTGATACCCGTAGTTGGGGTAAACAGTCACGGCTGTTTCGAGCTTTACTTTTTCATGTCAAAGAATGTTCGAGCCTACACAAAGCCGGAGCTGTCAGAAACCGTGTGTTGTTTTTCACCCGTTTACCTAATGAAGAATTAAGAGTCAAAGTCCGTGGAGAAGCTGCGGGACCTGGAGTTGGAGAGAGGAGACCGCTCTGGGACCAGTCTCTGACAATGCGACAGTCAGCCTTCAAGCACAAAAACTCTGACAAGCTAACGATGACGAGAGCTGACAGCCCCAAGTGCGCGCGGGACTCGAGTAAAAACGGCTCTGTAATATTCATGAAATTCGAACCGCTCATTATTGGCGCGAAATCTAATTGATGGATGTGTTTTGAGCTGAGAATGATGGTGAGAAAATGTCAAAAGCTGTTCATAGCATCCTTACTAAGTCCGACAGCTTCAACCATCGCCTCTGATATGTCGAGTTTTTCATTGACTTTGATGTCTAGTGATTTAGACTTTGAAGGCCCCTGGCGGAGTAGTATGTCAAAACTCAAACAAATCCTACTTGATGGTCTGATTTTGATTTTGATTTATCACTCATGATGGCTCAACTGGTCGATAATGAATTACATAATGATTTGATGTAGGAGCCCTATCAAGCAGAATTTGTAAAAAGGCATCGCGATGGTATTAGAACGTTGGCGCCTGTTTCAATAATCGTTGAACATTGACGAATAGATGTGGAATGACACCCTGTCACCAAAATGGGGCATAATGTTGTATTTTCTTGATTGATCGCGTTTTCAAAATTTGATCAGTTCATGATATCATAATTGATGGCGCATTGAAATGCAAGCTTTGGTTTTCAGGGATTTAGGTCGAGTGTATACACAAACCACATTGCAGGCGCATCATTTAAAATGTGTTTGATTCTGTAATATTTCCATCGATTCACTTATGTTACGTCTCTCATCATCTCTATGTCTTTTTGTCAAAGTGGAAGGAGTAGCAGCACTTAGACTTGTGTCTATAGAAGGTTATTTAGAAAGGTAAAAGACTCAATACGCTTGTAGGGCGTTTGAGTCAAGATAATGAAGATTTAAATCCCTTGTGCCTCCAGCATCCGCACTGCAAACACAATTACAGGATTTCTTTACAATCTTTACACTTCTACTGAGGCATTCCCTAAAGCGCATGCTTGTACAGTTTTTTTTCACATTGGGAGCCTTTGCGCAACATAAGAAATGAAAGGGACTGGCACGTCTGTTCCAGATGATGCCTTGGTCTCCAGCGGATGAGTGGGAGACTATTTCCATTTCCATGATATTATGCACGGCGATGTGTGTAATTCGTACGGGTTTGTGATTGCCTGCGCGGAATTAATAGTGACCCATATTTATTCTGCAAACTAGCTCATCCGAAGTGTGTGATATCGAAGGTGTTCTTCCTACACTATTATTACTATAAGATACTTATGATCTATTGTTTGTAAAACTTAGACAGATTCACTTTTATGTTAAGAAAAGTTAAACATCAATGGGAAAACTACTTGATCATTGTTTTGAAAGCCCTATATACTGCACGGTTCTACTTTGCACCCACAACCGTGCGTATACTTATCGTCCAGTTTCCCAATATCGATTAGCCGTGATCTGACCCAGGGATTTAACACTCATTTGGAACCCAGTCTCATTTATCTTGGGGCAGCAGAAGGACATCTGCTGGCAAGGTGTACGTAGAAACTCCTTCTCCTCCAGCCTCTCTCCCACTCTCTCTCTCTCTCTTACTCTGGCTAGCGTCTGCAAAACGAATAGAGAGAGAGGGAGAGGTATGAGTCGACCACCACAGGCTTCTGCTGGAAGGAGGCAAGCGTCCGGCATCCGGCGTCTGTCTACACGAGGCAAGCGCTACCTGCGCCGGCGGGCTGAGCAGAAGCGAGCGCCTCACCGGCCGCCGCCCCAGGCGAGTCATTAGCGTGTGTAAATTGAATTTTACCATTTTCGTATTTTCACTTCTGTAGTCTCTGCCAGCCATACCGCGAGCTATTCTCATCTGCATAATTTGCATGGAGAATATTGTTTGTTGGGTAGGCGTACGCGGTTACGCAGAGACCTTGGGGGAGAAGGCATTGGTCGCTTACTGAACACATAAACCCTCTAGTCATGTCTTCAAAGATAAAGCAGCTTTTTATTGCTTCGTCTGGATTTTGATTCAATACATTTAGTTTTCGCCCTGGAGAAAGCCACGTGACCAAATCGCATTGTTGCCTCTATCGTCCAGTCCGATTTGAACCATCAGCCTAGTAGTATATGGAATGTGTCGCAAGACACTGGGGAATATTCGTGCAGCGAAACCGATCTTTTCTTAGTTGTCTAGTTGGCCATGGGTACATCACAAATATTAACATGTTAGACAGTTGTAATAACTAGCTTCAAGAAAATATTAAAAGTTTTCACGTAAACAACTAATTTTATATTTCACGCAATATTTTCCAACTTTATATTTTTTCCAAAGGGGCCGTTTAAATTGATTGGTATCACTTACGGTATACCCAATTTACTAACTTTATTAATGCATACATGCATTTATACATACATGAGCTGATAAGCTAGCACTTTTGTCAGAAGTATTGCGGATGTTAACATTGTGTTGCCGATTAACATTTAAAATCCAAGGGAATAGATCTTTCTGATGGTACTCTAGACGCACAGTTGGCAAGTTGTAATTTACGAGACTGTCGTTGTCTTTAAATGTGTTACTTTTACACCTCGGAGCGACAGCCTCGCCACAAAATGACATGTCAAAGTCTCTCCCAGAGGACTTGTGCTAGCCCCGGAGTCTGCCACCACCCTCGGGAAGACCATCCATGAAGCCACGAAGGATGTACCTTGAGGTTCCCGGATGATAATGAGAGTGGGTTCCACGGCGGCAATTAGGCCGTTTATGAGTCGCCCGAGGCCTGTATTATGGTCAATATTAGGACGTTAGCTGAGCTGATGGCACTCAGTAGTGTCAAACAAACATGAATTTGTGGCCTATACACATTGTTTGTGTATGAATTTATTTATCAGCCCTTACGAGTTGCAAGTTCTGCTCCCTAACTTGTGAGTGTCCTCTTGATTTCCTTTATTTCGTGTTATGGACGCTTGGCGTCTCTGTAGGCTCTCTAATCGGGAGTTATCTAGGATTATCCAGCAGGGTTATAATCGCCCTGTGTTTTATATGAATCATTAAATGGCGCGTTTGGTCGTATTTTAAACAGGTTTAAGGCATTATCGTCACCCCGTCAGACGTCACGTTAATCCTGATAGAGAACAAAAGCAGGGCCCGATCTACTGCGTTGCAGGGTAACATTGGCATCCTGCTGGTGCCTGTAATACGATACTATAATTTCTATTTCAACGCTTGGAGTAAATCACTTGAATCGCTCCAACAACTAAACCTTCATGATACGCCATGCTTGGTTTGTGCGATGAGTAGAGTAAGATTTGAAATCTAAAACATGAAGTCATTTGATACCCATGAATATTGACACTATTTTCAACTAAGAACATGTCTTGTAGGATTTGGAATTAAAGGGGTGGTATGCATGCATATTATATCAAAATGGACCATATGGGGCCTACATTAAGGGCTCACTGGGAGACCTACTTAGTAGAAATGGCAAGTCCGTTTCTGTATACCAATGTGTCTGAATAAAAATTCAATATATATATATATAATCATAGGAGTGTGTATACATACATGTATGATATGTGTCCGTATATATATGTGCATATTTAAAATATGTCCATAACTATTACTATATTAAGTTCATGTTTATTCTGAAATGGAATGACAAAATACTATTTAAGGATACTTGATTAATGTCACTTATATTATTCACATCTTTCAGCATGACTTCTTTAACACAAAAGTGCACACATTACAAACTAAACAGATCTAAACACAAGCAAACCTTACCCCAGATTCTTAGAGATAAAGTAAACCCTTTGCTGAAGTTGCTTCTAAGATCCTATAGTTGCGGACCTATACTCCTCCTACGAGCTGAGAAAGAGGGTCTGAGCCTCTTGGTTTCCATAATAGCCACGAGAGTCGGACTGCAAGAAAATGTTGCCTTGCTACCAACAATGCTTCGGGATTGCAGCATATAAGAAAATTCTCCACTCGTGACGCTCCCTCCTCAATACCGACGCGCTAGGCAACACTTCATTAGGCACAGTAATTGACTACCTCGTTTCTTTAGCCGCTTCAAGCATATACGTCCTTGTATTTTCTCATATAGCCTGGATTTTGAATTAAATTTTCATTACAGTATTTCGATAAAATCCCTCAGTGAACGTCTGAAAGATGATAAAAAAGAACTCACGCGCAAGCCTCGCTCACTGGGTGTATAGCATTAAAGTATAAATCATATGCTTAGATGCACATATGGCTCATTTTGCGTTCAATTATGATTTTTAAGAGTGCTGTCTTTGAATACGAGATAACATACGTGAATATCGGGGGCACGCGTTTCATCTTGACCGTAATAGTTGCTAGGGCTGTTGGCTACATACCTTTTTACCAATCATTATATGGGTGTATTTGGCTAAGGAAGTCAGACCACAAAACCCCTCCTCCAGTATCACACAGTATTTATATCTTAATATAACAAATGGCATAGAATTAGTATTTAGGGTCCATGTTCCAGAGACATGATCATAGAAATGTCCTCAATATACCAGCTCCAATAATTCTTATATTTCTTTTATACCAGCTCCAGTATTCATTCTATACAAAATGTTTATAATAATTACTGTATAGTACTTCGTCTTTAGCAACTCTGCTGAAGTAATATCGTGTAAAAGACAAAGTGTTACCTAATGTAATAGTTTATATTAAATGTCGAAAACCAATTCTGGACATTACGATGCAACTGTTGAGATAAATAAAAAGCGTTAATCAACTAACCATGAAAAGACGGCAAAAAACCTTCAATAATATATAACATATCCAACGGAAATAATCCGCGAAAGACTATCAGGCCTGCTATCATTTATCTCAAAGGAGACATACCCATATATCTGATTTACATAGAGTTAGTATTGATATACACCCCATTACTGCGCGAAGAAATCGGTTTACTGGCATAGCTCTCTCAAATCTGACTGAAATAGGGTGACATTGAGATACAAGGATCAAATCTAGGCTAGATTTGACGTGTGAAAGGTGATATTTTGAATTATAGTCAGGTGTGCTTATTGTGTTTTTGAAGGGGCTGCATGATACACAGCTGCACGATACACCCTCAAAGGTATAAACATCCTAATCACACGGAATTTCTTAAATGGATCTCAAACCATAATACAGACGCACTTAAGATACGCAAATGGATGTTGGGAAACTCAATATACATATATGTACACTCATTCGTTTTGTAATGACTCTAATGATAAGGTTTTCATGGTATTAGACATGTTCTTAACGCCTTTCTGACAGTGCTGCCACCTCAACGCAAAAGTATGAACCAACAACATACTCCTCCAGGAATGGATGAGGTCCCATGGCAGTCGTCGGCTACCTCGGGCCAGCTACCTTTTACCCATTTCATGCGAAGGATGAAAATTGGATTGCTTTTTCAGACTTTTTATTCGGGTAAATATGTTACAAAGTGTATTTGTCCATAGTATACCTGATGACAAAGAAATAATCCTGTATAACAAAAGAGTAAATAAAGTTATACAAATAGTGTAATCAAGCCACATAGTATCGAAATAGGTTGTATACGTTACACCTCTATACTTTGGCATCATCATTAATTGTATCTCAACTGTTACAATGGCTATACCCTAAAAGTAGCCTGGAATTAAAGGGGTGGTATGCATGCATATTATATCAAAATGGACCATATGGGGCCTAAAGGGCTCACTGGAAGACCTACTTATATATATAGTAGAATTGGCAAGTCCGATTCTGTATGCATACCAATGTGTCTGAATAAAAATTCAATATATGTAATCACAGCAGTGTGTATACATGTATTTATATGTGTTCATATGTATGTGCACATTCGAAATAGGTTTAATATGTTATTACTAAGGAAGGTCATGTGTATTATGAAATGGAATGACAAAATACCATTTAGGGATACTTGATTAATGTCACTTATATTATTCACATCTTTCGGCATGACTTCTTTAACACACAAGTGAACACATTACAAATTTAAACATTTATACTGATTTATATGGATATTCTATCTACCTCAGCTACCTCTCTCTATGTGTGTAAATGAAACAACCACGCGTTTCAGTGCTGCGTGTTACATATTATACCGTAACTATATCATCAGTATAGATTCAATTTGATTCAATACACTTCTTCCAATTCAACTTGCTTATTTTGTTTAAAGTGTTCATCAACTTCAACATTTCTGATGTTTACACACCGATTATTCCATATCTTTGCGTGTGATCGGATTGGCGTAGAGTGCATGTATGACGTTTCATTTTATTTTATGCATTGCGTACACAGGCGTAATAAAGACCTTCTGAATTGTTATGGTGGTCTGGTGTTGATATAATCATATGGTTTTATTACATGTAACCTTTTTATATCTGAGTTTACTTGCGGACAGAGCTTGTTGATAGACTGGGCAATGTTTAATTAACTGCCATGATCTATATGCCCATGCAGGTCCATAAAATATATGTTACACACTCAAGTTCATTACCTCGAAGAGTTAAGCTAGGAAACTTAGTGATTGTTACTTCGTCAGCCGGCGTCTTAGGAAAATCCACAGTATGATATATTATATATACTATACGACAAATACGATCAAATGTATCATTATCACATTTGTTGGTAATCTAACTAGTAATAGGCATATGTTCAGCTGGTCCCCATGCTTGTTCTTTAATCAATATTATTGCAAGGGTCTATGGCAAAAATAACTAGTCCAACATGTGTACAACTTACAAATCCTTGTTTCCCTAACATTTTTTTAAAGCTCTTAACAATTACGTCTGCAGTATCAAAGTACAGACCGATATGAGCTATGGGGGAACCCTTCGCTTTAAGCTCAGGGAAAATTGCACACATACATGGTCTTGCTTCTGAACCAAGAATATTTCCGAAGTTTATGTAAATTGCAAAGTATATTTACGAGTGGAGAAATAAAATTTATCCTCGGATAATACAAGGATCTTTGAAGCGAGCCATAGCAGCCTATGAATCTGTGGATTCCAATTTGGTAGTCGCGTTTGAGGTGTCATATGATGCCATTTATTTGAAGGACTGTGACGAATTTCAACGGTTTCAGCGAGAAAATAATTTGCATATGCATACAGAGGTAAGCTCTTTGATTAGCGTAAAGCTATTACACCGCAAGCTATTGGTCAATGCATAATACATATTGATACGGCCTTATGTAAATATGTGTGCGGTATGCCATTCTATATTTGACCATTTTCGGTTGTATTCATTAAAACGGGAGCCTAGGTGACAAGGGAGGCTGTTATATCGTCGGCCAACTTTATATGGCGCATTTTGCTTCGGATGGGATCAGGAAGGTCTCCAGGAACCGACAATATAGAAGTTGTACGGCCAATGTACGTCATATCATCATTCCGCTCTACGCCTGTACATATATGGCCTGTATAACTTGCTGGTGTGCTTTGAATAGTTTCGGCTTGGGACGTTAAATAGTTCCATCACTGACGAGTTTGTCCTTGCGAGTAAAGAACAACATCATCAAATATTTTTTCTAAAAATCTAGATATATTCATGTTGGGTATCTACTTCCAGGAGTTCTGGCCGCAATATTCCCAATCCCTGGCATATGTGCAGTTCTAATGTGGGGCAATTCAGGAGCGAGTAAATCAGTTTATACCGAGATCGAAGCCATAGGAACCGAGCAGCCCGCTGTGCATTGATGGTCTGGGCTTATGTAGGGGTTCTGGTCACTGCATGAAAAACTGTCCAAAGCAGACGATCTCGGCAAGACCCGCCTAAATTGCCTCACCTGTCTGATAGGCGAACATGGGTACTAATGAGTTTTTAATAATATCAATGTCACAGCAGTCCCCATGTGAAATGCAATCAACTGATTGATACACAAATTAGAGCGTATTTAATGGCTATCTAATTGAATGGATATTTCCGAAAGGGGGATCTCAGATGGCTTTAGATCGGCCACATACACAATATGGTCGTGGTCTATTGGGATAAATCGCACCAGCGCGACCAAGTCTCTTGGGTACATTTAGGTCAGAAGGATTCATTTTCCGATAGAATCACAGAGCAGGAGGTGAGACGATGTATTCGATTAGTGATTTAGGAGAGAAACAGACAAATCCATCGAGACAATAAATCGTAGCAACAAGCTCTCTGATCGGATAAGCATCATTGTTAACCGAGTTTGACCATGAGAATCATCACCACGAGCCCAAAGCTCAGTGTGAAATATAAGGGTCATGACAGGGAGTGATCGATCTTTTGTGCAACCAAATGGCAAACCTTAATTTAGAATGTTGGTCCATCATTTTGGTGCATCAATTAATGTTTCGGCAGTAGAATAATTGAGGATCATAATTATGCAGCTACATGTATTTGCAATGCATTAGGAATCAACTTTTTATTACTGATTGCTAAGATAAGTATGTAGCGAAAACGGATACAACCACTTTATCGAGTTCTTGGTGTGTTTGTAGAAGAACCTACCTAGATATTTTCTCTTGGTTTCTATTTTTGTTTATGATGTTTGTACATTTTATGACCAGTCCAATGGCGTTCTCTCTCTCTCTCTCTCTCTCTCTCTCTCTCGAAATACTCGATAATGACAGACATAGCCTTTTCATTGTTCAACGATTTCCTTTATTTGTCCTTTTAACAATCCCACTACACCGTGACATGTCTGTTAATTGTACTTTCGCTCAAAATTAGTCGTTGCGGAGAGAAGCATAATTGAATCGAACTTAAGAGGAGAAAAAATCGAGGTCATTTCTCAGAGAATGATTATCCAATCGCATCAAGCTTTATTACTAGAAATATTGGATATTGGCAAGTCTATCTTGGAAGCTATCAGAGGCTGCTGCAATGAAACTGGGCAAGATGAGATGGGTGCTTGCTTTTAATTACATGGACTTGATAGAAAAGACAAGAGAAGCGCCGGCTAGGCACAGAGTTCACCTGATGAAGCTGCAGGGGGTAAGTCCTTATCGATAGCACCGATCCAACTGTACCAACAAGAAAAGTGCCAACATCCATGCAGGACTTGAAATATAAAAATTGCTGGATTAATAGGCCAATGTGTCTTTAAGACTCGATGGCAAAGCGGCGGAATTAATTTGTGTACTTTTTTAGCCACAGCCTTTTCCACATGTGGGCTGCCTGTAAAATTGGGAATGAGAAGGCTGGATCCGGATTGACCGAAATGACATTCCCTCACGAAGGTATTACTGGGCTTGGTACCAAGTGATCGGTTACTATAGCAACCGGCAAGTGAGCATGCATACGGGTAATTACACACCCGGGCGGAACAAAGCCAGCGACTCACGTGGTCTATATAAGTTACACCGGAACAGGAAAATAGAGAAATGGTGACCCGGGAAGACGATGGGAATCTAGGCGTTCTGGAATGGGGACCATACATCAAAATATTCATTAGATGCCGTTCATGAATCTGTCTGAAAGGGAGTTATAAAAGAGACCCCGGGTTCATTTTCTGGAACTTTTCAGAAAAAAGTTTTTTTGAACTGTGTTTAGGGACAATGAACTAAAAGATTTGTTTTGGTGTTTTAACTGATGCATACAGCCCAATAACTCAGTTTCCCCCTTACTCATTTTGGACAATTCCTTTTTCTATCAGGGCAGAAGTTGTCAAATGGGAGTAAAACTGCAATATAAGATGTGAATAAACTTTCCTGCCCATATATTAACAGGGTTTTGAAGAGTGTATCCGGCTTGAATCCAACCATGACGCCGCCTCCCCTAACTATGCAAAGTGCAAGTGTCAAGAGTGAAAGATTCATATGAGGCTTTCCTTTGTGCATTTAATCATGGTCAGTTGGTCAAATGTAGAAGTGTCAAACAGCTTTCAAACCAAATCGGTAAAAAGTGACCATATCATGTTTGTTTGGTGACCACAAGCCCGAAAGGGCGTGGCTTGGTTGTCACTTAGTCGAATCAAACGGAAGGAAACGGGAGAGATTCTTTTTTGTAATTTATTCCACTAGGTTAGTTCCAAGGTTTTGGCTAAACGTTCGCGGCCCTGTCTAAATGTCCTTTGAATTATTGCTTTATAATAACCCTAAGTATGCTATGCGTTACAGTTAACTGGGGAGTATTTCAACTGACCATGATCGATTGTTATCTGGATTTCATATGAATTGAAACAGGTTAGTGATGCAAATGTAAAACAATGAAAAATGATTCACATGAATCAAGATTCTATTTATATGAATGAAAAACAATTCACATGAATCAAGATTCTATTTATATCTAAGTAGTTTAATATCAATATTGTTTTAGTTACAACGATAGTGTTTTTCAGCAGTTTGGAGGTCCTTGGATGTGGCTATGAATGCTTCGAGCTAAGGAGTACGGGATTAGTTAATTCCAATGTAAAACATCCAAGTAGCACTAAATGCAACATGGATTTAGATCGACCATCGCGCGTACAGGCGAAGCCTTTCTCGCCATAATCAGGTTCCTCGCCAGAGTTCTTTAAGATTCTGATTGAAAACAAATATCGACCTGGCGCGTGATACAACGATGTCCATTGAAGTCTTCTTAGTGCATTTATACCGGACCCTAATGAAAACAGACTGCTTATTGACGTAGCTATGAGTTACAATGCCATTCGAGTACTACTTTATCCCCTGTAAAAATTTCACAAAGTACGCCAAAGAGTGAATTCAAACATCGCCTTGGTGTTGAGTCTCGCGATGGCCTGTTACTCGGAAGCAAAAAGCTTCACCTACTCGTCATATTTCCTCCAGCTGCATCTCTCAGCGCTCTCTTTCCCATTTTCTATGTCCTGTCCGCCAGACTTTTTTGTGCGAGGATAAGAAGTCGGACTCGCTGGTTGTTATTTGTGATAATGTCGCGTTGGGGATACTTTTTGACTGAGTAGCCGCGTTTTCACATGAGGGACACAATAGTTGAGGAGGACATGTTTAGAGAGGCCCTCAGCAGACAGACCGTCTGTCATGCGCAGTGAGGCAATCATCCCCATGCTCTAAGTTCCGGTCCACGTGATTTGGTGCGAGATCTTACCGACATCCCGCGCAGTCGTTGAGCTGTTTCACTGAGCTTAGCGAGCCCGGTTGGTTTTATCAGAGCTCCTTTTTACTGTTAACGTGAGAGGGATGAGATTAACAACCCAATTAAATCATTTTCTTCCTCACCGTAAGACCAATATGATGATTTATTGTATACGCAACGCTCGTTTACTCATTGCCTAGAGTGATTCGTACCCCATAAACCAGGAACTGTTGAAGCTTCAGCGCTTCCTACAGCCTGCAACAGAATATGTCCCCTCGTTGTATTGTGACCTACTCTCCAATATTTTCATATTTTCTTGTGTCAATCCATGGAAAACACGAAGAAGCGTCTCCAAGGATGGAGACATTGTGCTGTCCCACTGCCCTTGCCCCACTCTCGATGTTATTGTTCCATCAAATTCCTGCGCCATCTGGGAGGGGCTGGCCGCACTACTTCCGGGATTTGTGGGGTGTGCTGCAGAGGGTGGAGGGTGTAGCTTACGCAACGAAAGAACAACGACAAACATGCCTTGCCCCAATCCAGGTTCTCTTAATATTTATCTTGCCGTTTCAAAAAGGAGGTTCTCTCTTGGACACAAAAGATTTTCAGTAGGCCTACATCAGTCCATGGATGCTTTCGCAGTTTTAAAGTTGGCTAGAAAATTGGTGAAATCACCGAGATATACCACTGCTTTATAATAAAACGCGAGTTATATATGCATATGAAATATAATGTAGTGTATACAAGCATCGAAAGTATCCAGAATAATATAATAGTTCATTTGATTAAAGTATAAGAGGGAGCTACCAGTTATTGTGCCTGGGCCTGCCTTACAGAGGTACGACCACGTGAGTAGTATGTGAAAGTGTACGACCAAGCGGGTGAAGAAACAGAACCATAGGAATGCTGACGTCGTTGCCATAGTTTTGCTAGTAACAACATGGTCGCAAACATTAGAGCCCCAAATTCGCATTTTGCTACAAAAGGAACGTTTTGGCCTTATCAAGCCAAGGATCCATCACAGCCTGCTTTGGTGAACCGGGTGTCTTGTTATGCTTGACAAACCCAAACCCGTCTGATCTAGTGCCCTGGATTAACCCATGAAACATCAATTATCAGACTCGAACACAACCAAATCACCACAACCAATAATTAAACGATCACAACCACGATAACATGGCTACCGGAAGAAGTGCAATGTCACATGTGACGTCATCGTGTCAAACCGATAGCAGCGGTGAACTGCTCAGTTGGTTTGTAGGAGCAGATGGAGGGCTTAACGACGGGGGTTTTCCTGGGTCTCATCAACGCCCCTTATGCCGCTGGTCCCCCCTGAGGCCCTCATAGGGCCGTACCCCAGGGGTAGGCTATGGTTCCTCCCTCCGGTTCGGCCCACAGGCCCCATCTGGCCCTTCAGAACAAATTGCATTTTAAACATTTTCACACTTCTGGTTTGGCCCAGCGTTCAAATCTCATGAGGCACAAGTCTTTGCCTGGGGAATGGACCCGTTGCTATGACAACTGTTTTGATGATGCTTCTTTAAGAGACAGGAATTCCTTGGTGGCCTTTTGTTCCTTCGAGTTAAGATTCTTCAAGGAAAGGTTTTTATGAATCTAATTTCAAAGCTATTAGCGATTATTCATCTCGGAAGGAGAAAGAGTGAAAAAAATGTTAAGTCTCTCGGCAACAGAAAAACAACATATTGGCACATAGGCCTTCACGTCATATTGCAAAGCCCTTCAGTCTCTTATGCTCTGAGACACAGCTGAGATTTTCTCAGTGATATTCAAACGGTCAAGTACAGTTTATCTTTGGATCTCTCATGCTCCTGCATGAACCTATGACACAATAAATATCACCAAGCGAGAACGAATTACTCTGTTAATATAACAGTTGATATCTGATCAATATAGCTATGCTTCTTTATAATGAGGGCACATAGCCACACATTTCATCAAGCATTTTAACAGAGCGAAGACAAATGTTCAGAGACTTACTATAAGACCAATACCTTTGTTGAGTGGTTTAGTTATAGTGTATTGCTCGAGAAGCTATACCTGCGATATACAAGTTAATGGGGCAGGTGGGAACTGTGTAGTTTACGATCCCAGGTCAGAGCATCCCTGTTTAACATTTTCAGGTCATCGAACCTGTTTAAAATGCAAACGGAAGTGCACGCTCTCGCTGTTCTGCACTAAACACTTTGGCTCTGATCCGCGCGCATGGCGCGATGGTTGGAGATGAAAAAAAATGTGGTCGCCTTTTTGAAGATACCTTTCACCCACTGAAACACACCTCAGTGCATTTGCACACACGCAGCGTGGAGGATTCGATAATGTGTGGGAAGACTTTGGGGTTTCTTAGAGCTTGACCAACAAGAAAGCACGCGCTCCCTTGGTACGCACGGACGCGCTCTGAAAAGGACGCGTTTTGTTCACGTGACATTACTTGTGATTTATAATACTCATTATGGGGCCCAGCGACGTGGAAAGGTCCATCGGTGGTGGAACCAGCTTGGCCTCCCCCACACTTTTGAACGAGGCACTGCTTCAAATCCTAATGTAATTTGTAGGTTTCATCCAAACAGGTTTCATGCCACAAGAAAAAATAATGAATAACGACGCAAATTTTATTCAATTCACTTATAATTCAATATCCACTTTTCTCATAGAAACCTGAGAGTAAAAGAGTAGAAACCTGAGAATTCTTATATTAGGGACTGTTCATAATTTACCACTAGGGGGGGAGAGGAGAATTCATGAAAAATTCTTGCGCAAAATTGTATGACCCCCCCTTAAAGTCTTGCGCAAAAATGCATGACCCCCCCTTCAAAGTTTGTGCAAAATTGCATGACCCCCCCTTTAAACCATCCTTTTTTGATACTGATCCAAACTGATTTAAAATTGATGACAAAGGAACAATCAGGGATTAGTATCACTTGAGTGGTGAGAGCTAATCCATCGGAAATATGAAGAAACTGGAGAATTTGACTTTCAGATGTGGACAGATAAACATAACATAGGTCATCAGATGACAACAGCATTGTCTAAAGAGAGCTGCATTACAAGAGACATACTGGCAGTTATTTCATTGGGGCAGTGAGGCCCGCAGGTCCATACCTATTTCCCTCACATGGAGGCAGCAAAATGTGCAAAATGTGCAAAAGCAGGAAAGAACAGCTTGAAGGAAGTTGACCATGTGGAGGTGCTACAATGTGATAAAACAATTTGGGGATCCACACCGCCACTGAGGATGAGGCAAATGAGTTCTAGCTAGGCCTGGTACCCCAGCAAGAAAAAAAAGATCTCAGGAAAAAACATCGCAGAAATAGGTTTGCAAGAGAAAGCCTGCTCAGGAAAAATGATTCTCTGAAAACATTGCTGAATTTAAAAAATTTTGCACCCAGAAAAAATGCTTGCAAACTTTGGGAGGGGTTTTCAAGGCTCTTTCCCTCACAAAACTGCAAGCGGAGTTATTCCCATTGCAAAATCTAAAATAGACATGAATATACCTTTATCACAGAATTTTCCAGTTCAATCTTCGAGTGTGTACAATCTTTAGTAATCTTAAGAAGTAAAGAATCTCTAATCACCAATTAATTCTTGTCAATTGTGGAAAGTTGTAACTTTTATTTAATAGCTGCAGGCATTTGTAACTAGCTTCAAACTAGTAGAAGAAATACCCTCCATCTTTATAGTGTCGCAGAGGATACTGAGGAAGATGCACTGCTGGGCAGGGGATGAGCACTTGCACCACGAGATGTGAAAAACCTAGCTAAACAAGTAGATGGATCAGGGCATTTTGTTTGAAGGCACAATCATCCATAGGTTCGCCAATGATGAACAAGTCATCTAAGTAATTGCAAATGCCACCAATCCCACGTCTAGCAAGGCATCTCACCACAAAGTTACCTAGTTAAAATCGCTGAATTTCCCTTGCTAACCTGGTTTGGGATTTTTTTTTCTGGGTGGGGTCCCTGGTGGACGGTCAAAGCAACAACCCAGCCTCATCAGGGAGGCTAGTATGCAAACAAGGCTGATAAAGTGTCCAAGTTTGTGCCAAAGCACATAGCAAACAGACTGGCTGAGAAACTCTGGGAAAAGGTTACCATCATTCTAGGAGCCAATTGTGCTATACAATTGATGGAAGGAACATGAAGATTAGGTTGATGGATGAATCAGGTATGGCCAGCCTGAGGACCATGTGTCACCTCAAGACCAACAGAGACCTGCATAAAGACCAGAGAGAGTATTACCTAGCATACATGATATATATATATATAAGTGTTTTTATTTCTCGTATTTTATACAGTTACATGTATTTCTTGGAAAAAGGTCATTCTCTATCTTTGCAAGCATACATAGATCTTCCAAGAGTGCCTTTGATTAGCTCTTGATTGTTTCTTATAAGACATCTACTTATTTAGATGCTTATACAAAAGTTCTTTTGACTTTGAGATCTGATATTAACACACTATTATAGTTATAAAAATTATCAATTCAAATATTAACTACATAACCTTATTTCAACAATGTTCATGTTTAAATAGATTTTAAACAGAATCACCCTATCTCCACATTTACACTATATCTAGTAACTGAAGAGTTACTCTACTCACATATTATTTTTACATCATCAAAATGAATTGCTCCTTACATCATCCACTCTCCAAGTCTTACATGCTTGATTTAGATGTTAAATCTATTGTTGATGATTTCATAAAAAATCATGAACAATGTACAATATTTTTCATATAAAAATACCTGTACTAGTATTTATTTACATATGATATTCAATTATTCCTGTAACATGTAACAGTTCTTCAGATAAATTCTGAAGTTTAACAAATCATCCACTTGTTGTCCTTCGTAAAATAAGTTTTTACTGGAGTTCCAAAGGAATGGGGCTTTATATATACAGGATCTTTTAATCCTTTCTGAATGAGGGATTATTGATTTAATTATACATTTTTTGTTACCTTTATTTGACCTTAAATTTGGCTTGTTTCGCTCAATATTCTCAGGTCTAAGCGATAATTTGTACGCCATCTCTAATAAATGTGCTTCTCTCCTTTTTTCAAGGCTTGAGATTCCTAGATCAATAGATATTTCTACAACATTAGTTTTCTTATTGAGGTATTTAGCCCTTCTGACATAGTTATTTTGTATGACCTGCAGTTTTTTCATAATGATTTTTTATGTAGTGGAGAACCACAAGTAGCCCTTGATCCTTGCATATAACAGTCCTTATAAGGAACTGCAGGTGCAGTTTGACTTAAGGTAGGGGACAGCCCCTGGGTCATAAATATATCTGCCTTGCTGATCCCAAGAACAAAGAAAGACAAAGCCCAGTAGAAGTTCTTGGGCAAGTATAAAAGAAGCTATATTGTGGAGCCCTACAGGGCTTTTGCCATGTTTGGCACCTGTAGATTTGCGTATAATTATGAATTTCCCCATGTGAAAAGGATACCAAGAAGTTGAGCGCTGCTTGTGTACCCAACCACAACTAGTGATCATGGCAGCGATATGTTTTGAGGCTTGGGGGAGTTGCTCCTGCCCTCATACAGATATTTTACATAACAGCATACAAGATGGATTCAAGATAGTGAAAAAGGACGTTCAGGCCACACCAACTGTCATGGAAAATTACAGATTGAATGGTTGTGGGGCAGCAGGGGATTTGTAAATGATGGAGAGTTAGTGTATGTGTCATGGGCAGGGTGGCCAAATATGACTGACAAGTATATCATATACAAAAAGGTAGCAATTCGATCCAACCTGCCATCCTTTTAGCCCAACCTCGATGAATAGACAAGTAATGGTCTATTCTGATGACACAACAGCCATGTCTTTCATCAACAAGAGGTGGGCAAGGGACCCAGAAAAAGCACCAGTGATGAATAAGATTTGCACCTTTCTGCATGCTTCCTCTCATCTAGCACAGACCACCATGCAGCTACACTATGTGTTACAAACCTCAACTCTCCCATGCTTCCAGACCACTACAAGTCAGATGCTTGCAGACTGCCTTAGAGAACGGTCTGCTTGTCCAAATACCAGAGAATTTTATGATTGAGATACAGGAATCTTCTTTCATTACCCAGATTTCAGCAAGGTTTAGCAAGTATAAATGGCGCTGCCCTTCGTAGTTGGTGCAAAAAAGGTGCCCCCCTTTAAGTCTGTGTCAAAAAAGGTGCCTCCTTGACCTTCAGAATCTGTGCAAAAAAAGATGACCCCCCCTTCAGAGTCTGTGCAAAAACAGGTGACCCCCCCTTCAGAGTCTGTGCAAAAAAAGATGGCCCCCCCTGAAAATTCTCCTCTCCCCCCCCAGAGGTTAATAATGAACAGTCCCTTAATGGTGGGAATTCTATTTGAGATCTACACTCATTAGACCTGAGAGCTAGTTACTGATTGAAATGTTCCCGGTTGGTTGAAATCAGTGTTTCGTTCCACTACCAGGTGGATGAAAACAAGGTATGTACATGTGTGCCGTAGGCGTACAATTCACAGTTGTGATATAGAACTTGCCATTGTCCTTTTATTGCACACCTATCTGTTGGAAAATTATATAATAACATTTACAATTAGATTATTGTAGAACAAACCCATCTCGTTTAGTCTGAATGAGCCAATATAAATGTGAAAATTGGGATATATGTGGAATATAAATTAGAAGGATTAAAATAGACCTGTCAGTATAATTAGGTCACTAAGTCAGGGAGACTTAGTAGTGGAGTGTAGGCACCGTGGATTCTGACAACTCCCGTTCCACGTGATCACACACGTCACATCCGCCGACATGCGCAGTGGAATGATCTATATGAATCACGTGTCAGACTTCTCACAATCTGCCTGGGTCGCCAGCGTGTAGCTAAATAATGACACTATGCCACCCTCTCAGTCAACAGTCATTCAAATTTATCTTTTCCCTCAGAATCTATTCTCTCGCCCACTCGATGAACAATGATCGAAGCCGGTTACGTCACCAGATTTATTCCCTCCCTAATCTCATGCGATGTACGATTTAGCAATTGCAGCCCCAGAGAATCAAGGGTTTATGGTCCATGATCGACGGTCTCTATTTTTGTGAAAAAGTGAAAGAGTGATTTTTTGACAGAGCTTTCAAAATTTGTAGCTCTGCCTGTCTTTCCAGTGTGATTTACAAGGATAGATGTTCCCTGGTGGCTGCCATGAGTGTCGCCTGGTCCTATGGCGCGCGTCGCCATGACGACTGCGTGATAAATGCGCACGCCAAGATGCGCACAAAGATAGAGACCGGAAATGAAAGATTAGCAATGACAATGGACCTGTTTTGCGGATGTTGAAACTGACTTTGGAGGTGCATCGCTCATTATGTTCCCTAGAGGGTGGGATTAAAAGGTTTTCTATCGAGTGTTAGATGAACTTGAGTTTTTGGTTGAAACCTCTATCATGATGATAAGATACAGATATTCGTGAGTTTTGCTCTGTGTGAAGCAAGCCATTGATATCGCATAAATACAGGGTTGTGTGGAATCTGCGTTTTAGTTTAGACACAATAAGTTCAATTTTAGACATGGTCATGACTAAATGAAATCAGTGAAAACGGCCTATCCTAAAAGTATGTTAAAAACTATAATGCTGTCGAAATTAGATCTAGAATGTTTTCTTACCGGATATTGCTCTTCTCAGAAAATCCTCGGAGATCTTGGGAGAGGAAATTAACTTTAATCTTTTCAACATATTCTTCATTTAAGCTATTACAGTGTTTGTAATTAGAGCATTGAAAAAGCTATTGATGACCATAAACTGTCCTTTTATGTGACAAAGGTTCCCTTTTCTAACGTCTCATCAAGTTTGGGAGTTTGGGATATCGATTCAGCTCCAGATTATTCTAATTTCAAACTTCAAATCGCAAACATCGGTCCCAATTAAGATTAAATTGAAATCCCTTGTACACAAGAATCGATATCATTCACTAAAGTATTTGAATTTTCAAGTAGGTATTCATAAAATATAATGTAGCACACTACCCAATCCAAATGGGCTCCAAAGGGAATACAATCCATTTAAATGTTTGTATATAATTATGTAATCTAATGTGTATTTCCCGATATCTTATTCACATTTCGTAGACAGAATCATTTCGTAGACAGAATCATCGTTTCTTTGGTACTTGTACCATATTCATATAGATATATATAGATCATCTTGGGATTAATTTGTTATTGGGTTTATTTTCAAATGTAAAGGAATTATGGCAAACAAGTAATAGGTCTGAGTCCTCTGAGTGCAGAGTTTGCCTCGACAATCATCCTTTAAGAGAAACTTTAAGAACAAAGGAGGAGAGGAAGCTTCGGTCAGGGATCAGCCATTTGTTCTTCTGCTGGTGGCCCCCGAAATAGCTGCTATTGAAGGAAAGCCGATACGCAACTGGTGAGACATTAATGAGGCGGAGAAACTTTCATGGTTCAAACCGGAACTAACTAGTACCTCCCTGACAAGCTAATGCGTAGAAAAACGACTTGTTGCCTGAAATGGCCCGTGCTTACAAGGTTCATTTAAACATCTTATTGTCCCAGGTCTCTAAGCAAATGATAAAAATTAGATTCGGTAGTTTCACTCATTAAAGTTCAAACACCTCTCTCTACAAGCTCCTTTTGAGAAAGTCAGTTTGAATGAGGAAACCCATTTCATTTGTAACATTGCTATCTATCGCGGTGCCCACGTTTAATCAAAGCAGTTGTAAGAAGACCATCCATCCCAGATAAAATCTAACCCCGCAATCAAAACCCATACATTCCAATACAAGTGGTTTCAGATATTGGTAATTTATGGTACAGTTATGGAGCATACGTCCAGACGACGATAAGGCCCAAGTGGCGTGGAGTCAAAGTTCATCGGACTGTCCATTTCCTGGCTGTTCACCATCTGTCCACCCACGTGCGTTTGACCAGCTCACCTATGCTCACCCAGATCTGACCTCTTTGAGTAACTCCAGCAGCCCCTGAGGTCAATGTTTTGACCTTTTGCCGGACATTTATCGCTGAGGTCGTCACTCGCTGGCCACAGTAATATGGCGAGAGCGATGATAAACTTCAGAATGTCGGCCGTACCCATTACAGTTATCGTATCATCGCGAGGGGAACGGCTGGATCGAAATCTCATTTCAGAAGGTATTCCTTCTCGTTCTATTTTCATTGGACTGTCATTCCTGTCATCGAAGACTTGTAGATGTTGGTGTGGACGGGTCGTGCCCACTTCTGGAGTGTGTCATCGTGGAGACGGGAATAGCCATGCCTGGAGCCAACTTCCATCTATCTCTGAGCAACGGTGACGATTTGTCTGATAATATAAACCGGGTTACCTGATAAAATAGGTAAACGAAGAGTGAACGTAGCGTCACTGCACTTAGTGATCCCCAAACTTGCGATTTGTTTTACATGTCTTTAACAAGTGGAATCACAATTAGGGACTCCCATAGAATCCAGTATCAAGCTAGGCCTCCAAAACTATAGAATGCTTTGAAGTGATTCAATACTGCAATTCCAAAATAAAAAGACACAGTAATGAGTAAGCGAAATTACATTAAATTTATACCGTACGTCTGGAGAATGATTTAGCGTGTTTTCTTGTAAGTCCGATCAGTGATACACAATAAATATATTTTTTTTATATATAGCGAAATTACATTAAATTTATACCGTACGTCTGGAGAATGATTTAGCGTGTTTTCTTGTAAGTCCGATCAGTGATACACAATAAATATATTTTTTTTATATATAGCGAAATTACATTAAATTTATACCGTACGTCTGGGGAATGATTTAACTTGTTTTCTTGTAAGTCCGATCAGTGATACACAATATATATATTTTTTATAAATAGTTTCCCACTTTTCGGTGCTCTACCTACGGGAACTTCGAGATAAGAAACGCGATTTTTATGCATATTTGGTGGACCAAATACGCATGAAACATCTGTTCATACACTGACCATTCCTTCTGTTTTACTGTGGGTAAACGATGATAAAGAATCGGTCCGATTAAGTTGCTACTATCGATGCCATTCACTTGGTGTGATTTTTCGGTTTCCTCCCTTTCAATACACTGCGCTCAATTGCTGTTTGAAGTCTCTGATTTGTCAAAAGCTATTATGTCTTATATCCAGTTACCTGTGATAATTGCCACTCAATCACAATGTATAAATACAAAAGATTGCTCTGTGAGCAACAACAAACGCAACAACTGATAATCCCTCCTAAATCCAAGAACAACATGTCACTAGTTGAGAGAAAGGTGATGGGACCCTATTGTAGCCTGTATGGAGGGAAGTGTCAGAAAATCAAACTCAAGTCTTAACCACTGATGTCAGATGTACATCAGGTGAAAACAGTTCAACACAAAGCCTATGCAACTGATGACGCAACAGCCTCGGTATCACAGTGGGATTCCCACCATCTATGAAGCCTAAGGGGACAATCCTTAGATGAATCAAATTGTTCCTTAACAGCAGGACCACCCAAAGTTAATTTCCTTTCACCAATTTGGCCTAATTTTCTCCGCATCCTCTGACGTTCCCTATTCAAGCGATGTTTATGCCTTGATTCAATGCACGAAGTTCGGTCCATTGTCCAACCACTCTTCAGTTGAACCACTTCGAGGGAAGCAATTTAGTTCCCATTTTTGGATAGTTTTAGAGGGCACTTGTATGTACACTTACTCCTTTTCCATACTAACATTTACCTTGCAAATACAGAGGTTACAGTGATGATAAAATCAGGAATAGGTGGATCCCCAGGCGGATTCTCATGACTCGACCTCGAGGAATTACCGTGCCACAGCTGGAGCCTCATATTTTATGTAGAAATATCAAATATTTGTTGGTATCAATTCGGATATTAAAAATCTACCTTTCGAAAGTATATTGTTCACAAGCTGTACGGGAATGGACACTTTAAACTGAGTTGTCTGGTATGTGTCTGTGTGTACACACATGTACTTCTAAATGGTGTGTTTGCTATTGGAGTGCGACTTAAATTACCCTTTCTTCTCCTATCTACCACACTTTAATCACTCGTATTTCTACGGTCTTCGTATATCTTCGTATAATTATATCCATTTGCAAAGGTCTTTTTTCTACTGCATCTATCCCCACATTTTAAAGCTTATAAGTGAAACCATCGCAACAAAGATTTTCGGTGGGCCACCGAAATATCGATGTGGATTTTTATAAAGTCCTGCAGCAAAAACAATAGAATAAAATCCTCCACGCATTTGGTCAAATGACTTTCAACTGGGTAGGAAAAGAATGGAATAAAAATGAGAAAATCTTTAGTTTTTGACCAATGTTAATTAGCTGAGAATGTAGTTTTAACAAGAGAATATATCTGCTTCTACAGTTACCCTGGTCCTGGGTTTGACCATAAAGTGCCTATCTATCCCGTTTTCTCTTCTCTCTCTCCCTTCTTCTCTATCTCTATTTCCTGGGTAAGAGCATAAACTGCCTCCCTTTCAGCTCTCCCGCCCTTAATATAACCATCTAAAATGTGTTGATAAGGGCGTAAAGCAACCAATCTCACTCACTCACTCTACAGTTACCCCCATATTAATCTTTCCTTCCAGAGCACCTTCGACTAATATATATGTTATATAATACTTCTCACGGTCTTTCCTACTCACTGTCGTATATTTCCTTCGCACTTCATCCAAATACAGTCAGGTCCAGAGGGCCACTTTCCTCGATTCCACATCAGGCGATAAGCTTAACCACAAGGCTAAGACTAAGGCTAAAAGCGTTAATAACCCCTAAAACTTAGGGGTCCAAAACTGCCTTCTGAACCTGACTGAATGGAAGTCTTAAGTATTCAAAAATATCTATGTGCTTTACATAATTTAATATTGTAGATTTCTTTACAAGGATAAGTAATGAAGCAAGATGTACTCTTCTATAATCCAACACGATCTACCTTCCATTTCCTTTACGACATTGAATACCTTAAAAGGAACCCCCAAATGTTTCATATAACCATATCTCATTTAAAATATTTCAGAGACCAGATCAAATATTGGTACCGAAATATTCTCGTGAGAAACTTTTTGGGCAGCGTACAACCAAAGAATATTTAATTTAAATCGAACTATCATGTGTATCGTTGGTCGTCCAATCACACGTATTCTCTCATACAATGTAGTTTCTCGTAAGTACTACTGCAGCGTCATCTCCATTCTTTCCTCGTGGACTGATTCCACCAGTTTTCATGGAATTCTATCAATTTGATCACTGGCCTACCAATTGATCGATCAGGCATAACCTTGTATTTTTATGATGTTGTTTGGGGCCATTTATCGATGCTCTCAGAGTAACAACTTGATCAAAGATCTAAACTTTCCTGCCTCAGGCTTTGCTCAGAGTTCTTTTATTTGTGACAGCACAATTATAACTGAGCTCATGCAGACCCAGTAGTATGGGGTTAGATAAAAATTATCCCAATCTAGCTGGCACGATCTCCGGAAACATTGGTCATGATGAAGTAGCAAAGCGCCAGCCTCAAGGGCATATGAACAAGCCTCACTCTTAGTTCAAGTTGAATAGGATACCCAAAGGTCAACCAAGACAGAAGCTCAGGTTCACCTCAAGCTTCCGGTCAGAGAAGACAATGTCTGGGTCAGCCTTTTAGGCAATGGGAGGTCATCATTAGTGACAAAAGGTGAGAAATGCTAATCATTCGACGTCATTGCAGTCACAGAATGACTGTGCACATCAACTTAATCCTTGCTCCGAGATCAATGCACCTCGGCCCTGCGGGTCGTCCATTTTGCAATAACCTTTTTGACCTTGGTCGGCCATGTGCTGGAGACGAAACACACGCACTCGGTTAATCTGATCTAGGTGGGTCTTTGTGCGTAAGGGTGTATGAATCTGGGAGAACTCAGGATGATCCATACCTAATATTAGAGTCATCGTCTTGGGAAGATGCCCACTTTGATTTGATAATTCACTTTCTGTATGGATGGACCCTAAATAGTGCATGTGTGGGGAACTCAGGTCACCAATCCATATATCGATACACAGCTACACAAACAACTGTGAAAAAAGGACGGGACACACTAAGCCGACCAACCGACCGACTTCAAATTCGGTTGAAAATCGGTCAGAAATCAGCTCAGCACAATATCAACTCAGCTCAGCTCAAAATCGGTCAGAAATCGCCTCAGTCAAACTCACCTACATTTGGTCAATCGACAGAGTTTACCCCTAAATCCGACAGTCAATCGACTTAGTGTGTTTTGTGCTTAACTGGTTACATAGGAAAGATTTTAAATTTTATTTTGGAAAATGTTATTCAATTCCTTACATCATTATGTGTTATTACCGTTGCCACCCGGATTCTTCTTTTACATCCTACTGGAAAATCAGGTGACAAAATGTCCCTTTGTATATTGGACATTTTGCTGTAGTTCATCCACACAAAGGGTGTGCTTATTACAAAAAAACGGACACTGTGTAAATGGGTGAGGCCTGATACAGCCAAGAGCTAGGCCTGCCTTGTGACAGAGCATTCACGCAGTATTCACAATCGCATCATTCAGACAAGCTGCTTCTGGCCCTGGAGGACGGGCTGGAGCGCGAAGAAAAACCAAACAAATTTACCTTCCATTACTTCCAGTGTGCCAACTGCGCCTCTGGATTAATTGCAAATCTCGCGAACTGTCGATTGGATGCGTGGAGGGGCGAGATCTAGCCTGCCAGTAGGACCCAGAGGAACTTCTTAGGTCTCGTGGTAGGTCTCGTCCCACGCGAGACTTCCGCAGTGACCAGAGGCAAATTGGCCACAAATAGGGACGTTTATCTGTAACAAATGGAAACAATTTATTGTGAAATGGGGTGTGTCTCTCGTCCACACTCTCCACAGAATGATACATGTCGGCCAATTGAAAGCTTTCTAACCAAAAGATATTTGCATGCGCTTTGTAAACATGAAAAACTAAGGTTCCCTTCATCGTTTTTCCATGAGAACAATTTATGTTATCGTACATGCGTTCAGGCCAATGCTCTACTGAAATACAATAATTGATAGGTTTGCTTTCGCAATTATCCTCAGTGGAACAACTTAATATTATGTCCTCCTTACAATTAGGAAATAGCTTCAGTCTGAATATGTATTCAATGCCACCGGTTTAAATTTGAACAGCTTAATCATGTTGATCAGTGAGAAGATGAAGCTTCATGACAAGCCATGAGATGAATTTTCTTCCTATCCATATGTACTGAAAGCAATCTTTATAGCAGATGCACAGGCACGACCAGCATATCAACAGTGATCACATCGCCATGGCCAAGAGCGGAAAATCGCCCTAGAATTGGGTCTCCGTATTTGCCTTCGATCCGTGTATGCTATCCGATTTAGAATATTCTGCCCATAAATAATATTGCAAACATTGTAAACAAACAATTTTACATGGGAGAAAAATGACCACATTAATATTCTTGATTTAATGATGATTATTGAAATTGGCATTGCAAACATAGAAGAACAGTCTATTCCTCATTTGGCTAGCCCTCAGTCAACTAATATGATCTTCAAAGTTTTGGCGCAATTAATAGCTGCATACATAATTGGCCAATGAAGAGAAGTGCTCTCCCCTACCCCTTTCCTCTTTCTCTGTCTCTTTCTCTTCATCTGATATCAGTGTCAATAGGACAAGTTATATCAGAAGCAATCTAATATCGAAACATAACCTAAAACAGAGACAGAGTTTGAAGTGACCTCTCGCTGAAATCAAGGTCGGAGCAAGGTCAGAGGTCGTGGTTGTAGGCAGTGTCCTGGTGCTAAGGGACAGGGATACTAGCCAACAGAGTTTGATAGTGTTGGTCAATGTTTGCTGAAAGGCCCAAGGTCATAGACAATGAGCTCAAGGTCACAGGGGATTCTGGCCCGGGGGCGACCATCACCTGCTTGCCATGACAACCGGCTGACCCCCGATGACCAGTGCCACTCATCTAATAATGGACACGCCCATATGGCACATTTTGCTTATTTCACAAGACCGTCGGTCATGGTTCCAATGAGGAACTTTGTAGGTCCATCCATAATTCATAAAAAGGGAAATCATTTCATCTCTCACCAATCCCTGTCCATCTCATGGGAAGAGAAGAATTAAACGTGTGTCAGGAAATCTTACATAAAGTTCATAAAAGTCTGAACTTTACCAGACTAACATTGTGTGATTAGTAGTGGACTTTCAACCTTTGAAAATTAGTCAAATCGGTCAGACATTTACGTTCTTTTAAAATAATTATACTTCTATAGTTGATATTCTATGTTTGTGCAGATTGCTGTTTAAACCATGTTGTCCAACAATAATATCAAAATGTCATCGGAAATGCTGCATGACGTATTTATTCACCCGCCAAAAGGATGCATACATTTATGACTAAGATTACAACATGCAAATCCACCCTTCAAGAAATGGGAAAGCTTGGTCCAAACCTTAGCTGTTGGTAATTGAAGATAGTTGAGAACGCGTTCAGTGAGAGCATTGCCACGTGCATTGCCAATTTCAACCACCGCCACTAAAATCAGCTGGCGTCTGCCTAAACGCTGGAAAACATGGCTTTGTATAGAACCAGTTAACTCTAAGATGACAACCGTTAGTGTCATCGTGACTTAATGGGCTGGGTGTGTTGAGTCAATAATGTTAAGCATCCTGAGGTGTCATATGGCTGCAGGAGCAGTCCCCAATTGTAGGCAAGCCTAAGCAAACGTAAACTGAGATTTACTTGTAATAGTACTCTTCAAAAGGACTTCTTCAAATGGAGTTTAATCACTATGTTTAATATTATGATATTCACAGACATTCTTTCTTAAATTTTCCCAACAGAAATATGAGATCTCTTGCAAAAGGTTCTTCAGAAGAATAATGATGCTTAGGGTAATTGTCAGGCCTGCTTTGGAAATTGTCCAACTTTGAAACAGGTGTACAGATGGTTGGAAGCATTTTGCCATAAGACTGCATCAGAGATTTTAGTGGCCACGTGCTGTGTGATACACACTATTAGGGGGACTTAGTTGAAGGGGACAATCTCCAGGACTAATTCTCGCGAGTAGGGTGGTGGGGAGAAGAAGCACAAGGGGTTGGTGGAAAACATTAAATACGCCATCTTCACACAATAAGTGCGAGGTAGACCGTGAAACATCAGGAGCATTTTGCTTCTCAACGGAGGACACACAGACAGACAATAAGTCCTTTTTGTGTGCGCACGCAATCTGTTTGTTTTGGGCATGCGCGATTGATACCGACGGCAAACATTGCCCGGGCGCGTGTGGCCTCTACTATAACGCGGGACAGAGAAAGGGGGAAATAATTCGCCAAATACTGAATGGACAACTTGTGCAAACACTCAGACGAGTACTGGGATAATTTGCAATGTTCACGGATCGCTGCTATTGAGTTTCCCTTGTCATCATTGGGACCCTCGACGATGAAGTGCGTCCATAAGCACTTAATCTTTGCAGGTAGAGAGGCAAAAGATTCGACTAATCGAGCTTCGCAGTGAGACAAAACAAGTAAATGTTTCCGTTTGCCCACCAGATTATGTCCTCTCTGAATGGGTCAACAGATACTGTCAAACAATACCTGCCATTGATGGCTCAGTCAATAAATTGTAAATGATATTTCACCACTCAACTTGGCAACTGTCATAATAATCATAAATACAAAATCATAATTCTAATAATTCTATAGAATCATCGTTGTATAAAAGACATTTTAAACTAGAAATATGATGACAAATGTATATATATATATATGAATAGTTTGATAATATCATAGAGCTTACATAGCCTACTTGTAGTTTTCAAAATGCGAGTCTGTCGTCTATAATGATACCTAGGCTGCCTACACTCTGTCATAAATCGACTTTGATTGGTTCAGTTAGCAAGGAAGACCAAGCTATCGGGACAAAACACAGCTAGGTCCCATGCCCAATAGTCCTAGGCTTACATATTTATGTTCCAGGGTCCATGTCCTTCCAGAATGATTTTGTTCGATATTCAGTTGATCGGGCACGATGAGAAACGCTCGGGAGGTTTAGTGACGGATTGACAGTGAAAGAAATGCATTGGTTTCGTGTCACGGGAAGGGTTAACACAGAGCTTATAAAGAAAACATGAGTCGTATTAGAGGTGCCTACTGGACATGAGGCCTTCCCAGAAGCAATCAACGCTAGTGAATATTTTATGGTACACTCTTCAAGGCTCCGACATACATACATGAACATACACTTATAGATCGTATAAGTATGCATGAATTAGTATAACATCATGCATGAATTCTTTGATCGTCTGATCAATGCTTGTGAGGGATGTGCATGGATGTGTGAAGACATAGGCCTATGTATACATGTGATGCATTGATATATGCTGTAAAAATATGATATGAAGTAAGAGATGATACTATTAGATGTGATTAATATGAATGCTTGTCCGTGTCAGTATTACAATATGTATGTCTATAACTCGAAGTGATAATTAAACATGTACATATCGACCTACGCGTTTTTAAGTTTATTACCATCAGAAACCGTCTGGAAACCATGCACCAGAACTCTCCATGTGCACGTTTAAAGCTGCATTACTTTTCCTATACGCATCCGAAAGTCATTAATTCTGACCAACATGTTGAAAGGTTTGCATCCTGTTGTTTATGCTACAGTGCTTCATGACAGTCCACATTTATATTTCGGCGGTCCGCCGAAATCCTTTTAGCTGCGATGGTTTCCCTTGTTATTGCTCACCGGCGCTCGTTTTCTTTCGGTTGATTCAACTTCAAATTCTTGTTTAAACATATAACAGCAGCAAAATATTAATAAATTCATTCTTATATATAGGTCAAACAGTGAGTAAGTAAATAAGGTACGTTTGTGATGTATAATGGTTGAGAATGCAGTTCTTATCACCATTGGAATGTAAAAATGATTCAATGTTTTAGTGCCAGATAAGAATGGTATGTCAGTGATTGGACGCCTACTGCGCTAGTGGTTTCATGGCCCTGAATGGCATTTTGCGGTTTGGAGCGAAAGGCTTTCCCTCAGTTTCAAGGTACTGTCTCAAATCTGAGCCTAGACTACTGGAGACAGGCAACATCATTTCAAAACTCAACTTACCACCTGATATTCCGATGGGGCATCATCGTCATGCTTAGCTAAGAGTAGTTTGAATGTTGAGCGAGTAAATTGTCATCACTTTCTATTTCATTTAAGAATATATAGATATATAAATTCCAGGTCCCCTTTGTCTTCCCACGGGAACCTCATTTTTTATATTGGACAGAAATGTTTCACCTATGGATTTTCATTTAAGTTATAATGATATAAATGGAACCCAGTCAAATTTGTGATTGGATGTCTGTAAATCCAATGGAATATTCCAGTTTGTGACCTCCAAATTGGCATGGCTTTACCACATATCTCCCTTATCTCATATGTTTTTATTATGCCATCAAGCCTTACGACAAACCACCGGCCCCTAGTGACCAGGTCTCTTCAGTATTTATCCATTCATACCCCATGCACGTCAAAGCGCCTTGCCCATTACAGAGAATAACTCGGTAATATCAACTCAATAAACCTAATTCTCCATGCAGTTTTTTTTATTTATCCATCACTCGCACAGGCTACTGTACTAGATGTTCCCCGCTACATGGCACTTGTCCCTGTGTACGAATATTCTCCGAGGTGTGCATATTCGCGACACACCGCCGCTGAAGGGGACGCTGCTAATTTGCATACTGATAGTGTCAGAACAAGGTTTTTGGCCTTGGACTCGGACGCTCGAATGCAGAGGCACATCCCGTATGACCCGGCGGGCACAGAAGGCTTGTGATGCAATTTTGCCGCGGCCTCTTCTGTGGCGAACGTGTCGCGCAAACAGCTTCCTAAATCGATTTGGACCCGAAATTGAAAATGGAGACTTGGGCTAGTCGGGGAGGGATGACTTTTAAACGCCGGAAGCTGGCTTGGCCCTAACCTCCTTATGAGGCTGCTTTGGCTCATGGGAAGGTTTGGACCTGTGCAGGCACATCAGAAAAGCTTGTTAGATTAATGGATACAGTAAAGAGCACTGGCTGGAAGGTAAAGCCAAGCTGGCAGACTCTTCCCCTAAGGTCTGTTTTGATAGATAGAGCCTTTAAATTTTTCCGTTTGATATTCATTTCGGAACAAAAAAGGAAAATTCGCTAGTGTCATCATGCAACGTTCGGACATTCATTTCAAAACCTAATTGGACACATTAAATGCTTAATTAGTTTCCTATCCGCAATGTCAAGACTTTGGCACTTTCATTTAAATGGTTACTATTAAAGAGCGGCTCAAACTACACTCTCAACGATTGCTTTGTTTTGACATTGAAGTTGATGGCTAGACCCTAGCATCTACCCATGCCGTGTAGTAGGGAATATGCCCGATGTGTTCCCCACTTTCCATATACTACTTACGTAAAGCTGACCGCTGCGTTATGTACACCTAGCAATATTTAGACTTAGGATACTAACGATTTACCTTGCGAATGGTCTCTCTTGCCAGTATGTATACAATTATGAGGGAATGGATTGATGAAAGTCTGCAAAATACATTAGCAGCCATTGATGCCCCCATACATATAGATCTACTCAATGGGATCCCATTAAGCCAACAGTTGATTCCCTGGACGTTGGACAATTCGTATTATTGGGAAAGTCATCAAATTTGTATCTCATTACAACTAACATATATTACCGTTACCAAGGATAAACATTCTTATGACGGAAAAACAACACACTCGTGTTTTTTTAACAGGTCACCCCATAACCATCTCTCGTTGAGTTCTATCTTATTCTTAGCATGTTGAAGAAAGCGAATTCATGGAAAAACAAATAAGTATCCACTCTAACCATTAAGGTCACACTATACTCTATTGACCTATTAAAAGGTTTAAATGGCAAAACATGCAAATATACAAGAAAGGACGATTTGGGAAAATGTGACAGTGAAGAAGAGTGATAAAATGATTTCAATTGCTATAACTTAAGGCCCATTCACATTAACACGACCAGCCGGCCGTTCCGTGCCGGCTGTAATACTTTAACATTGTGTATTTTGCCGTGCGGCAGCCGCACACCAATCGGCCGTTGTAATGTGAATGGGCCTTTAGCTGACCATCACCACCTGTGGGGTGTTTGGGGATGATGGATCCCTGCCTTGTTCTGAGACCATGACATCTCTCAGGACTCCTTGTGACCATGGAGTGTGTCCATGTCCAGCCAGCCATGGATGCTGAGTGCTGACCAGAGACCCATTAATGTCCACCATACAACTCTATATGGTCACCCCATGTACTTTCCCATACCTCCTGCATGGAACGAGCCAAGATTGTAACCAATGGAGATATCACCCTTGGCTTTTCCTCTTACGACAAAAGTACCTTCTTGCTCATGCAATACTTAATTAAAATAGTTCAGCCCTAAATCTATCGTAATTTCTTATCCTTATAGATTTGATTCTCATGAAAGCTTTCTTCTTTAATGATGGAGTAAACATTATTCAAATAATTTAAGAAGTTTCCAAATATAGAACGAAAGACCTAGCCTTCCAAAACAATAGGACATTTACTCAAAACTTAAATTTGACTTGCAAGTTCAGGACAAAATAACCAAAGGGACAGCTGGTCTGAAAAGTGGCAACCATAAGTTAGAGTCATGCTTTATTGACGTGACCTGGGACGAAAGAGCCTTCCATGCATCTCATGGAAGGATCTTTATGTCCCGTCCGCTTTCTGTATGGGCCTATACTTTATTTGAGTGCAGCCATTGAAGACATTTATCCTGGAAATACCACCTTCGACCAATAACTAGCATGGGTACGTTGCCGTGAATCATCACTAAAAGGACTGACGCCCTGTCGTAATCCTTTAATTGGTCGAAGGACAACGTAAAATTGTTTTATTAGACCGTTTGGTAACGTCATAATACTGAGAAGGGAGCTAGGAGTTGCCAAGGTAGCAGTAAAACATCATAAAACATCATGGAAAGAGGATAAAGTCAGAACATGTGCTGTCACCCTGCCTCCATCCTGCCCCGGGTTATGACTACCGTGGGTAGCTTGACTTACCGCCCATCACACCTTAGCCAAGGCCAATGGATCGTTGTGCAACTTTTTTCTGGCTTAATTTCTCCGGATGACCAACAGTTCCAGTTTTGTGGAAGCACTACACATTATCCCGTGAAGATGTCTGCGTTATAATATAAGTTTGTGTCTGAGTCGAGTTTAAATAATTGTATTCAGTAAAAAGCATTAGGCCTACATTATGTTACATGCTATTCTCTGCTGATATGCCATTGTGGAACTTTGTCAATAAAATTTATCAAAAAAAAATTATTGCGTTATTCCTGAGTTATATACATGTACCTATATATATGGCTTTGCGTTTTGTTTTACTATTGCGTTGAGGACTCGTATGGTCAAGAGTGCGAATAATTTATTTCTCCACCTGTTTCTTCTATAGGCATGCAATATGTATTGGTGATTTGTGAGAGTTCATCTATGTTTTTCTTTAACTAACAAGCAGTATGTCAAAACAAAATAACAAATTACGGACGACTTAACTTCTCTAGCAAACGTCAATAAGGTACCATTTATAGGACAATCTAACGCCTCTGCATTATGCCTTCGATGGTAGAACCAACGAGAGTGGAAGAAGTGTGAGTATAATCTCGTTGGTAGAACATCATATGTGATATGGAAATATTAACACAATCATGGCTACCAGCAAGCATTCCTCCAGCTCAGAGCGTTGGTTCTATATTAGCGACTATATCACTAGTGAACTATAGGGTCAGGCTAGTTGTATATTATTGGTAACTTTGGTATCTAGCTTGCTCAGGTCGCTGAATGGCTGAGTTCATTTTATGATAGTGACGATGGCGCGATGCCTCAGTTTTTCCCTCCAGAGGGATTTCATCGCCTGCCTGGCTAGCGAACCACTAACTTGGTCTTGTTGCCCTGTTCATTGACTTCTCCATGAGATGTGCTCCAAACTGGCTCTCTAGATGCATTATGGATCAACTCACGCGAGGGTGTGAACTGTTCTCGCGAGATGTGCACCAAGTTCCGGTCAGCGCGGGCCGAAAGTGTCATTGTGTCTGCCATGATGGATGTCACCATAGTAACCGAGTTGGCTACTTGCCTGGGCCGATTTGTGCGGGGGGCAGGAGGGCAGGCCACCTCCAGGGTTAGCGTTCTGGAGTACCCGCCGGGATGGTGATACTCCCTGACCCCAGAGCTAAAATTTACGACATCGGTACGCGACCATCTCGCCCGAGAGCAGACGATCAAAGGAAGCCTCGCGCCATTTTGGAAATGGCGGGAAATGCGGCGGCGTGACCTTGCGATCTCTCGCGCCGGCGTAGAATTGATGATTCTAGCGATGGCGCGTCATAAGAGTGATCGTCTGCTTGGAGGGCACGGTGGTGGGATCACTGGAGGATTCCAGTATCCAACTCTCATGAGGAAGTGACCCGACTCGAGAGCCTTTTGCTGGCACGGTGCGTGTTTGGGTGATGATAATGACGGCCTGTCCCAGGTGAGTGGCCATCAGACCTCGGCGCTTTGTTGAACCGCTCACCTCTCAGGCTAGAGCAGTTCGACTTGCTCGCTATGGTCGTGTTGGTGGCGTTATCTCTACGGCACCGGGCCTCGCGCAGCTCACAACCTTCAGGGTAGGCCAGGCCCACCCTGCCATACATCATTCCCTGCGGGCGTTCTCCTGGGGCTTCAAGTCAGCCCCTTGTGTCACCCCCATACCTCTCACTCTTGTAGACTGCGGTACATCTGCAGGGACCTTTATGCATCATCCATCCCGGAGCAACACCCCCTGCAAATACCCCTCCATCACCCTCCTCATCTCACCTCCTGGACTCTAGTCATTGATCCAACAGAGGGACATGCGACCCGAGGTGACCGAGGGCCGAAGTTCAGGGGTCATTTCTTGAATGTCATTTTGGGGGGAGCCACTTGATGACCAACTGCAGTGGTCGGCCGATAGGCTCAAAACTGGTTTCTATTGGGATCTATGGGGATCAAATGCTTGCCGTTTGGTTTCTCTTGGATGGTCAGTGTAATTGGTCCAGGGATAGACTTACCAAGGGCGTTCAGAACCGTTTTTCAATCAAATGGCTCTCTTTTTCAGACTTTATATAAATGTTGAATCTTTTATTCACATCATATTTACCCAGCAGTTTTAGCTATACGTATTCACGAGTCTATTCAAGGTCTATTCCATACCAAACGCTCAAGTTCTGTTTGGTGTACGAAGAGGGAACAGTGATTATAATGAATTATGATTCAGAAAAGGTCCATGAATTTCCACAAATGCATGGATTTTTATCCACGTTAAATCCATGAATCTCGACAAGCTAATGTTTAATGGATGCCCATCGGTAAGATTAATTCTACCAAGAACAAACTAAAAATATTAAATATGTCGGTAAGTATATGGCCTAAATTGACTTAAGGCGTCCTATTCAGCGGACAATGTTTAGTGTACATATATGTCAGTTTCCTGCTGTTCAACTAACGCCAGAAATAATAGGTTAATGAACGTTTACATCGATAATATCGTCGAAAACACGAGAGAAACCTTATCCTACTTTCCATGTACTACTTACACAGATATGCCCTGGACCGACCGAGACGCAGACCTAGTCATATATTGGCCAGCAGGCAGAACTATAAAACAGAAACCATATAATCTAGTCAATAAAGATAATCTGGAATAATTGCACGGAAATGCTAAACTACATTTGCACCATGGTATGGTATACATTGTAAACAAAAAGAACTAGGCTTATAGTTTGTTTGTGCAACAAGGTGCGGTCCTATCATTCGCTACTCTGATCTCTGCTAGAAGTTCATTAAATGGTGTCAGAGTAAAGAAAACTAATAAGTTCTGCTTTATCTATAATTATACATACATTGCATGGTGCAAACTTACCATGCATTGCTTCATGCATTCTCAGTCCTACAGGATCTACATCACCACGGCCATGCAATGCCACTGCCATCATACACCATTATACACCACCACCGCCACCATCGCCACCACCTAGAGCAAATCGTTAAACTTTCACCATTCCCATTATCTACGGTTCTTCTTGGTACTGACATGCAATTTCAGCAGGCCCACCACAGGGGCCTGGAAAAGCCTCCGTCCAATCAACCACCACCGACCCTTTCCGCCTCCAGGGCGACTCCAGGCGTGACGACCAGCCGCTCGGGGCTCGGCCTCCTGGTAAGGAGTGCCCGCCCACCGGACCTCCAGGTGGGTGGGAGTGACAAGTCTGTGGCCACCCGGAACATACTCAAACCCTGGAGGAGGGGGTGGGGTGTCATTGGAAAGGGTGGCATCTACTAGGGAAGTAGATCAACGATTCCCCCAATGGGCTTCGGTAAACTGTTCTCATCGATCCTCACCACAAGTCTATCCTCTACATCATAATATTGGTAGATTACAGCCAGGATTCTATGTGCATCTTGATATTAGATAGTTCCCGATCAAACTGACATGCATTGCTTTGTGAGGCCCCTTCAGAAGAACAATAACTCTGAAAAGGTGATGTTTTATTTATGACATTAGGGACCTCAGTGCGTTGGCGCTTTAAGAGAAGTCAAACGCAGGATGTCTGACTTTCCACTAGATCCCATGAGGCCACCAAGTACCTGTACACAAAGAAAACACACTTCATTCATTCCGAATGTCCTGATGGTGCATCGATTGGTTCTTCAGTGTATGATTAATGCATGCTTGTCTTGTCTAGAAAGGGAGTGCGCCACTGCTACAAATTTAAAACTTAAATTTTATGCCTCCGTGGGAAACGGAGGGAATAGCACATGCAGTTGAATTTTAATGAAGTTTGAGGCGGTTCTGACCTATATTCTGCAGCGATTGCAGCCATGATCCAAATGGGGGGAAATAACACAAAAGTTTGTCTACAAATTGTGCACTAACTATTTCACTTGTCCGAGTTTGTTCTTTTTCCATTCTTTGTACTGCTTTATAACCACAGGGATAGATAGAGTCGGTTATGTATTGATTAATTGATTGATCCTTATTTCACTGAGTGGAAATCGATAACCCCTATCTGGACATTCCAGTATACTGTGTTTTCAAAAGAATAAATATGTATATCTGTGTTCATCAATCATAGTCGCAGTTATTCCTAATATCCATCCGTTATTCCCAACGTCTTCCCACCCCTCCGCTTCGCCCCCTGCTGCCCTTGATCATATGTTATCCCTCGGGGCTTGCTGACCAGTGCTCACCCTTTTGTGCATCTTCCACCAACTCGGCCACCTGAATACTGACCACCAACTGACCACCTACCTCGATAAAGGCCAGGCACCTGATGTGTTGTTTTAGCCTGAAGCTAGGGGAAGGCTTGGTGGGGGTGTTTCGTATACACCGTTCACTTGGAGGAGTGGTTGAATATCCTGATTTACATTTTTGATCGACCTACCTGTCTAGGCGACCAGCATTAGGGTGTGATAAAAATGGTCATCACAGTTCGGACGTTAACCCTTATGAGGGCAACTTCTGACCAGAAGACTAGACGCCGTAAGCTATGCATTTACATATCATATAAGATTCAATCACTGATATCTAGTTTAATCACGATGCTTTGTATACTATAGGAGATGCTATTTCGAAAACGATGCTCTGGGTATTTTCACACGTAATAGGCATCTATGCTCACAACAGAAATGAAAAGATAAAGTAATTGAAAATTAATTCAATAAGAAAGGATCTGATGCCCAGGCCTTTCTGAAGATAATATAAGGGGTCTGACGGTCATCAATCACCAATTGGGAAAGGGTGCTCACGGGCGTTTAGTCATTTGGAGAAATTCAAACTCCCTTCCACTGTATATGGTATATTAGATATTGCCAGATTAGTGTAATATTTTCTTTTCATCAAAAAGTTAATGAAACCTACAAACATAGTTTCAATTCATTCAAACGGATGTGATTTGTCGTTGCCCAAGAGGGCTCAATGTACCACTATTTACACAAGATCATACTGGAAAAACTGAATGGGAAAGTAATGATGTGACTTCTGTTCTGTTCGAATTCTGATAAATGCCCTCATATGGTAATTATACAAGTTGCACTGAATGAAGTCTACTTTCCACTGACTGTGGGAATGATATGAGAATGGTTCACCTCACGTTTTACATAAAACTATGCATTTTCACAATTTCAAAGAGTTGTAATGTATGCCATTCATATTCTGCAGAAGTGTTATACACCATATGATACCTTAATTAAAGTCGACTTGCCTAATGTAATAAGAATGTCGACTGGGAAATATAAGAAAGACGAATAAACTCTTGTCATTTCTCAGAGGTAATACTAGTATATAAATCTGTACATGTGCATGTATATACGGCATGAACTATAATATCATTTGTGGGTCAATTGCAGTAATCTGGGCCCTGTTGTATAAGCTAAGGAAAGTGATTTTTATGGCAATTCCTTCCCCTGTAGAAAGTGAAAAGAATCCTTCCTACGTGTGAAAACCCCAGCTGGTAGGAATAGCCTATACACTCAATTGTTATTCCAACCCATCGTAGGAAGGGGAAAATGTAGTTCTGAATTTCCACAGACAATTCCTTTCTTAGCTTATACAACAGGATCCCCACGATGATTCCACAGAGTATGCATACTTTCAAAATAGTTTTAAAGTATCATTTCGACGTTAGCCACTGACCATCAACCTATATACACATAGTATTCAAGGTTTGTTTTCTTACAAAGCCTCAGTTATTAACACACAAACTACTTACATAAAAACAACCCACATTTCCATTCATTAAAATTGTTTGTATAAATTTACACATGTATGCATCCCTTCTATCAACATTCATTTATCCAATTTGACTGTGAGAAGAACGATTAGAGGAGCAACGGCCTCTTTAAGATGTAAGTATATGTTGGTGGTATAATGGTATGAATCTACCTACTGTGATTGATGAGCTCAACTTCAGGTGGCCGGCAGGTGTAACTTCTAAGTATGTGTCAAGTCAAGCGGCACGTAACCGTGCTTTAACACTCGAATATACCTATATACATACACGCGTGCCTCTTGCATTTATTTTGCTATTAACTTGATCGGAAAACTATATAATTAACTATATGATTTATATACGAAGTAATGAGAGTAAATAATTGTCCATGGAGGCAGTATGAATGCAAATAGTCCCGAGTGGATGTTATTCTTTTTCATTTGACATGAGGTATTTTGTATTTGGAATTTCAAGAATCGTTTCAGCAAATAGTGTGTTCAGCCGAAAGCAGACGTGCATGGGCCACTGTCTATGATGCCTATAAGATCTCAATTTTTCACATTCCACTCTCAGTTTTTTTAATATATACCCTTCAGTATGGTTTTATAAAGCTGAAGCTTCCCAACAAATTGATACAGGGTGGTCCCTAGACCTATCCCCTCCCAGTTTTGCACCTGTGCGGCTCCCCTCCTAGATTCCTTGCCTAACATTCGGTGAAACATACCAGTCGAATGTGTCACCATACAATGCAATGCTTTTAACGGGCGGGAAGTCAATGTTGTATACATAGGTGTCAAGTGTAAGCAGTAAACATCCTAGGCAATAATGGATATGTTGCATTTTTTTTCTATATCGCTTCATCCTTTCTTTTAACAGGGGAAAGTCACAAAAACACCTTGGGTAATGTGCGTTGTATCAGAAGTTGGTTTTCTATCAACAACTATTTATAAGCAAAGGCTTAGTATCGTGCATGTATACAGACTTTCGCACAAGTTATTTTATACAATGAATGTTTGGCCTTACTGCAAGAATGACTCTATGAAGAGGCTACACCTTCGTGCCTTTTCAAATATTTATAATCAAGTTCTATCTGTTCCACCTGTTATATCAATCAATTTTTGACATTTCCCTTTCTCGTTGTGGTAGAATACTTTTTTGTGGTGAGGGCTTATAATAGTCAACGTTGTGGTCAATTACTTGGTGCTCTCAAATAAGCAAAATAAACATTCCCTCCTTAAAACCCACGGACTTGGCACTGGGAACATTGTCTTCTACAGCTGTCTCTCCCATGGCATAAACTTTTCTTTCCAAGCCATTGCTCGGGGTGACATACCTCGGTTTCTGTGTATGGAGTCTTATGGGTCTTGGGGGATTTCGCCCTGCAGGCGTAGTTCTCTCTATTTTCTGTAAGTTTCTTCCTTCGAGGTGTTGTCCAAGATCCAAATGACGTACGGGGATGAAACGATTTGTCAGAAGGCCGCCAGCTGTCAGCCGTAAGACATATATGATCGTTTGCTTGTGTCATTCTGTGTCAGCAGCATGAGCACCCCTAAAATATTGTACTTAGTTCCCACATAAATTTCTTCAAAAAGAATATTGACTTTCAATGTTTCTTGAATAAGCCTAGCAATACCTGATAGATAAACGATTGATTTCATTGCGGATCCAAGTAGCTTTAAAGAGATACCAATGGATGTGATTGGATTACCTGAGATGTGATTATGAATGAGGGACTGGAACGTCGGAATCAGTGTGATCACCGTTGCGTACGAACCGGGCATTGATAACAGTTTTTTTTACAGTCGGCGAAGAATTAAAGGCGAATTATTTAGAATACGCGTAATGGATTGCAAATTAGCAGATACCCTAAAGGAATTGATTATGTAGAAAGTGCGTCTTTAGGAGTTTAACTCTCATTGGAATGAAATGCAAGGGCCTAATGAATTATCCCACTCTTTCTCGATTTTATAGCAGATTATCACGCCGTTCAAACCCGCATCAAGCGCGGGGCTCCACCCAGGAATTACCATATTAATGAATTTCAAAAAGACCGCCTCTCCATTTGCACTCAATGACTCGGGGCCTGCTTGGTTTGTGATGCAAAGCTATTTACCTTTGCCTGTCCGTAAACTACGATTTATTTTGCTGGGGCTGGATTCAAGAAGGCCACAGCTCGTGACCCTGGGGGCTAGTGGCGCTGAAGTCTTGGCAAAGGTGAATGGTTGGAGGCAAACGCGGACAGAAACACGACATGATGTTTCCGTTACTAGCAGGTCTAAATATTTGCCATTTTCCCCCGAGAATTACCTGCTGGTCTTAGGTGGTGGAGAGGAACCGGTGTCATGTGGAATTTTCTCATGATATATAGTGTCAATATGAGCAGCCAGGTAAACCCGGGAGGGGTGATTCGTCATCGGAAAGTGGCATGCCACTGCATAGCAAGTCCTCTCCGATTGATGACGTTTACCGCAATCATATATGCGATACATATATATGAGCGTCCTAAAATCAGTGATATAGTTTATCAAACGTTATTTTCATAAGTTAATTTCATTTCACTCGATGCAAAAAACGGTGATATGATTATCAAACATTGTATTCTGGTCAGGTACATCCGTAATTGAAACAAGTTGTATGCAGGGAATTTGATATATAAATATACAATAAAATACATTCGAAAAATTAAAGAGATGTCAAATAAAACATTCAATTTGAAATATGAAATAGATAAAGGCGTTATTGTGAATTACACATAGGAGCCAGAACTTGCCAGACCTTGGTAAACACAAAATGTGTCAAGACTTGCAACACCTGCCGCAACTGGCTGTTAGTTTTTCTATGGTCGCGCCATACACAAAGCATCATCCTATTGGTCCGCCATTCTCTCCTCGACCAGTATCCCGCCCAGGTCTTGTTTTCCCCCCTGGAGGTATTATTGCAGTTGATCACGCAAACCGTCTGATGTACATTCTTCGTTTATCGTACCAGAACGGCTTATCTGAAAGGTTGTTTTCTTACAAGTCCAATAGTTGTTCTATACTGAGGTATAGCTAATCCTGAGTCTTTCAGACTAGACCGCCACATGGACTTTTCGAAGGGGCTTTGTCTTGGCCATGAGAGGCTTTCCTTTATCTTGGTTGAAGATGCGATAATTCGGCACTGCACAAAGTTCAATGTTCATGCCCCAACGTTAGTCCCTATATTATATATAGAACAGTACTTCGACCTTAGCTTGATGTAATTTTGCTCAGGAACTCCCCTTGTGTATTCGGAGTTCACAGTTGAGAGACCAACACGACGGTTCCCTACAATGACGTCCAGTCTTGTTTGTGACGTAATTACACGATGAGGATCGGAATGCTTATCTGGACAAGCCTATTGTACTGTGAAAATGTGCAATTTAGATTCACAAGTGACCAGTGTCGTATCAGATTGCGGTGATCCCTGTTCACCGATCGTAACTAACGATCGTACTACGGTGACGTAACGATCCGCGTTCACGTGACTAGAATTTTGATGACTGTGAGGTAAAAGCGACGTATCATGACGTAGATTAGTTGATATTGTGGACAGTGTCTGGTAGGGGGCAGGCTTGGGCCTCGGCGCGCGGATCTCTGATTTTCTGTTTATGGGTGGGTTCAAGATGGCAGCGGAGATAGATGGAAAGGAGCAACCTGTTATTACGGGCAAGAGACTAGTTATTGCCAAGTTTCTATATGGCAAAAGTTCAATAGCGGCTTTGGTCTCAAACGGTTGCCCAAATTATAGTGTGTCAAGTCTAAGATGAGTCTGAGGAAAAAAGAGAAGGATACTTTGTCCCATTATGTCACTTCAAGTGAATATAAATACAGAGTGAGATGCCATCAGAAAGAAGTGTTAAGGCACATGCGGCCTGGAAATATAACCCAGCCAACAGACCGATTTCGCGGTTTCTTAAAAAAAATCTTAAATTACCGAATAAGAAAATAAGTTTTAGAAAGACAACCCACGGGAGAGATTTAACAATGTGTAATTTATGAAAGGTTATATACCGGACAACCAACTAAAACATATTTTTTTCCCTTTAAAATGCTTCATATGACAATAGTTAACTGCTTGTATTTGTGTTGTGTGTGGTGCCCAAAGTTTTCACTTCAAACAGAAGCGGAGACAAGAAAGATTATATTTCCCCCTCTGGATATACCGCGATATACCGAAAATTTTAGGACAAATATCCCGGAGGTATGAGCCACTTGGATGGCCAGCATGTTATCGCATAACCCCAACAAGGACCATCCTTACATTACACGCGTGGGGCACGGGAGCTCACGGGCACATTAGCCAGAGCAGGGAGAAGACCACCAACACTGCCAGAGAGGGCTTTTACTTTCTTAAAGGCGAGTATATAAGAAGGGAGAAACGTTATTGAGGAATAATAAGCATGTAAGGGTTTTCGGGGCCAATTGATTTGATTGAAATATGTTTTATTTTTCCAAGTTGTTTGTACAAATGGGTTAATTTTCTACAATGAATGTTTGACCTTGCAAGAATGACTTACCCCTTCGTTCATTTTCAAATATTTATATTCAGATCAAAGATGAAATCAGTTGATAATAATATAGATCGGTATATTAACAAATGGCAAAGGGAAGTATTAAATGGCCTTTCTTTGATACATTCAAACTATTTACACAACTCTATATGCACCAAATTCAATCAAAGGTTAAATACACTCAATCGAAGTATATATGTCCTATAGAAACGTTCAGTTTGTATAATCACAGAGGTTCTGATTCCAGCTAAAACTTCAGTCTCTGGCTACCCTCGGGGTATTACTATCTTCAGACATGCCTATATTATCGACTAGCACGGATCATCAACAATTATCTGTTCGTGGGGATTTCACAGCTCCAGTTGCAAGGAGCGGCTATTTTTCTTTTCGGCTTCATTAGTTGGGAATGTTGCCTCGGGCGTAGAGATACTCCGGGGTTTTCTTTTTCTACCGTTTGACCTCCCACCGCTGCGAAGTGCTTTGAATAAATTTCTACCTCGCGTTGCCCGAGCTCGGTGGAAACACGTATTTAGATCACATAAACCCGAACATAATGACTGTCTCTTTCGCAGTCTCTCTACGGGGACCTTGCCGTCCTGGAGAGAAGGAGGATCGCCACGAAACCTCCCCCTTTTCTTTTCCATGACAGTTCACGTGGTCTTGTTTTCAACCGCTCACACAAGTGCCTCACCTGTGACACACGGAGAAAATTGGACAAAATTGTAGGGTAGGGAAACAGGGTCTGATATGTTTGGCGATACTTCACGTTGGCTTCGTTCATGATTTTACGGGTGTCTGCACGAGTTGTATACATACAGAATCAAGTGTTAGAAGTCCCAGGCAAGTTCAAAGGTTAGTTTGCCTTAGGGTATGTTGCCCTTACGGTCCAGTTGGTCGGCTTCTGTGTTCTTAGACGAGGTGACAGTAGGAATGGGGAAAATGTGGGGCGATCTAGGCAGGTATCGAATTCAGCTTTATCCATATTAATCGCTGAAATAAGCCCCTATCTGCTTTTACCACGTTAACGGGCGCTTGTCATGAATTAGATTCTGTCTTCAGAGTCCAGTCAACAGAAGACCTCCATACTAGACCCACCTTTATGGCCATGGTTGCTTTTGTAATTTCGGGTCCGTGATTAAAGGGCCATAATACATTTATGACACCTCCCCAGAAACCAATGATGGAAAGTCATTCATTAAAATGCGCTCATTATGAATTTACTGCGCCCGATGATTTCGCCTGAGGTGTGTTTGCGAATGGTGTGTGGGATTGGTGGGAACTGGTAGCAATAAAACCTTATTGACTTCACACATCTATAGTGGTAGTGGTAACTAATGGATTTATTTAATCTTCTTTGACGGAAGCGCTACAGTGAATAAAATGGCGATTTCAAGAGCTTGATGTCATCTCGCCACATTATCATCTTAATGAATGGGCACAACTTGTGACAATAAATTATTCATTGAATCGACGATGATTATGTTTTGAAGACAATCTATCCGGCACCCAGGTACCTTCTATTTTCAGAAACTATCGATTTGTTCATAACAAAATCATTTTGTTAGAGGAAAATGACTGATCTTCATTTAGATTTAACATTTTAGACTGAAATAATGATCGTTCAGACTTGGACCAAACCCTCCGATCAGATAAGAATGGTATGTCAGTGATTAGGCGCCTACTTCGCTAATCGGTCTCCTGGCCTAGGACCCCGCGTTCTAATGGAAATATAATGACATTTTGCGGTCTTAATGGAATTATAATGGCACTTAGCGGTTTGAGGCGAGAGGTTTGAAGGGACTCTCTCATCTTTGGGCCTAGACTGCATTTGTGTTTTATTGTCCTAGATGAATGATATCTAGAATGTTCATATAGGTTACTCTCATCCCGAAAAGAAATGTAATAAAATGAAATACGAATGCCTTAGGCAGTAATGGTTTATGTCCAATTAAAAGAACTACACATAAATTCATCAAGTAGGCATTCACAACGCTCCCTGAAAATCATTAATACATATATATTGGGTACATGTGTTCTTTAATATATACGTCCAGTCGGGGACATACACACAGAGGCAGCAGACACTTATCAGAACTAACTCCAGTGCGATTTTGTCCTCAATTGACATCGGGAATGGAGGTCTAAAAAAAGAAATCTTTTGTGATGGCACTGAAGGAGACAAAAGAGCATTATTTTCAAATTATATTTGAGGATGAATCTAGTCGAGCTGCAGTGGGGAGGCCAGTATGAGCGTGGACGAGGGCAACAAAGTATCGCCATAATAACGGACGTGGCGTGATGAGACGCCTAGTGGCGAGACATGAAGTCGCCAATGCAGATCCGGGCCTGATGAGATACACGGGTGGAAAAAAGCAAAAATATCAACTTCGAGCCTAGAATCCTATTTACACAGTACCCGCACAAGCTAACGTCGTGTCATCATATTCAGATTTATAATTGGAATTGATGATTTAAGAATACATCTCTTGTTGGTTGGTCATTAGAAAATGATCAGGATAATTTTCTGGTATTTGTCCATATATATATAGGTTTGCTGCTCGGTAGAAGCTGACCGAGCCATTTTAGATGTTCTACAACCAGGTCTGAGAGTTGTAATTCAGAGGGCCTGGCGGGCAGTAAGTAAACTAGGACCGATGACCCTTAACTTGTCGTTATTTGTACATTAATGCATCAGTCAGGGCAGAGTGGTAAATAACAAGAAGGCAAAAAACTGTAAGCACAGGCTAACGAATCGTTGTAGTGGCGAAGTTGGTAGCAATTAGTCCATTCATCACTGACAGGACGGGCGACGCTTGTGGCCTGCGTCCCTGGGATTGCGTCATATAGAATTGGGCATCTTTAAGATTCATCGCTTTATAATATCCCTGACCCTGCACACCCCCTTGCGGCAAAGCGCCCAGGGGAGATCTCCCTGCGGTCTACTCTAAACCAAAAGCATATTCATAAAGAAAGGAACCTGGCTTATGGACGACCATTTAAATGTTGAATATCTAGTCTAATGGCCTATACTATTGAAGTGGAGGAATTTGGATGCAAACCAGTCCATGTGGCTAAATATTATCCTGATTAATCTTGGGTGTTTCAAATTCAAGGCCAATATGAGGAGATGCCCTGGATTCTACCACAGTAGGAGGAGGACTTGACATAAAGGCCAGTTTTTTTGTTTACCGAATATGCAATAAACCATAAACAAAGACCCCTGGGCTATGTCCGCGAATGTATATCCACGTGTCTCATATGGGACCCATTGAGGACACAGAGCCCATGAGGGATCAATGACTATAGAGTTATCCCCATTTGTAATGGAGAAGTCCGTCGATACATATCGACGACTGCCCACCGCTTCTCCCCAAGTACAAGTCAAAGAAGGACACATTTGCAATCTTGGTGTCAAGTACAGCGACGAAATGCTTCAATAAAAATAGCGAATATCTTTTTTGCAGATCCGCCAGGATTCTGAAAGGTTTAAATTCCTTGTTGCTAAAACAGCGCGGAGCAGCACCTCACTAAATGGGATCGATATTTAAAATTTGCATCGTTTTGATTGAGGTTGTACTGGAGCGCCACCGCGTGATCTGAAATAAAGCATTCTTTTTATGCCCTCGGGGGCTTGGAGAAAGACATTGCTTTTATGCCGGGACTACATCGCGCTTTTATGTCAATGATCCGCCTATAAGACTTGATCCACCTATAAAGTCATCGCTTTCCTCTCAGTCGCCATATTCTTGACCCTAATTAACCTCGCTTTCGATTTTCGCAGGAAATGGCAAAATAGTAGTTCGCTTGTATCGCTCGGTTAGTGACCCGTTGCCCCGGCCCAGGTGCGTGCGCATCCAGTGTAATCCCGCGCTTATCTGGCGCTGCGAGAACCGGCGAGAACGGCGGTCGTTTGCTGGAGCGAAATTTTGACAAATGACAAGTTGGCGACACATTTAGGTTGGTGATGCGCTGGGAAGCGATCGTTACGTGGGGTGGGATGCGAATAGAGCAGAAAGTGATAGTCATAGAAGTGTCAAGGCCGATGTAACGGGTATGGGAGCATCAATACGTCCACAGACAGATGGAGTTTTCAGGGATGACACAAGGGTCTTGCTGATCTACAAACTCGTCTGAGCACCGACAGCTTCTGACAGTGTGGTTATTTGTTGGTGACGACTGCCATTACGCTTTCGTATGAACTGTCACACAAGCGCGACATCAATAGCGAACAAGGGACAAAAACTGATTTCTGGAAGAAGAGAATAATCAATAGGGACCAGCTCCATCTTGTTGGGAAGTTTGTAGAACTATGTGGGGAAGGGTTATGCACAGTGTCACCTTTTATAGCGCCTTAATTGGACATCAGTTTTGGGCGCTACAGTGCCAGAAAAGCCTTACCCAGGCAGGGAAACGTTTTAGAACTTTTATTTATATTGCATAGTGGGTACATCTATATATATGTAGGCTATGTAGGCCTACATGTATAGCTTCTAATCTGTACATAGTCCAGCTCTGTTGAAAATATAAAAACGATAAATCAAATCAAAAAAGATTTTTTACAAAACAATAAATTGGTGTATGCTACATTATGAAACCAACATGAAAGAAGAAGAGATCTGTATCTCTGTTCAAAATATAAAAATGATCAATCAAAATAAAACAAGTATTTTACAAAATAATAAATTGTTGTATGCTACGTTATGAAACCAACATGAAAGAAGAAGGGGTCAGATATTTGTCATAATCAGGCTAGAGAAACAGGTTAGGAACATTATTACCATCCGGATGCTTTAAATACGTAACAAATGACACATAGCACTTGCTTCCGAAGGATAAAAACAAAATAACTACAATAATTTGGTATTTTTTCCGAATTGCATTTTAACAAGTCAGCCCTCATGCTTCATTCAGATTCTCATCTGGGGTCGGATGGATGCCCCTATCTATCTCTGCGGTCGGGGATTAGGGTCGTCATGGCGACGCTATGTCATGACCTTCCAATGTCAGCGTGCTTGTTACTGGTGATAAATGTGCAAATATCCTCAGTGTATGATTGTGGGGGCGTCCATTTCTGCGCGCTTGGTCAGTTTAAAATAGGCAACAGTAAATCATACAGCCAGCATCCTTTTTTAATTCACTTCTGGTATTGACAAGGACAGTAGAACAAATCGATGGACCATTTTTGGATGGTAATAGTCGGCAAAACAGGACCGCAAATCAGTGTCATGTGTTTCTCTGTTGTTGGATAGTCATGTAATATTCATATCTATATGCCCAGGTTGCTATATGCCACCAACAGTTAATACCAGAAAGGGAGGTCAGCGCCTTATTCTTGTAAATGGAATTGCAAAAACATATTTCAATGTGTATATCACTTGAATCTTAGGCACGGGTGGTCACTGTGACCTTTGGACCTCTGAGTCAACATCAAAAGTGATTCATTCTTCGCTTCTATCTCAATGTTCAGTTCTTTACTTATGTTTGCATTACCTTCGGGATACACTTGTCCATTGACCATTGTGTGAGATGACATGCACCTGTCCGAGCATTGACCAGCGGTCAAGGACCTGCTGCTCTCTCTAGTTGTTATCCTCCAGGTAGAAGACTTCTAAGATCTGTATCGTTACGCTCTTCTGACCTCGAGGTCTTGATTCAAAGTCTTCGCCGCTTTGTGAATTTAGTAAGGGAATGCTAGCCTCGGGAAGCCGTTTGGAACAAGGGGATATTTTGTATGCTCTGGGGAAGTATGCTGACCTAACGCAATACTTATTTGTTGGATGTCTTTTCATATGACCCAAGATTTTCCCAGGATTGGGACTTGTTACTGGTGCCATTTGGACCACTGCCCACATTCTAAAGGCCAAATGGCACTGACTTGAGAGTCACATGGGAAGACCTCCAAGAAGAAAAGTCCGATAGGTTGACGATAGCAAGCACTGGTCGTTTCACATATAGCCTACAGGCGGGAAGGTTTTGGAGCAGAGGGAAAAGGAAAAAGCAACGAAGATAATAAATCATGGGAGTTGATCCTTTGCCATGAAGTTATTTTAAATGGTGCCAAAAACACTGTTCGCGATAAATTAATGCTTTCTGCATACCACGAGTCTAGGGGACATTGTTAAACAATACCCCGATGACCTTTCAAAAATAAAGATAATTCCGAGAAGACGCGTTGAGAAGGATTTTCTTGCATCTTTTTAAAATTTTTCTTTTATACTTCTGACGTTTTTGTTTAACTTCAAGAGTCGTACATACTCCGGTGTTCCTTTCCCCTGATCTAATCCGTCGTTTCCGGTTCCGTAGCCTCAAATCACGTGACTACTGAATGCAGACGACTTTTGGCGTCCACGGAGGTCTTGCCTGTGCAGGGCGCATGCGCGAATGGAGGTGATAATAAACAGGTCGGGAGACATTAGTTCAGCCAGCGGAAGGTTCGTCATGCTTCATTGGTTTGTAGCGCGGGAATAGGCCAGCGACTAGATCGCTAGGTAGCGCAGCCATGCCCAGGGTAATTACTGTATGCAGAATGAGACAAATATTTACGGCAAAGATGCTAATTTGACGTCAGGTTCCGCCTCGCCGGATGAAATAAGCCCAGATCTCAGGCATGATAGGCAGAATTATAGGCCTTTGAGGCCGAGCGACTCGGAGTATATGGACGAAACAAGGGCACAACGGCAGCGTCTTGTGATGCGATGTCCGCTATTCGATGGGAAGCGATTATACATTTGCTTCAATGTTCAGAAGAGCAACTATAACACCTAATGGCATAAGGAACACATACCTATCCAAATTGTTTAATATCATGGGCCCGATGGATAGTTGAGAGAGAAACCCCTAGTTTGGTTATGATTTGTTCACTTCCATTACTGTATAGTCCCCAAGGATGGATATTACAGGTAAAATACCAGCGTTCAATGAAAAAAGAAGGAATCATAATTTCCTTTTAAAAACTCTGGCTTGATAAAGAAAATGGTAAACCAAAAAGCCAATAAAAACAACATGTTTCCGTATTAGTTTTTATTTCAGGGACCATTGAAATTTACTACGGTTCACTATATAGATAAAGATAATAAAGATAATAACCATGTTCCCCCATATGGGGAAAAGGGGTATTTTCACAATTTTTCAGCATATAGTCCACTGAGCCAATTTTCATGTTATTTTGCGCCGCAGAGGATCATATTTCACTAAATTCTGTGAAAATCGCATGAGACTCGGCTCAGTGGACTAGGGCCTTACCAGACGATTGAATCATGCATTTTCCTTTAAAACCTATATCCATAGCTGGCATGATGCATTGCCCGCAGAAATAATAATAAGAGGGATTGTCCAGACTTCGAAAAAAGTTATTCAGTTGAGTTTGTAGTCTGATGAGTTAAAATCGGGTTACATTAAGGCAGCGCCACACTAGCCGCCATAAGTCTGGCAATAGGCTTCGCAACAGACCTTCGCAATTAATCGTGAAGGCTTGGTGATGTCTGCGATGCCATGCTTAGCGCAAACCAATATTAAACATGTCTAATATTTCTGTGATAGGTGGCGACGCATTTCTTATCGCGAAACACGTCGCAAAAGCAGAGGCTGTCGCAAAGGGGCCCACATGTCTGCAATACACTGCTCTCCATGATCGAATTTTGTCATTTCTTTTGCAGAGGCTTATTGCAAAGTCTATTGTGAGGCTTAGGCCCCCAAAAAATAGGTGGTTTCCGATTTACCCCCCCTACCTAGAAAAACCTTACCCTACCTAAAAAAAAATTGACCATTCCTGATTTTTCCCCCATCATTTCTTAGTTTTTTTTTGACAAAAAAAGCTTATAAAAGCAGGAAAACGGGTTTTCCTAACCCGAAACTGTCAAAAAGCACATTTCCCATGTTCAAAACAACTATTGTTATGAAAAAGACATTTTTCTCAGTTCCTGGGAGGTGGTTTCCAAACAAAAAAATTAACAAAAAAAAAAAATTACCACCCCCCCCTACCTAGTTTTCAGCCAGATAAATTGGAAACACACCTATTTTTTTTGGCCTTATCTTGGTTAGTGTGGGCCCACCTATATATGTAGTCATCTTCAACACTGAATAATATTCACTGAAGGGCCTCGTGCACTAAGCCGATTCTCATGCGACTCTCATGGAACTAATTAGGGGAAAAGAGTCCTCTGCAGTGCAAAATCGCATGAGAATCGGCTTAGTGGACTAGGGATAGATTTACAAGAAAGCAATTGCATTCATCTGTCCGAAACCTATCTTTTCCGCCATGAACTTCCATAGTGAATGATAGTAAACTTCAGTTGTGATCTTTTTTCTTTTTGTATTCACCCAACCATGTTCTTTCACAAGACAACTATTGTGACCCCTTCTTTTTTCATGCATTAGTACCATGAATTCCCGCCTGCAGCAGCCTATATTATATGATGCTGGTATTTACCTTTAAAGCTTTATAATAACCAACATTGAAAAGTCGCTGCTGCACTGTTTGGTATATAATCTAGAGGCAAAGCACCAACAGTGCACTAGTAGGCCCGAAATGGAGGCTATTAATCTGTTTAGTCTCTGTCTTAGGTGCTTATGTCTCCTGGAAGTTCAAGGGGGTGTCTAATCAGTCCTATATCCATGTACAAACAGACATACATGATGGGGAAAAGGGCGATGCAAGTATTGACAACACTATTATCTAATACAATAATTCGCTAACCTAGCCATGTCAAAAATTTCAAACAGGCCACATGCATGGACTGAAAAGCGTCAAGGACGAAACAATTCTGCGTCAAGGACGAAACAATCCTGCTTTAAATAAAATATTGGGTCTCTTTGTTTTCTTTTCAATTAAGATTAACCTTGTAGATAGCGGATAAACAAATCTGTGTTCTTAATAAGCCATTCGTATTTGTGGTTAGTCTTTTCTGCCGGCGTCCTCTGATACAGATTCCTGTTTTGATTCCTCATCAATGGTGGGTACAGGGTAACCGGATATAGAAACAGAAATCACGCCACCTCCAATCAAGGCGTTCATTACTCGTGCGGTTTAACAGCAAGACCACATACTTTCTCCGCGTGTAAAGTGGAGTGGATGAGGTGGTAACGAAGGCAACGTTTGGCATTGACTCTTCACCGGGGTTACCTGTGATATTTGATCAAAGGAGCGCGCCGCCCATCGTGTTGGATCTCCGGAGGAAGGTCCCTTGCCCGGCAGGTGTCTCCCACTGTCCACTGGGAGACAATGGGCCAAGCAGTTAGACAATCACCTGAAGCTAATAACTCCATCTCACCTCCTCACCCGCAAACAATAAAAGCCCCAGCTTGTGGTTCGTGATAACATCGCCTCACCTGATTGGTGTTATTTCCGGATTGAAATCTATCAAAATAAGATCTGGTTACCATAGAAACCACGCGCCGCGTGACAGTCCTCGTGCGCTAGCCATTGTGGGATTTCTTGTAGAGGGTTGCTCAGGTAATTTGACACTATCCAGGTGGGGGTAAATATGCTGAGGAGGGATTCATGCATTTCATGCATCCTTATGTATGTTGTTATCCCCAAGAATTGGTTTGAGCTTGATAATGTTCTTGAGTGTCCAAAGTTAGCACATAGTCAGTTTATATCTTGCACATTTAACTCACAATTGTGGCAAGGAAATTAATAGGGGTATCGCGGTTATTTTCCGTATATGCGTAGACTATCATGATATTACTATGGCCAGAACTATACTATTTGGATTTATAGCCCTGCTAAAACATTAATTTTAGGGTCAATTAATTGCTTCAATATGACTGGTATATCAATGAGTGTGTATTATCATATGTACCAATAAAAATATAAGTATTTTAGTCAACATCTTTTACAGATCCAATTTCATCCCTTCTAGCAAGTCTCAAGAAGGTATTGTACATGCATGTGATGAATAATTCATAACAAGATGAAAACAGACAGATAGTGTGGTGGGAGAGGGAGGGAAGGATGGGAGCAGCGGGAAGGAAATGTTCATATCTGTTCTTAATGTCTTGATGTAATTTTCATGCGCATTGTTTGTCGGAAACCAAACTGCTCTTTATCGATTAGCATTGCTAACGTGTGAAACACGAAACGCGCTCAGTGAGCTTTGGGTAGCAGTTGAAGGATCATCAGGTCAGATCCCGTCTGCCCTCCTCCCTGCCCATCACCTCCAGCACCTGCCAGAATCGGGAGGCAGGTGCTGGATCTTCCTGTTACCCGTCTTCCCTGGAGGGACGCTTTTGGCGACGGCCACCTTGCGGAGTGGTTGGGAACAATGAATGGACTGATGGGTCGACCCTTGTCTATGAGGCCGTGGGGAACAGGTGATGGAGAAGAGCCAGCCCACGTGGACGCAGTAAAGATTGCGATTATTTAATTCCAAATAATTAGAAATCAATGAGATATGATTAAACAAGGGTTGGTGATTGCACAAAGGCAACAAAGAGGCCGAAGATATGTGGTGCACGCGTGGCGCATTCATTTTAGGCACTCATTCTAGCATCCATTTCTGCATCCATTTCCTTAGATTAGAATACCATTAATCTGATTAGATTTCTATTCTATACATCACGTCTTCAAATGCATTCTCGAGGACAAATTCCAGCTGATGACAAAATTGTGTCGATCCAAGCAGATATATCATATAGTTGACGATTTAAAAAAAGATGTTATCACGTCACAAATTTATGTCAATGAAATGAAACCAGTTCTTGATTACGATGGATGACCTAATGGAGGCAATGATTCTAACTGTAGTAGACAGTTATCACAACCATTCAGGCATACGAATCCTGCAAATTGTTTTTGACAATGCTCGTTAGACGAAGGGAAATGTGCCCATTACGTCTTTACCCGATTGTCCTCGCCCAGCAGGATCCACGTTTCTAGTTAAGAGTGGGGAGACATCAAAGACCTATCTTCCCGTTAGGAAAGACTCCTCAGGTGTCATCTATTCCTCTGTTACTTGATCTCAGGTGTGATTGAACTGCGCTACACTGCTTTTCTAATTATGACCTGAGAATAGGTACGACCAGGTGTGCTCGAGTGACAGAGGCAACGCTCCCAAATGGCTCTCAAAGCTCCGTGGGGTATCCAGGCGAACAGGGAAATCTTGGAATAGATATTAATTGATTTTTTTCCCTTCTGAGTATTTTTAGGATTTGCTGATTAGACAGGCATCGGCTTTAGAGAATCGGATAAGGATGGCACTCAGGGGCTGAATGTTTTCCATTTTTGTCTCTTAATTATATACCCCTGGAAGAATAATTATATTATGTATGCATTATTATAATTTCTCTTCTAGCCCATTTAGAAATTGGTATTGTAGCGAGCGCAGCTACCTATTTTGTGTCGGCGATGACCAATATGGTTGACCTTATTTAGTGGAAGCACTTCACAGAGGAAGCCATATGTGGAGCTGGGGACTTCTCGCAGATCCTCGTGAACTCTCGAAAAGTCTCAATAGGATAACCAGAAACTCTCACGGGAAGCAAATACTGGCAGGAAGGTCGCGCATCCCAAGACCCCGGCACCCGTCCCACAATTCCATTTTCCGATCCAACTCCCCCTTTCTCCGCCCATTGTCTTGTCTGCTATTATTCTACAGCCGACAGAGTCACTTATATCAATGAAATTAATGAATTGACAGCATGCGGTCCTTTGATGTGTGTTTTCATGTAACAACGTATTGAATGGCATCGCTTGGAGGTTACAGAAGCAGCACCCTTCTGTGGAGTGGGCAGCCCCGCAGCGCCTCGGGCAGCAGACGACTGACAAGTAGTGGCGGGAATTCATCTTGGCAGGTGTGGTTTAGAAGGAAGCGCATTGGCGAGGCTCCACTGCGGACGACACCAGCCCACTGATAGAACCTCTAATTACAAGTCAGAACAAAAAGGGCCGACAGATTGTAAACGTCAGCAAGTGTTATCATCAGCGATTCGAGCAAACGCCTTTTCTTAATGTATTTAATAAACAGCATCTTTGAAGCGTGCATGGATTCGGGTCCGCCTGTTTACCTGGCTATTTATATCACACGATGTCACCTGGGAGAGGTGAAGCTGTCACTTCCCTTTGCAGAAAAAGGGTCCAAGAGAAGGACTGAGTGTTGACAACTGAAGCCAGAGAAAACTTTAGTAGTTCACTCATGGGAAAAGTTTGATTACCGTAGTCTGCCTTTCGGTTTTACCAACACCATGTTTAGAACTTATCTTGATGGTTATTGGTATCTTATGAAGGTAAAGTTGGCCATGCTTGACGCTTGACGCGTTGATAAAATCTATACTTTCATTTTTCGCATTAACTCTCAAATTGGCTCATACATTTACACAAAATTACCACGAACATGACAAGAAGTGCCATGTCACCACTTTAAGATTTACTTGGGCAACTATAGAGACAAAAACTTGTTACCGAAACATCCTTGCTCGTAAATTCAAGAATAAAACAGTATACCAGAAGTGTGGCTATGCCTGCCTACATTATATGTTAGGCTTTAACTAGTTGTGAAATATAAAACACCATACTTTCCCACGTTGTCAAAAATCCCAGATATTTATGAGACCATTTTTCCTTCGTTAATTTCCGTGGATCTTTCCTGAAGCTAAGAATGTGGTAAGACAATAATTGTTGACTACACGAGATTCGACGACCGTCCGTTTCATCAAGTTCAGTGTGGTATAGCAATCGCTGCATGGTGTTTGAATAGGAAAAGGTAAATATGCTCGTTTCACGGTACGCTACATCACTAGTGAAACAATCATGTTTCTTGTATAGGCTGGAACGAGTGAGTGTACAGGTTGACAAGAGGGTTGGCAGCCTGCCATTAGGGAAGGGAACTCATAAGATAAAAATGTTTTTTAAAAAAATGCCCGATCATAAATCTCGTTTCCCTCGGTTGTTGATGGATTTAGGAGGTGTATATTTGTGGTACACATTGTCAGTTTGTGTAGTGTAAAGTGATTCGTGACTTTGAACGTGCACAAAAACTTACAGATACCATCTTCATGGTATTAGTCTCTATTTATAAGCGCCCACATTATCAGTTTTTATGCCTTGAATAATCTGCGCATCTACTTTCACCCCACTGTTTCTATTCCAGTTTTAGCTGGGTTTCCACAATATTCTGTCCAAGGTGCAATATATGAAAATATTGTGCATAGGACTAGGAGACCACCGTTCCCTGGTTAATGAATCGTTTTATATAATGGCACTCGAAACATCGCACTAAGACTAGATAGTCGATTTCGATAGTCAGGTCTTACTTCGAATCCTGTTATACAAGTAACTTTTCCCTATGTTATACACTCTGTTTCAATGAGTAGAACAAATAAATAAGTAGCAATTATGACAAAGCTAATATCATATAAATGTTCTATTTTCTATTAGGACAAGAACTATGAAAGGGGTATTATAGGAGACAAAAGCTTCTAAACTGAATCAATGCATCGAATTGAACTTAGAGCGTTGCAACATGGCGGATGGATGTTCTGTTATAGTTTCCATTAGATAAATAACTTGGATCCTGTTTTAATAATGGACGCTGAGTACATGTATCGGTTTACAGACCTTCCAGTCTGTGTGCTTAAGAATCACTTTGTTAGGTTTAGAGGAAGGAAAATGCACCATTAATGGCGTCCCAGCAGCAGGAAAGTATTGATCACAACACAAGTATTCTCTAACAGGTGAGCCCAGTCGATGCTGAGTAAATATTTTAAAATCCGCATGACTCCAATCCAGATGGAAGTCAAGTTTCAGCAACATTCAGATGTTATGATAATTATTGTTTATTCATTTGAAACCAATTGGTATCTTGGTAGTCTGATGTCTAAAGTTCCGTTGTCCATGCACTTCAACATGATTTCAGGCTGTCCACCTATAGAGAAACCTTTTAAGGATCTTCCTGGAAGCCCAGCACTTCTGCCATTCTAGTATACACTCTTCTATAGAATGATAAAGGTTGATATAGTATATTACAATAGCTATATATTTATTAGTTTATATATCCTGGTAATAATAACCACCAGGCTCATCAGCGAAAACTTTTGCTTGATGTGGAAATCTTAGTTTTCCATCAGAAACCCCAAGTGCATAACGGGCTTGTGACAGAAGAACCAGTTTTCATCTCAAATACTTGTGCGCGCCAATTGCATATGTGTGCACAATGGTAGATTTACACGCTATTGTCGAACACATCTAGATATCTAGATATATTTATAAGTATTTTCATTACTCTTTATAAACTTTTAGTTGGTCTTCGAGATTTGTAAATAATCTCAAATTTAACATGTTTGTCCATTCGTACAATAAACACTTCTAAAATACAATTTTGCTACCTATTAATTTGATCTATTTCTAATTTTCGGGGTTACACTTTGATTTTAATTTTCTGTAGCTGTCTTATACCGGTAACAGCTTTAATTAGATTTCAAGTTTTGTGTTAGTCACAGATTTACCTTGAAGTAGTGATACTTACATTCATACATTCCTACTCTTTAATCCCAGTATGATTCTAATTACTGGCCTGCTTTAATTAGACCAGTAATTAGAATCATACTCGCCTTTATCTTAATCTTTGTGGTCATATGAACAAAAGCGTGTCTTTTTTCTAAGAACGAATCAGTATCGGTTCATATAATGGGTTAAGTGTATTACTTTGCTTTACAGTTACAGTTTTGATGACGTTATTTAATATATTTCTTCTTTTACCTATTGTTTTATCAGAGAATACCGAGAATAGCTAGAAAGAAGCACCAATGGCTCTCAGTATACAGGTCACTGCCCTTCCCATCCCACCCACGCATTATATGTGAGCATCTCTATATGTCTTCCCCTGAAGGCATATAAGTAGTATATGGAAATTTGGCAATGACCCAGCATATTATTTAGGGTAATACCTCACACTAAAAGTTCTGTTTGCCAGAAATATGGTAAAATCAGGGCATAGGGAAACGTCATTTGTCTTGTAGCAGTGCCTGTTTTGCCGGTGGAGCTGTTTGTTGTCTGTTATCTGGGTTACACCTCCACTTTTGTACTAAAAGTATCATGGTGCATGACACCTGTCAGCGCTACCTAACATTTCTTTATGTCCTGCCAGGCTAATGTCTCATATGCTCTTTGCAGATATCGCAATGTATGGATTACACCCATGTCTGGTGTATTTACTGCCTTTGCATTGTCCTGTCCTGCTGTATTAGTTTTTGTATGGAGGTGTCATGTTGTTTGGGAACAAACTAAATCTTCGGTACATCCGTAATTCTCCCCTCTTTTCTAAACTCCAGGTCAGCCTTTCGGTTCCCAGGAAGCATGTCCACCCAAGGGTGTGCTCCTGACCCTAGCTTTAACAAGCAGTGGGAAAGTTTACCAATGCTGACTCGGCGGCGCTGATTTGGGCGCACTGAGTCGGCTGCTACATGACCCAGCATGCAATCTCTCCAGTAATTCAAACAAGACAGGGCGCACGCACTGCGCATGTGTACACCTCGCTCACGTGACCACCACGGGGTTTCTATCATGAACGCACGGCCTCTCGTGATACCTCTTCTCGAATGAAGCACACCTCCTAGTGTCACTTTTGTTCCTAGCTTTCCCTTATTTAAGATCGCTGAGAATTGCTACTCCGCCTCGAAAAGACACGATCCACAAAAGAATTGATATTTTTATGTAAAGGTAACTTCCGCATGGCAACGCGAAGCGTGTCGAGTACTTGGGCGAGTACTAGAGTGTTCATAGAGGACCCCCATGGAAACAGGAAACCAGTGCCAAGTCCACCTGATTCGATTGTAAAAGGCGTGGTAGCTCGACAGGTCCTTTAAAGAAACTATTTGATATCTCTATTTCAGAATCTCTCCCAGGAAATTATGGAGAGAAAAAAAGAATAAAACAAATCGCACTCAGTAGTGGGACTCATCCACAGAAGTTAGCTAATGAGGAATTTAAGCTAACATAACATAAATCATGAATTTCTTAGTAATACTAACAACTTTTCCATTTTGCCCTGTACACCAGAGAGAACTTAACCCCCACTCGTTGTCTTCTAAAGCCTGGTTCATCCAAGGCCTTAAATGAGAATGGGCTTACATGAAAGGCGCACTAAGATAGGGCGGTCTGTCGGGGCTCAGAGAAAGTGCCTTGTTTCGAAGTACGTTCTCCCAAACAATCCATGACCTTGACTGACAGCAACTTTACTTTAAGTCTTCTAAATCTGGCGGCCTTGTTCCTGTGCTTCTAGCTGATAGCAGGAAGGACTGCTCCCAACATGCCCTGTGCGAGCGTCCCTTTATCAAGAACCGCGCGCGGGACAAGCCAGTTTTGGTCGCCCTTTTATCGCAAGTCGCGCGGCTAGCATGGTGAGAGCGTTATCGCCGACGGTCCGGCAGGTGCAGGAGATGAACCAGAAGCATGTCATAGCCTCCACGTGCATCAGATAGCCAGGCCCTGGAGGCAGTGAAGGGCTCGGCGACATCACCCCTTAGGCGCCCGATGGTCGTGGATAAGACGCTCTCTAAGGCAACAGGACGTAGAACTCTCTAGGCGGAGGCTGGAAAAGGATCGGCTGCAATCCCCGAGCAGCTGGTGTGTACTTCCGGTGCTTGTCTCCAGTGTACGAGTCAGAAGGCTTTGAGTGTAGAACTCTCCTTGTTTGTATCAGCTCGGTTCTTTATGCAGTAATAGGAAAGTGCCGGGGATACTCTTCAGGGATGAGTGTAAATTATCCCTCTTCAATTGGATCCGTAATCCATGGTATCGATTGTGCCCGTATGTTCCATCGAAAGGCAGACAAGGAAGGTGACTAGTGCGAAATGGAGTAAAGATAAAGCCCTTTGGGACTCTGGTGGGGGTCTAAATTTTGACACGGTCTGGATCCAACGCAAATAATGTTTGATTCCTCCAAGACATTTTTGCTTTAGTAGCCTAAAATGATGGTAACATTGTCTTAAGCAAAGTCTAAGTGTCATTGAATAGACATTGAATAGTCAGTAGTCAGTGTAGGCCCTACAGATACACATAGATGTGTGCACTACAAAGGCCATGTTCTCGACACGATTTTGTCAATAAATGCTGGTACTGGTTTCTATCACAGATAAACACGATTATGGAAAATGGTTTGAAAACGAACCAGAAAGGCTCCTATTCAACAAACGAAGGGCCCAAGAGGAGTATTGATCATCCCATCATATGACTCCCGTGTGATTATTATTTACAGGGGTTGACTATACTAACCCATACCCTAAACTCAGGTTTACGCCATGTTTTTCAAGTGATTTATGAAAACGATGAATCAGGAATGGGTGGGGACGCATGATTTACCTCTGTATGTCTTGCTATTCTATATTCTCATCTTCCGTAACGCAAATTCCCCATCATTTCCAATCAGCTGCCTTCTCCCATGGGCGAGAGAGCATGTCAGAGATCGCCCCCAATATTCCCGCTATTATATCAAGGGACTAAATCACATGATTGATCATTTGGGCTATCTGCAACGATCATGTGATAATATTGTCACCATGCTACGCGATTTAACATGAAATATGCCTTCAGTAAAATAATGTTTTCACCAATGGCAGTTTTTTTTGCTATACCTTTGATAGATTTGAACTGATATATATATTTAACCAATTGACTCATGCGATGTACCAGTATCCGAAAATATCATATTACTGATCAAACAGTTTTGGTAGATGACTGAAAAGAACTGGATATATTGCCACTGCGAAGTGGTCGTTTGGATGTTATCATGGAACCACACACTGCAATTGACATTAAAGATGATAATACAGTACGTTAGTATTTTAAATACAGAGCCGCCCATTAATCGATGTGTTTATGATATAAATCTAATACATGAGTAGCCAAGGAAGTTGGGCCAGGTATATCCGCAAGTCAGTTACTTAAATATTACTGACAAGAATGGGAATATAACTGGTATCCTTGTATAGCTTGATTACATACAAAATGTAATATGAGCAATATGTTCTGGACATGTAGGCGATGGTCCATTTCATAACAGTTACCCTTTCTGGGTGTGTGTGTTATCGGCACAAGTTTGACGAAGTTTTATCTATCATATTAGGAGCAATCTGTGAATGAGAGCTAGTCTCTTCCCCTAAGTACATTATTTGTGCGTGTCATGGTGGCTTTCCGGTGTGTTCACACAGTGGCATTCCACATTTTGCCGCCATCCTCCCATTCGAGGTGAATGACGGATGTTCTCGAGCACGCGATATCTTGTCCGAGAGTTGGTATCCAAGCAGCGGAGAGTCCCGGATGGCCGATAACTTAGCATCGGGAGCATGTTCGCTCCGATTCCACCTCCCAAGGGTGACATAAACCACCCTTCCATACAATACCTCCACAACACAACTCTCTCTGACAGGCAAAAACGTTGGCATGTTTTAGATACCCCTAACCGACTAATTTCCAATATATCATCCGCTGTCGACGCTTCCCGTGTGCTTTTTGAGTGCGATGATCGACCGCTCGCTAGATTTTAAAAAGGAAGATGAATTCAATGATGGCAAGTCACTGCAGCCGCAAGGGTGAAATAAAATTGCCTAGAATCATCATCTGCTCACCATTTTGGATCATTATTACTGGGGCGTAGCTATTATCTACGAGCCTACCCCCAGTATTTGCGTCCGTTATAGCAACCTTGTTCTCTATAGATGCCTTCATGGTGAAAACAATACAATTCTAAATAGCCATGTTATACAGTAAAATAGGTAGTTATTTATTTCAGTTCATATCGATTTCAGTTCATAGTCGATGAAATATGATGCATAATACAGGACATTCACTTATAAAACGAATGACAACTGTGCCGTATAAATAGGAAAGCTGGTCTATATTGAAGAGCAATATTGCATCTCTGGATTCCACTGAGGAAACTTTGCTGGCTTGGATCCAATAGTCATTCCCCATGGAGCAGGCGGTGTTGTGCCAGCCCTGACCATGTAGCCTGTAGGTTATTACCCTATTATGGCCTAGTATTGGATGCTACCCGCGCTAAACGTTTGTCGCCCTTAATGCTATGAATACAGGATTCAATTGGGAAGTGGTCCAAGTCGGGCCTGCGGCCAGGTCAGATGGTATGGGGGTTTGGTTAGAGTGCAGATCCCTCCAGGGCGGTCCTTCAGGACGGGTGGTTACTATTGTGGTGGGAGGAAAGGTAGGGGTCGAGGAAAAAGGATGGACATTGAGGGAGGGGGCAGATTTTTTTCTCCAAAAGTGGCTTCAGCAACTGAGTGCAATTAGAGTAGTAGCGGGGTACTGCATTTGCTGCCAGCAGAGGGCATGTCACATCCGGGCTACTCCCTGAGGGCATCTGGTGGAGCTTAGGGCCATTTATAGATGGGGGCACGATGGACATGGGCGGCTATAGTGGCAGTGTTGACCAACTTTTGAGATAGTCACCATGGGCTCCCTATGTGGGCGAGGTATTTATTATGCGTATGCATAATTTCCCCCTCATTCCCTGCCTTTACTCTGAGTAAGGTTATAACGCATTTTTTCAGGCTGGAAGTCCCCTCGACAGAACAATTGCTTTCAATTTGAAGTAAACCAATATAGAATTTATATCAAAGAGCTCCACACTTACAATGACGGCAAATAATAGGGAATTTGTGTAATGATTCATCGGTGAAGAGTTCGCTTTCAATGCTAAGTATCTTTCGCATTACCCCGTTTCAACGCCGATTCCACCCACGGCTATTATTCCCTACCCCGATGCTTGGTCGACCACAGGAAGTCGATTCTCAGCCAATTGTCCACTAGTCTTCCGGCCACGAGGGAGCAGAACGCTGGTCGTCGTCAACACGCATGCGCCGAGCCGACTGCCGGAAACCAGCACAGGACTTTCCTACGCATGCTCTGTCAACACGGGCGATATTTGCTGTTGGGGTCATTGCGGAGTGTGGCACAGTGTCCGTGTTTGTGGCGCATACAGCGTGTGTTTGCGGCTACAGCACCTAGGGAGGTTACAGTTAGGGTTCTAGATGCAGAGAGAACATTTTATAAATGCCGGATTGTGGTAATTATGTAATGCGACTAAGCAGACATTCGTCTTGGGAACTGAGATCGAGCTGTGCTGTGGCTGTCTTGCACACATCTTGCACACAGGACGTCATGACAATGCATCTTACCGCGTTATCATGCACAGTGTTCCAGTTATAAATGTCTAGGTTTTATGGCACACCAGACACGAACTTTTCTTGTACTAGATGCCTAGCAAAGTAACTCACAAACAACTTCCCTTCAATGCAAAACTATTGGGCTACACAAATAGCAGTCTCTATAATGAATACTCATTTGAATAACCATTCACTGGATTTGGGGTTTATGGTATGTTAAAACATGGTTTATGGTATTGGAACACGATACATGTAGAATCCCAATACATGAAAAAGAAAACTTGCCACAAAAGTCAATAAATTACAGGCGATCCGAGTCTTGACAACCTCTTCTTGTTCTCGCCTTTAAAGATACTAACTTCTGCCTCTTGTTTCTCGACTGCTTCCTAGGGACATGAACAAGAGAAAACTAGAAGGGGCTTATCGATGCTACGGCAGCCAGTCCGACAGCTCCAACGTGGGATTTTCACCTGATGCGTTGCCATAGCAACGGGTTTATCTGTCGCATCACCACCGGGAGTCGTGGCTGCATCGTCGTCAGATAATGACGTTCACGGGTCACGTGTTTTTATGAATGCGCGCGCAGTGCTATCTGCGCGCGCATACAGTGGCGGGTCGGAGCGGCAGCCCCTGTCTGTAAGGAGATAAGATCCAGGCCGCCAGAAAAATAATACCAAGCGAGTCGAGCCGGGGTAATTGTGATGGGGAACACAGCCATCCCAACATCCCAACCTCGACCCATAGTAGCAGTAGCAGCGGGCGGCGACAAAAATACACAGTATTTTATTTTGGTGGCAACTCGAGCGTGATTCAAGAATGATATATTGGGTGATTGTTGTAATTCCCGGGTTGTTATTTATTTTTTAAAACATATCGAGGATAATCGCCAGGCTGAAAGTGCACGGCAGGTAGGGAAATTAATTCTCGCCGAAAAAATCTTTTTGTTGAGCGATTGCTACCAGACGACTTTTGCCAGATAGAGACCTTGGGAGGAGCGCTTGCTCAGGGGGCATTGTTTGATAATCACCACAGCAGAAATAGCGGATGATAAATAGGCCACCGACAGCAATGTTTTCCTGGGTTTGCCTCAGTCATTTAGCGAAAGAAATTGACCTTGGGCTCTTTAGGCCTACATGCCCAAGTCTAGCAGTTTTAAATGAGATGTATGGTTTGTATTTTGTTAAAGCTGTCTATATTGTTTACGGTTGGTGTAACACATATAAGGAGCGAAGTGGAGTACATGTAAATTTAAAGTAATATATGCAATAAGAAAAGAACTTATGTATATCGAGGAGCATTGAGTAATGTATAGGTAGAGATTGTATTCTGAACAAGAATAGACAAGAAACACGGAGAATGACTGTGTTCTACTCTCACCTCCTTAAAAACCACATGTATCTGCAGCGTTTGTTTGACCGACCATCACGAATTTCGTGAATTCACTCAAATCTCCAGACCTTTCCTATCAATGGTTTCTGCCTCCACCAGCAGCTAGCAACCACAGTGTTCAGACAATTTAATTTGCCACTAGTTCAATGCGAAACATTTCCGGCGCTGCTATAGCGCTTCACGGAAGGGAAAGCCCTTCAGCATCGGGCAATGGCATGTTGGGAATGAAGCCAATCTGCGAGCGCCACTTGAAGACGATGCGACTATTGTTTGCGATGCGTGAGCAAACCTGCGCGATTTCGCTGCTGGATTGTCCACGTGTCGCTCCTAGAGACGCGCGAGTGATTTGAACTCTGCTTAGCGGTCGCATCGACCCAGCGTTCGCATCGCCGCCACCTGACTCCTCCTCTTACAATGGCTAGCCCTGGAATTGTCGTAGTTAGAAGACTTGAAGGGTTGAAAAGGAAGAGCCCTCATCCCTTCCTGCCAATGTCAATCCGTATTATATTTGGAAACTCCAATCGGATGAATCGAACACAAGTATTTTGAGAATCATGTCGCGTTTTGCGAATTGACAACTTTGGAGAGGCTGTGGGAGACGTGGGGAAGTACTTACTGGGATTATTTTTTCGTGTCCACGCGGCGAAATCCTTTAATAGAATCTTATTATGCCCTCTGGTATTCTGTTAAAATCCAAAAATATGTGTTATTACAGTGACAATATGTACACCCATATTCATGAAAAGAAACGCTAATTAGCAGTTATAAATTCTATATTTTCTTTAAAAAAATGTAATGGAAAAATACCTACTATTAGATATACTAGTAATACTAATTTCAACTTTGATAGCTTTTGATTGCACGGGTCAATTAAGGATTTCTCCGAACCAGTTTGACAATCACATCAACACGTTGCCCTTGTAACCTATAGTGCATTCCATGATCAAATTCGATCATGGCTTTCTCCTTCACAAACCTCTCCTGATTAGCACACATTTAGTTCTACGCACTCGCGATCCCTCACTCTATGGGAAACCGAAAATAGCTGATGATTAACCTCACGTCGATGAAGTCTCCTCCCGAGGGAGGGAGGAGAACATAACTGATAACAGTTTGAATACAATAGGATTTGTCCCCCACCAAACGCTGGCACCTAATTGTCACATTCATGGGGGTGTGATCACGGGAAGCGGCCGTGCTTTGATGTCTAGGGTGAATTCACAGTGATTGGTAGGCTCCCACAAAAGGACGCGTACAGGTCGCCATTATTGGACAAATTAGGCTTTTGTAGTTATTGGGCAATGAGCTAATAGTCTGCGGTGTATTTTCTCTCTGACATCTGTATACGAGTTCTAAAATGGACATATTCGCGGAACGTTTCACAAAGACAGTCTGAAGTAGACCACTTCGAAGGTCTATATGACAAAGCTAATTCCATATAGACTTTCATAGTCTATTAAGATCTGCGAGTAGTATATGGAAATGCACGAGTGTAGCAAAACAAACGCGAATTATAAGCTCAGAGTGAACCGTACTCTTATACATAGTCCTTTATCATTTTAAAGTTGAATACATGAAATGGACTTATTCGTTATTTGTTTTGCTTGATTATTTCTTTATGGCAATTTTAGAGAGGCTTCAATCAAAAATCCCAATATTTACATTTCAAAAACAACTATTGGCAATCGTCATGTGGGCATCAGTGACAGAGAGCATGAACCCGATATTCCTATTAAAAATACCATTATATAATTCAACAACTGCTCACAAAAGGTGCTTCAAAACACTGTAAGTATCAGTTTCTTTTATGAAATGGTATTACGCCGTGACATATTTTGAATAATCTATTTGTCTTTCTCTCCTTTCATTAGCTCTGTTTTAACCCTGTCGCAAATACTCGACCTTGCGCTGACCTTGGCAGTTACAGATGTGCTTGACAATATTTATCTAGGGAAGATGCCTCACCATTTACATTGGCACTGAAGGGTTTAGCGCTATACTCAGAAGCCAGAACCACCTGCCCTTCGTCATGCACCAGTGAAGGTGAAAGCTGACCCCGTGACCTCTGACGTCACGGTCCAGTGATGGAGTCAGGTGACCCAGCTGACTCTTGGCGCCTACCGCATATGGAAGGTGACAGGCACCATCAGTTTTAGACATGATTTCAGGTCGAGTAGCCAGCCAATGAATACATTAAATGATGGAAAAAATAATAGTCAGCCCCTATGTGGCAACAGATAGATACTACTGCGAGGGAACGCTGGCAGATTACTTTTGTGGTTATGAATATTTCCGTGAAATCCACTAAAAATGCGTTAGATATTTATATATATAACATGTTTTAGAATAAATTCAATCGACATTGCATTTGACATATGACCATAACACCAGTATTACCAGTGCTAATCATTTAAATGAATAATTGAAAAAAATATGTTCTGATAAAGATGGGTTTTTCGTCCATGAGTACTATCTCAGTAATTACAAGAAAGCCGGGAAGAAATCCTGCTGCTAGATCAGCAGCAGTTGGAGTTTGGTACGTTAGCATTTAAAACAGGCTTTCCTCTCAAAGTCTCAGAGCTGGGTGTAACGAGCTGGTAAGGAATGTACTTTCTCTGTTTCATACCAAATCAGTTTCCCGCCTTTGTCCCTTTGTTACGTTGGTGTGATCTGAATCCCGATCTGGTGGGAGGGCAGGCGCCACACCTGGACATTTAACATGATCGCCTGGGTACATCCCCCTGCGATAAGGCCAGCCAAAAGCTGATAGTGCTATAGATATGGCTTGCCCATAGCCAGGTGTGCTAAGCCTCGACTCGCCCCAGTACCATCAGTATCACTCAGTATTGGCTGTCACTGATTGAGCTTGATGGCAGGGTTTTGTCTGTGACCAAGCACTGTGCAACGGTCAGAGCTTAAGTTAGGGTTGCATCTTCTGCTTGACACTGACAGAGGCATGTGGCTCTGCGCAATCAGTAAATCATGGAATGCTCTTGTTTTCACCTCACCTTGTTATGACACCTGGCCCAAGTGGAGTCACTATCCGTGAAATAGGCTAATCATCGTGCGCGTTTTAAAGTATCAAAACAACCACCATTCTTAGTATGTATGACGCGTGGTAATCTGGCCACGTGAGTTATGGTTAATTCCGTGACTTATATGCCCTGTGTACAGCACGCGGCAGGTAGAGTTAAGTACTAATACCGGCTAATACCTATCTGTGTATGATATAGGGAAGGGGCTGTATGGAAACGTACGCATGCATGGACTCAGAAGGTCACATACGTTATTGTTGGTCTGTTTAAATATGTTATCGTTGCGAACGATCACAGGTCAAATGTTGCCAATTTTAAATCACCATTTACGGGTCAATGATAGGTGTAGCTATAAAAGGACAGGTTCTATTTTGAGGTTTTCTGAGTTTTTAACGATTTGAATAATATAATTCTGCAATTATATATATCTGGTGCAAAACTAAAGTATACATGTGTGTACGTATACCTATTATACGCTCCCCTGGCCATAGAACCCTATCGGTTCGATTTGGTTGCTTGCAGACTCTGTTTAGCAAACAGATTATTGGCTTTATACCAGCATAGCCAGGGATAAAGTCGTACGTGTTAGAGAGTGCTAAAAGTCAAAGTGTTATCCCTACAAAGCCGTGTTGATGAGAAACTAATACCAAATACAAACCATTATAACATCTGGGCGTTAGGGTAAGATTTTCCTTTGGCGCACCTGGTATATTTCAAGTTAACGGTAACACACATCGACAAGGGAAAAGGACATTGTTTCGTGCAAACTCTCCGCCGCATGTTGATGGATTCCCTTGGCTTAATAATGACGTCATAGCGTTGCCTTATGACATCATCGATGTGTGCCTATGGCATAATGTAACTGAGACCTGAGTTTAAAGCTTTGACTTGAATTTTATACACATAGTTGTGGTCGCTGAAAATGACGGCTAATCTATCAAAATTCTGAGGATTGGAGGGTTTTAATAGATTTAGTGACATAATTATAAAGGCTATGTTATAGCATCAGAAATAGTGTGAGTTTACTTCTTTATTTCGCCACAATATTTTACTAGTGGAATATCATACGCGCTGGTCCTTTGACGCGAATCCTTGTAGTATTACGTCGACAAATTCTGTGGTTATTTGACAGTCGGCATGCTTGCATGCATGCATCCAATATAATTATGCTGACATGTAGATTGTCCGGTTAACCTTCCTGCAATGGCAAAGCAATGACTGACCGCTTGATGGTTTGGCAGATGACTAGCTGCGGTACCCGCCCCTCCATTGTTGACCAAATCCAGCGAGAGTAATATGGAAAACATTGTGAGAAAATCTGAGTAGTTTGCCTCGGCAGCTCAGCCATCTAGAATAGTTGCCCTCCTCCTTGACACCGGCCTGATGCCAGTTGAAAAGAATTACCGTACTCCCTAACGACGGCCAGAATCCCATGACACCAGGCAAGACTAGTCATTATGTACGCCAAGGCATGTGCAAAGTGTAACCTAAACTTTGACATCCTAATTCTTACCAGGGAATGGAATAATTCTTCGAATATTTTGTATTTCGTCATCAGTCTATATAATTATTAGCCTGTCTGTCATGTCAACGGAGCTTCTTCGTTTTGTACTTCTCTCGACCTGTAGTCCTTATTTCACCATATTAGTGGGGTAATGGTAAGTGGACCAACGTTTCCCCCTTTTGTCTTCCCATCATTTTCATGCATCACTAGTTATGTTAGATCATAGTTGACCACTATTGTTTCATCTCCGAGATAACCGAGGTTACAAAACATGGGTTGTGAAATCATAAACATAGCAATAATTTCCTTTCCTTTGTACCGAGGTTACAAAACATGGGTTGTGAAATCATAAACATAGCAATAATTTCCTTTCCTTTGTACTGAGGTTACAAAACATGGGTTGTGACATCATAAACATACCAATAATTTCCTTTGGCGTTTTCAAAATGATCAACTCTGAAAATATATTAAATTATGGATTTTAGAGTCAATTATCTGTCTAAAACCCAATTTTGTGGGTGAGAGAAGAAAACCTTGTTTTAAAAAATTCTACTTAGGTCTTTCCCCATTTGGTACTCATAAGTATTGCTAAATATAACGAAGCTGCAAGGTCTATAACAAAAGTCGCAATGAATCCCACATTCATGAAAGGAAGAGCCCCAAGAGGAAGCCTTAGATAAGCAGTTGCCTTCTCGGATGAAACTTCATTTAAAGAGATTGAGAAACAACCCGTACAACAACTGTGCTTTGAGGGTCAGATTTTCAGAAAATGTACAATTGGCAGCTGTATACATTATGTAACTCCTGCTAAAATAGGCTGCAATTTAGTCAATACTAGGCAAATTCGAGTATATATATTTGGCATTGCATTGATTCTAGCAATCTTTTTGGTAAGGTTGAACGGTATTTTAAACTTTATTTCCACCTCAAATTTGGATTATTTGAGAGAATTGGTGAAGATGAATTGTACATTTTCCGAAAATCTGACCCATCTGAAAATCTGACCCTTCAGGAGAAGCCAGAGATATGGGGAAGAATGTCTGCGTTCACGAGAACTTGGAGAAGGCCCTAAGGTCAACCTCCGAACACTCAAAGAACCTTCATTTTTCACAATACAAGCTCGGAGGCCACAAGCCAAGAAATTCTAGACAACTCAAGTGGGAGAGGCAGGTCACGACAGCGTGCTGTGGACAATACAGAACAAATACACTTGTATGGATATATGAATGTGCAGTGGTCAAGCACCGGCTCGTGTAAATGTGCTTAGGCTAGAATTGTTTAACTGTGTGGTACATCGAGGGTGTATATATTACACACATACTCGACTATAGCAGGCCGTGTAAAAGATAGTATTTAGTTTTGATAAATCTTTATTCGGGAAAACGATGAATTTGATTTGCATTTGTATTTATTATATAGATGTCTCTAAAATTAGTCATCACACATTCCAATTTTAACCAACCACTAAAAGTCTACGTAATTGATGTGTGGAGGTTATTCTTCTCATAAGCATAATGAAAATGGTGGGTTAAATGATCTATTTTCAGTGGATCCTCTCCTATAGTTGATCTAGCATTTGTGCAAGAACTAGATTTTATCCAGAATCATGTCTACCAATTCATACACCTCATACGTACGTAAACGTGGTAAACAATGTTCAATTCAATTCAAAGGTGAACAATTTCAAAGGACAAAGATTCATTCTATGTGATGATTTTTAAAAAATAATATACTTGGCATATTAGAGTATATAATAATAGTAAATTGGAAGAATGACATGATAACACACAGTTAAATCGAATCCATGAAGGGCTAGTTCTATTGAACTAGGCTAATCCTTACCTCCCAGTTCAAGTGTTCTTCGATTGATAAAATCAGAACAACACTACCACATGTTACCCCGATATATGTACATCTGAATCATGTAACAATGACTCCCTGAGATTAGACATGTAGCGATGTAGTAAGGCGCATTACATTCACTGACATAACAACCAGCATAGAATAGCCACCACAACAATTATACAACTAAAGGGATGACACGTTAATCACCATTTGATACATATCGAACACAACTTGCCCTTTCAAATTGTGTGTCCAAACCACACCTAATAATCCATAAATCCCACAAACTGGGCACGTTACTGATGACCATTGTTGGAGGAAAGTACACCCGCAAGAATGAAACAGGTGAGAGGTGCGAAGATTAGATAATTGGACATCCCGATGGTCAATCTGGACCTTCTCCCATTGTTCTGACCATCGCGCTAGTTTAGAGCTTATTAAGGCGTGGCTGCCAGTGGTCAGTTGAACACCCTTTTAGTCACCTACCAGGCAATTAATCCATTCCTCGAGGTGCATACAGCCAGGTGTGATTTAAACAATGGTAAAGACAATACCGGTGGTTGAAATGCATTGTCTCCACACCAAAGTACGATATTGTCATGAACTATTGGGCGCGTGTAACAGAAAAGGTAAATTGGGCCAATCATCCATATTACTATAATAATACTGCCCAAGGGGATACAATGTGATAGATATAGACGATCGATTGTTTTGGTTTTCTAAATCAAGCTAAATCTGAAAGCTAAGATATTATATAAAGCTATCCACGTTAAACTATAAATATACCACAATCCACATTTATATGAAAGTTAGAGGAGGAGCTAGAATTAGTGACACGCGCCAGAATTCAGCAAACAAGAGCGACTTTCTTCCAACGGTCAAGTCCAATTGTAACGAACACACAATGTAGGAGTTATGGAGCCAACCAGGGGGTTCCGATGGACTGAGACCACTGAGGGTAGTGGTGGACCATTCGCCATACACTCAGTCATTTGGCCTTTTGTTTTGGCAAGCCTCTGCCCAAATGGTGCACTGAAATTTGACAGATCTCGGAAGCAGCTGCCAACATATAGCACGGCGGGCATGACATCTTCGCAGACAGGTAATAAGTGCTGAATATACTCGTGAAGAGTCTGCGAAGCCTTTCACTAAATATGTATATTGAAACTTCTTGTACGTTGGATTTGAAGCGACACCCGGGTGTGACAGTTTTCTAACTGTTCCCATCCATCCCCTGAGCTATTTGGAACTTGTTCCACACACATTATGTTACTTACTCACCTTTTAAACATAATCTGCTTTCGGGATCATAGTTCGCTTGATATTAAAATTTCACATTGGTTGTCGTTTTCTCAAAGTATGACGGTACATTTCTAGCTTCATGATAAAATGATGTTTTATATCAATCGTCCCTCACCATCAGAACCAACATTATATGTTGTTACAATATATTGCATCTAGCCCCCCCCCCGCATTATTTAATACACCCCCGCTAATTTAGACCTTAGGTTTAAATGACCCCCTCTAGGTTAAAATTACCCCCTTTGTTTCATTGATAATCTTACACCAACAATTCTAAAAGAAAATATTGGGAAGACTTAGGTCATATCTAATGCTTATGGAAGATACAATTATAAAATAAATCAAAGGTCACTTTGAGGGTCTAATAATAAAATAGCCAATGATTATTGCAACTTTTACTCATTCCACAAACAATATTTCGAAGTGATTTTCTCATAATATTATTCTTGTTTGATTGTTCAGCTTCAATGAAATTTGTAAATTCTATTGATTCCATTACTTTCATCATATCAAAATTCGTCTTGTATTACTTAAGACTTATTCATTAATGAACAGACATAATTATGATGTTAGAATAGTGATGATATGAAAGACATCTATCGTAATTCAGTAATCCCTTTTTCTTTATATTAATTTAAGCTGAAATTGTCATTGTAACTCAATGAGAACTTATTGCAAATAAAAATAAACAAACAAACAAACTAAAATCTGTTCAGTTCTGTCTATTAGGCCTGTACTGTATTCATTATTACTTTTATTATAATTTAAAGGATTAATGTTTCAATGGGGGTATATCAGTCTTGGATTAACACATACTGGGGGTGACCTAGATTTAATTTACCCCTTGTGGGTACTTTGAACCAGGTGGGGGTACATTGAAACTGGAGGGAGTATATTGAACCTAGGTCAAATGTACCCCGGGGTACATTGAACCTAGGTCAAATGTACCCCTGGTACATTAGACCTAGGTTAGTTATACCGGGGGGTATACCTGATGCAGGGTACAATAAAACTGCTACACCTGTCTAGGTATTTTCCAACATCAAGTAAGAAATCAAGTAAGAAAACAGCCATGCCATCACGACTGAAACAATCCAGGGAGGTATTTGCCTTGGGCACTAAGGGGGTAAACTGAAATCAAGAGGAAAAACAGATAAACCACAGGTTAAGCTTAGTTTATCTATGCAGTGATCAGGGCCCATAATCCTGTCTAATCTGTTCGACGTGAGAGCTTCGTAACCTAAAGCATTACCTACTTCAGAATCTATCGGGGATCAATGCGTTTTATGCTAAGCCAATTCAAAACAAAGAACCCCTCATTGCACACATATCCATATCACCACTCACAGATCAAGCGACTCTCGAAGTACTTGCTAGGGGAGTCCCAGAACAGCAGGAGTCGGGGACCACCACGCACCTCGGCTTCCTTTTATCTTTACTCCACTGTTTATTTTTAATATTAAGGCGAGGTTGCCTCGACTATGTAATCCTTGAGGTTACAGGTAGTTACACTACTCGGTAAACTAAGAAACTGTTGGGGTTTGTTTAACCCCGTAGGAGATTTGCTGGTTTAACCAGGGGCTGTTTGCAAGTAAAGACAACGTGCACAAGGACTAGGATTTATTATCTTTATACTTTCCTTGCCTTTTGCCCCCAAAATACCGATTCATATCCTTACATATAGACGTCCACCAAGAGGAGAAAATTGTAATCCCCTCTCATGTTTCTTTTTACATTCTTTGAATATCAATTATAGTATCATGTTTACTATGTTATCTTCTCAATGACTTCAATAATGCACAGTGTACCAACTATTTAAAATTAGGAATGATTTTCTAACATTTGGAGCCTAGTGGTATCAATATCAATATCAGTATCAATAATATTGATCAACGCCATTATATTCAAGAATGGTTATCTTTTTGATGAACATATTTCCAACGGTTCCAATTTAAAGTAGCTTTGTAGTTGAGACTTTGTAGTTGGTGCATAAAACCATTAGATATGATGTAAGACCAATGGAATCTTCCAAAAAAGATAAGCTAACTAGCTAAAAGCAAATTCAATGAACAGCAAACTGCAACCAAAGCAGGATTATAACATTAACACCAACAGTCAGGTGAAACTTTAAGAGTCTGGTTGCGATTCAGATTTGCATGCAACTTGAAACAAACATTTGCAAAAGATGTTAGTTAGCCTTTGGACCCATCAATCCACCTACACCTCTCATCACCCAATCGCACCTAATCATTCTTGTCAATCATCCGAACAGTTAATGTTTACCGGCCATGTCCTCACACAACACCTCTACTTCTCTGCTTGCCCTCTTGCAAACCAAACCCGATCCGGGGTGAGTGCAATGTTGGGTTTATATTTCCAAATTGGTGGGATCACTCCAACATGGCCTAATTAGAGATGGTGGACTTGGGTTTCCATAAGCGTTGGCCAGAGCGTGCCAAATCCGTGGAGAATTTATGGTAAGACGATACGATTGTCTGGCACGAAAAAACAACAAATCGATCCTACAGTGATCGCGCCGAAATCTTATACCTCGTCATGCAAGAGATAGCGGCGCAATGAGAGGGACACTTATTGCATCACATGACGTCTGCTTGACCAACCAAGATCAAAGTGTGTTGTTGGTAGAGTGAGGTAATGCAGTTAGTTTAATTGGAGATAAATAAAGAAATGACGGCAGGAAAGACGGCTAAATACAGCGTTTGTTTGAAATACACCAGACAGGTGTGCAGTTAATCGTTTAGTGATTTTCAGGTTAAAACTTTTCACGCTGCATGTGCATACTTTTCTTACTGAAAAACACTTTACAAGGTTTTTTTAACACATTGTACGGAACGTCACTATACTATATGTGCGTACTTATGTTGCCCTCAATTTTGATAATAATCAATCATATCATAACCCATTTATTCTTGCACTTATGTAAATATGTTTGGATACCATTGGCATAACACAGAAACAGTTCTACTGAGAATGGTAATATATTTGGTCGGTCGTAAGGAAACACACTGGAATCTATACTTTGAGGTACCAGTTGCTTATCTCAATTGTCTGTGTCATTTTGGAGGCTCATCCCTGTACCAGCATTGCCTTTCTCCGTCAAGTTTCAGGGGGAAAGAAGAACATCTATCTTGTCACGTTCCCCATCGTTGCCATACGCATGTCTAATTTTTCTTTACTTGACATCGGTTCAACTTTGCTGTGGCGATCCATTAAATTGTAATAAGGCATCCTTACAATAACCCATCTATGCTTGACTCACCGAAGCCCAGTAGGCAGAGAAGCATTACACCTGAGGACATTGGTAACACAAGTGACAAGGCATGACATGGGCGCTGTTTGTCCTCTATTCCACCCTGTCATGGGCCTCCAAGAACAACAGCCACCTCAGACATCCTTGACTTGTGACTCTGTCATGTCAAAATGTCATTGAGAGTCAAGTGTTTGGTCAGTGTGCAACTACCAGAAGTTGCCTCGGGCTTGGATCGCTAACTTCATACTAAAATTACAAGCCTCTGCGACCCTTCAAGCAAACGGACATCCAGAACGCATTCGCTCCCTCTAGACTCCCCAACATCAAACCGTCCCAGCTGGGAATTTCCAGCCATCATAACAGTCCACCAAATACTGAGATTCTCCAAAGCGGGTCATTGGATGGGTTATTGGAGGAGGTTTGGCTAGTGTCCACATAAGACCCCGGGCCCAAAAACTCCAGCCAGGTCAATGCAATTGACCCTGAAACTGGCCCCAGCAGGAACGCAAGCAAAAACAAAAAGGATCGTGTGTAGTCTCCAAACATTTGTTCTCGTGTGAAGGAAAACAAACATGGGGTTGGTTTCAAAGGGCGTCAGGCTTTGTAGAAGGACTAGGTCTGAGGGATTGTTTGTTCATGGCCTCAAGGCTGGTTCTATGGTGCCTCCTGGCTACAGAATAGTACGGCCTGTCCATTGAATCCCTTTGAATTATGAAGGTGTATGTTGGTCCTGAAAACACTTTTCTTAAAAACCGAGTTGAATAATAATCTGATCGCAACCTGCATACCAACACATGGATCCGAATATATTTCCTAAAATGGAAGGAGGTGCCCCACGCTGGCAATACCATTTAAATATATATGTAATTCACCTTATTGACATCATGCGAATTAAAAAGTATTAAATAATTCAATATCTCAGTCAAACCGAATACAATTTCCTATATTTCAATTCTTGTCATTGTTTGTTATAGTTACTTAACTACTTCAGTTCTAATGGTCACCTTGTAAAACCAACAATCCTTAATACTATTTGAGCAGTAATTCACTGAATTGCGATGCCTGGCATGCAACAAAGTTTCTCCCCATGATAATGAAACCCAAGAGAGATATGAGCTGTCTTGAAACCCAATACCCCTTTTACGTATATTTATACTCGATACTTTTTCATTCTTAGTTGCTTTTCTTTCTTCAAGGTGGCAAGTCAAAAGAAAACACCCCCACTCAAATGTAATCGAGGGAGACAAGTGGCACACTTTTTCTCCAAGAAATGTAAGGCCTTCTAGTTCTTCACACCCGTCACACTCGATTTATAAAGTAATTGTGAATCTATGGGAAGAGAATATAAGACTTTCAGGGCTAATTGACATATCCGGCGAGGAACTATTTTAGACAATTCATTCCAGGGTCAAAGTAAAACCTAGTTTATAAATTTGAATACTTTAATCTATAGATACTCACCATATTTTATGTACATGTAATAATATCATCAGCACTAGTTTGGAAGATTAAATTAGGATAGGTTGCTTCTATCAAATCAGCCAACATTTAAATAGAAAATATTATTGTTTGTGTTAGCAACATTATCCCCTAGCGTTTTCCCCATATCATTGCGCGCATCCAAGCCAAAGAAATGTACAGATTTAGATAATCTAATCAACTAATCTAATTAATCCTGGTAAATAATAATCCTAATGAAAGTATCGTTATTTTTGTTGTTATATCTAAATGAAGCAATGGTTATACATCATCATGTGTGATTTATGCAGTTTATTCGGAGTATTCCTTTATAAATGCAGGACGTTTATGAGGGGGAGTGTAACAGTGCAAGGATTTTCACACCGAAACTCTCTCAGAAAATGTTAACGTGGTAGGTGTGATTGTATAAACCGTGTTGGAAGAAGTCGTGACGTTTCAGGAAATGTCTTTCAGACTGATGCCAAACACTCCTCTTTGTATTCAAAGCAAAAGACCAGGCGAGAGTGTAAGGGAATCGGATCCGAGTCGAGCTTCCTACCTGTTGTCAGAATAGCCTTAGACAAAGCTTCACTTCAACTAGAAATAACTAACATATCCTGCAAAAACACAAAACTGTTAGATTGAGTAACCAAAATATTAACACGCCCGAGGGAAGACACAGTGACTGTCTGGGAACTGTAGGCGGTTAACAGAATACACGCTTACATGGCATGGGGTGGATTGGGTAAAGAAACAATATACCTTTATCTCAGAACTATTCCTAAACACAAACCTCCAAGTGCATGGCTCGAGGTGGTTTAAGAGTCAGACCAGAGGAACTCCCTGAAGATTGAGTCTCATTTCTATTTATTCACGATCAGGAGAATAGATATCAGAGTCTTTAATTTAGAATACATCGTTTGGTCGATATTGCAATTGCTGTTGTGAAATTAGTGTTACTGCATGATGTTCTTTTAATCTCGCGATGGGGAATACTCCAGACAAACACCGAGTTTATTTATTAAAGCTGCATTCTCAGCTATTACGACAAATATAATCTTACCAAATTTCCTCATAATTGTTATGACTTGTTGGACGGAATTGATCAATATTCTGATATGTTTTAATTGAATTGAAAAACGGTTATGTATTAATTCCATGACCGGGTACATCTTCTGGATGGCTCCATATTTTCGTCAGTTGCAGATTTCAGCAAATTATTACAAATATTCAACAATAATATCTAGATATACAATTTTTTATATAACATATTATTTTGCAATTATCATCAGCCTCTCTGTTTCTATTTATACAAGAATTTGAAGTCGAATCAGGCTGTCCTGAGAAAATTCATACTTGTACGTGTGGAAATGTAGTAGACCTGAATAAAATATTTTCTAAATCTAAAATCGGCCAAGAGAAAACGACCGCCGGTGAGCGATAATAAGGGAAGCCACCCCAGGAAAGGATTTCGGCGCGGCTCTAAAATATAAATGAGGGCTTTTATGAAGCCCTGTAACAAAAACAACCAGAGAAAAACCTTCACAACTTTGGTCAAATGACTTTAGATCGGTTGGAAATTGAAAAATTGAAAATCTTTAGTTTTGACTGATGTTAACTGAGAGTGCAACTTTAAATGACCCACATGACTTGTTGAGCTCATTTTATCAAAGTTTTATCTTCATCTAAATTACTAGTTGGACTAGATGACATTTCAAAGATATCCTACAATATCACCTTGCTTGTTTGTAGTACTAGTATAATATAATAGTAATTTCCTTGAGTTTCAAGTTCAAATGACTTGAAACTTCAATACCTGTTTTGAAATGTGATGATAAAAGATTTTCTGTTTTAGTCAGTCTACAATGCATTCAAACATCTTTCAATCTCAAAACAAATTCAGAATCTATAGCCAGGCTTTCTTTGAACTGATGATATCAGCAACTACCAATGTAAAACCTTAATCTCCCTTCAGTTCAGACATGACAGGACAAGATCAGAAACCGTCAATTCCTTACCCAACTTTCTGATCAGCAAACACACAAGAATAGTAGCACTCTTACAGTTGAGTGAAGGGAGATCTCTATATCACTCAACTCCATCTCCATACCTGTCCATCTCTTGTACCGATACCGACTCAATGTGCCCAGCACAAACTCTTATTTGTACCGAATGAATTGTGCGTGAAAAACGTGTCCGGCTGCATACCTCTCCGACAGCGTCTTAACACTGAGGTTGATAAGATCTCTTAGTTTAAGTGAAAGCTTGTAAGGTGTATGGGGATCAGGTGGGGTAGGGTCTGTTCAGGTGAAGAGCTGGATGATGAAGAAGACTGATAAGGCAGGATCATAGCCAGGAAGTGCAGGTATGGAGCGAGCAGCCTTGAGGGGGAAAAGCAAGCTCCAGTTTGACGAGAGATCTCACTAATCGGATCCACCCCCTGTTACCCAATGTATATCCAAGAGGGATGGGATTGGCAACTCGCGGGCATATACCCAAGCCTGCCTGAACATGGAAAATAGAATCATTTGTGTATACGAAGGGCTTTACTATATGGTTTCGGGGTGCAACGCTGAAATGATTATTATTAAGGCATCGGACATGTTATTAATAGTTCGGATAACGGTGGTGCGCTGGGAGGGTGATTATTTGTGTGCCAACATGTCAATGCATCTGTGTGATGATACCCACACATTAGAAAATCTACAAAAATGTGCTCATTCTTGTTGATACATGAAATATATATGTTCTTATTGACTGTAATATGAAACTGCAAAATGTGTGAAAGTTCTGGTTCAGCCATTACCTAAAAGTACTATATAGTTCTGGCCATATATTACGCCTCTTATCACCGCGGCTTCAGTGTGTCACAATCGATCATTTTAATCAAGTATGGCACTACCAGTAATAAGTATGTGCATGGTCATGCACCCGTGGAGACATCGTGGGTGGCTCCTTGTTTCTTCAAATAATTAATGTTTTCTGAAGGGAACATCACTTTGAGATATGTTACGAGGAGCCATGCAAAAATAAAAATCCACTTAAGGGAAAATAGCACGACTCACAACATGACACTAAACATAAATTTCTCATTGGAATGGAATATATCCAGTTGGAACCTTCTAGAGAAAGTAACGATAGCATATTCTAAAGATTGTATGTATACTTAGCGTTTTCCACTGGATTATAATCAATAGAACGGGTCAGTTTCAAGGCTACATCTACCGTATATAAATATAAACCCTTATGCAGCAGTTACCCTTTAGAAGTCCCTTTGTTGCGATAGAAACTTTAAATATCCATAAAGCTGGTCTGAAGTTAGCACATAACAAGTTTACCCATGGGATTACAGGGGATGTGCTTCTATAGTGTCTCCATATAGCGTGCTGACCCCCTACCGCCGGGTGTTGTGTGGAGTATGGTCGGATGGCTGCTCACTTGCCCCCCTCTCACCTGTTGGGTCTCATTCAGGTGTATAATCCGTAAACTGCCGTACTTAGGCCACATCTTAAGCACGCCTTAAGGTGAATAGGTTATCTTTAACCCTATCAAGCAAGCCCAAGGGATAATTTGATTAAAATTGTCAGAGGACTTCAGCGTTGCCTGTGTGCTGGTGGCCTTTCAAATGCATCAAGCCATGCAGTCGCTGTATATATTCTATGCTGCTGATGCAGGTTTAATGCAGTAAAACTCTTGTTTTGGAGGTATGTTATCTAAAGTGTCCTGCCTTCTGCACGTCAGTGATAGCAATCTATTTATGTATGTCTATTCTGTACACAAAGTGGAATTATTTCAGACTGCAGTGAATGATGTTGACTCAATCATTGTAGTGGCTTCACGTATCAGTTATGGTTGACTTACGTGAGTGTCTTTAATTTCAGATGTTAGATATAAGTATGTAGATACTTATAGTATGCGGTTAAATAAATGCTGCTTTATTAAAGATGTGAGCAGAACATTTGAAATAAAGCTGTGATTCCACATGTGAACTAAAGCCATGGGAAAATGAGTGTGGTTACTACTGTATTGAACATCGAGAAGGGTGAAGCTTAAAGGAGTTGCCAGAGGAAATTAGCTGTATGTACTAAGATTTCCCACATCGTTCTGACGCCTAATCTCTATAACTAGCCAATTTAGTCCAGTTGTTTGACGCTACTGAATGACCGTATTCGCAGATAAATTGCAGCCATCACTTTCTCATGCTTGGGGACCCTGTCTAAGAGGAACGGTACAAGCACCAGACAAAAGCCAATCTACCTGCCTTTATCCCTTAATCAAGGTAAACACACGTGTTGAGCAAACACCAGACTTAACAGTGGCTATAACAAAATCTCTCTTCAAAAATACCAGGTGATTGGCCTAATCCAAAGCTTACATTTGCAGGCATGATTCAATAGTGGCAGTTCAAGACATCCAATCGGGTTAAGTGTGACATATAGCGAGCCATTTCTATGGCAACAAACCTCGTATAAATTTCTACAAAAATGGTGGCGTTTCAAGGTAATTGTATGCCTCGAATAACCACCAATGGATTCAGTAGCAGGTGCCGTCCATGTTTGTGGTCATCTGTCTGGCCTTAATGTTTTTCCAAGAGAACAGGATTAGGCAGTTCTTGCGCCGCATCAGTCTGCGAGGCAATTGCACTCTCCACACTGGATATTGCGACACAGCGTGGATTCCAGTCAAAACTATTATAAAATATTCCCATGTCATGCACCCCTTCAGTCTAACTTGACTCACTTGAATGATGAGTGGAAAGAACATTTATTTCGTGTCACAGATAAACTAAAAAAAAAGGACTTTCGCCCATTTACCAAAAATACTACAGTATAAAATACATAAATTTAGAATAACACCAAGCTCTAAAATGGCTACGTCGTCTGGCAGAGAGAGAATCGAGGGTATTTATACAAGAACGTGCTTCATACCAGTTACTCGGATGTGATATATTGTTCATTTGAGCATATTATATAGAGCACACTTTTGGCTCTGTACATACCGGTCCATTCTTGAAATAGATGGGGTCGACGTAATGTTTGGTGGCCTCCGGGGGTGGGAGGATCTATCAGGGGTGGCATACACAGGCTAGGTGTGGGGATGGTGTGGGTGGTCTCTGGCCCCACAGAAAACCTCGCCCGACCCTGCCGTACCTCGCTGTGTCAACCTCAGTGAGTTGGATCCATGAATCATTGAGGGAACTGTTACTCCCGATCATCACGCTGCTGGCATAATCATCATCATCCTCATCGTTGGTAATGATCTATTGTTCTGAGTGGGCGGCAATAGCCCGCAGTTATTTTTTCATTCGCCGAAGTATGCGTGAGCAAGTTGACGTATAGGTAAACCATCAAAACTCCGACCGTGAATGCATGGGTACAATAGGACCATATTTTACCCCCCAAATAATTATTTATCTCCAATCAAATTTGTTAAAGCACCAGCTCCTGCCAATAATGTGAATCGCCCGATTGCTATGAGTGAGGAAAGGCCTACTTTTTACCAACCAGTGTTCCGGATATATCAATCCCTGGTATCGCAAAGTCTTCTTCATATACAGTGAGGACTTCATCAGTAGCCATTATTGAGAAATAATTAAATCAATATTGGCCTTTATTTAAAACATCGACTTAAAGCTGAAGTTGAACAGTTCATTCCAGGTCAGCAGCTTACATTCCCTATCCTTGTGCCATATGTATAGGGAGAGAAAAGACAGTTAAGTGAGGGTAATCTTCAGTAAGCGCGCTCACAATGGCACGGCCATAGCGGAGGGTTCTGTTATCTACTGACTTCCAGGTTCCAGGCTAGAGATACTGCAGTGTGCCGCCTTATCTTCCGACACAGTCGCCATCTGGTAGATGGAGAAAGCCTGACTAAGATGACCCGTCCATCCAATCTTAGGAAGGCATCTTTTTCTCATCTTCTTTCCATGGCCTTATCCCCATTCATAATTTTCTTGTAATCCCTCCCCTTATATCATTAAACTTAATGGGGGCCATTCCACTTGGCATGTACTTTAATGTGAATTCTAAATTACTGCTCAACTTCAAGCTATTACGTTGGGAAAATGTACACGTGCAGTCTCGTATAGGAATACTTTGAAGTCAATTAGAAAGCTGAAACTGTATATGTGGCCATCAGGTCCTAAAAATCAATTCGAGGGATCCAAAACCGAGGATCAATGACATAGAATTGCATGTTGAGAAATTGGTTTGTTTTTATTGCACCCTCTGGCTACTAAGTGCATGTATAAGAGAAGGGGATACTATCAATGAAGATAAATCTTCCTATCACCATGCAGGAGCCTCGCATAGCTTCTCTCTTCTCCAATTACATGGGAGGTATCTTTGTGAGCATAAACATCTCACAAAACAATTGGTGTGGAACAATCTGGCCGAATGATCTGTGGCCGATGTCATATTGTCAGTCGCGTTTCAATGCGGTGTTGTTGTTCAGACCTGTTGACAAAGAGTATATCTAATATCTACCAGTTTTGGAACTCTGTCTGTAATTGAATTAACTTGTTCGCTGAATGCATGAAATCCAGACCATTACAGGTATTTTAAAGCTATCATTCATCCGACATACACTTTATTGTCTATATACTAGATTTGATAAGGCAATACCACCCTGCAGGTGACAGGAGAACAAATAACAACCATTTATCTATTTTTATGTAATTATTCTACACGGCGCCAGATGATGACTTGGTCGCTTTATTTATAAATGCAACTTCGAAATTATTTTATAACCTCTATGTTCTTTAATGTTGGTGTAATTGTCTCGAACCATTTATACTTGATAGTATATCTATATATTATTAGATACGCCTTATATTGAATGTGTCTATTTCCTAAGCTGTGACATAGGAAGCCAATCTTGTGTGTAACTCGAAATTGTTATGTTGTATCACACTGAATCGATCCAATAATTCGCTCCTTGATTTTCCTTGACATCTGCTGACTTCCAGACCATTGAAGGAGGCTACTTTATGATAGAGAAAGCTGACACTTCAAAAAAATACATTGATTCATTGGAACATTTATATTTCCCTCCGCCATCTCCATCTTAATGTGCCTATTCTTCAACACGTACCGTCTATGTATCATATGGATGTGTGTGGTGCACCTGTATGGCCAAGGCCAGAAGCGGCCCGAGGGACACACAATGTCATTCTGGGCCCTGTGAACGAAACCATATGTTAACATGCTTTGTCTGACTCCATCAGACCTGTCACCAACTGCATAAATCAAGACCATGTCAAGCACTCTATATATCCCTGGGTACTCTCTCTACTCTTCCCTCTACCCCACTATGAGGGCCTGAAGCTCATTCGGGACTCCTTGCGCCGCCCCCTTTGCTCTCTCCCCCAAGGGTGTGGGGGGAATGGGCCTAGCCAAAGGTAAAACTCATCAGTGGTTTACTAACAAGTCTGCAGCTGGATTGGGCTTGTATGTATACACCTCAGGCTAATGGCAATATCAGCCCGGTGTCCGCTTTCAGAAATATTACCCAGAATATAACGTTTGCCATTTATTTCCCATCGTGTGGAGTGTGTCAGTAAAATGGACTTTTATTTGATTATACTGCGCACATTTTGAATAATATATGTCCGGGTTTTGTCTACAGGCTATGCCAACATAAGATTTTCCGGCATTTTCTTCTGTAAAGAAAACACGCACTTCCCATTTTCCAAACAGTGATCCTTAATGAAAAAGTAAAGTTCTGAACTATTTTTCGAGATAATCGTCCAATATTAATGATTTATGTTGAATCTTAGCACACAATTAAGCGTTTTCACAAAGTGGCTAATCTAAATCTACTCATACAGATGCCTTCCTTCCGAGCGTTAGGCTTCCATACATTTTGTTTATCTAAACACAAGGACGGATACATTGACTGGGTGTATATTTAGCTCCTGTGTAAGTCTGCAACCTTGGCTGTCCTTTGTTATGCACTGCTTATACATGTCCACCATATATGTAAAGCTCAGATCAATGTATCGATTGTCTGCTTAGAATATCAGGGGAATACACCTGGATGACATTGTGGTGTGAGAATATATACCTCCCAAAGGTGTCTGGGTAGTTTATACCTGTGAATCCCTGGGACACAAAACCATACCAGAAGCTTAGTGTTAAAGCTGGGCTCCGTACGGCTGGCGAGGTATACACGTTGGTGGCCTTTTGTTCCACTGGGTCTTCCCATACAATTATTATTAAATGCGACTATGTATGGCACAATCAATGGCGTATAATTAGTCACAAAAATCGTCACACCTTCCTGATAAGGAACCATATTAGGGAATAGACGTGTCAACATATATAATTTTGGGATATTTGTATATGATGGGTTAGATAAGATGTTCTAAATTCAAACAAAGGGCCTATTATCTAGTTCGGGGATGATTGCCCACCCACACGCACAGACAAACAAGGACATTTTGCTAGCAGGGTGAATAAATATATTTACATATTCTGTTCAATGAACAGAGATGTGATTTGGGAAAAATAAGCAAACCTCGTCATTTCACTTTCAGTTCATTTCAATATATCGGTGTTTCAGTCGGAGTCTGATGCTTTGATTTAGCCCCGCGAGGTGGAGTGAGAGTGAAGCGCTGCAGCCTTTCTCTTGTTAGAGGAAGGGAAGAGACCGATGAGGATGAGACCGAGCGACAATGAAATGATGCGCCGGGAGTTGCAGGGAACGAGCCCGTCACAGGTACTCGTGCCGAATCTCCTGCGTCTCCGCATCAACACTATACATGCAAATATACATACATTGCATTGGAAGTCATTTTACTCCCTAACCTATGGAACACCAAACCCCCAAAGTGATTATATCAAGTGATCATATGGTAATTATAATAATATTTCGTGAGATAAAAGGCATTGAGAGGGTTGTTTTGTTTCAGTTGGGACTGAATCAGTGAATGTCAACGGTTGAATTTATTTTAAGATAAGTATTGGAACTCTAGAGATTATATAGATACTTATGACATGCACTTTAGAACGTATGATCTTATTCATTATTTTTTACGCATGCTTTGTCTAGTTTATTAGCCACTGGGTTGACGATAGAACTTGAATGCTATTCTGAGATAACTATGTGTCCTATCACATATTAGGCCTATTGTATTGTGAAACAATGTGAATTACATTGCATCTACGGAGAAGATAAAGACGAAATAATAAAATGTAATTATAACTTATATCTTAAATTCACTTTCTTTTAACAGTGGTTTGCTATGATTTTATAGAAGGGGCTACCCATTTCCTGATTTCATTCTATTTATATTACTACTCTTAATGTACACTGCGAACTGGAAATAAACGCTATACAAATAAATTATATATATTGTACCACTTGGCCAATAAATATTAATGCAACTACACACAATAATATTCACACGAGTGATAAGTCATAACGTTTTACACATAATATTGTTCAAGCTTATTATGAATGGGATAAGGGTATGATATGGGTGCTCCAATACGGCCCAGTCACTGCTTCTGCGAAGAATTCAAGCTGAATATCATTGTCTTTAAATCTGGGCTAACATATGGTTTTATGTCTCTAAAAGATCAGCTTATACCAATTTTAATGTCAAAACTAACTGTCAGCATTCAACCTTCGCCCACTATATACCTATTCAAAATTTAATTTTTGCCTCCGACATTTATCATTGTAGATTTGAGAAGCAAACATCTGTTAACCATAGGAGAACTTGGGACAATACGTGACAGCTCTCATTCCAAGGGTTCAATGTTGAGGCCCCTCCGCCACCTAAGATGGGATAAATGTTTTGAGTGACTTCTTATTCGCATGGGTCCGGCAACCTTGAGAGGTCTTGGCTTGAGACTGTGGTAGCACCTTTGCTAAATCTAGAAAGCTGGCTGAGTGCATGGTAGAGTATGGTCTAACCGAATTTTGACCACCTGGAGAATACAGTGGACATGCTCAAGCGACAAAATCGCATTGAGAGCTTGCCATATGAACACTTAGGAAAGTAGTAAACACGAGAGTTTTCGCCTCTGTACATTTAGTCCTTCATAAGCCGATTGAGCCTTGACCGGTTAACAAAAGCGCTCAACATTGAACAGAGTGTGCAATGGCTCTTCGACCACTCAAAAAGCTGCAAAGCTTCTTTGCGCGCGTAGAGTTCGCTGCCAGAAGCAAAAGTCGTCTGCTCCTGGTCTTTTAACCTCCAGCATGGTTTGGTGTCCCCGTCTGAGCCTTGACTCAGAAGAACACAGAGCTTTCTCTGACACGCTCCCAACTACACGATCCAGTGGCTGTTTTGTGAAGGAAAGGGCTCTTTTATTGACTGATGAGGGCTTTTCTTTGGGGCTACAATGCCCTGCACATTGAAAATACAACGTTGCCATGACAGTGGATATGATTGGCAGGGGGAGGCCACGCCCCTCTGTATGGTGGCGAAAGCGCTGCACATCACAAACTTGGCCACACTTTCACGCTATCCGGCGTGAGGTACACAACCACGTGTCTGTCGGCTGCTAAAACCTAGCAGACGACATTTGAACAGAACTGTGTTCCTGGATCACGTATGAATAATCCTACTTCAGGAACGCTACTGCACTTCTGCCACAGACTAAACTCGCCAATATTCTCAGTGTCACTGAGCAATGTTTTTGGAGAAGTAAAGCTTTGTTGTAATAGAGATTTGGGAGTGTCCCCGATTGTAGAAAGAGCAGCCGGAGTCGACTGCGCCACTGTATGCTGGTAGTGGCTACTAGGGGGCTCCACTGGTACCAATAACACAACATCGCTCTCCAGGACGTAGAGCCATACATGACTTAGGACCAGGACCAACTCAACGTGCTTCTAACACTGGGAAGAGCACGACTCCATACAGTAGACCTCACTGGGCCTAGACATAAGGATACTTCCCATAATCAAGGCCAACGGTACCTGGTGTAACTACTAACACGGTGCTTACGTATGTTCAGTGGGAATTCTTTTCAATACAGTTATAATCTGGACCTTTGGAGAGCTGACACTTCTTGTTATTGTATATGTCGAGACGATAGGTATCACAAATGGACTGATCCTATGAGGCAACAACAACCCTCCATGGAAATGTATCTGGATTCAATATGAATGCAAGTTAATGCATTGCAAGATTAACGGAGTAGCGTTGATATTGTTGCAATAGAGATCCACTGTCTACAGTCTTTTCATTCTTATTATCATCGTCATAATTATTATTACCTTCTCTCAGGACTATCATCATCATTTCCACGACCACCTCCAGCACCTCCACCCACCCAGTGTTTTTGTTTACATAGTCACAGGATTGAGAGGCGTTGTTGATGAGGGCGGTGATGATCGGTGCCAGTAGCAGCTGATCTTCGTCGGTCCCCCTTTCCAACAATAGCGATCAGAGACCCAGGAGTGCGCTGAGCTAGCACCTGCTCCTCCTCCTAACGCCGCCGACACCGCGCAGCCGCCCGTCAGGCCGCGCGTCGGTTCGGCCCAACACCTGCCGTCCGCTCTTGGATACGGAAACGCCTGTCACCGTCGCTGCTCCAACCGCCTGCCGCTCTCTTCAAATCTTCTTCACTCCTTCTCTTCCAACAACCACCAAGGTACTTCTCCTCTCCTCCACTACTTCCCCCATCTTCTCCTCATCCTCATCGACCTCCAGCCGCCCGCGTGCGGCTCCAAGCCGTCATCATTGTGCTGTTACCCTTCCAAGCCGGCAAGACGGCTGTTCACAAAAAGATGGTCGTCTGTGCCGGGTGCGATCGGCCCATCTTGGACCGTTTTCTCCTCAATGTCCTCGACCGGGCATGGCACGCCAAATGTGTCACCTGTACGGATTGCAAGGCCAACCTTACCGACAAATGTTTCTCCAGAGACGGGAAGCTCTACTGCCGGGATGACTTTTTCAGGTACGAAAACAACCACATCCAAATATCTCTGCCAAATACGGCAGATCGCAACCAGAATTTCAAGTTTGTGTTCTAGTGGTGTATGTAAATTTTACTCGAAGCAACGTGAGTTCGAAAAGCAGGACGTCGCTGGCCCTAAGCACCTTGGCTTTTATCCAACTTTTATTTATTGTTAATTCCAGTTGATAGAATCAAATTCGAGATATCTTGTTCAAAATCAAAATTTCCTCTGTGATTATATCTGTCCATATTCAAGTGCAACCACACAGAGAATCCTATAATTATGAAATCAAAATTAAATATTGAATACCGACATAAATATTATATTTCTTACAATATTCTAGTCATTGGGAACGGTATGTTCGCTACTATGATCCAAAGGATCTCAAAAGTTGTCAGTCACAAAATATATTTACAGTCACAGGGTACCAATAATGTTGCAAATAATTTTCTTTCGAAATGTCACTGATATTATGAGAATATTATCTCTGGACGCCATATCATTTGCACTACATAGCCATCTACAAATTGGCGCATACTGGATGCACAAAAATGGATTATATATGATTTAATTCTCTTGGAAACTCTGGAACAAATGAGATATTAAAAGGTAGGTAAGGGAGATTTAATACATCTCCAATAGAATTCCCTCAAAGTATCACCACGAACTCGAATTTTCCCCACACTGGCAAAAGCAGAGCATCACATGTTTTGTCAGACTATAATTTACATCAATTGCTTATGCTTTCCAAGCTAGTGGCACTGTCACCCGAGTAGTAACACCTTGACCATGTTTTTGTATGCAACTTTAGGCCCTTTCTTCCCCTGTCCTTCCACACCAGACGTGTACCTGACACACGAGTCTCTTCAAGTGTCAGAAACACGTGAGTTACTCGGCTAACAAATTAATGATCCCCTCCTCTCGCAACACAGGTCCTGCCTTATGATTTCATAAGAGAAAAATCAAACAATCCTCAGAGCATTAATGTTCCTGCTCTGACTCATCAACACCGCAATCAATGCCAAAACCAAACAGTCAGCGAGAGAAGCATAACAATCATTATAAAAAAGTCCTTCCTCGGCCACCCTCCATCCACAAAATCAGCTCGATTGAAATTTCATCACATCTGGTCCGGCCTAGACACTGTCCCATGTCCCTGATTGACATGTGCGTCGTGTAGATTTGCATGTTAAAGCTGGCCTTGTTGTAGTAGGATGAGTCGAGGAAGGGCTCCAGTGGGTTCAGACCATCCAGACCCAAGCCAAGTGCCGGGTCCGTGGTGTGGCAAACGCGCTAAGCTTCAGTGGCCAAGTAGCAGCGCGGAAACCTGCCTCACACGTCGACCCATCAGTCATTCCAGCGAGGAACAGCCAGGGAATAAATCAAATCCTGGCCCCTCTTCGCCTCTCAAATACCACTAAAATGCACTTTTATTCCAACAAAAGGTATCTAAGCCGAGGGTTGGAATTTAACATTCGCCAGGGTGGACTGGGTAAATATTTAAGTGCTCCTGTACTTGGTGATGGGAGATCCATGCATGCAGGGTGGAAAAGGGGCACTGCTCTACTTCGGTTGGAGTTAAAAATATTTGGGAAGGGAGTCAGTGGATCAATCGGTCAGATCCAGTAATGTTTTTCCCTTTATGCTCTAAAATTACCCAAGAAAAAAGAGCAAAAGGGCATTTATGACCTAGTTCGAGAGGAGGCCTCTTTGATTATGAAGAGGGAACGACAGGCAAAAAGTAAGTCAGTGCCACACTGCAGTTTGTATGAAAAGATAAGGCCCAGTGTCCAGTTCTATAGAGTATAGAAGTGATGTAGCAGGTTCATTGTGACTATGATTTGTGTCTTTGTACCAAAGTGACACCAGTGGTCCAGGGCTCACCTCTGCTGATCAGATGACCTGCGTATTGTTTACGATGCCTGTCGAACCATAGAGACGTTCTACCATGCATTGCCCTTAGCCTAGTCCCAGGGGGAAGCCCTAACTTGACCACCAGCCTGACATATGCAACTTTAGGGGCTTCCAATGGTCTCTCTCTATTTCTACCGAGATCCATACCCTAATCCATACATTATACAGGACTTTGTCTGCATTGGCAAACATACGCATAGCATGGCATACATATACATGTATACATACATAAAGTTGCATTTTCTATGTAGCCAGTTTTCTAAGAGTCTCTAACACTGACTATTGGTATTCTTGCACAGTTTTGTCCCTCGTTTTCCAGGGGCTGGGCACATGGACAAAACGTCCGGCATTATCGCCCATGAACAGCCCGTCAATGAGCCGTCCCGTGCGACAATGTTTTAAAACCAACTCTGATGAATTAAACATGACGATTAAAGAATGGGTCGGCTGGGCCCACTCCCCCGGTCCTTCGAGACCGGACCCAAGGGGCGAGGCGTAAAGTCAACACACAGACAGCTCAGAGCCGACCCCACCATCTGTGCTTCTCGCTTAATGTGCCCCTAACATTCTCTAACATTGGCAAGTGGAGAGAGAAACACTTCATTAACGACAATACAATGGCATCAATGACAAATTAGGACAGACGGACAAGTGAATTATCCCCCCTCCGATATTGGCTGATAGGCTATTTTGCTATTTATATCATCAATGCCTTTAACTGTTATGGAAAGGATGATATTTTCATGTAATCCCACAAATGAGCTCTGGATGTCATTTTCTACTATAGCCACATGTAATTAGCATTGCTCTAGTTCGCGTTTATATGCCACATTTTATGTTCTGCATATCACATACTTCATTATACTACAGATTCGTAGTATCATTAGTACAATAGGTGTTATACTTATAAGTGATTTGAAGGAAGTGATGGGAGCAGAGCACAAAAAAACCAACTGAAGTTTCAGCACAAAGTTTCCAGTTGTGATATTTTGGGAGGTGAAATGTGTGTGCTCTGGTCAGGGTTCAGGTTGTGACTGAGGTTTATAGTGGTTGTTTGGTCTGTGCATCGCGCCGTTTGCAGGCCACCCAACACCACCAGCCTAAACTTCCCCAGCATCTGTCATGTCATTCATTTACTCCCAAACTTTTCTCTCCTCTCTAACGAACTGACTGCCCATCCTCCCCTTCTTTCTCTATGGCGATATTTACTCTCCAGCAATATTAAGTTAAAAAAATCCATTGCTCTACATTAAAAATTCAAACTGTATTGGATAATCGATGGTAATGCTGTGTTGGGGTATCATCGTTAGCATTTTTCATTACATTGGAGTGTTTATACAGTGCTATTGTGAAGTCAATTGGCCATCTCCCCTGAATATCAATAAGGAATATACTTGGATGAGCACTATTTTATGACCGTGCTCTTTTACCGGCGACTAGGCTGTCGACAGAATCTATGGTCTGAAAATTGCTTCCTGTCAGCACTGTGTGTTCCCGAGGTTGGAAGGATCTCATGAGTTGAAGGAAGGAAGGAAAGATTTGGTTTGAGAGCTTGGGAGTAGGAAGATGTGGAGTCTTGGCTCTCGCTAGAACTTCTTGTATGTATGGTGGAAGCCTTGGCATACCTTGGTCTACGTAAGCACGGCCAAGTGAAGCTGGGGTCGCATCTGTTGTGTCATGTAGCGGGCTTGTGATGTGGTGTGAGTACTGATGTGGCGGGCATTCCAACCTCTCAGCTTCTGAAGCCCTCCACATCACACCCCTGTTCACACTCACCACTCATTCCCCGCTCAAGCTACAATATATCACCATGCTCAGCCCCCCCCCCCCGCCCCGCCAACCCTACACTCTTCATCAGCACCCCCAACCCACCCACCCGCCCCCTCCCTCCTCCCTCTCTCTCTCCTTCCACCTTTTCCCCAAGATCGCATCCTCTTCCTTCTTAACCGTCCCTTTGCCCATCAGTTCGCATGCAACAATATTTATTTTATGTGCTCTATCTGCTGCCTCAGAGGGCAAGAATTCTGCGTCCATCATTCCACGTGGTATGGCATTCACATTTTTGCATGGGATTTTTTTTCTAGTCGGGGGGTTGTACCGAAAATCGAGTGTTTATTCACACATTAAAATGTCATTGATTTCCACCCAAATCTAGCCTTGGCTCAGAGTCAAGATAAAATGTGTGCTTGGTCACTCATGGCCAGCCTTTGACCAGTGTATCGTTCGTGTTGCCCAGTACCCTGAGATGCATTAGTAGACAAGGAGGGTCTACAAGGGCTCTAATACCACCCAAGTTCCTTTGTCATGGGACACTTAATGTAGCTTTAGTAGGTGAAGTTGGACCAAATACCGGACCATTCATACTGGAAATGGGGCCGTTGTCTATATGCCCTGCTTCCCAGAGCGCTGCTGGCTGCTTGACACCCTCACTCAAGTGTGGACATCATGGCTTATTGTTACAGGTGTATATTAAAGTACAGAGGCGAGGGTGTTAACGGCGATGTTAAGTGCCCGAGTGGGGCCGAGGGCGGGTCGCCGAGATAAAGCAGGTTAAGGGATAAGAGAATCGGAGGCATATATCCGCCAACTTGTCTCACCGGCCGAGGCACCTGTACTCATCAATTAGGAAATAAGCAGACGGAAACGTGTCCACTGAAAACTTATCATATCAACTTTAACACTGGATAACTAGTGTGCCTTACAAGTTCGGATAAAACGGTCGAGTAAACCGCTACCAAAACACAGCTGACTTTGCGCTGGTATGCGCATGGTCTCTAGTATATAGATTGCTTTGCCCACTAATTCTTGGCCTCTTCTAAACTGCGATAATGTTTGCTTAGAGAACATGCTAGTCATACTGCTCTCATTGAAAGTCGATCTGAGTAAAGCGCTTATAGTGACTAGCGACCGGAGCAACTCGCCTGATATGTTAATTACTCATGAGATTGGCTTCTCCTCTAGTTAGTGAAACGGTCGCCCCTTGGGACAAACGATATTCAAAAGAGATAGGGGGAAAAGCCGTAGGCAAGGCAAATATGATATCATTTTTCTGTCTGTAAGAACCGTGGATCACTAAGTTTAGGGCATTCTCAGTAAACGAACAACGATTCATGTTTTGTTATTCCCTTTCTTTTTTTCTTCTTTTGTGACTGACGATTTTTGAGAGCAAACCAGTACTCTCACCCTATATATTGACAAATTTTGAACATGCTTTGCGTCTGTAAAACATGACGCCTTTTTACCTCGGTATAAAATTGTTTATGACTCGGGATCATGTGGCATAGATTGAGATGATTTATGATCGGGCGTGATCCGAGTAAATGTATGTGTTGTGGTCATATGATATTCAGCAGTAATCAATTCCTGCTTCTCGAGCTCATGTATTCTAACACACTGTAGGCATTATGAATGTTGACATACTAGTTTCTCACATGTCCACTTCTATATCTTTCAGGCGGTTTGGTACAAAGTGTGGTGGATGCGGACAGGGGATATCCCCGAATGACTTAGTGCGAAGGGCACGGAATAAAGTATTTCACCTCAAATGTTTCACATGCATGGTATGCAGGAAACAACTATCTACAGGAGAAGAACTTTATGTTCTGGATGAAAATAAATTCATTTGTAAGGAAGATTACCTTAGCAGCAAGTTTCAAGGTAAGATGATTTTAATATTTATTTTTAAAAAAATTGTTCATTCATTATATGCAGGAGTTCTACTAGCCTCTAATTTAGCCAATGCCCTGATAAATTCCGGCTTAGAATGAAAGTGTCTCCAATAATAACCGCGTATATTAGGTTTTGACCACAAAAGAATGGGTATTGTTGTCAAGGGGGAAGTGGGTGGGGAGCTGGTATGTGTACATAAAGAACAAGAGGGCTGGTGGGCAGACAGTATAGAGAGAATGAATCCTACTGAACTACTGAAGCTTTCAAAGGCAAAGACCCAGCATTTGTGAGAGACAGAGAGACATCTCAGAGAGAGAAGAGAGACCGTCCCTTGCAGCAGCATCTCTCTTCAGTATCTCTCTTCAGCCTTTCTAGTCAGGCACCTTCTCTTTTTGCGGGAGCTCACTTTGCGACACTTAACGCAATGTATTCAAAGCATTCCCTTTATTAAGCAGCGAGCACTCGACACAACAATAACACCATTCAGCTTGTATTGATTCGGGTGGGGTGTTTCTCTGGGGGTGCTGGGGTCCCTGCCGACGACAGACGGACGGCCACAAATTGCGCCAACTAAAACATCACAAGGACCGTTCGATCCTTCGCACGCAACTACTAGGATCCTCGGATCAGGGATCCTCACACTGGGGCCCAGCATGGGGGATGGACTGGGGACAACAACTCTCACACTTTGCACGACATGCAGGCCTCAGAGCTTTGATATAAATTTTGCGGTGGGATCCAGTCCAATACAAGTGGAATGGCCCCCAACTACTCTCAGCAAACTGGGATTTTTCCACTTTACTTCGCTAAGCACAGCCCGCAAACCCAATATTTTGCTGCTACTCATTTGCCACTTATCAATAATTGCCCCACATTCATTTCCATCAACAATACTAATTTTCTGATGTGTGACGATGATCAGAATTCATGTTCATTCCCATTCCTATCATCGCAATTTGCTTTTAGCATTTCCCGACCGCCTCATTGTAAGAAAAAAATGTTTGTAGTAAATTCGTTTTATTTTATCGGTAAAACTTGCATGGGGAATCTTGGCAGATGTCCCCAACAATTACCACTAAAAACAATCGGGAGTTTTGCATTGCACTGGGACGCCCTTATTTAAAGCCCTTAGCCAGCTTACATGGTCAGTATTGAAAATAAAACTTGAGGGGGGCATTCTTTTCTCACCCTCACACAATTGTGGCCCTTTTGGGACTCTTTTTCTCCTCGCACGTGTATTTCCCAATTCATGAACAGTGGAAATGCTGGCCTGCACGTGCACTGGGACTCAGATGGTGCCTCAGCTCTGCCAGTGCGTGCAATCCACGTGCATACTCCCATAGTGAAAAGCTTATTGATGTGCTACCGATGGCACTGATATCATTGACTGATTGGTGGCCGCCTGTCACCCTCTAGCTACTAACCCATCGGTCACAGATTTATTCACCCAGCTCCGAAGGCAAAAAAACTAACCCATTTTTCATCTTTCTTCTAAACCATCCCAACTCCCTAACTTGTGACTTTTTACACGCGTCTACTCACGGTTTACATATCAGGTAACCCATGTTTTCCCCCTTCTGGCTCTTAAAATTGTGGGTGGCCAGTCAGTTACACACACACACAGTTATGGGCAGAAGTTGTTGTATTGGGGGAGAAGAGTGATTGTTATATCTGATATGTTTTTATGTTTGATATCAGAAAAGGCGCGAAGTCTTTGAGGGGCGAATTTATATCAATATAACTCTGATCGTATCTTTATATATGAACCTAAAAGTACTGCACCTAAGGCGCCTTGATTTAGAGGATGAAAGTAGACGTGTATTGTTGGAAGCCCATGGGGAGGTACGGGCCGATATGGCAGTCTAGGCCTCCCCCTCTTGATGATAGATGGTTGAAGATAACATATCGTCCCTATACATTCAGCACCAGAGTTTTTTCAGTAACCCTATCCGCAATATTGAGTTATATCGTAAAAACAAAGGTATCATTTGATCGTCATCATTCATTCTAAGGTATCAAATAGTTGAGAAGTAAGGGTTACTAGTAACTGCTGGTTGAGTGCTGCATGAGGTGACTTGACAAATTGGGTGACAGAAGGATGAAATGAGTAAAATAAGTCAACTCATAACCACCCCAGGTTCCTCCAACTTGTGAAAGCAACTCATTTAAAAGGAAAACACTGGTTTGATCCTAGATATGTTTATATATGGACGTTCAAATCGGAGGGGAGTAGTGTTAAGCCTTTTGCCAAAATATTCAAACAGAAGCTGGGCTTTTATTGTTACATTATGACTACTCTAGAATGACTGTGGGGCATTGGACCCAGTACTGTCCCGCGATAATGACCACTGATAGAGTCTACTGGGTTCCACTAACCAGACCCCGTCGTCTCGTCTATGCCTAATGAGTTTCTTTGCAAAGGCTCAGGAGCTCTGAACTATAAAGGGGAAACATTGGGAGCTACATTTAGCCAGCTTTCATCATCATCAGCGTATGGGGGCACTCTGTGATGCTGGGTGGAATGGAGGTAGGGTTATATGTTTTTCCATAAAAAATGGAGTCACATTTGGCAGTGTGACAACTGGTACCACAGGCAAGTGGGAACAGGTTTTGCCTATAGCTAGCTGGGGGTTGGCTGGCGTCATTGAGGTCCTTAACAATGTGACCAGACCCTCGGCACTAGTTTCCTAGTGATAACCTCATTGACTGATGTGATGAGTGAAAGCTACAAGACGGTAGAGGCCCCTAGCACGCGAGATCCATGTACACATGTATCCACTGGAGTAGTTTACTATAGAAAAAGGATAATTTAGATGAGAGACCTTGGTGCAAGTCTACTTGGGACTTACAGCATGGCGTAGGTGAAAGCAGATTTTGAGGAATGTTCTGTTAAAATCTGTGATAAAACACTGTAAAGATCTAAATAAAAACTATTTAGAGATAATAATTATAATAATTGCCACCGAATACTGACATTTTGGAGGTGCCATGCAGCCTTATTGCTATTGGCAAAATGCCAAAACAAATGATATCAAGCGATTGGACCTCCACGATCCATAAACAGGTCTATTTCACGCAGATTTCCTCACTCAAGAAGAGTCTACTGAGACGATCCAGTGTACATATACACCATTCATCGGTCCCTACTCCCAGCTATAATCCATCTCCAAACCTCCTAAGTTCCCTGGATGGGTTACTGCCCCTATTACTGAGATAGCGAGGGATGGCATTGACTTGCACCTCTCTCCCATCCAACTGCCTCATGCTCTTCCAAATGATCATTCTCCGGGGACAATGCTTCCCAAAGAAACCGGGTTGCTTCCAGTAAGTCCCTTTGGAGACTATGTATCTCTCCTCAAGGCGACTGACGAAGTAGGCCCCGTCTTCTCAGCCCTTACCTCCCGGGAATCCTTAGCTCTCTCTCCGGGGCACATTGCTTGCTTGTCTGACGGCAGTCGCCTGGCTCTATATATAGGAAAGATCTCTTGGTGTGCAGCAGCAGTGCTAAGATGTGCAACCTGAGTAAATACACACAACACCTCCAGCGCGGCTGCAATGTATTTTCCTTGTAAGAAAAAAATGTATACCGACCACTACTGTCTGCATCACAGATTGCTGAATATACACTATGTCCTGACAATGCAAGAAAAAATACCGAGTAAGGGCCCATCAGGAATACCTAGTGTTATCACATGCAAAGAGGTGACGAGCTAATGATAGGCAGAATTGGTTTGATCTATGAGACACGAACCATTCTCTCTATTAGTATTTGCTTTAAGAACTGCTAAGGTACCAGAGGGTGTGGGCGTATACATATAATATATCCTCAAGTAGAGGAGTTTAAAATCGGTTGACATCCAATTATTATCATGTAAGCGACACCCTATGATCTGGGTTCGTACAGTGTTTGTACAAATAGCATTAATGCATGATAGGCCCATTGACATTGCATACCAACATTGGCACTCCCATGATGCTAAATAGAAGCAATTGTCAAAGTTGACTCGATAGAGGCCATTGTTATGGTAATAATGATAATTGTTGTATATGGAAATGGTCGTGAAAGCAGGTCAGAACAATTCTCTTCCTGATCCCTGGCAAGGCTAGGCTTGTGCCCCATAAACACCGACCCCTGAGATCCCTTCCAATAATCGTTCTAGGGTCCGCCTGGACCCGAGCGATATAAAGGGATAATCTGTTCTATATTACTCCCAATATCGCTCGACAAGTAGTATGACTTCACCATATGGCTGAGGCATCTAGGCATATTTGGACCATAACTGAGGGCATGTTTTCGCCATAGATAAGGCAATGACCCTCACATGAGCCCTTGGATTCAGCTGTGTTAGGAAGGTCAAAGGGCTGACGGTGCGGAACGCTAATATAGTACCAATATAGACACCATGTCGTGCTGAATATACATTACATGAATTCGGTCCAGAAAATTACCGCAGCAAGACATTTATTTGTGGGAAGTAAATTGGTTATATTTCACCAGATCTGAACACTTTTAGATTGTTTTTATATTTAAAAATAAAAGATCGTCCCACCCACCCACCCTGTCTCTACCCCTCCTACCTACAATATCCATTTGATTTAGTATCAAATAATGTAGCCTACACAACACCAACGTGTTGGGTAGGCTACAACACCCACCCTATAAATAGCCTACATGTCAACAAGCTAGCTGGGTGTTATGTGGGTGTTATGTAAGGGTGGCAGTGGCTATAGTAAGGGTATAGCTGTTGGGTGGTTGAAGCTATGTAAACATGGCAGGAGTGAGTGACAACAGATAGAGGGTGCACAAATGTTTTGAAAACAGCATTTCTGGACCATGAACACAGTACTTTTTCCAGACAAAAGGGTAGCTAACTAAGTCAAGTTTCTCTCAGACGAATTAGAGGTCGCCACTTACAGGGAAAACGTTAAAAAGAAGGCCATAAGTATGGGTCGTGTCTATATGGGGAGTGGACGCTGATGGGTTGGGTGACGTCACTAATTTTAGAGAGGGGCTTATCCGCCCACAGAGGGCGGGTTGGTCACATCTCGTCGAGTTATATGGGTACATTCTCACATACAGTTTCCCATATATTGATAAGGGGGGTATACGCTTGTCTATATATCATACCAGCACATGATATATTTTACCCCATCTAAGTTACCATGATACATTGTCATTCAAGTGTAATGCATACCATATACACAAATCCTGCCTATTTTGAGTACTGTGTATATATGCTTGTGTATTCTGCTATTTAAACTAGAGATGCCGATATTAAAGTCCTTTACGTAATTCGCAATGCCAATCTTCCTTGTATGAAGCATCTGGTGTCTTCACATTAATGTTGTGGTCAGCCATACAATCACTTCCCCGTCTAGATATACAAGCAATGCAAATGTACAAATACTCCATACACTCCTATAACCGTACGCTCGGCCTCAGCGGAACCAACACCTGTGTATGGAAAAACCTACCCATGGGTACTGACCCCTCTTATAAAAGCAAGCTACCTGCCTGGGATTACTATCCCTCTCAGCTGTGTATCTAGGATTTCCAATAATTTAATAAACATGTCGGCCCTGGGCCTTTGATGCTTAGCTGTTGTTATGTTAGCCGGGTTATATTCGGAGAGGTAATCTGTCCGTCATACAAAGCACCTTGTGACTGGATTAAGTCGACTATAGCAGGCGAGGTATATAGAGTCATTCCTATCTTAGAGGAATGCACAAAGCTGTGCACTTCAGGACAACGGCCACTGGATCAGGAGGCTTGAAACGGTCAGACAGTGTCAGGGGTTAGGGTGATGTGTCAAGTGAAGCTAAACCTAAAGAGATTAACTAACAATCGTTCCCTGGTAAACCTAGACTCAGCATTTGAATTTTTGTAATGTTGTTATATTTAGAGAATTGAAGGTTGAACTATTCAACTCCAATCTAAGTTACAGGACTTGATGATTATCTAGACATGCATGATGTATGCAATGTCATTGATGATAGATTCAAAATTAATCAGAAATATCTAAAAAGCATCAAATTATGATGTGTAACTATTTAATATATAGGTGTATTGAAAGTGTTATAGGATGCTGTAGGTTGTCAATTCTAAATAAATATGTTCCTCGATGTTCCTCAACATCTTTTATATCTCGATTGTGTGTAATGGACAGTGACATGCAATTATGTCACAAAATCCATACACTACTCAACGGAACAACATATATAGATTCGGCACTAACATATTTCCAAGCAAATATCTGGGACCTAGTTGCTAGCTGTCTTTGTTGTTTTTTGACACGCAGCTTAGGAACTCTAGATGTATTGAAAATTCTCCAAGCAAACATATTACAAGGCTTTGATGAAATCTGATAGTCGATCCAAGTTATAGCATTGATATGACCCAGTTTCCATAATTCTAACCAGAGCTTATAAGGAATCTCCCGCTACATATAAAAACGCATGTAGTGTCCTGGACAAGAAGCACAAGTTATGCTCTTAAATCCAATGGTACATGCTGGCAAAATATTTAAATCTCACTGAAGAGCGTGTGGTAAGAGGAGTGAAGTGTTTGAGAAAATTTTCGAGTGGCGATTATCGGCTGAAACACCCGAGGGTAGAATTGTCGTCTGCTGGTTGGAGCCAAGCCGTGTGCGCATGATCGGATCGACTGCTTGCAGGAATTGGCGTTCAGATTTCACCTGCGTTTGTTCACCGCCTCAATCCAAGCGACCAAACCTGGCTTTTTATATTTACCGGCTTCATTAAAAGCATGAAACTTTCAGGAGCCACCCAGTAAAGTGAGGCTCGAATCGATAGGCAAACAAATGACTGGCACAAAGCAGAACAAATATATCAATAGACCGCGGCCATAGGGTGGCATGAGAAACGACAGGTAGGTCCATACCTGCTCATGAACCTGCGATCAATGCCACCATTTGCTCATGGCGACCAAAAACCGACCAGATCCTACTTCGACGGTCGGTATGGCGGACAGACAACTTCCGGTAGGCCAGCATAATGGTTTCCTGTTCATGTCGATCTGAAAATTTGCCGAATCCGGGAAAATAAACTGATGCGATTATTGCAGGAAGCACTTCCGAAATGATCACAGCAATGACAAAGCACTTTCACCTATTGAAAGCAACTTTTATTATGTGAATTATGACATGAGGTATGAAAGATTGATAAGTTTCTCCTGCACAGAACGTTAAATACTAGTAGATCTAAAATCGCGCACGAGGCCAAAATTAATAGCAGTAAAACTTTATTTCGAACACGTAAACTTGGTGGATTACGTTCGAAGATATTCTTTCCCAGAGCTAATGACGCAACTAGTGTGTAAATATATTTCCCAAGAAGCAAGAAGAAACTCGCTACTCCGCGGGTATGAAAGAGCATCGCCTTGTAATCACACTTAATGTTTGTTATAGGTCAAACATCTTTCGCTAGCTTCTATCAAGCCTTGACATCCTCCACTACCCATGGCCTATAAAACTGCGCCACAACATCTAAACCTTCCATCGCTTTTCACGACCTAATAAACACCTGAAACGGTCATTTTCTTTACATCTAAGCAGCAGCAGAAGGCTTCACGTCTGGTGGTCAGTTTGCCATAGTGGACGCACGTCCATCCATCTACACCACTGACCGTTTGTGTCTCCCCCCAAACTATTCACGATGTTCATTTCATTGAGGCTGACCACTCAGCAAATGACCTGAGATAGTGGGAGCGTGGCCACCATGTCATTTATCTTATTCCCCCAACCCAGATTGTCACAGCCTTAAGTGCGCGCCGTACTGAGCAGCCTCTTAGAATGTGTGTGGGCTGAACGCCAGTAATTGTTGGCTTCTCACAATGGACCACTACCCCAGAAGTACCTAAATGTTTAGTTGTAGTTTATCATTGGATTCACTGACGTGTCAGCAAACAAACACGGTCAATCTAACTCATTGCTTTACAGAGGCTCTCAAGTCCCTCTTGTTCAATATTGTCGAGAATTAAAAGCTACATGTGTGTCCTATTCATATGTAACACCACTGCTCCCTTTTACAGTTGAGCTAGCCGTGTTTGTTTGACTGTTCAGCCAGGCACTAAATTGCTAAGCATTCATTTCTGCATTAATCCTTTCGTCAATGAGCCTATACACAGGAACAAGTAACGAGATATCAAAACAAATTTACTCTCGGTTATATTTGCATTCAGTTGTGAGGTGATGTTCAGGCGAAAGGAAAGCTGGGTTGCCCTATTTAGAATAAGAATCAGGGCTGATGCTATTTAGATGAGCATTAATTGTCTCAAAACCCGAATTCCAATTTAAAGGAAACCCACAAGGCCTCCATCCATTCCATAGTCCTTGCATGCACAAGCGGCTGATGTAATTACGGGAAATGATTCATTCCGTACCGATCACCAGTTATATTAACCAATTAACCCTATCATTAATAATTAGGGCTTATCGCTTTCACGAAGGCCAAAACGCCTCATGACATATAGCTATGCGATCTCGCAGCGGGGAACACCTATTGAAAACTCATATATTTGGCGCAGACTATTTGCATCTTAAATTGTTCTCATTCGCCCCGCGAGGAAATACCACATGCGATCCCATGAAATCCTGTCTTAATTATAAAACCACAATTGCCTTTTTGGAAGAGGCTCTTTGGAAATGCGAACCGAATTACACTTTTTGAGCACTTTTCTTCACCTTGGACCAAATTCCATTTTGCTTAGGCGCAGTAAAATCTTTCTTCCAACCACAAGCACTCAGAATAATTGCCTTTCATCAAGTGCCATAATTTCCTGCAGTTTTACTTTTTCCTTTTCAATTCTGCTTGTTCATTAATTATGACATACATTCCCCCTTTAATCTTCTTTGTTTGCTCATTGAACATGGATGTCATGTCTTCAATTGGGAGTGTTTGAGGTGCTGATTTAACCAGTTGATTCATTGGCCTTGACTGAAAGATGTATTGGTGACTGACACGGCATTTTGTGGTCTAATAAACAGGCCAATCGCAAGACTTAGCTGCTCTTTTCTTGGGGACTTTGGCATAACACGGGGATTAGCAGGAGGAGGTATTAAGTACGCTAATTTACACATGCTATTGGTATTAACAAATATATGCCTTGGGGTACTGCAACGTGTATGGGGAATCGGTAGAGATCATTCTGTCTGTCGCGTAGGGATTCAGAAAGCCGTATCAGAACATGATCGTTGATCATGATTGATCCCCAACATATGAGGATTGATGGATGCTGGACTGTACATTCTAGATGACGTTCTGCACAGTTTTGTATGACGTATTAGGCGGAAAGCCGGTCTGGAACAGAGGCAGCACACATGTCTATGTGGCTGGCGAAGCTATGGAGTGATCCATTTTGTTTGTGGGAACACATGTTGGGCAAACCCACTAGCAGGTGGTTCAAAGGCCCCGTACCCCAGGTCTGGATCCCACCCCCCAAAAGAAGATCTGCTGACATGTTTGAAATAAAAGGCCGGCGAATAAGCAAAGGACTAATTGCTAGGGGCGACCCAACCACACCGCACAGTGCATTCACCAGGGGTTTAGGCCCTATAAGATGTGTTGCCATAACAGTATGCAAGAGTATTAGGATTGTCTGGTGCACAATGGGTCAAAAATACTGCCTTGTGTGAGAAGGATGTATAATACATGGCATGGTGCTATGAAATATGTTGTGCATGTTCCGTTTCGAGGTGAACGCTAGCGTGATTGGCAAGGGTCTATGTGGTAGTTTTTGTGAGAAAATCAGATAGTGGATTTGTAGGCAACAAGAGGACAAAACACCGTGCTTTAAAAATTCATGTGGACAGAGCAGATGTATCCGGAGGTGAGGTGAATGGCTGGTTGCATGACATCGTCTACTGACGGTACACCACATGGATGCAGGTTGTGCATCCCAAGACAGGGGGGCGAGGCTTAGGGGGCAAGGTTGGAAAAAACTGAAGAGAGAGAGAGAGAGAAGTAAAGTGAAGGCACTACTAGTCCTAGCATTACAGAAGATTCACCGAATATCATTATTCTAAGTATTCATTATAAGAGAAAGAAAAATTATGTACATTGGCACATCGCTGTCATGCCAACAAGGTAATAACAGTGCAAGTTCCTGTATATAGGAGACAAGGGTTAATTCTCGTAAGAGATATCCAATGTCAAGATGCCTCCACTATAATAGAACTCAAGAAATGATTTCAATTAATTGAAATACATTACAGATGTATCCTATAGGACTATTGCAAGCTATTTTAGGATCTATACCTATATGCATGATTTATATGGAGGGGGTGTCATAGTCTTCGAGCATTTAAGTCAAATTAATGTTGTTTCTGCCTCTTGCAAGAGGGAATTAGATACGACGAGGAACATTTATAGTCTTAGTACTGTCACGGGAGCCGAATCAATAACATATGAAATACAGAGATATGTGCAATTAAATCCTGGTAGAATGATATCTTTATACCCACACAGTATTCTGCCTTGCATTTCAATTGGGGACGAAATAGTAGATATAGGCATAGATTCTATACTAATTAATTCCTAAGGAAAACTGCTTGGTATCAAATTCATAAATTCATTGAATCTACTGGAAGTGAGTTGTGAGCTTTGGCTGTCATTAATTTTCAAGCTGGGTCAAGCACTGCATGTGAACATAAAATTACACCACATGAAGCAGCCTCTAGTACGACCTCTAAGACCCCAGCCTCTGCCCCTAACCCGTTGGCTCTAGTCTGACAGGCCTGATCGATCGCTCCAGCATTCCTATTGATCCGCAAGCGTGTACATTTCTGGTGACACCTCTCGCCTGTAATTGATCAATTCCGGCCGATGTTCACTCCACCTTCCAGATCCATCAAACTCAGATTTGCCCCAGTCTAAAAAGAATGCTCAGGTTTATGATTTCCCTATTTCGGTATGTGATTGTTAAATTGGTCTAAATCAAGCCCCCACCCCCACCCCCAGCCATCCAACCCCCTTCCTTCACCCATTCCTTAAATCTATAGTGTCTTGAAAAGGATCCCCCCCCCTATCGACTCATTACTCCACCCCCACCCCACCAGGTTTGAAGTGTTTTAGCTTGGGTTATTGAGGTGATCTTGTCTCCCCCATGCTTCCCAGTGGTCAGGACTCATAAAAAGACCCTTTCCACTTTTTAGTATCTCTGGATTTGCCGTTTTATTTATTAACGATCCTGTAATGTCCATCAACTGATAAAAGAAATATTGAAGTTGCACTTTTTATGCCTGTGATCGGTGCCTGAATGTCATCTTTTGGATGGTTACTTTTAGCCCAGCTTCAAAAGGGATTGTCTGGAGTTGAACCGCATAATCTTTATTGGTAATTTCATGATTGACGTTGTGACGGAAATGTTGTTGCTGTCAAAATTTGATGTTTTCCAAACAAAGAGTCCTTCATGACAGCAATTTTTATTATATGTACCTTTGTATACATCTTTTTTAACAACACCAACGTACGATTTTAGTATGTAACTATACCATGCACATTTAACCATCTTATTGCAAAAAAAAGATATTATGCCATTGTATTATCCATGCATATTATAACATAATGTCAGTTGACACCTATTTAATTGGAAATTCGGAAGCTATTGTATACAATGAGTCTAAAATTACTGATTCATATACTACTTACAAAGTAAACAATACGAGGGATTTGGGTTGTGTTTGGCACTGGGCTCAGGCTTGTATATAATGGGGATAATCCTGTAGATCTATAGATTAAAGCTGTAACTTTAGGCGGTGAAATGAACACCACACACAGTACATATCTGACAGCTGACCCTCTCCGTGTGCGCAGGCCGACGTCCGCGAGCTGCCGGCAAGCTGGTGTGCCAGTAAAATGGAGACATCATGGGATCCAGGGATTCACAAGACCGGCGTCCGCCCGCCAGCCCGCCCGGACCCGCTAGCCTCCACTCCCGTCACCACCCAGCCACTCCCGCTGGGGCTACCGGCTTGCTGTCTCCTCCTACTTCTTCTTCTTCTTCTCCTCATCCTCGCCCCACCGCACGCATGTAGCAATCTATTATAAACTATGGCTATTTAATGATCCACATGATGGATTGTTGCTGCCTGTTCTACAGAGGAATCGATGGTTAGAAAACAAAGAAGACACGCAAAAGTGTTGGCTATATATACTATAAACACGAATGGAAATTTTCAGTGAAAAATGTTTTATAAAACTCTCCAAAATAACAGAAGTAACAACTGACAGTTTAAGAATAATGAACTACTACTGCAATGTTGGTATTTTTTCCCGTATTATTCATTCAATCATCTTGAGGGAAAATGGTCCCCTGGGTCTTTAGCTTTGACAGATCTCCCTGGTCAATGACCATTGACAGGGCCAGAGTTTGACAATTGATACCGAATCGTGGCGGGAATTATAATGTTGCTCGTGGGGACCTGGATTAGCATATCAGTCACGGGAAGAAAGTGAGTCCAGAGATGGACAGAGAGACAGACAACATCTCACAATGTGACTAGCAGTTGGTGTCAGATCGCAAAGCAAGGCCTGTACTACTGGAAGGCCCCAATGTGAGTGTGGGGTCTGCACAGGCATGAGACTCGGTGAGGTTGGTTGTAGTCGAGTCCTACTGACACAGTGACACAGGTTCTAGCAATAGCGGTACAGTAGGAGTAGTAGTAGACCTGGCTCAAAGCGACGACTCCATGAACTACTTACACGCGGTGGCCCCCTAGCACTGACCGCTTCTGCACACAAGCGCTGTGGGAATTCGTCCACATGGAGTTCACAGAGACGGCCAGTGTGGACTGGAGAGAGTGGTCAACAGCTACACTATAGGGGAAGGGGGACATTGGGTAATCAATAGATTTCGGACTTTGCTAATGCATTCGTGTCAGAGGCAAAAGATGGATTGGATACCACTAATACATTCCATGGAATATTGTATATAGGGGTTCTGTGTATATTTACTACGCCTAATTACCATTTATATTTGCTATATTGTGGGTAACAATCCATATCTGATATTTCTTTCAGTAAAAACGAAGTGTTATGAACATTTTGTATATTCAATATTATGTATACTATGAAAGTATTGTAATTTTATTTCGCAAACACTCGTATCGGTGCATTTAATTGTATACAAGGCAAAAATACGAATCATAAAGTCAATATTTAACATGTGAAGATTACCAGTTTGGAGAACAAAGCTATGTAGGTTGTGAGAATATGCGGCCTTCGAAAATAACAGAGAACCATACAATAACTATCAAACTGTGTCTGCCAATTACACTATACTATCAGGATGGGAGTTGGAACTGAAGTTCTAATATGCCCTCATGTATCATGTATTCTATAATCTAAATACCACACCATACTAGTTAGTTATGTATAATTATATGTGTTGATGAAGGGATTTGACATTTAGGACAATCATAAATTACAGAATAAACCATGCATAGTTAATTGCATCTACAAAAGGTCTAATGAAAATGAATGACCTATATATACCCATATATATATATATTCATGTCAAACATGATGCTATGTATACAGGTTAATACATAGAAGGCTAATTAGATGAAGCTCAAAGCTTTTCAGTGGCATGTGCATTTTTCCAGGCATATTATTAATTTTGTATTTCTGTTTGCTTATCTCATAAGTCTTGTTGAAAACGACTTTTGTATACATGTAGCCTATCAGTGTCACTTATTCCCTGGAAAGTTGTATATACAGAATCTTTAAAATGCTTAACTATCGCGGTTAAAGTGTATTTTTATGAACGATTATTTCAATAAAAAATCAATCAATCTATATCCGAGTCCTTTTACCCCTATCAGGATCATTAATAAAACATGATGCTCTCAAATTATCATCCCCAGAAGATATTTATACTTATATAAAAGGCTGAATACGACCTATCTGTTCTTGAATAAATAGATGATAATATGATGAGACCATAAGCCCAGGTTGCAAAGCCCTTATGTTCATACGTTTTATACACTTTCATAAGTCTGGTGTCAGGCTTTTGCATGCCCTTGGTCTAATCCCTAATACCTTTACTCAGACCCATTCATCAGAATGCCTGTTGTAGCGATAATCCCTCTCCAGGCCCTACATATTGACACCCCTCTAGTACACCGGGCTAAGCCCCAGATACCAACCAGTCAGCATGTATCTATTGAGCCCAAACACCACCTACACATCAGCTCTTTAATCCGGTGTCCAGCCTCTCGGGCATCCAACATCCATCTGGAGTGAGTAATCACCTGAGGTCATATTAATGTGGTGCTTTAAAGACACAGCGACGGAGACTTGACTGACCCTCTTGGGCGAGAGACGATTTGAAGCGGCTTAAAGCACATTTGGGTTGGGACCAAGCATTATAGCTTGTTTTCATGGGCAATAGGAATTATGGACGTGCTGTGAATACTGACGTTAGGGTTAGAGGCGGATCCGAGACTGATCCATGGATCTTGGGCTTCACCTGATCCTCCAGGTCGGATCCAACTCTATGAATCCTCCAGAGCCTCGGGAATAGTCGGAGTATCAATCACTTTGTTGCTCTAGATAATAGAAGACCACTTTATTGTAAGGTAAACCTCTTATGTAGATACCGAGTGCTTGACACGCTGGCATTTGCAGCCATTGTCTCATTATCATGAGGTGTCGCCATAAAGAAAAGCCTCATCAGTGCATGTATATATGATAGGGTTTGATACCAGGGTGTTATTAAGGCATTAGCTAATCAGGTAAAGTGTGTTACTGTGAATATTCAGGTAGCTCGCGAAAAGTTGGTCAATTATTTTGATAAACCTTGTATAATTGATATTCTTAGTAATATAAGTGGATTAGCTCATTGTAGAATGATTGAAACTACCTACCATGCAGTGTATTTTAGATTAATATAATTCAAATGGCTAGATCTATGGGATTGTCAGTGCAAAATTAGCCTAATATCGAATTAGATTTATATTTGCTTATAGATATGGGTTTTTAACAGTCCCTGTGCATGTGTAGTTAGTTTGCTGAGACGGGAAAAGCATCAGCATTGGGCGACTTTTACGAGGGCAAAATTAATGTACGGCGACAAGTTCTCGCATGATTTATTCTTTTCCCTTTCCTCCCTAAGCGGATTCTTCTTTTACCCCAGCCCGTCTCTGTCAGGGCTCCACCTAGTGGTTTAAGTTATGGTGCCCTGTGAGCATCATCCGGGCTTGTGACACCTCCCAGACATGCGCACAGAGAACAGGAAGTGAAAGGCCTCAGAATAGGAGCGAGCCGGAAATGGGGCGCAGCTTGGGTGTGTGTGATAATATTTTGACGGATAGAATACCCGAGAAATGTGTGAGCAGGTTTGGAAATGGACGAAAGAGGTGAGCAAATGGTATAAATAATGCATTAATAGTACATGGCCCCAGACACCATAGCATGGCGACACCCACACACCCACAAGAAGCCGACTGTGGATAGCCATAGACAATATGCTGAAAACAAACAAACGGAACATCAATATGCATAGACGTAAGAGCCTTGTTTATGACGTAAGAACAGGCAGTCTAAGAACAATGGGTCTGTTCGTCAATATAGCATCTCAACGCAAGATCCAGACTAGGTCGACAAATGGAAACTACCTATATAAACATCCCGGTGGTACAATGCCCAGTGTAAACTAATATAACCCTCTACTTTAGTTAAGATCCCTCCCTGTTTTATGATCTACCGTCTGTTCTATGCATTATAGCTGGTTTAAAGACAGGTGAAATCAGTCACATAGCAAGTGCACTTTATTTCGAAGTGATTGATAGCTTTTGTATGAAATGTTAGGCCTATATAGTTAGGAAAAGTAACATCTATTTACTTAATGGTGGATGTACATCCATGCATCTTAAAACCGACATTTCATTAAACAACTTTGGTATTGACACAAATCAAGAAAGAAGATGAATGTGGTTATTATGATATCAATACGGAGACCAAATCATGGCAGGTACCCATGGCAAAAATATCGTTACAGAGTAGGCACACTTCACTCTGACACTAGGTATCATATTCCGTCGATAATCAATTTATTTCATTCATTTCCACGGATTCCCAACTGTTGTTTACGAAAGATAATCCATTGTCAACAATACCTTGACCCATGGGGCAAATCGGTTGTTGATTCTGCAGACACGCGGGGGTTCGAATCCAACCTTTGACCAGAAGGGGTTTAAAATAGGGGATGGGGTGGTATTCCACGGAAGCACCAGGAGAGTTTGATACAACGACAAAGGCAGTATCCCTTTCTGAAATCACGACTTGTATAGAAGAGTGGAAGTTTCAACTTGGAAATTACTGACAGCCATATGCACGTTCACACATATTTCCAGGCACTTGTGATTCACAGGTGCTTGGACGATATCCCTTCTACATGCCTTTTTTCCCCCATCTCTTAAGTCTCAGGTAAAAAAACCCCAGGTGGTTTAAGTACGATTTATTTTGTGTTGTATATCCACATGAATTAGTTCTGAAATTATAGTGCACAGAGAAAATTGGTTTTGAGAAAAAGTAGAGAGCCCCAGCTCCACCCTCCTCTTCTATCCACCGCCAACTCCCCCTATATCCCACCCACTTCAATATCCATCCATACACATGGAAACTCAACAGTTGTGGGTCCCACTGCCACGGTAGCAGTCGTAGCAGCTCGAGAACCCTGTGAACTCAGAGCTTATGTTAGAGCTTTGAAGGGGGTGTTTTTCTCGGGTGCCACTGAAGTGTTGGGATAGATCTTGCTTCCTAGCGCCCCATTTCCCCGCTAGTACAATGCCAGAACTGCCTTCTGAGGCATCGTTTCTAATTTCATTCCGTCAAAATGTTTCATCGCGAATTGATGGAAAAAATGCATCGCACCACTCACAACTCCATTACTGCAGTCTAAAGAACATTGCATTCGGCCACATACGGGAAATTACCAAGCGAAGAGCAAGCGAGTGATTTTTGAAATTACAAACATTGAAATTCTATGGCACTGCTGGGAGTTTAATTAAAACCTGTCTCTGAGCTCATTATACTGTTTAAATATCGCGGACCTCCTGCAGTTGCTTCAACACACAGTGTATACATTGTGACAAAAAAGTATAACTCTCAAAATCAAGAGGAAATCGGGAACTTATTGTGCAGCATTCTATGCACTTTACCTAGTGAAATCAAATGCCTTCATCTTGAAGCGCTTACTTTGGAAAAACCAAAGGGACTCTTTTTTGATACTTTTTTTTAACTTCGACATTAGTAAAAGTAACTCAAATAAAATGCCGGTAACGCTTATAATACTTTGCACTTTGTACATGGCTCAGTGTTGATTTGGTAAAACAAATCCGGTCCTTTCCCTAAAATGTCTATAATGTTGATAAGCTTTTCCACCGGCCTAAGGCTTTTTACCGTGTATGAATGGATGGTTCCTGTACTTCCTGACCGCTTTAGCTTGGCCACCCTGGCACACAATATCTCCCCATCACAGCAATCAACACCACTCAACCAGAATCATTGTTGCCACAATATTTCATAGGCACCTTGTCTTCCAATGAAGCATGATCGGTCCGGAGCCGGAGAAATGGCCAGCCTCAAACGCTTGCTGACCGGAGCATGGGAAGCCCTGAGGCCACAAAGTGGTTTGCTCCAGCCAAGCGTCCTCAGCACGACAAAATTAAAACATCAACCACCATTATTCATTGGCTGTTGTTACCCGCGCGACCTATAGTAGGAATAAGGGTAGTGCTGGAGAGTTAGAGGAGGAGGAGGAGGAGGAGGAGGAGGAGGAGTGGGAGGAGGAGGAAGATAGTAGGTGGTGGATGCTATAGAGATGCTAGTAGATGCTTGGTGTCCTTTGCCGTTTGCTGGTGGAATAATGCTGCTGCCATGGTTATAACAAAGACATGTCGTGCTATGGAGCTTGGGTGGGATTCTATTCATGTCTGTGGCTAGGATTATTGAGTCATCATCAGTCAAAATGATGGGAATAATATCACAGACAGATGGTCTGGATGCCTGCGTTTTGTGGAGTGAAGATTGTCCAACAGCTATCCCTCCTCCGCGTTCTCCGTAGTTGGGGTTGCCTCTAATGGGATGCAGAGAATGGGGAAAAAGGTGTTTGTGAGACTTTTATGAAGAAATAAGCAGATTGAGGACAGCTGCAAGTGCCAAGATACAAATGAAGAAACCAAAACTGATGCGCCTTGGCCAAGTATTCTCAAGCACATGTGTGCTCATTATACCAAATTATATTTATGATCTGGTAGTTGGGGTTTACCATTCGAATGAAGTAGTGTTCAAATGTCATGCAATCATTGAATCCTTTAGATACCGAAGAAAAATATAGTTCAAGTGAGACAACATCATTGCATAAATGATAAGGAATTCAATACCCCCTGTTGAAATCTAATTTTCGATAAGGGAACTCTAGCTAGATCTATAGCCTCTATCTATGAAAGTCAATCCTTATCAAAAAATCCCCCACCCAAACCCAAACACTCCCCCATACCCATCTTGTTCGACCAGCCCGCATTCCACAGATCATTGGACATATAATATCTCCTCCCGTATCTCCCCAGGCCTCCCGCACAGTTCCTAGAAGTGGCCTAGAATTTCCTGGCGCCCCCATTCTCCCCTGCGGCACCCCCGACTACCCCCACCCACCCCCTCTTTCCCCAAGATGACACACTAACACTGATTGTACAAACCGTTTCCTTTCCCAAATGCATACTGGGAACGGTGCCAATGCATTGCTTAAAAAGCACTCCCCATTGCATCTGGATCACTTTCCTTCATTAGGTATTCAAACGCTAAACGTCCACCACTGCGGTGAGCTTTCTTGCAATTCTCCAATTTAATTGAATAAATAGTTGCATAATTTTGGGATATTTAATCGACATATTGTAGCACAAACCGCGTTATGCTAATCCCACATGGGTTTTTGCTGGAAATCGCATCAAGGGACCTTTCTTGGTCCGCAACATGTACACGGCGCATGTGTCTAGCACCGCTAGTGTTTTAATCAAGACGATACAATTGGATTTCCATTTTCTAAAGTGAATAACTTGATTATCGTGTTTTCCGACTGAGTGTTCAACGCAAAGAATGGATGGGTGTCACCAGCCAAGAGTTACACTTAAAACACACTTGATGAGGAAACACTGTTCATCCAAGCACAAATATCTGCGATTAGACCGCCATGGAGTAATTTCTTAACCGTATGCAAATGAATTACAATAATACCTCTTAGCCAACACTGCAAGGGGGTGTATAAAAAGAGAAAGGGTCCCTTTTTTCTGTAGCAACTTTAAAGTAAATCAAATTTCAAGGCATCTTTGTCTTGGGGGAAGGTCTTCCGCGGCTTGGAGAAATATAAAACCGTCTCCTATAATACTGGGTCATATTGGTGATTGAGAATAAAAGAGGAGTTGGTGCTATTTACTTATTGTTTCACTTGAATGGAGAACCTAAGCCCAAGCCCATTCAAATGGAGAATGGTAGACAAAAACGTGCGATCAGAGGAAACACTGGTGTGCTTTTTAGAATCCCTATCCATGGAGTAGTGCTTTTCTCTAGGGCGGGGGAAGAGAAACTATAGGACCCCTGGGGACCAACCCAGGATGAATAATTACTCGAGGGAATGCCATGCCAAGGAATAAAGAATATAGATATCATATATCACCAGGGGCCACTCGGCACGGGTGTGAATACAAGAACAATAATCTTCACTAGCCCCCATTTTGTGGCTCTTTTACTTTTTAACTGTCTTTTTTATACATAACAGTGAGAATATCTATAATCTACTCTGTGTACACTCTCAATTGCTCCAATAACATGGTGCCAATGTATACCAGGATAGTCACATAATGGATATATACCAAAGCTGGCACGATCTTTGATCTGAGTGGTACAACAGTAGTTCAGGCCATCTCGTGCCCCCTCAATGGCCCCAGTGGGCGTCAGACATTAGCACAAGTCACCATCATAGTACATATAGTCCAACGTGTCATTCTACAGAGGGTATAAAGAGCAATTAGCTAATGACGCCTATTGATTGTCCTTTTTACCTCGCCAGACACAACATATATTGTATTTATCCCATCACCAGCCCCACTTTCCCATGCACCAGTGTGCTATATACCTCCCAGTACCGTGGGAGAGGGGACTGTGCGTTACCATGGCATTTAGTGATAATCCCTTGGTTGTGGCGCCGGGAAAGCAGGCTAAATGGAACTAATTGGACGGAAAGATCGGTGTCGGGCCCCAGCTGATCTGTCACAGGTTTTCATTGTTTTCTCAAATAGGACCGCTGCTGTCGAGTAATATAAAGATAAATATTTTGTTTAGAGACTTGAGACGGCAGTTCCACAGCTGATAATATGCGTGAGAATATTACCTGAGACTAGTAATCTTTTACCTGTACTACTATCATATTTCATGTAATGTGTGCGCGGACCAGTTAGTCACTTCAGAATATATAATATACAGATGCATACACTCTGCAGGTGCCCATTCCCACAAGTGTTTCAGGCCATAAGGCCATGGGAAAGCTGTAAGAATCCATGGCCAAAGTTTAAATCAAAAGTGTTGTAGTATATAATGTATTTTTACACAGATACTCCGAACAATTGGTTTAAACAGGAATGTTTTTTTTCTTCGGTGAAAATAATGGCAGTCTCTACTTTCACAAGACCTAAATATCGTTGTAAGGTTTCACACCCAAGTATTGAAAAGCATATTTCTAACAGATGTTTGCAGTGATCCAAGCGGCCCCGCGCATGCGTGGTTCGGCTAAGTTCCGCGTGACGTGAGCAGACGATAAATGGTAACATTTGGAGAAAGCGTTCCGTCGGTGGGCGGGAGGCCAGATCATGTTCTCCGTCCCGGAACATAAATTATCGAATTAATGGTGTGACTCCGAAATGTAGAACTCACAAATCAGGTCCCTTATTTGCATGCTTGTCACAGGCACTTAGTGTAAACATAAACTTCTGGGCATGTTAAGAAAAGGCGTTGTGGTGTGCGTGACGATATTAAAATGCATTATAGCAAACAAGTACGTAGATAGAACAGTTTGTCTGTTTTCAGGTCCAACTCCTTTGATATGTGAGTAATGATAGCGTTGACGTTTAAGGTTCCTCAAGTGATAAGACCTCTAAGCTGTGAATGAGTTGAAATGGTGAAAAATGCCAATTCAAAGCTCGAAGTTGCTGAGGTTAACACTATATCCCATTGTTGGTCCGAAGACAGGGTGGGCATGGGCGAAGTTGTTGCAGACATAATGTCTCTCCACTATATCAAGTAACACGTGGAAACACTTTGTCTCTGTACAAAAAGAAATCACATGATACAATAATGTAAGGGGTGGATTACGTGGTGAGGATGATTGTTTACTCAATCTGTAATACTCCCTAAAATAATGCTATACCATTGCACCAGTGACCTCTGAGATTCTTTTACTCCGATATTGCACCAACTCCTTTGCTGTCACCATTCTTACTTTCTTTAATATCAATCTTTTTACAAGCAATAACATTTGTTTCATCTTTATCTTTCAGAATCTGAGCAGGAGGACATGGATAATGACCTAGATTCTCACCTGGGACTAGATAAGATGGACGATGGTCTATCTGATAAGGATATGTCTATGGAACTTGATGGTGAGGATGATAGCAGGGACAGTTTAGGGGCTGCAACCCCAACCCTCAATGGGACACATACACCCATAGGCCTAGCAGCAGCTGCCCTCGTGGCCGCAAACACCAACACAAAAATTAGTCAGGGCCACAGTAATTCATCCACGCCCACACCAGTAGACCAAAAACCAGAACAAAATAATAACACATCAACAACAGCAAATCATAATAAGTCAACGCAAAATGCTAACAACACCGGGAAGGACAGTTCAAAAGAGGACACTAACAGTGAGAACGATGAGAATTCAGAGACAAAAGCAGTGGATGAAAAAGGTAATGGGAACACCACAGTCGGAGCGAAGCGGAGAGGGCCAAGAACGACCATCAAGGCCAAGCAATTGGAAACGTTGAAAGCGGCATTTGCTGCTACGCCTAAACCTACTCGGCACATCAGAGAGCAACTCGCCCAAGAAACTGGTCTAAACATGAGAGTTATACAGGTAAGCCACTTCATATTCTCAGGAAGAAAGATATCATCGTGTCAAACCATTTCCCCTTCGATTAAAAAATGGGAACAGTTTTTGTTTGAAACAGATTTCAAGTGACAAGGCTTTTGTCCTCTTTTTGACCCATGTGGTCGAACCACTTTTAAAAAGTGAAAGCTCTTTGTCGTAAATATTAGCCACACTTTAATGATTCTGGGAAAAGCCGCTTCTGAGGCCTCGAGCTCGGATGTTTACCTCAATACCCCTTGTCAGAATTTCCCTCAAGAGGGTCAGTATTCTGGCTGCATTTACGAGGGGGCATTTGCATTCAGCATACTGCAAAACTACAATACGCCTCGGGTCTGTATCTGACAAGGCTCAGTGAGCCAACATGCCTCCAGAAGAGCAAAACCAAGGCAGCCTTCTCGATGGCTTCTCGGGGTATTAATTCAAAATGACGTCCATAACTATCACCAGCGCTGCAGAAAGAAGGGGTTAATGCCATAAAGAGCACCTTTCCCTTAAGGGTTGTATTGGGTATTAAAGGAGTTAGTGAAGAGGATAAGGATCGTCTTTTCAGGGTTCCGACTAAAATTATGAGTAGCCCCTTGACATGTAGACAAGTGAATCATTCTTGATGCATTCCATCCTTCCTTCTATCCTTCTATTTCAGATCAATAGTAAATAGAACACCAAATATTACGTGGTGTTGGGGTTTGTAGGGTTAAAGTGTGCTCCTGTGGGGTGTTCGGGTTGATAAGAAGGACCAAGCTAGATTTGGAACTGTGGATAAGCATGGAGGGCAGAAATGTTTTCTGGCAGAGCGTCATAGTCAATCTAAAGTAAGTTGGCTTCAATGAAGATGTACGGTTTCGGGTCCTCTGTGCCTACTCCAATGTACGCTGAAGCCAACAAAGGCCGTTTAAAAAGTCAGCCTTCCCTGTCAACAAGGTCTGCCATCGGTTTAGACAGGTGCTTTGGCCTTTTTGATTCAAGAGTCTCCACTTCCGCATGAGATCAGATGAACTCATTCATAGAGATTCTCCTGTTTAAGCTTGATACTGAAAATGCCCTCCTCACACTAAACAAAACAGGGTGTCCACTACATTCGAATTCGGTTTTTGCTGAGGCCTTGTATGCCCGAGCAGGAAAGTTTGGGGACATTTCAAGGCTTTACTCACTTGCAACAAGGTCACGATGGTTAAATGTCTAGGTTGGAAGTTGTAGCAGAGGTGAAGTTTTGATGTAAGGCTTAGTTCGGTGTGTCTGGAGAGCAGGGTTAGGAAGACAGTCGTGATGTATGAGCCATTAGGGGTGAAAATGAAGAGGTCTATGCTTGACAGATGGGCGCCTAGATCCCGGCCCAGGTTATGAAGGATCAGCTCTAGGACTTGTTGGTCGAGGTTAGGGGCCGGGAGGTGACCCACTAAAGGGCCTAATGTACCCCCTGAATGGGGCCGGTTCCCAGGATTAGCCAAAGCGATGTATATTTATAGACAAGGAAAAGCTGTGGGAGATGCTGCGTGGAAAGCAGTGCAAATCGGGATCATTTGCAGACTTGCATCGTTGCATACTTGAGTTGACCGTTTAGTTTGTGTTGGCCCATTGTAAGGAACCTATCATAAATACCGATTATGGAATGAAACATCTCATGAATTTAGTTACGTTTAATTTGAGGGACAAATTTAGAGAAAATATGTTCCTAAAACAATGAGAAATTATTTTAAAACCACCATATTATTTGACACAATTATTCTCACCGAATGAACAATAAAAGCCCTAGGAAGTCAGATAAAAGGCGAGGGGGTAAGCAGGTCGGTTAACAACAAATCTGTTTAGATAGAAAGCGTTTCGATTTCATCCTCGACCTGCGAGGGAAATCATTGCACACCTTCCTGGGTCCCAGGTGGGTGATGGCCCCTAGTTTCATCTTCTCATAGCCTTCGTCTCTCCGCAAACCGCGCCGACCCTGATCAAAAGTGACATTTCAATAAAACCTAATCCCAGTTGGTTAGCTATAGTTCCTCTAGCCGATCTAGGGGTGTTGGTTTGGGTCAGTGACACAATACTAAATGACTCTACAAGGCACGTCATGTCAGACCCGAACGCGTCTGACATGTCGGTATTGACGTGACAGTTGTAACACCCACACCCCGGACAAAGAGATTTCTCTTCCTTAATGTATGACTAGGAACAACCCTTTCACACCCACTTGATAAATGGAAACCTACAGAATTCCAGACATCACTGCTTGATTTATTTAACATTGACCTTAACCAAAATGGTTTTAATTGTGGGCAACTGCATGGGTATTTATTTCAAAAATTAAATTTCTGTTAAAACTTTTACCGAAAAAGTTACCATGGAATGACTGAGACAATCTAATGACCCATCCACAGGTCTATTGTAGTTGCCCTTAAGAATAAAGTATTAGTTGTATCAGGGAACAATACTGCATTTTTCCCTGCCTGTATCCAGATGGACACAACTGTCAAAGGGACCTTTTAGAGAAAGGGATCAAGGCACTTTAAATGACGTCAGAGGGGAAGACGTAAGTGTAGGTATCAGACTACACGAGTTCAAAAGTTGTCACAGCCTCTCTGGTTATTCGGATTAACACAGCTTCCTGTGGGGCGGACACGTGATCGATGGTAATTAGCCAATTAGGGCATTACCTTCGAGTGCCTACACAAAGCTCAATTAAATAATTAAACGTCTCCCTGATGGAACCATGACAGGAATGTGCTTCACGTGAACCCTTCAGATCTGCAACTTCCAGCATTGAGCAATACAAAAACACAACAGCTTCCCTCAATTGTCTTAAAGGTTACACATCCGATATTTCCTACCAAAGAAAAAGGCGGTTATATATCTTTAGAAGTGCAGGCTCTAGAAAGTCTATTAATCCATTAATACTGGCTTTTATTCACGCTGATATAGACATTGTTACGTCCATTTATTCCGAGCATTAAACAATTTTACACCCCTGAGCGATCCGGTTATTTGCGACGCGAGATTGTTAAAGGTTTTGCAGTAGAATTGTTATTCAATCGGTTCCAGATCTGGCCGTATCAAGTATAGGATGGTCTGCTCTCAGGACGGTTTGACATGGCCTTCCATGGGTCTCTGAGAACTGACATGGATCTGTGTGATATATTCATGTATTCACTGTGCCCGGCCCGCCCAGGTCGCTCTGCATCTCTCATTAAGTCGCAACATTGTCACCGCCGATGATTAGCGAGTGATAAATGTTTTATTATCAGCCCAGATGTCTGATCAAATTTGACAGTGAAAAAATGATGATTGAGGAATTTAAATTCCAAATGCTTTAACAATCTATTTGCTTTGATGGCAATGTTTAATGAAGCAAGTTAGTTTGACGCTCAATTATATTCGTTCAGCAAAACATACGCTACCTGTAATATTAATGTATCTATCTAAATATTGGGGTTTATATATTTGCAATCGTATATATATATTAGGTCATAGTCTATGGTCTATTGTATTTAAGGCAATTGAGATATACTATTAGCCAGCATGTCAGGAGTTATTTATGCAGTTATTTGAATGTTAAACTAATGTTATTCGTGCTATATGAAGTATTGAATTGCAGATATATCTACAATAATGCTTACTACCCCTTGACAGAAACAGTTGTACAGAGTATACATAGATCTAGACTGCATGAATTTACTAGTGTCATGCATTGACAACACTGGCCTTGTGTTCATAGTACACTCTCTATTATAGTACCTTTGACTAGTAACTCAACGCTGCCACTTGACTTATGCGCTATATATGTTCTCTGACGTAGGTCTGCGAATAGAGTAGACAATTGAGAAGGATGCTTTTGTAGAGCTGCTGGCCATTATCTGAGGTATAAACAAAGACAGCTATCAGGCAGGCCTCAGACCCCCATCCCATGGTATTCACTGGGGTGGGGGAGGGTTAAAGGGGCCTGGCCGTGTTGTCAGCCCCCTTATCTGACTCGTACCCAGACGTAATTGCTGTTACGAGACATGGCATTTGGGAGCATTTCACTGGGAGATAAACTCGCGGTTGCGGAGATAAAGTCAAGCCCTGGCAACTCGTATCAGCTGGTGGGGGATCCTCCCGCCTCCTCCTGTCTGTCGCAGTCGGAGTACAACTCCAAGGGAAGACCTGCTCCACTGCCTGCTATCTAGAACTATAAGGGCCGTTGTCAGTCAGAGGTGCATGCAGATTCACCCCGCCAGCCATCACTAGGCGAGCAACTGCAACTATTGCCTAATGTAGAGTCCACTTTTGATATACTACTTACAACATAAAAATATCACCACTTTCTTTAGTTCCATGATTTGGGTTTGTCCCCCATTGAACTCCATTCCAGCTGCCTCCGACCGTCTACTGTACCAATATGGCATAGTTTTTACACCTGATCTATCCTTTTTTAATTTTTCAGTACACCCCATTGCCTGACCTATTCACTGTAATACCCAAATACTGGTGTCAGAGCTGCTATTTCCGGCCGCCTGGTACAAAAAAGGGCCACGTTTCTGAGTCATTGTTCTGTAGTACAGCCATTTGTATGCGTCCCAGGATTGAGGATATTGTGTCGAATTTTTTTCAAGAAAAATTATGTAATCATCCCCATAAAAACAAAGGGAAATCGCGCGATGAGTCGATATTTTTATTTCGAATCAATACTGGGGGTCAGTGGGGCGAGGTGACCCTAGGGCACATCTGAAGGGTCATCCCCATTTATCAATCGGCTTGTAGGTCAGGGGAACTGGGAATGATTAACGATCGCTTGGCAGTTTGCCAAGCCGTATGTGGCGCTATGCCCTGATGATTGGAGGCATTTCTTTTGTAAGGGAAGACAGCTTTGATAGACCTAGACTTATACGAACATCGCTCATATCAGGTTGTAATTTATTGGAGATGTCTCATTCCTGTGTTGAATGACATTAGCATATAAACAGCAATACTAGGTAATCCAAGTAATCTTTTGTAAAAGAAAATGGCGAAGTGATGGCAAGACAAACTGGTGATTTTGAATCACTCACGAATGGCCGAATATAATTAAAATGATAAGTTGCCGCAAAGATTTATGCGCTAAACAAAGAATTATGGTGTCTGCCCAGGGCTCCCTTCAGGTGTGCCCAAAATCAACATTGTGGTATGTGGGACAATGTAAAGTATATGAACATTCTTTCGTATGTTTTGAAATATTTACCGAGAGTTCGGTCTTTCTTATATACAACCGAGGACTGCCCAAAGGTTGACACCTATAGGAATAAAAAAAAGTACACGAACTTGAGCTCGGAGACCGTGCTTCATAGTCACCGAAAGCCCTCACGAGAGCAAAGGCTCACTTGTATAAATCTGTTTCCCTAATCTCCCAGCCTATGCCATAATCCCCTTTATAATCCAGTTACAGCACGCGCTAACAGCAGTGCCATTTTGGCACGGTTTGGGCTCCCACACACGGTCCAGCAATCCTTGCAGGAGGCTTTATGATATAAAGCCAATTATTCGACAATGGGGCCAACGTTTCATAATTCAGTTTTATATGTATGAATAACTATTGCCTTTAGGAGTTTCTAGTGTATAAAGCTATGCCATGGCAAGGACCACATACAAAGCATAGCCCCGATAGGTCACACGTCCGCCTAGAGGCTCTATAGGAGGATTTGAACCTATAAATACATATACAAACACCTTAGTTCTAGGTACCACTATGTTTGTGAACTCTTTGCTGTCGATGCTTGTTCTTACAGGCTTCTTATAATTGATTACAGCAAATGTTGACAGGGCCCAAATATATACTTTGTGTTTGTTCAAGGAAGGGTGTATAGGCTTCTATATGGCCTCTATATCCCAATACTACCAATTTATTGTGCCCCTTAAAAGCAATGCTGGCGAGCTTGTCGCTGGGCCAAATTGGTCTTGTTAAATTCACATTAGCTTGTAGTGGTGTTAAAGTGGCCCCTATTGGTGTTAAGTATAGTCGAGGTACAAGGTAATGAAACCAGTGGATGATCCGTGTTAGTCTAATGATAGATCACTATGGGCTTTATGGATCACTTGGTCAGGTCATCTGCAGGTGTATCTCAGGTGTATCTTAGCTGCCGCTGACACCTTACCTGCATCCACCTACCCCACCTCTCCTCACCTCGCCAGTCACACCTGTGAGTGTCACTGCTCCAGGTGGACGATATACCCCCGGGAGGACACAATAGCCCGGAGAAACTTGATCCAAGTAGTTGTTGGGACGCGGGATCCAACCAGCCACAAGCAGGTGCGCCAGAGAAAGGTGTGATTGACATATGTGTGTCGGAAGTCGTGAGAACTGCACAGACAGCCGGTCGACCCGCGGGCACTGGCATGTCAAGAAACTGTAGCATAAAGAACAAGAACAGACACACTCAAGCCCAGCACTAACCTGTAAATAATGTATGCTAGGTCCTCTGTGGCTACATTTAGAGAAAGTGGTACAAGGCAGCACCCAGGCAAAGTTTATCACTATTCACTGCGCCTTCCACTGCGTCTTTTGTTCCTCAGTCGCTCCCCGAATACGTAATATTTTTTCGCACCCGAAGTGCATTGGGAAATTATGTGATAACCTAAGAGCTATACACTCAATGGCAATCTTTGTAATGGATATGTAAGCATGAGGTATATAAAACCTGTAGAAATACCACATTCATCACAGCATGGTGTAGAGGCAAACATAACAGGGGAGAAAGGAGAATTCAGTCAATCATGTGTCTAGATGTGGGGGGCATGGTATGTGTGTGGTACTAGGAGTAGATGGGAAAACGAGGTTCTGTTAACTTATCCTGTGCACGGAGGTCAGGATAAGAGAGAATCTGCATCAGAATGAAAGAATACCCCGGGGTGCTGGCTATATATTTATGTTCTTTCCCCAAATGCAAAGGCATATTCTGAACTCTTGTTTTGTCAGCCGTTTTATCTAGTGTCGCTTAGAACCCAACCCGTCACAAATAAAACCTGTTTTTTGCTTCACGTGTTAAAAGAGCAACACATCAAAGGAATCGCCCTCTTACAGTTCGATGTGTACGACACATTAGTAAATACGGGCCTGGGTGTTGGGCCTAGCCAAGCATGGAAGTGTGGTTTATGGATAGACTTAGTTTATTCGAGAACACTATAACTTTGATAGTAGTAAGGACTGCTTTATTACAGGCCTGACGTTTGCCTTTCATGAACTGCTATTCAATTTACCGTCTTTCCATTCTTTGTAGATAAAATGAGGTGAATTTAAATCACCAAACAACCCATTTGTGCCTGGCGCAGCCACTATTGTTCCTCGGCCATAATTGTTATGTATATGATACAACTCCGCGGTTTGGGTGGTGTTTCATCTTTAAATGTCCAATTAATCATCTGGTGGAGGGGGGAATCGGCCCTCCAGGGACATGTAGTAGATTTCCCCTTCCCAGGTTCCTCCAGTATCACCAAGCTGTAAAAACGGTGCTATATCACAGCCATAAAGCTCCAGCATCTGCCCAGGAGAAGGCTGGAGAGGCTCTAATTTATGGACGACTCCAGTTGTACGTGTGAATCATCGCTGTCCCTGAGATATCGTAAAACGAGAACTGAACGAGACCAGAACGTGATTAGTATTCAGGTGGCTCCCTCTTGGGACGCCGTAGGCCTATACGTAGCGGGAATATGAACGTTCTAGCGGATCCGGAAACGCTGGAGTCTTGGGAAACTAGGTCACAAATCCGAATGTATAGGCTGAGCATGTTCGATTCAACAGGTTATACCTAGGGACTGGTTCGATTCAACCAAGCATGTACTTACGATTACTCCCGAAAGGGCAGGCTCGGCGCATTATTATAAGGAAATGGAAAAAGTACTGATTGGTGGAACTAAAGATAAGATGAAAGGGTGCGAAAACTCTATAATGAAATATCAATTCCTCTAGATCTTCATTTATTTGTTTTTATGTACAAGGCTCTATAAAGACTGGCACACTGTTTGATTCAGATTTATGTGCTTTCTTGTTTTCTTTTATGTTTGTTCTTTGATTAGCTGAAAGCGATAGAAGGGGCGTGTATGCCGATGATACGAACACAATCTAGTACAATGTGAGTCAATGTGACAAAATTTGTCCCCGTTCCCTTATAAATCTAGGCCAAGATTGAGCAGATATGACACGAGCTGTCATTATTAGTGCGAGAGCGACTCAAGCTCATCCACTCGGCCCATCCCCCTTCCATGTCCCCCTCCTCTCCACACACACCCACACACCTCCTGTTCCTAGTTTTGCCTTGAGATTCATCACGACCGGACAACACCATTGTCATTCCGCCCTCACAGCTTGGCGGAGTGATACATGGTCTTGGCAGATGGATAGATAGTCCCGTATTTCTGGATCATCTTATCAGTCTTTCGGCATCACGTGGAGCGCTGCTATCTATTGATTCCTCCAGTGCCTGTCAGTCGTATTTCACACGCAGGAAGACGGCACCCAGGAGTGTCTCACTGCTGCTCGGAGCAGATATGACAACTGCTCCGCAAAGAGCTCCTCCTGGTCTGCACATGATATAGCACTGTGTTGCTTTATAGATGAACTATTGTCATGTAGTGGGACGCTATATCACAAATGGAACAAGCTTATCTGGCCTGCCTAGTAGTACAGTGTTATCGGACGCCAGTATACCACCCCTTTATCCCTAGAACCTCCTCTTCATACAACACCTTCCTGACGAAAGCCCCGCTAGGAGACACATAACACACAACTATCCCTGCCACCAGGGAGCAGTATTTTTCCAACTTATCTTTTCTTTCTTATCACATATAATGTATCTTGTTTTAAGAACTTGATTCATCATCCACCATAGCATGCGTGGGCCATACGCTTCTGGCTGGTTTATTGACTGACTAAATGCGTAGATACATAACATTGAGTACCCCCAACATAAGTGGCCTCTCAATTTCAATTAAGATGGTAGTATAGCAAATATGGCATTTATGCAGGCGTGGGCGGCTTTCATAAGGATAACCGATGACCACTATGTTTGGACCATCAGTTAAAAACTAACATAAACCGATGCACAGGTATTTTGTGTTATTTTCTCCGAATACACATATCGGTGATAGAACAATTCTTTTATTTAAAGATGGGGTGCGTTTGTTTATTTATTCAATAATTGATTTAGATAAGAGTTAGTCTAAATGGACCCTTGGACCATGTTCCTTGACTTTCTCAACGTCAGAGTAATTTATACTATTTAGACACTCTATTCGGTAACCCTAGCAACGCCCCATGTGTATCGAGGCGAAACTGGGTTTCTCACACCAGAGTGAAGTCACCTGAGACTCAGGCCTTTACACGAGAGATTTCCATCCCTCAAGGGCATGAAGAGAGACAAGTGAAACCGGAACAGGATGCCCTGGGTCACGTGACGAGGCGTGGTGCATGTTGGGTAGATTAAGACGTCAGCATTCCCTGAAGAATATTGACACATTTAAACTTCCGAAAGAAATGGGAATACGAGAAACATAATGAAGAAAGCTTAATAGCTAGGGTTATTATAAATAAACAATTATTTTGTGATGGAAAGGTGGTCTAAAACATGCATGTAGAAAGTTTCACATGAGAGATAGTCCTGCTTCTATGCTACTACATATTTTATAGAGATTTCAACACAACTTCACATTGTCATCAATTTCATCCCTCTTATTTCAATTAAAGTTGGGAAGTGTTATTATTTTAAGGAGACATTTATAGATATAAATCATCGAGACATTTTGTGAGGTGATTGGTGGGGTGTACTGGGCATGAGGCTAGCTGCAGGTTTTTCCAAGGCCCTCCTCCGACACCATGATGTCTCCATGGCCACCTCTCCGTGACAAGAGTCGCCCAGGCGTGACCACGTCCTCCAGGGAGGGCGCCTGACATGACAAGGCAGGTTTAGGCTGGCAGGAGGTGCTTCCGTCAGAGACGCCCTCTTGGAAGGGCTTTCTGGCGTGTCTACAGACGCTTGGGGAGGATTAGACCGTGGAGGAGGAACCGGAGGCTGATCCATCAAGCAAAGACACCTCTCAGGAGGAACCTTTGAGGAGGTAGAGACACGTCCCAGTGTGTTTGTTATGGCTAGAGACAAAGACATGGTCTTGGAGGACACCAGGAGGGATGCTGAGGAGGGGGATGGGTGCTCTTGTTCAACTGAAGGATGAAAGTATGGAGTTTTCATAAGAGTCCCCCAAGAGGGTATCTGCATGGGAGGGATAGAGGTGGAGGGGGAGGCGAATAGGAGGTAGCTCCAGGGGCTTGTGGGCACAGAGATGTGATGTTAAAGAGAGCGCATCTCGATGTAAATGAGAGTCGGCAGGCAATGATGGGTCCCTCGAGATCTGGCCAGCTGTGGCGGCGACGGCTCCAAACCCTTGGGCTAATTGTAATAAAGAAACCACTCTGGGAATTCTCAATGCAAAGAATTCTGAGGAAATTCTGTGGTCGGCGTCAGCGCTGGTTACTCAGACCAGAAGACAAGCTAGGACAGATGGAGCATGGATGCTCTATGGTGGGCTACTTGAACCGAGAAACACCAGTCTCTCAGTCTGACGGCTTCACATTCCAGAAACTCCATCCAGCAGCCAGCTGGACGTGGAGGTGCGAGACTTATCCATAAGCATGCAATATGAACCCTGGCAAGGTGTGAGGGTTGGGGATCTCAGTAAGACAGGCGCTAGTTATGCATGATCACAGATGCAAGGGTCCCTCCTCTCTGCTCCCATTCCCGCGTTCTGTTGGCCAATGCTCCAGCTGCAGGAGAAGGAACCAAGGGCCATCCGGGGTCTATTCCCTCCTGTGAGTGTCGATTTAGACATTGAGACGGTGGAGACACCCCCCTGTACTCCTTCTCCGAGCACAAACAAATGTTGGCAGACGGAACCTTCACGGAGAGGCTTCAATATGTGCGCGCGCAGCAGCAGCTGAACAAACAGGTGTGGACCGCCATGTTTAAACAAATCCGCAGCACATGGAGACCGTACTCTTCCATGGTTCAGAAAGTCTCTTGCTGCCAACCAGAGGGTCCTCAGACATTGGTTCCCCCGACAGTCACCAGTGGTTTGTCATTGAGTGAGGGGGACAGTACCATTCACTCGCGAGACTTGGCAAATAAACGCCCGTCCGTCATTTTGTCACGACCCACAATTCAACAGCAGCTCCACACCGGAAAGGCTTCACTTCCGCCACGTGACGTAATATGCATTCACTTAAGTTATTTTTCCTCCACAAATGCAATCGCAGATTGCCCTCTCCTATTTCTAAAATTTATTCCCAATCATAAATAATATCAGGGAATATCAGACCGTTTTTCAATTGGGAATTTGCATATTCACTTCTCCTCTGCCACTTCTAGGTCATAACCGCTTTTGACCTGAAGTCCAGCCGTCAGTGCAGGTCTAGCAGATCTAGAGAGGCTGCCAGAAAGGATCATGTTCATAAGAAGGGGTATTAAGGGCTGGGGATCTAGTATCTGACATGGATCACCTATGGATGAATCCACTCAAGCAGTTCGTAAGGTCCGCACAGACACAGTGGCCTACATTGAGTGAACACTTGGCAGAGTAGCTATATTAAATTGAGCAGCTCTTGTTAACCCTAAAAGCTAAGAGCATAGGGCCTTTGATGTTAAACGTCTATAAATCCACATCAATTTTGCTATAGCTGTATTTAGCTCTTGTTACTGCTATTTACATGTATTTAACCACACTCGTTCTGTAAGAAATAGGAGCTTATCAGACAGACTGTATCAGGAAAGGACTTTGTGTGTACAGTATACATAGCTTATAATACTGCCTGAAAGCTTTATCTCAAAAGGATTCGATAGCTTTCCAAGGGTTGATTAATAAACTAAACTGATGTCACTGTGATGTGTATGCGTGGATTGGGAGATGGATGGGTGGAAGATAGTCCAGCTGTAGAGTAGCCAGACAAGTGAACCTTGATGGAGTAAGCACGTGTTTTGGTGTGGGCTGAGATGGTTTTGCCACGCGTCACTTCTGACAGGCCACACTTGGTCCTGCTCCCTCTAACATCACTCACAAACAAAACTCGAACCGGCCACAAAAATAAAGTCAAGTTTACCACCACAACTTGACCCACCCACCAAAATAAAGACCAGACTACATAAACATGATATCTGTGTGGGCCCGTCATCTTGCCTGGCTAACATGAGATAGAGGTCAGTCGTCTTTCAACCCACTCCCATGCACAGTGATGTACCTTGAGTTATCACAGTAAGGTGTGACTGTTGGTTAGAAAAACATCACTTCAGTTACAATTGTTTATCCTTTCGTAAGACTTCACCCACAGTACCGCCACTCTTCTCTTTGTCCAACATATATGAATCAATGGCTCGTTCCTTCTTCGCTCTTCACAGAGAACTTAGAAGGAGGGAATCAATCCATATCAAAGATGGCAGCGAGTAGTATAGAAAAATGTGCCTAACTTCATGGGCACAAAGATGAGTGATGATTACTTATCATTCCTGGAACGTAATAGTGATGATGACCAAATTGAAATGACACTGTCTATATCTCTTACACCACAGATGTTAGTCAATACTACTATAAAGAATTGATCTGTAAACTCGATCTTTTACCATTGGTTCTCCGAATGGGCTAGTGAGCGATCGGCTTTCACTTTTGGGAGAGGAGTTTGAGACTATTGGGAAATGTGAGGGTAGAGGATTGCAGCTCTAGGCAAGAAAAAATCTGGTTAGTATTCCACAAAGGGGATATGCCCCCCTGGGAATGACTGTCAGGTCTGACGCCCTGAATTGGATAATCACCAGGTTTAACAGCATAATTAGATAGGAGAGTTCGCTATGGAATCTGCATGATTGCGTGTTCCGCTCTCATAAAGACATGTGTATGGACAGTTGTTGGTTAAACAGACACGAGAAACTAATGTTTGATTGGTACTTGGGGACCGAAGATGGTGGTCTCTTTGAATTAAGACAGAAATGCTCGCACTGTATTGGCACTGCAAATGGGCGTTAATTAGCCAAGGCACATACTGGAAAACTAAAAAGAATGAACGATTTCCTCATTGACTTGGCTACTAGATTGGACCTGGTCCAAAGAACCGCTTTGGAGGTTGTCATCTCCCATGGTTTTGTTGCCAAGAGCTACTAGTTCAGGGCCGACTAAGCTGGGGATGCGTGTGGTGTGCGCTTGTTTTCCTCATGAATAAAGCTTGTCGCGGATAACGCCGATTTACTGGGGTATCAGCTCATCGAAATGTTGATGTAGTAGGAGGAGGCGATTAGGGCTCGTCTTATCCACCACTATCGAGTACATCAGCAGCTTAAGGTGCGAACGTATGGCACCTAATGCCAGCCAAGAGCTGGGTCACCTCCTGGAGTAGCCTTTATGCAAATATCACCAGTCTCCTCCAGCATCCCTAAGGCTGTTCCTGCTGATGTCTCTGCCTCCAGGGCTGCCTCCAGAGCATGAATCTTCTTCCTGTTGAAGAGCAGTAAGAAGTGTAGGGATGAGTGGGTGTGTGGGTTGAGGAGTACAAGGAGGCGGAGGGGCAGAAGAAGGAGGAGGCACATGCACTCGGTCTCGACGCCTTCTTTTATCATTTTCTAATGATGCCGAGCAAATATTGATGACCGACCTAATCTGGCCGGCCACATCAAGTGTGCGAGCTGCTCCATCAACTCACAGCACCATCCAAGGCCCCACAGCCCAAGATGTCCTCCCTATAGTCTATCCGGGATCTGTGCTTGGCCCACACACTAAACCAGTGCTATTTTATTAAGTTCTAGTATATGTACCAAATACACTGTCAAATTAATACACATATATAGTATGCCCCTGGGAATACCACTGTTTTTAGCGTGGGTGTCTGTCTTCATGAATGCTTTCTTTTTGTAAGCATGCTGCTGCTTATATAGATATATTATATACCAAACAGAAAGTGCTGCGTGGAATGGGAAGAAGACACGCACATAGGGATAAAGCTAGTCCCAGCAGCACGACCCAGGGACAAGTCCTCGGTGCAATGATATTTCAAGGAGAGGTGACATTGAATGGCCACTGTGGAGAGTGCCTCTTACGAGAGAGCCACTCAGAGGGCCTTATCTCGAATCGCTCACACCGACTCGGGTGCTTTTAGTGTGACAAATAACATAATTCCAGATCACTTACTCTGTTGATCCCCACCAATGGCCATCTCCTTGTGGGGACATGCAGCAATTTTATGGCAATGCAATTGCTTCACACCTACTGCTACATGTTTGCTGCTCAATAACGTTCCTTCGAAATTTCCACTGTAAAAAAAGCTAGGCACCATAAAAATAACATTTATTTTTTATGAATGCTAATTCAGTGAATGGCGCGAGAAGCCATTTTTAGGTCTGGTGTTTCTTTCAGTCTCTGACTGACATTTATAGCGATACTGGTTAGGCTGCCAATTTAGGTCAGGGTCACCTGGGTTGACTGTTCAAGACCTGGGGGCCTTAAGGAGCTCTCTTTGAGAGGAGGAAGGTCACTTTCATGCTTTATCGTGCCCAACAGCTAGAGTGAAGATTTACTTCCTCTCCCAACTCCCATGGTTAAATATCCTCTGTGCCTTCCATTCTATCATATATTCTCTTATTCCCGACCCTGTTTATATGGGAAAGGATGATCGTTGCAATTTCGTTACTTGCTACTAAGTTGGTACACTGAAAAGGCCCCTAAAAGGTGTGATCAGTTGGGGATATGTCTCTTTTAAAGGGATGTGTTAAGGGGTTGGAAGACCATGTAACTGCCTCGTCATGTGAGTCACACTAGACATCAATCCCCGAGGGAGACTTGCAGACGTTACACAACAGTTCGAGCTGGAGATGCTTTGGCCCTGAGTCGAACCCGACAGCTCGCTTAGCTGTGACTCTCTTTGATTGACGGGCTCCTTTCGTGGATATCATTCCTCTGATAACAGCCTAATGCGATTTGCTTAATATCCAAACGAGATTATTGGCAATGAGCTGATAAAGGTATAAGCTGTTGTGTATTCCCTTCATGGGCACCACACGCGAGAAGAGTAATAACTACAAAGGGGGGAAATATCCTTCCGTTTTCCAGCCTCCTTCGCAGAGAGTGCTCTAGATGGTTAGGGATATGATATTTCATTCCTTTCAATTTGCTAGCTTATTCTTTATTGCGCTGACCTCAGTCACTACTATCAGAAGATGGGCTAGTATCTTCATTTTATGAGTTGACATATATAACCTAGGAGGCCTTTTCTTCCACATGATGTACACATAATATTGGGATATATTTGGAGATCCCATATCGAGTGTACTGTAGATTGTCTATTCGATTGAAATAAAGGTGCCTTGAGCCAAGGGTACATGGAAGTCAAAACATACTCAGGAACCTGTGACAATCAGATGATTAGTTATTGAAGACCAAAGACAATGAATTAGGTTAGATTTTTAGCGCGTTTAGCCAAGGTCTAGATCCGGCCGTCAATATGCCTCAGACAGACTGGCAGTACAAGCTTTCTCTTCGTGTTTTTGTCACTTAGTCATTCGCAGGGCCCTCATACAGCTTTGGCTTTGATCAGGGCCCTGCGCCTTAAATACTCCTGAAAGCACAGCGACCGGAAACAGCAAAACACAACCCATCAATCACCGTGCTTTAAACCTAAGCTGGGTATATAGAAAATCTGAGAGGGAGGGGGCCATGCAGATCTTTACAGTCGCAGGAACTAGTCTATTTCAAGGGGAGGAGAAGCACTGCTCAGTTTCAGCAGCCCATCCTTCAATCCAGGGATTTAAGTGTATAGATAACATTAATACAGGCTTAAGCCGATGACATAGCTGGACATATTTGCCAGGGAGGCTAGTGAAAGCCGCATTTTACATTTTAGAATCTCGCTCTAGGCAGATGCATGGCATTAATCACTAGCCAAGCCTATCCTTCCCAACAAAAGGTTGGAACTGGGTCAATCGATCAGAATCGGATTTGTTTCCAGTAAAACATCTTGACATGCAAATCTTCTGCCAGTTTCACCAGCATTCCTCATAGAACAACGCTAGAACTACTAATTTTGACACAGTTTACTAATCTGCCAAAATATGGCCTCGATAATAGGGCCTAAAAGAGGTCTCGTTATGGCAACATCTCAATAGATAGCACCCACAAGCTATGAAATGTTATTGCATGAATACCGTTTTCATGAGCAATAAGAGGTTCATTTTCTTCAGCTGCAATATCTTTTGTAATTTGGGAATTTCTACGACGAGGGAAATGAGTATTTGAGTGAGATAGTTGAGGACTGGATGATCCAGAAGTTCTTAGTTCATGGCAGACATGCTAATGAGGTAAAAGACAAGAGGATTGAGTGAGAAACCTCTTGGATCTGTTGCTACCCAACATGTCGAGCTCCTCAACTCCTACTAAATCACCTAATTATGTCATCCTTGACGTTTCTGCTAACGAGACAATTTTGTGCTTTTATTATGCTTCTTCCTAGTACCAAAACCAATATATCCAGGTGTAATCATTTGTTTATTGCATTCCTTCTTGCAATGAACAGCATATTTTGCTTGGCATTTTACAATGAATAAATTACGATGGTCATTTCTCAGTTGAAGCTCCTATGTCACACAAATCAAGATCTCAGGTGCATAATATCCGTAGCCAATCGCTTCTCTAATGTCTAGACTTCATACTGCTTACACTGATATGCACCAGACTAAAAGTTGTCTTGGTTCTGCTAGCAACTTCTCAAAAGACCTGACCTGGACAGGAAATTAAAGGCGGTTCGGGGTTAGGTGTAGATGTCCTCAGACAAGCCATGGAGGTTTTACCCATGACACAGATGGAGAAAGGTGGCCATCACTAGACGTTGACCTCTCCCAGAATGGATGGCCAAGGATCACAGGCCACTCCAGCTAAATTTCCTCTAGGGAGGAAATGCTACCCCAAGGGCACCCTCTAAGGAGCCCTGGAGGTTTAGGCCAGAAACAGAGGAGCTGACCTGAGCGCAAGCCGTCGACCCGAGGATGTGCGCTATCCACCTGAGGTCCCTTTCGCAATGATCAACAACCTTCTTCACCTGGCAAAAAGCCTCCTTTTACTCATCCTGGTTTGAGGTGTGAAGCCATTTGGCTGTTAGACGCCGGGTGATAATAAGCGAGTGACCACTTGAGGGCATACGGTCAGGTGACATCAAGGCTGATGTCACTGCGCGAGAGGTATGGAGGCAGCGCACAAATAAATAACAATACATAGTCATTAACTATTGTACTTGAGCATGGGTCTACCAGTGTTCATACAGACTATTTTTCCCTCAACAGTCAGCCCTTGGGGCGGTTTGGTAACGTGATCTAAATACGGGGGACTAATGACACAAAAACAAGCCACATTAAGTCTCCAGGGTTCAAGATCCACTTCTGGTCTCTTTTTAGAACGTACTGGGCGACCTTCGTCTTTTGTCACAAAAACAACCATTGTTTTTTCACCAAAAATGTCCTACGTAATCTCCTCTCCTTTTATCGCCCAATTAGTGGTGCCCTCGAGCGGGCACGGGATGAATGATAATGAGCCTGGGTGGCAATTACGCGCCAATCGAGAGTCGGTGATTATGTTATCATTGTGGAAGTGACCGGGTGGCGGACAATTGTGATGGCCACACTGTAAATACATGTGACAGAGGGCCCGGTTACCCCTGTATCCGGACGCCCGGAAAGGCAATGGGTGGAGTCTCACCAACCATACAACACATCCCCCTCAGTTGTTATGACTATGCGGGTTTGTTGGTGGGAACTCCCTTTAATAAGAGCTGCTCCTCCCACTATAACTACTCCTCTGCTTCGTCCCTTATTGCTCATATGTGAGTGAGGCCCCCTACACAATATGAACTGGGTATAAATGAGTGGAAATTAGAAATACAAAATTATATAAGACTGTATATTTATATATACCCCAGATGGAAATAATAGATTTAATCACCAGCATATTACTGCCATTGGTTAACACAGCTGTGGGTGCATACGTAGAAACAAGACAGGTCATTTGCCAGATAAACGAGTGGTAATTATGACCTACAAATGGGCTTGTTAAAGGAAGTGTACCTGCATATGAGAAGGCAGAGCCCGGACAGACTTGACCTTTCAGTCAACATGGCTGCCTCCCACTCGTGTAAGGGAGAGAGGGAATCCCAGAGGCTTCAAGGGATCAGTTTGGTCCGACACCTGTCCGTATAAGATGCTATCTCCAGGGCACGAATGCTCGCAGCAAGTCAAGGAGGAGGACTCCTTTTGCCTTATAAGGCCTTAATAAATTTTCCAGTTTGGCTTACATCCCAAACATGTTTATTCATCCAAATCTTAATTCCCACACCAATAGATGCACAAATGTTACACCAGTGATGGCATTGGTACATGCATATTTTGATCGCCGTTTAAAACTGTGAAACTGGTTGGGGATTTCTGCGATTATGCATACATGTAAGGCTGCATAAAAGAAATCCCACTTTATGAATAGCATGCTGTAGCCCTACATCAGTGCATTACCATATATTGGCACTTGCAGGTACTAAGACAACTTATCGGGTCCCATGAATCTGGTCAACAACTGACATATAAAGACCCCCCCGAGTATCGCATATTCCAAGCAGGGACCTGGTTTTTCATCCCCTCGGTTGATCCTTTAAGCCTTCCTCATGATCTAGATCCCTCCTAGCTTATCCAAGCCCAAAGCTGTACATCACTGCTGCCTAACAGATCATACGTTTAGGTATCATAAAACAACAAGTGCCAGTGCTGGTGGATAAAGGCAACATAAACTAATTCAACCACCATTTACTAAGCTTGACACCCATTACAGCTCCAGCCATCAGAAAGCAGTGAATTATTACACCCACCTTAATCCTCGGAATATCATTAACCTGATATTCTGCAGTTCATCAAATGAATGTGAATATAGACTGGAGAGAGACATGAAGCTTTTTTTTTTACATCAGTCCCACAAAAACACAGCTCTGTGAATCGCTTGGGAATGGGGGAGAGAATACCAAAACCAACAGACCCGACAATTGACAACCTGTTCCTGAAAAGCATGGAATAAAGTAAGATGTTTTGTCCCCTTTGCTTTGTTCATATGTTGTTGCTAACTTCTTATCCAAACGACCAGAAGCAGCTGGTCCATGTTCACCAAGACCTACAAGTTCCAAACACCTTAAGGGCATTGTCAACGTAGATTCTGGTGACACAGGTCAAACTGAATACCCCCGGGGATTTTGGATAGGTTTAGCATAAATTTTACTGAAAAATTCCGAATGACCTCCAAGACCTCTGTTTTACGCGAGGAATCACTGAATATTCTAAATCATTCTGAATCATAATATCTCAATACGATTTGGTCATATGTGTACACTATTTTCGAAAAATCATGTGCATTACCAGAGAATCATGTGGATCTTCATATCGGGTATTAACTTGATCCCATTGTATATATTTTATAGGTTGCAATATGTAAATATACTTTTAGTCCTATGCTATATCGTGCTGCATTACAGCATATTGCAAGTGTGGTGATGGTGACAGAAGTAAAGACAGAATTACATTCACTTTTCCATAAATATGAAAAATAATAGCAATTAAAGACTAGCGTATTAAAGCCATGGCATGGATACCAAGTTGGTCTTCATGTGAATATAAATTTACACGTGTGTTGTATATATCCTTTAATTACAAGTCAACTAGTGTCCATGTGCTCATGGGCGATCTGCTATTTTGGTTTACAGTGAATGTACAAGCACACATCACTTAAGACTAATCGACTCTTATTAGGTTCGTAGCATTCACGCATTCAATGCATCATCAATGGAATTCATGCCCGTGTCTTTGTCGCTTACATTCGAGAGGATAACCAGAATCATTCTTCCGAGAGATAAACGCTTTGTGGGCATGAATTGACGAATTTTAAACCGTCACGTCAACTTGAATCTACCAAAGTGAGTCATTGATATGAGAGTGTGGGACGAGGAGAGGCTTTAACTTTGCGCGGGTCCAGATCGCAGGCTTCAAAAGCGCAAAGGTTTTTGTTAGGATCCGGGTCAGGGCTGCCACCACATGAAAGGAGAGCGTCCCCAATACAATTGCAGAGAAGAATTTCAGAGGAGAGAGTGAGAGAGAGCGGCGAAATAGGCTTAAACATGGGCAGTTGTGTATGTAGGGGGTGCTTACAATAGGGAGGTTTGGACTGGCAACACTATAGGCATTCAAACCATTCAGACGTTGGCCAGGAGAGGTGGCAAGGTTGGTCTGGCGCTTGAGACTTTGTGCTTCTCAGGACCTGCCTTAGCCTGCTGCTGTTATGACTAGGATCTGATCAGCGCCCAGCCACAATGTCGACTGTTGTTACAGGGATCAACCAGGACCCAAATCCTCGGGCTTTGATCTTCCCTCTGAATGGAAATGCCACCAAAGGCAACATGTTATTTTAAGATTCTAATCGTCACAGCAGTCTTGGTCCTATACGCTATGTATGTGGCTAGCCACTGCTATCAAGAAAAGAGCCCCGAGTGACGCCTAAGACATGCTTGAGCCCTGGGGCTACATGCCTGTATCAGATACAAGCGCCACTTGCCAGGGGAGCGTCGGTTCACAGGTGTTTCGATTTAAGGTACAACCTGCCTAACACTTACACCAATTGGAGAGTACTCCCCCTTTTGAAGGGCCTCAGAATAGGTCTAAGGAGACAAAAACCAGTGATAATTGTTTGTAATGAGTATGGGGTTGGCACGATTAATGTGTAAAAGGGTAGGCTTAGTAGGCTAATCTCTGTCGTCGGTACCTTTCCCAAGGATGCTAATTGCCGTCAGCCTCTTCATGAATTATAAAGCAACTAAACCTTCAGCCTGGCTTAGGAAGTTCAGTAAAATGTCTATCATGCATCTCCTAATGTTGCAGGAACATCTATTGTCACTGAAATGAATTGTCCATTGCTTGCATTGCTGTGAAGGCAAATGCTGCACTTAATGCAAATATGTCTTTTCAGCACAATTGTTTTCCTTCTATAATTCTAAGTAGTTCAGGTATTGTGTAGTCAGTGTTTGGAAACCTGGAGGCCCCCTTAAGCAGATGATAATAGGGTGGTAAAAAATTAATGGGGTCAATCCTCTGGAGGGATGTATGGGGACGCTGGAGCGGTTGAGAGCCAGGGTTGGAAGGGGAGACACATAGACCTGTTCACACGTTTAGTAATGACCAAGGCCATCCAAAGGATTTTAGCGATGCATTCCCGAAGGAACTCACCATAGACCGCGCCAAATATTGACTCTCCTCCTCAAAAGAACAATCACCTGTCACTGTCTTTTGCCCTCAGAAATACAAATCAGCCGACAGAATTTAGTTTCGGGCTTAAGAAGCTGACGTTCGAATAGGACCTTTGTTTTGAGTTTCTTTTGTGTTCCAAGCTTTATGGATGGGCTTTTGATAAAATGCCAATGCTATTCATCGAAGCTAAAAGTGAATCGAAGCAAGCAGTCGTGTCTTCAACCCATTCTTGATTTTTTTTATTTGAAGCCTGTTCTCTGCCTTACTGTCAGTCACTTTAGGCCCTTGGTTTCCACATCTCGTAATTACACGCAGAATCCCGAACCAAATCTCGAGTAGGAGTCGTCATCCCGTTAATCCCCCAATCCATCACGAGACTTGGTCGTACGAAAGGTGCCGAGTCTCCGACCAACTTCAGGATCATGAAGAGAGGCCTTTTAACTGACATTTATAAACCACCAGACCTCTAGGATACATCATGGTCTCATCTAACTCTCTACTATGACCTACACCTCTCCCTGCCCAATGCAGGCCTTTTCACGGAGGACTGGATATGGGCAATATTCATCCTATCCAACCAATGTACCAGGGCCTATACTGGTATATTTTTTATTGCAACCACTCAGTGGTGACATTCCAACTGGCACATTTTCCAAAAAGCCGATGCCAAGAGGCGGCAAAATTCTATTTATTAAATATGATTGATAAGTGGGAAACACTCTACAATATCATCACTCTCTACTAAGTATAAACATCCATACACTTACTGGAGGCACCCTTCAGTATAAATGACATGCATTATGCCCATCGATGTAGACCGGAAAGCATCACTTTTTCACTCATCCACACACTTATTTATAAGCGGTCGGCTGATTCACACTGCTGCCCAACAAATGGCCACTGATCACCCTCGGCCCTGGTTTCAAATGAGCCCAATAGGTGGCATAAGCCACCTCGACAGTTTGAGATCCTCAAACCATTCCGGAGGGTCCCACCAGCGTCCCACCGGATAGTCGCGACAGCCTGGACCTGCTACTTCCGGTTTGAGTCTATTGGTCGGGACGGGTGGGGATCCTACCGTAATGAACGCCGTAACGGACGGGATTTTAATGGGGACTGGTGCCAGGAATGAAATGATACTTTAATGATGTCGTTACGACTGCGTATTAAAGTCATCAGCGATAGTACGAGAGCCGAATGATACATGGGGCTGCTTGGGAGTCCAGGGACCTACTAGTGAGAGTGGTATTGGCAGAATACCTCCTACCACCCTGGTCCCATGGAAACTGTTAGTACGGAGTGATGCTGGGTTTCAATTGATTTCAATATTTGAGTATTTCATGTGTTTTGTTAGATTCCATTGACCCCACACGCAATAATGGGTCATCTGTGATCCCCTAAGTGCTTAAACGATTAGGTTTATTGAAATTAAATAGGGAGATTGGGAGGTGCCATGCAAATGTTTACACCTGCAAAATTTATGTGTGGAAATAAATCGGACAGCATTAAATAATGTCTCTTTGATTTGTATTTTACAGGTTTGGTTCCAGAATCGCCGGTCCAAAGAACGCAGAATGAAGCAGTTAAGCGCACTCGGAGCAAGGAGGCACTTCTTCAGGAACCCACGACGCATGCGCGCTCTTAGGCCCGGCGAATTGGATGACAACCCTGAACTCATGGGACAACCAGGTTTCTACAACTTCTCAGGTGAGGGAATAGGCGCCAATACATATTATATAGGTAACAGTTTACTTTAATGATATCACTCAGTTGAATCCAAGCGTGAATGACATTATCTTATATAGCCAAAAGGGCTAAGGATGTTGAGCCCAAACCGACAAGTCGCGTGTAAAGAAACTAATTCTAAATATTAATAGGCCTACCGCGCTAATCGCATTATCTGGCAGAACACCTTTTATTGAGCTGGTCAGCTGGATACAAGGACACAAGACTGCCTCCTATATCAATGAAATCCTTTATATCATCATTATATTATGGCAGCTGTATGGACAGCGCAATGAAGCTCTGTTCAATAGACCATAATTAATTATTGACCAGATCACACCACATTCATTGTTCGGAAGAAATTACGACTTGACTTTTGAAATTTGAAATTGAGGTGACTATTTGCACAGTTGAAAAGTCATATTTGAATACCAGTTTTGATACTGGTGGCATTCACGATGGCCTTTGATGGTATCTCACTTCCAGGGATGTTAATTAGCCAATCAAATATTTCAAATATAATGTGTGCCACCTGGTAATAAAGCTAATATAAGAATAGATGGTCTCAGTAATTCACGTAATAATAGCCCCACAATAAATAGATACACATATAAATTCAATTATATATGACGTAAAACACAATCCATCGTGGCAATTATATATATAAGGAAATATTGTCTAGGACATCGATTCCATATCATCCACAAATGGGATTTCCGTGTTACTACTTCTACAGGGGAAAACCTGGTGTCTTTAGACCACATGTAAGAAAGTGTCTATCCTTTTAGCAAATGTAATTTAGTTGGGATGCAATGCTGTGCGAATACAGATTGTGGCTTACTTACCTCTGCATACCTGGGAACAAATGATCAAAGGAATCAACAAAGGTTTTAAAGTGGGTGGAAAAGTGAGTCATTGACAGCTTAGAAGATCATAATATGCTGTATTAACTGGATGGATTGTCAGCGCAGCTTTGCCACAGACTGGTGCACAAAAGACAGGGAAATGGACCTAAAAGGGTTTATAATATTGGTTATCTACGTAGCAATAAGACAAGTTCATCTCGTATTGAAGAGGTTTAGCCATGATCGGACTGTAAGGGGGGCTTAGATATAGACAGAATGTGGTTGGGGTGACACCTGTACGCCCGGGGAGTTTCAAGAATGGTTATTTTGTATAGGAATTGTGAGGTATTCGCTTGCCAAGGTAAACATATGCCAATCAAAGCTGTCCGGACCCATCTGATGCAGTCTGCCTTATAACCTACATAGTGTTGTTATAGTCCCAAGCCCCACATCAAACATGTCAAGTTGTATCCTTGGAAGACCAGCAGCAAAAATAAGGATGTGAAAAAATTGCCGCTCGTTGTGGCAGGGGAAAGAGACAGCCAGTAAGGTGTGTATAGTGGTTCACTGTGACAGAAACAAGACAGACACAGCACATAACGCATCAAAGAGAAGTAGATTATAGTTCACACAAGTCTCCTGAAACGAGTTTTAGAAAGGAGTTCTGGAATTGCTGGGCCTTTAGAATGAAATAAGTGACAGCCTTCCCTAGATTAGGCTGACACGTCCTGAAGCATTTTAGATTTGTAAGTGTTTGCCAGGCATTTGCAGCCTAGTCATTAGCCCCGAATATTTTTATGGTTTCTGGGACCTGCTTTACTTGTGTCAGGGAAGTTTAGGGAAACGTGGCTTGCTTGGGCTGGCGAAGCCTTACATGCAGCAATCCTAACCCAGGCATCATAAAAGCCTCTGAAATGAGAGGATAGGCAGTTTCCGATGACAACACTTTTTGCAGCCAATTCTTTAGGTTTTAAACAGCATTTTATCAGAGTAACAATCAAATATTTTTTTCTCCCTAAACGGACTGAGACAAGGTGTTAACCCATTTCCAGTTGATGACTTTTATTGTAATTCAATAAAGGCATCGTGTGATGGAACTGGCTGATTCTCCTACAATATTTTGGCTTTTACAAAATTTAAAAATCATTTCAAAACAAAGCCAACTTGTTGTCTTAAAGCCCTCTCTCTGTAGGAAGCAGGTTTTATCAGGGTGTGAATATAAACCTTTGTTAAATACCGAGGAATCGGCGGCTCAAGTGAGAGATTGGATGTTGGGTGACAGCTGCCAGTAGGTTTGCTCCGAAATGAGTTTCATAATTTCATTATGGCGATTTGTCGGGCACTAAGTGTGTCCGTGGGGTGTGGCCCGGTCACCCTGCATGCCTGAAACACAGTTGTGACGTGATGCGGGTGGGGAGTGGATGCTTGAAGCAGTTCAGGCTGCCCCTTCCAGATCTCATTTACGCGGCCGGCTGAACGATCAGGAGACCACGCCTCCAGGTCAAATCACTGACTTTACCTGGTCCTGGGGAGCTCATTATTGTAACATTAAATTCATCATTACCTGTAGCGCACCTCAGGGCTTACCTGGGGGCTCGTGGCTCCAGCAACACACCTCCTGAGACCCTGAGGCCACCGAATCTTACCAAACGCTCACTTATAATCACAAAGGCCAGTGGCAAAGAAACTAGGGGTCGACCATGTACCTAGTGGTTTGTATATCGTAAGTAGCCTTCAGGTGTACAATCAAGAATCATCAAGGACGTCTGGTAGTCCATTGGTCAGCACCTTATTCGCACTATGATGCCAACATGGGCGTGGTCAGTGGGAGTGGGTAATGGCCACTATTGGTCACTATAGCTTGCAACCATTGGGACGAAATGACAGCGATAACCCACATCAAGTGTGGCCTATGGGTCTGGTTCTTGTGGGGTTAAATACAGGATGAGACACACGAAAGCAATAATGATAGTGTTCGAATCTCAATGTGCCTTTTAGACAAAGCCGACCGCAAGTATATCTGATGGTAACTATTCTCTTTAGCCTTTAGCTTTGCGTTCCAAAATGCTTAAAAGCCCATTTGTTAAGGACTTGAACTTGTGTATCAAACTGAAATCAAGATAAAATAGGCAGATATAATATGTTGGTGGTATCATGTTTAACTGGACTGACCTGGAAAGAAAGATATGGGAGAAAGACTATCTAGGATTTATGTTTTCCAGCTTCCTATTGATGACTGTCCAAACACCTTTCCACATAGATCATTCATATGCTGAAAAACAGTCCATATATTTGTCTTAGCATAGGATAAACACTCAGATCAAAACGTCATTTTCTACTTAGACTGCTATTGTCACTGATAAATTGTACTTTAATATGATTTAAAACACACGTTGACATCATCCTTCTCTTTGTTTCTTTGTGGGGGTTGAAATTAATGCTCTTCGCAATAGTGACTCCATAGCTCTGACGTACATGAGTTTTCACCTGTACTGGCCTATCGGCAGGAGGCAAAGGACCGCCTTGCTACCCCAGATGATATACGGCGACAGGTCGTCCATAGTCGGCCAACCCCCTGTGGTGACCAGACACTTGCCACAGAGGGCCTTGTTCTGTATTGTTAGAATATATATAACGCCTTCTGAATACCGCTTGAGTTTTTTGAGTGCATGACATGGAAGAAATATCACAATTATGAGGGGCATAATGACAGGGTTGCTAAATTCAAAGTGTCATGCTTGTAGGGTTTATGAACAAGCGAGTTTAACGAGGCGTATATAGGACCCCAAACATATCACAAACAATATACCTTTCACTGTCAGGTAGGAAGTCAATATTGACGTGTGCGAAGTAGATGTGCCTCCATAAAATGTAATTCAAAACGCAGCTCGAAACAGACCAAAGCAGCCCTTTGAAATCAGTCATCTCACCAAAATCTGACTTATACGAGTAGTGACATTTTGCTTATATCTCCAACTTCAAACTGTTATAAGGCACTTTTTAAGCAAATGTGATAATATTTGCTGTTACACTGGATGAGAGTGGAAGGGGAGTATACTCTAAGCCGGGTGCTAACACAGGTATATAGGTAAGAAGTAAAGTAGAGTAGATGTACTGGAGGAGATGATATATGACCAGCAGGACCATCCAGGTGTTGTGGGGTTAGACAAGGGGATCCATCTCTGAGCTGCGAGCCCCACCTGCCCCTGTTTTTCAACAGAGCTCATGTCAAAAAGTTTAGATACGTTTTCCCTATCATTCCTCTGGCGTTTATCTGCCAACATAAACAAAGGCCAGTTGTTGCTAGCATTTTAAAACACATACATTTCTGCAAGTATTTCTACTTGTTTCAAGCTGAAATAAAGGATTAGAGAGAAATAGCGAGGTTCAATGTGCACACACGTTATATGAACTTGCAAGCGTGGCCAATGACAAGTGCTTTTTCACACATGCACCCTTTAAGATCACATCACATACTTCGAAAACCATCATACATTTGTCAAAATCGTGCCTTATCCTGCCGATTATCTCCTGGGTTGAAATGACAAATGGCTCCAATATATTTACTTACATATGAACTAATGGTCATGCATGTGTATCTGAAGATAAGGCTTGTAACCAACAGAGTTTTTTTTTTAAAAAAACCCTGCCCTGCATCTTCCGTCATTCAAACTCTTGAAGGTAGCTCTAAAGTACAAAATGGACCAAGAACCAAGTGAACAAATGATACGTCCCTACAATGAGCTGTGGCAGGTGCACCGCTTCGATCTTCGGGTTAGTTGATCGACTACATGGTGATTATTCATTAGGGAATGATGTATCAGTGTAAGTCCCAACATGATCACTCATCCTGCATGGCACTTTAGGGCCTCCTGATATTCAGGAAAGACGGTTTGACAAAATATGAAGGCAGATCAGTTTTTTCTTAAATGTAACAATTGATAGCTGAAGTAGCCCTTTACTTTAAATTCAGAATGGGCGACTAATATATTGTAAATGACCGACCCAGATTCTGTAAATCCATCACCCACTTTTAATGGGAAGATGTTCCAGCAACGTTTTAATACATACACACATTGTTGCAGTCACTTACCATGACATAACATTTCTAGCAACGTCCCGAAAATAGCAATAATTTTACAATAACTAATTCATTGCTATATTTAGATTTCTAAAGCATACTATATAGGTCAAAAGCGAGTGTTCAAATGCTTATCAAAATTAGTGTTTTATCAACTGGATTATAACCTTCATTGATCCTTCGTATTGCCAGCATAAGATACTTGATCGCATGAGACCAGGCTAGGAAACATGTAGCTGATTTCCCTGTTCCACAGCTCCGTGAGAACTAAACAGCAGGTGAAACAGACTGTTGTGGGAAGTTAATGTGAGTCAGAATGACTGTCATCCACTAAGACAATAGTCTATGCACGAGTTTGGTCTGAAAACCCAATGATCGCTGTTGGAATCCAAATTCCCTCTCCCATTCATAACCAGTGCAGGCGCTGCCATCCACCACACCCACTCCCTCCCTTCTATTTCTTCTCCTTCCTCTTTCTCATCATGTTATAAAGTACTTGATGGGAATAGCTGTGCTTTTGATTGTTGGAGGGTAAAGCCGTGTGTATTGTGGCGCCCCCTCGTAGTGAGGGCTGCCCACAGACACACAGGTAATTGTGTTGTTCGCCCGGCCAGGATCCACGCTGAACGACCTAGCCAACCATGATCATTACACGAGCTAGGATCTGTGTGAGCGGCGCTCAGAAACTGATCAAATTTGTCCATATTGGTCCATCGCCGCAGGGGGTATAATTGCTGGACCCTTCAAGGCCTTTTACCTGATGTACCAGGTGGCCTTGCATTGCTGCGATGGAGCCATGGGGAAAACTAACGCCTGCTCGTTTCCTCTCAACTTCTTATATTGACGCATTTGAGAACTCACAATGCATGTTTGGATCTTAAAGACATGATATAATTATTGTCAAAGCCAAAAGAACTTTTGGGGCATCATGGCTCAATGGATCTTTTATGGAGCCCCACAAAGTTCACATGAAAATTTTCCCTTTTTCCAGTGAGAGGGAAATGTCACTGTCCTTACGTCCCCATAGATCGCCTAAGCTCAGTTGCTTTGTTCATAACGACACAATATCGAAAATACAGCCTGTTACGCCTACCTCAGTCGTGGTTTTTCGAAGGCCAAAGGGCCTTCTATGAAAATAAGCGAATAGGAGAGGCCATAGTGAAACCTCGCAGAACAACGTAGCCCAACGAGAAGCGCGCACTTCAAAGCCAACGAGATCAGAACGTAGCGTCGTGTTTGTCCGTTTGTCGTCTGCTTTTCAAAGGATTCTAGCGGGTTGATGTTGGCGTCCTGTGAGCGCCTGATACGTTTGCTGGAGGCAGAATGTCTCCAGGTTCTGTGTAAAGGGGGAAGATGACATTCAGGATCATACAGCTGCAGGGAACCAGGCTATTGGAGATCAGAAAACCCGAGGCAATGTCACACAGGCCACGAGGGAGGTAAAGCGGGGCCCTGCTCGCATAAGTCGCCACAAAATGGCTCAAATAGCCGGGAGTTTCACATGTTAGAAAGTCTTCTTAACATAAGTATAGGAAAAGTGGGTCATAGAGTTTTTTCTGGTGATCCCATCAGCTCTCCTCCCTGGAAAATATGTATGGGGAATCTTTCAGAAAAAAATATTCCTGAATCAGGTAGATGAGGATGGGTAGGCCTATATTTTTTTTCATATATATATCAGAGCTGAGACTAGGGTTGTTTGTATCTTTACATGCATAGCATAGTTCTTAGTAATCCATGTTTTGCGAAACCCCATTGTTTTTTACGAAGACAGACGATACATTTGGCATACAGCTTGTTCTAAATGTTCATAAAGGAAGTGATCCTCCTAATGAATCCCCATTAATGTCAGCCATATCAAATACACACGGACAAATCTTTAAGGGGAACAGCCGAAAACATTCACTGGGCATTTAGTTTCGCTTGGGTCACCGAGCTAAAAATAATTCCACGTGTTGCATTCTGTGTTAAGGTGAAAATGAAAGACCCACAGAGTATATATTTCGCGGCTGCAAATGAATGACCTGGGAACTAAAAGTCACTGATCCTTTCTCTCTGGAAGGTTAAATTGGCCCTATACATCGTTGTTTGTATTTCAGCCTTTGTTTTTGACTTGCTTCAGGCCAGCTTTCTCTCGGGTAGTGTTCGGAAGGCTTTGAGTTAGCAGCATAGTATTGATCTTAGGTTAAGCTGATTAGAAGAGGATTTCGCAATTTCTGAAATGCCTTGTGTGTGGTTAGCAAAGCATATTTAAGGCACGGCGTTGCTGGCCAGATTCATTTGTAAAGAAAGTGACCGTCCATAGTCTTCAAATGTAAGTACAGATCAAACCTTCAGTCATTCAAACTACGAACATGCCACGTGAAGAGTAAATTCAAAACAGAGTCAATTCAAAACAAATAATTCTAGTACATTGTATACCATCCCTTGCATAATACATCACTCAGCTGTGATCTAAGTAAATGCAGAGCGACTTGACCAAAGGTGTCGGGTTTGGAGTTCAGGTTATTAAGAGAGTGAAAGGAAAATATGAAAACATTTATTCGCTACATTGCTGTGGTGCTCGGAGTTAATTCCACCCTTGCCTAAGGCTTGCTGGCAGGTACGACAATACCCGCGGTATATACCTTACTTATATGTTACCCGAGGGAGGCTTGTGTACATTCTCTCTCCAGGGGGTGAGGGGGAAGGTTGTCTTCAGTTCACTGGCCAAGAAAGGAGCAGAGTTTGGCTGCTTTTCTTCGCAGACAAGTCTCGAGGCCTTTTGTGAAGGTGTTCAACTTTGGCGTCAGACCCAGCAGGACTTTGTATACAGCAGTTGGCGCTTCGGCTGTGGTTCGGCCGATGCACCGCAGGGGGCACCACATGGCAATGTTGGCCTAGGAGCATCTTTGCACATTTGTTGCCATTTTTTTCATTGCAAGATCTTCTTGCGCTATATTCCATCACAGTCACACCTTTGTGCCTTCAAGGCTGGGTTTGCAATCCGGGAGATTGCGTACAGCCACGTTTTCATGACTTGTTTTGTCTCAAAAGAATGTGTGATGATAATAAAAACTGTGGGTCTCAATGAGTTATTGAGCTTTTCTCACTTCAATTTGAATAAATGTCACTGAGATTTAAACTGTGGGCGTAAACATTCAGGGTTTCAATGGAAATTAGGTGACATAATGCTAGAATGCCCTGTTCATTGGGAGTAAGTCTGTCATTTTTACACATAGATCACATGGGGTCGTTATTTTGAAATATGGCAAATAACTGCACTCATGTGATTCGTTCTTTTTTGTAATATAGTTGAGAGTCTCATGCACAAAATTGACACTCCCCTTTTTGGTTCTGAAAGTACTTTATAAAACACCAAAAGGGAATTTTAGTGGGATGAATTCTAAAAGATCAATCGCATTTATCTGACCAAAATTATTCCCACTCCTACACTCATACGGTAGGACAACAACCTATCAGTTTGCCGCCCCAGATTGCGAAGAATGGGGGAGATTATTGCTTAGTGGGATTATTGTCACCGAATATTTTTCATGCTATGGCGTGCGAGGCTGTGCCATGAAATATTGTGACAATGCCTATTGATAGGGCGGTGGCTCTGCCAAGCGTCCAACGACAAGCATATGATAGACATCAATCTAGGGATACCATTTAGTGAAACTTGCTATTCCAGCACCCCAGATCGTGTGGGGGCTAAAGGGGTTAGCCTAGCACCCACCCACTGTTCACTGGGGAACACCCATATGTACCCCGGGCCGGACCTCACCCCTTCAACTGCCAACTCATCCGTTCACAATAATAGTAGGGCTCCTGTCAGTGTTATTCTGTGAGAGCAGTCTTCCATGAAGAGGGGGTCCGGGGAGCAGAGACCGGCGTACCGGAATCTTGTGGCCGGGGTAGCGGCGCGGAAAGGCCGACTGCCCACGAGTTAGCCGGCCGGCCCCTGGTCAACGCCCTGGGCAGTAGGGGGCAGAGCAGAAAAAGGCAGTGAGGTGAATTTGGGTTCGGGTGAAAATGCTGCAGGTTTTCTCATCAATATGCACTGAGAGGCTCGCCTTGAAAGCTTGGTGTCACACCATAGTAGCATGGACTGCATCAGCTCTCCAAAATGCCATAATGGAATGTGCAGGCTACATACATATCTATAGGCCTATAATCTCGACATACATAATATATGACTGTCAAGCACGTCGTATTATAATCTTTTCTCCGTCCAATTCTTAAATCGCCCACAAAAAGGAGTTACTTTTTTGTGAGACTTCATTGTATGAGTTTCATATAAATCCATGCTAAGTTGAGTGAGAAGTGATAGTATTGCTCCATTGAAAACCCCACCAGTTGGGTCCCTTTCAGAACTGTATATACCTACCCCTGGCAAAGGCATGACTAGAACCCCAGGGAATTACCCCTGTCCCGTACGGCTAGAGGAGGGGGACAAAAGAACTGAACGAAGGGATGAGTCAAACAGGCCAGCAGACGACCGTATTTCAGACAGACAATACGTTCAGCTGCTTCGGCTCTACCACAAGAGAAAGGAAAATAGGCTTAATGTCAACACACAGAGGGAAAATGGTGGACAGGGTTCTTTATTTAGCATATAAAATTAACCATCCCTTCTCGCCAGTCAATACCTGGATAGAGCCACCTTTAAAAAGAAGCTTGGAAACGCACTGGGTGTGGTAAAGTTTCACACTGTTCACATACAGTGCGACTACTGCAACTTTTGAGCGCTCTCCTGAGGTATTGTGCTTAGGATGTTTTTGTTGCATTTGTATGAGACACTTTCTTGAGTATTCTGTCTTTTCACGAGTGTCTAGAATTCTTCATGTAAGATCTTGAGTCCCTAGATTTTATAGCCCTTCTGCTTGGTGCCCATGGCCCTCCTTCTGTAAGGCCCTCTTTGGAGGTGTTTACCTTTGCCTGGCCTCCGAATCAGTCCGCACCTTTGAATCGAACAGCCAAGTGGCTCTCAGCCCCAAGTATTGAGCCAGCATCTGACAAGGCTGTAAGAAGTGGCGCTGGGGGCCATTCAAGGCTTTATATTCAAAAGTTTGCTGGTCGGATGGTACTTATACAGAGACCCATTCGTGGTATTGGACCTCCCTTCCTTGAGGCAAAATATAATGTATATAAATGTGGGGGTATTTGCCATTGCTCCTCTATATACATTCTTCCCCCTTTATCCATTTTATTGGGTTATCATTGTTTCTCCCCACTAGATATAGATATATCGCCACTTTCTGGGGGTATATATAGGAAGATCTGACGCTTTGTCTAACTGAAGATGTTTCTTCTTTTGTCTCTTTGGTTCGCAGCGCCCGACCCATTATATTTACAGTGCAAATCCATGGGCCAAGCATCTTCCTCCTTCTCCCCCACATCCTCCTTTCTCTGCTCGCCCCATGGTCACGCCACTGCTGACCCCCTACCCTCTCTCCTCCTCCTCCGCTCTCACACACCATTCCAAATCCCCTCTTTTTCCTACCACTCGCTTCTTTTGATTCTGACCCCCACTTGTATCGTGTCGTGACCCCTGAGAAGCTTAGCCGTGAGTGGAAAACATCAAATCGCATTAAGACCATGTAGAGAGGCATTGGTGATCAGGTTATTTGGTCATGATGAATGTAATCCACTCATGTCCTATCCCTGACACCTCAGACTCCCTCCACTTAAAGACGGTCAACAGACTGTGACTGCTTGATTTACTAGCCTGTCGTATATATATAAACCTCCAAGAGAATCCTTCTCCTCTCTGCAGCCTTTCAGTCAAATTCCGTCATTGACATCAAAACAAACGACAGGAGAAAAAATATATATCTTTATAGACTACTTGTATCAATGCCTTTACAATTTCACTTTATTAAAAGCAACAACATTTGGTGATTTCAGCTTTAGATAAATTGCTCAGCGCATAAAGAATGTTTGGTTCTTGTATTGCGAAATGTCATTGAGCGATTGGGGGTGTTTCCTCCCATGCTTTACACGGAGTCCTGCTAGTTGTCTATTAACCCCAACTCCCCATGAGAAACTTGCAAGCCTTGTATTTGTCAGCATACACTCGCTCACCTTCCACCACCAGAGGAACTCGTTCCTTCTGAAGCATTGTCCACTTATCAACAGGCGGCCACCCCGATCCATATCCTTTGATCAGTGCCAAGGACAATTGACATCTCTCTTCTCTCTATGTTCTCTCCTACCTAATGTGGGTGCAGTGGACAGAGAGGATTAAAAGAATGATAAAAATGCACTTGTCACACTCTCGCCATGACCTGTGATTATTGATCAATAAAGGTGTTGGACAACGTGTCAAGGGAGGCTCCCTTGACTAAAACGCTTACGCTATAACATGGGTATTAAATCTGTTGAGCAATATTAGTGACGTCGGACCATCTCGCCCCTCGCTCATTCAAACAAACCTATAAAATGTCATATAATTATTCTAGCTATGTAAAACAAGAGTTTGAAACGATTCTGCTGCAATATTCCAGTTAGAAATGTACCTTAATTTGCATTTTCATCTCCCCGAACTCAGGCTCTCACTTCGAAAGTTTGATCGCGCGCGGCTTTTCTGATATAAAATCTCGCAATCAACCCCAAATTCAGATATATACGACCGAAATAAATATGGGTTTCTAACTATAGCTTATAATCAGTAGATTTACGACTTGTCCGAGAGATGGCATAGTTGCATTGGAGAATGAAACAATGGGTCGCCGCGACGATCGCAGTGTGTCTTTAAGTTTCGCGCAGCTAAGCAACCTAGCCTAGGCAGACTGGCGCTGTACGAAACACTACTGACACCTAGTGTGCCTTTAATGAAACAAAGTCGACTTGTACCGCGCGTCGGGCTAAGCTTAAAACCGTGTCACCTGCGAAATATTAATGGCTCATTTTCACCTCTCCCTCTTAAGTGATTAGTTCTCTCTTCACTGAAATAAATGTTGGAAGATTTCTGTCTATTTTTGGCAAAACATTGAGATTGTACAATAACCAAAGCAGAGAGCATGGCTGTGAAAATAAGAGACGACATAGATTTTCTACATGACTCTTTCTCACAATCTTAATTAAGAAGTTACAATAATTTAAGCATTAATAAATTTAAATAATAACTATGTGGACTGTATAATAATGTATTTCTCTTATTGTTTCAGACAATGGCGAGTTCTACCCTGGCTATCCGGGATATGGGGACTATTTCCCCGACGGCCAGGGTGGGCCCGGCGGAGTCAGCTTTTTACCACCAAACGGTGCTCCAGGCATGCCCGGCGACCAAATGCACCCAGGTAAATATCCAATAGTTGAACATAATTAAATATATACACTTTTTCACCGGCTGTATATATGTATTCTATGATTTATCATAGCACTCATGACTTGCAGAAACATACATCATAACTTCTTATAAATATATCTGAGGTTACATCATCATCTCAAACTTATAATGGCAAGCCAAGGCTGTATATGTTTTATAGACTAGCTGACTGAGCTCGCTTTAAAAAAGGATACGTCCCATTCCATACGCCTTTCACAAACTGAAACTTTTATGATCCTCGTGTTAATCCCGATACCAACAATGGTGCTGGGTCACAGTCAACAAATGCTGGATCACGGATCAACTGTTAGCACCTCCAGGCCTTAATCCTTTTTCTTCGTCCTTGACACGTTCGCCCGTCACACCGGCCTTTTGCCACCAATCTGTCATTTCCACGTGTTGCCATTTCCTTCCCTGCATAGAAGGTGCTGAGAAACAAAACGACAATACAAACACATGTTATCCGTCGCTATTGCATACATGTGCAGACACACTTTCTTCTCCTTTAATGCATTCGGTCTACAAGTCACATTTCCATAAGAACTTGGACAAATCTGACTTACCTCTAAACCACTAAGGGTGGTCAGTGGGGTTGCCTGGCTTTTCTCACCCAACTCTTATCTGGACAATATTGATTTGGTCCAGGTAGCTCTGTATAGATTTCTGCTTGCGGACGCCTAAGTTGCCTAACATGGGTAAGGACCTTCTAGCAGTTGTGGTAAGCCTGTTTGGTTTCCTATCAAGGAACTGGATTAGGACCATCACTCCACCTGCACAGACCCTTTTATAGAAAACGTGAGTTTCCCAGTTCACACCACTTTAAGGAATCTCTATAAAACAGGAGAAGAGCTAGATCAAAGTAAATGGACGTCAGAAGAAGTTGTTATTGCGCTTAGCATTTCAGGCAGTTGCAACTGTGTGAAACCAAGGGAAACATTGATTTATTTTTTGGGATTATTACCCACAGTGGATTAGAAATGCGCTCAGTCGGACACCTGGTTTTAGATGATAGATTTGAAGTACCAGTGTAGGAGAATTTAGAACTCGTTCTCACAAACATCACCCAGTGGACAGATCGTGACATGTACAGTGCCAGCGAGTGCATTAACTTTCTGAGAAACGGCGCAATAAATTGACCATCATTGCCTGATAAACAAAGCACACCGCTGCAAGCTATTGCTGGTTTCCAGCAGTTGCATGCAATGCATCTTTTATGATAGTAAGTCCTGGTATTGCCCTGATATGTTATGGCTGCTGGCCTCAAAATTGATGACGCCACCGACAGGTATATGGGCACCATTGTGGTCCGTTCATGACCACGTTCCTGATAGGCACTTGTCACTTTTGCTAAATACTCGGGTGTGCTTTTGTGTAAAGATTTTTTATCTTCGCTCATCCCGATTTATAACTCTCACGCGTACATCTTTCTATGCAATTCACACAGCTTATACAAAGATATAGTCTGTCACGAATGCCTAGACAAAATATAGCGCTATGCTGATGCAACAGTGTATAGCCTTCTTATGCTGCCTGCATTACGATATCTCGTCAACTTCCCCCTATTAATCATTTGCACATGCCCGCTGCTTACTCCATTTAAAAAAGGTAAAAGATCTGAACGACAAGGCAGTGGTCGCGATGAGACCATGGAACTGTCTTCGGGGGAAAGCGCTGGTTGCGTGATTTTCATGTCAATATTGACGCGCTCTGCTCCCGTGACAGGGAATGGGACTGGGACGCGTGCGATTGGGGAGACATGCCTACTTTCTGGTGAGAGCAAGAAGATGGGGGAACCATCATGTCTACAGTCAGACCATCCGCCAACTCAAATAGAACAGATGAGGTCCGGAATGTGTATGAGATGTTGCCGACATATCAGGTTTCTAGATCCTTTTCCAGGATGTCAGTGGACAAGGCACAGTAAAAGAGAAGATTCATTCCCCTGTCCTAACTTCTGGATGAGGATATCACGCCACCTGAGCGGATGACCAGGTATTATTGAGCACCTTTGTGTGCTCGCCATCCAGAGTGATACGTCAAGTATAATGGGTTTTGGAACATTATATGTCAGCTCATACTATTATATAATTATAACATATATTTTATTAGCGCTAAAGAAATAAACCAGCTGCCATTGTAGTGTATTATTGCTGAATGTCCAGTATACATATATAGGAATCGCCACAAATGCTTTTAGAAATAATCAAATTGGACCTGGCATTGTTTCTGTAGCCAGGATGAGAACTGGCGGCCCCACTCTAAAAGGGGATCCCATTGGCTATGGCTGGCATGTATCACTGTTTTGCAGAAACAATATGAAAGGCACCCGTGTGTCAATTCCTGGATCCCAGCTCTCTTGAATCACAGTACGCCCTCCGCTTCTCCGCGTCCCATGTCGCGCTTTTGTTACGCTCTGTGAAATATCGGCTGGGTACAGGGGGCCGTAATTGATCAATAAATGAGAGGAGTAAATAGGTGTACTGATGACCCCGGCCGACCCATCAGAATGACGGGCTAGGGGCCTTAAGGTCCGGACGGGACTTGGGCAATGAGCCCGGTGAGACCCGTTAGTGTAGCCGGGCGTTCGGGAGCTCACCCCGGGGACGCCTTAGCGCCTTCACACTAGCCTCTGCCTCAATACCCAGCCAGTTTGCAACCGCCAGCGAGACACAGTGCTCGGACCAAAGGTTCAATCGTGCCAAGAAAATGCATCGATTTTCCGCTGGTGATGTTTTTCTTGATCTGTGGAAACCGCATCAGCTGTGAGCTGTATCTAGTTACCACTTGCCACCAGGACACATCGACGCAATCCCAGTTAAACGACAATTCCGGGTCAGTGGCCAACAACCAATTATTACCTTCGTAATGCCCCGACCAGCTATTTTTCCACCGTCCCGAACAACAGGTACTGAACGAACGGCGGTGAATAAAACCAACGTCGGACAGCTACCTCCCTGCCATACATAAATTACATAAGTAATAACTGTAAGATGTCTTGAGCGAATATTTTCTTTATTCACACGTGGAAGGCGTGCACCCCCACGAGCATGGATTATGAAATAATTTTCCACTGCTATAATAGTATATGGAAGCGCATCTATTTGGCATTTTTAAAAACTGTGAGGTGAGAAGACCATAATATTTAATTTGTTTTCTCGCCCATCCCCAACCACATATTGTCCTTGTAATGAATCAGCAAATAAATTATCCATGTGTGATTAGTCCTAGTTTACACCCCTGCAAAGCGCGCCATCGAGTATTAGTGGCAAAACCTCGACAAAGAGGACTCAGGACGGCCCACGTGATTAGTGGGCACTAGGGATCACATTTGATCAGCAAGGCTGGTCCAAATGGTGACCAGTCTCATCCGCAGTCTTTACAGCTTCCTATCCGCGACTAGAGGACCCGGTTCCTATTAATATTTTGGGACAAGGCATTGGCGGTACCCTAACAACTGGCCCCTAACCACCTCGCCTCAGCTAACTGTCTTTATAGAGATAAATGGACCAGCATGTCTTGTTGTAACTGCTGCGGTTTTCCACACCTTGCCTTAAAGAACATTAATTAAAAGTTCATTCCGAGGGAATGAATAAGGCATCCTCCCGTGTTTGTGTTGGGGTTTAGGGAGGCAAAGAGCAGTGGCAAAAGCAAGCCTCTGGAGGCAATCCATATGGATTCTGGCATGCCCGGAATAACGCAGGTCGGGCTAGTAAATTAGGCTTTTGGGCGTCACCGACCAAAATACACCATGATGCTTATCACCTCGATAAGATACTAACGACATTTCAGTTGTGTTCTTGCAAAGGATGCCTCTGGCTTTTTAGATCACCACCATTACATAGAAGTACCCCCTGAAATGGATCTTCTTTAAGCTTCATCAATAGCCCTCTGCCTTCTCCTAAGAGTGATCTTACATGATTTATTAGCTTTAACTCTTGAAGGCACGTCCAAACTTTCTTCACCTAAATTTAAGAGTAGACTCTCTGCCTATTAAAAGTTTTCGGCGCTGGCTCAAAAATGGGGGGAGTACTGACAGTAAAGACGTGTTAAACATATGGGAGATGTGGTCCACTGCAAGCGTCATGTTACTAAACTGCTGGCGTAATATGCCTCTAGAATATCCCTATTTGCGATTTTTCACAAAGGCGAGGGCAGAAGCTATGGCACTTTTTGTATTTTTCGGACATGTCCATGTACGATGACCTGATGTATGGCTCCCATAATCAGTCAAATATGTACATATCCTGCAGCGTTCGGCCGCTTGAGTCCCTCTTGAGGGGGAACAGTGATACCCCAAGGCTAGATTATTTAGGGGTATTTTGGGCCTCAAGCCAACCGATCTATTTCTACACTCATCGGGGGGTCTTGAGGGTTTTTGCTCCCACAGTATAGGAGGGAAGTCGGGGAATATTCCGTATATCTATTGGGCAGACAGCCTTATGGCTGTTTCACCATTTATAACGCATAGAGAAAGGGCACACGGAGTGCTACTGTTTACAAGAACATCTCGAAATTATTTTGACCCTGCCTAAGTATACCCGAATTAGACCACCTAGACGCTCACTTCCATTCATTATCTTCGGGCTGACACCAACTCTGAAGAAGTGTCCACCAAAGAAAAGACCATCTCACAGAGCTCCTTTTTTATTGTCATTTCAACCTTCGATCGCTATGTGGTTCTTTATTTGTGTTCGGTAAGGGAGGGGGTATATATACCATAGAGGGAGTTTTGGAGCCGTGCTGTGCTGTCGAGAATGTCACTTGCGTGGACTGGAAACTGAACAAAAAGACATGAAAACGATACACCACCGTCACTGACATGTAGACACTTCAAAGGAATACCCGTACTCTCTTTGCCTGTCTTCACTTTGACCTCAACAAAGACATGTTCCCATTGTAAGCGACCTGGGCTTCTTTGTATAGGAATCTAAGCAATCCCATGAAGGTGGATTTGTCCACAAAGCCATTACATACATTGAGACTTCTCTATGTTTCTCCATGCTGTTGCACAAAATGTCCATTTGACAAAGATAGTTGTCAGCATCACGAATCTTTAATTTCAAAAATGGACAAAAAAAAGACAAGGAGCGAGCCCCAAGTCAAGGGAAGTGCAATAATCATTTCCATATCCAGGACTAGATTGCTGGGATAGTTCCTTATCAGATATATTTTTAATCATAATAATCTGTTTGGAATAGCATCCCACGTATAGATAGTTGCATTAAGATGTAAACATTAAAGGTTACTTGTATATGCATAACCCCGGTTCTGAGACAACCAGATGGAAAGCATTGCTAAGCATATTGATACACAACATATTTTGGACTTCTCGGGGATCAGACGAAAAAAGTTGCATCTAGGACCCATAATTTGGTAAGAAATATGGCTGAGACAGGAGTCAATGTCCCTGTCCAGCAAATTTTCACATGGGGAAGCCATCATCTCAGCCGACCTAGACTTAAAGACGCCGTCTAGCGGATTTCTGTAATGGTCCGTGAGTTTGAATAGGTTCCATACACATAGAGAGAGATCCAAGTGCTTCCCTCATCTGGGACAAGAAGAAACCATTAAAATGCAAGCGACACTTTCTTAGTCATCACTATTTTGACATTGAAACGATTTATGAAGACTGTCTAAATTCCCAGCTTCCCTTACCTATATAATATTCCCATGCTTGTTATTAGACTGATATATAGCAGAATAATTACCCACCCTGAATTCAGAAGGGTTAAGGGTGGCTATCGTTTTACCCGGTCGTTTTGTAAGACCTATAGCTGACCGAACCATCACTAAACAACAATATTTATTTTCTTCACAAGACCTGTCTGGATATTTGCACAAGAGGGAAGCGCCCGTATATATACAGGGAGAAGAGAGGAGAAGGGGAAACTGCTCCTATTATAGCCAATATAGGAGTGACTCGCTATAGCTATGAGCAAAACATCTGCTCGCGTCAATCCCTGCTTGCAGGATGGCAAGAAGGAGGAACCCTGAGGTGGAAAGTGCACCCAGGAAGCTGGCTGTTTGGAATGGCGGAGGCTCACAACAGCGCATCTGAACGATTCTGCATCTGCGAGCCACAGGATCGGAGCAAGTTTGTGCCTGGTTCGGCAAACAGAGCATCAGAAAAAGCCGGGCCTTCGTCCCTCCCTTTCCCCTCAATGGGTCACGACTATTCCGTTCTTGATTGCCTGAAACTGTGAACAACAATGTTACATTAAGTACAAACATAGGGTGGTATTGTGAAATGGTCCATACCTACTCAACATGGTTTCCCATCCCCTATCTACATCTATGTGGTGTTTATAAATTCAACATGGCTAAGTAATGGAACATTAGGAGATCCCCTTTTTCAAAGCGACGCTCAGTACAGTCAGATATTATTATTATTTTTTTTTGAAAACATTGTATTCAGTGATCATTTTTCATTGTTGTTTATCAGATAACTTCCGCTTTTACTATTTTGATATTCGAATTAAGTGATCATTTTTTAAATGAACAATAGTATAATTTGTTCACTGCACATGGAGACATAATCTATCTCATGTGTCTAAAAGTATACATAGCATTTCTTAATAGATAATTAATCCAGACTCACATGATGTAATTGCCGAATATGTGAGTGTTAGTAATATGCTGATATTTATTTGTTTTTTTCTAACATTTTACATCGCTATTCTTTACAAAAACTGCTTCACCAATTTACTTGAACGCGATTTTGAGCTTTCGTAGTTTATCCTGTTTCAGGTCAGCTTGGACCAGACGGCCAGTTCATGCCGCACTCAGACATGGGTGGGATGCCTCCCAACTCCTCACCCGAACCCCTACTCCAGGCAGGACCCCCTCCTCCAGGTCTGGAGAATTCCTTCCCTCCTCGGTCTCTACCGTCCGGATTCCAGCAGCAGTTGTCACATGGTCCACCTCCAGAGATGCAGGAGTCCTGGTGACAAACGAAGCAAGTACCTAACAGGGCATAGAATTGTAAATTATCAAGTGACTTAGAAAATCTAAGAGCAGCTCTTTGTAAATGAGCAAGACTTTATGGAGGAAATGAGAAAAGAGGTGTGTGAGTTTCTCCAAGCCCAGGACAGTAAAACTGTCTCGGGGAGGAACTCGCATGAAACGAGACCTTTCAAGATCAGGACGCGGGGCAGATCCTTCAATACAGTGCCGAAAGTCATGTGACGTCACAATCTCGAGTGTTAGGCCAGTCTCGTTCTGTATCTTACATCGGTCGCCTTAATCCCGAGGTCTCGATCCTCTTTTTCTGGTCTAATGCCGTTGTAATAAAGTCGCTCAAAGAGCCTCGCAACTCATCGACCTGGGAAGCTCTACAAACCGAGAAGCTGATGTGATCAACTTCCAAGATGGCGGCTACGAGTGGGAGCAGTCGTTTTCACGTGTGTTCACAAGGAGAATCACGTGTTGTTATCCATTCTCCTACTTCTGGCGTCTTGCGTCGAGAAGGGAGTGAATGGGAGGTCGACAAGTTATTGTATATCATAATACTGGACTTGTAAAAAGTATTTTTCTGTCAATCAAAATGGGCTCAGTTGTAGAGAGGTTGTGGATCAAATAAATTGTTTTCACAGTATGCATTTGGTAAGGAGATTACCAAATTGAGTAACTATGTGGTTGCTAGTCCAATTAAATCATGGGGGAATAATTTAAATTAAACTTGTATATATGGTGCACGAGAGAAGAGTGTGGTAAATGGAAAACTACCGGAGAATTGTACAGCGAATAAAGATTATTATAATTATAGGTGCGAGTGAAATCAAGTAACCAACTGATTCATTTGTGAAATTAACCTCTTTGAGGTGATAGTATAAGTTTATTGTGAAATAAATTGAGAAACAAAATGCTAATATTTGGCACAGCAGCTTATCGCCTAAATAAAAGCTTTGCACACAAAATCCTTCTGCTCAATCGAAACCGGAATCTTGGTCAATATTTGAAGTGAGAAGACACAAAAAGTTACTTGAGTTCTTTTTTGTAATTTAAATAGGTCTGGCGTTTCGATTTTGTCAATTAAGTGTGTATCAGACTCGTGCGGTTGGGTTGTTATGGTGTTTGGCGGTCGATACTTGTGTTGTTCTGGGAGACAGGAGCCTGGAGGACGAACAGGGGTAGATGTGCTACTGACGTCACATTGGCGTCCACAAATGTCATGGTCTCTCTGTCCTCCAGGGGAGTAAAGCGCAGCCACCTCGATTTCCAATAACTCAGACTGGCCAAGAGTCCATACAACAAGAAGATGAGCGTCCAGTTCTCGCTTTGTGCCGAGATTCCCGCGAACATACACGTGACTGCGTGTGTTCACGTTAGCATGGGAACCTGTGCACATGCGCAATGCGGCCCTCATCGAGCGAAATGGATCCGAGGGCAAAAAGCAAGCGTCATTAGACGAGGGGAATCAAGTAAAACGTCCCTGAGTAAACATGGGGATGGAAAACGCACAGGGCTGATCTGATAACTGTAAATAGCATGTGCGCGCGCCTGTGCAAACCTTCTGCGAATGAACAACTGCCACCAGAAATGGGAGTCGATCTGGTTGGGCTGTGCATAGCAAACTCAAGATGGTCGCTGCTCAATTGGCTTTGGCGCGGTCACAACTGGCAGCTTTCGCCCTCGCCCTAAGGCTTGCATGTCAAGCTTAAAAGGCGGCAGTCCTGCCAGAATTGGTCACGAGCTGGCCATACTATGGTGTCAGGCCCGGCCGTTTTGGCCTGAAATGACTCACCCCAGTTCAGATGTATCGATAGCCCTGGCAGGAGGATTTCTTGCTACTTCCTTCTCCCTGTCCCAAACCCTCCCTCTTACCGAAACCGCCTGCACTCAATGGCACCTGCAGGTCGAAGCCACACACTCAAATCATGCTTTCCCTTTTCCTAGACAGGGTAGTCTCCAAAAACGATAATTCGATGTTAATTTCTGTTGCTCGCGATGTTTGGTGTATGCCATGCATGCATAATGACTTATGATATCAAAAATAAGTTTCGGGGTCTTATGTATTGTTATTGTGATAAAATATTCTGCCTAGCTGCTATCCTTTCCGAAGCCAATACTATTGTGTTATGACAAGTATTCAATTGTAATTTTAGTTCAATCAATGGCGATAGATTCACAGCTGAACCATGTTAACAAGGACCTCAGTGGAAGAGTTATATGAATTGTCTGTTCAGTATACCGTACATATTAATTTTGATATACATGTCGTTGAACATTATTCAAGTATGAGTTTTGAGGTTTGTGCAATATATTGCTTGGCTCTTCCACCTTGACTGACTCCTCCCTCCTGGTGTGCTTGACTCTTGCTGTTGTGATGACTTCTTCCCTCTTGTGAAGAGATTCAAGATGGACTCGGCTATGACGGTCTCGCATGGACAAAACATATGAACCATGGGTAGAACACTTCATTCTGGCTACGATATGTCATATACCAAATACTATTTATTGGAGGTACAACCTCTATTTGTTCATTGTTAAATATTTCATGAGGGCAATTTTCATGGTCTTTGGAAGGAATGGAATCATGGGTCATTCATTAATAACAATTTTGGAATGAAACGTAAAGCATGAAAAACGAGATCCAATATAATTATATATATTTATTTCATAAAGGATTCTAATTATTGCAAAGTTGTTGAACTTTTTTGCTGTCATGCTAAGCGCAGAACCGAAGGTCCTATTCCGAAAGCAAAAGCAGGGAGTTTCAGTATACATGAACATTTGATAGACTCCGTGAAAAATGAAAACTTGATTAATGATATCAGGAGAGATGGTAAATGGTTATACTGATGACGATGTAAATGATGAATGTCATAGTGAGTCAATGGTGTACATTTGTACTTTTGTGTTTCCATGTCTGTCTCATCCCATTGGGAAATGTATACAATAATGAAATGTCAAAAAGAGGGGACTCTGAGTGTAATATCGAGCAATCGACAGAGCTTTTAAGCGATCGTTAAGAAGTTATATAATAGAAGCAGATTTCTCTTCCACTTAGATATAGGATTTGTGAATCCATAACGCGAGAATAAAACTGACATGTTTCGACGTATAAAACTGACGGAATGTCATGTATATAATACATACTGGTTCATGAAAACATTTTAGAACGATAGTCAATGACGACATTACATTAATTGTATTCGCCGGGTGGACATTTTGTACTTCTGTCTGAGGTGTTGATAAATGCTATACACAATAAAATTTCGTCACTGAGGCCACTAAATGGGTAATATTTCAAATGAAATAAAAGTGTATTTAAGGCTACTTTGCTGTGTTTGTTTTCTATCACTGACCAATGGAAGAAGCGGATGGTTTGTACCACTGACCAAAGGATCACTGACCAAAGGAAGATGCGGACTATAATATGAGTTCACAGATGAATACATAAATAAGTACAACATTCGATTTAAAAAAGAATAACACTACCCGTGTGTTCGAAATTATATAGTTCTATTTATTGACCTAGAAGTAATCTACAACGTACAAACGGGGCATTATAATCAACAATTTCGTCCAGTGCGACGCGAATAAGCAAAACAGCATTTCGGCACTACTTGGACCGAACTGAACTGTTTGAACAACTTCTTCGTGATAGATATGAATTATACGGTGACAAGTCAAATATTTTCTGGTCAATATCTTAAACAAAGAAATACACAATTAGCTGTCTATAAGCGATCTCCGCCGACGTGAAGTAAAGAAGTATATATTGAGCGTTGAAACTTACAACTTAAACGATTACATAATGATTCGAAATTTGAGGCAAATTATGGAGCGGTGCAATTTCAAATAGAACATCTATAAGGTGTATTATGTTTTATGGTAATATACGCATTGCTCCGAGAACAACGTATCTAGAGTCAGTTATACACAGTGTGTTCACTATTGTGTGGGAGTCATGGCAACCAAAACGTGTTTACCAAGTTTATACCGCAAAAATTCAACTTTATGACTAAAAAATATGTTCCATTTATATTATTAAAAGCATAAATAATATATTAAGGACATGTAAATTGTACAAAAATACTGGCGTAATAATGCAGCACACGTGACTGACAGAAATAGCTCGCAGCTTACCTATTTTGCGCTTTTATATTATTTAGGAATAACTAGTGATATACACCTAGATTTATTATCTTCATTGAGAATACATTGAAAACAATTGGAAGTAATACATTTTGGGGATTTTAACATCTCCCACCGATTTTCTATGCCTAGGCTTAATATTCCACACATCACTTAAACATTCAGATTTCCCCCCATATCGTTGCTGTCTAACTATCTGTCTAACTGTCTATCAATGCACATTAGGAAATAAATGTTGCACAAGCCATTGGGGGTCCAGGGTCATATTATAGGATTAAAATATATTCTAATTGTTACTTCTATTTTTTATGCCATTCTACTTTTGTTTTTCGGTCGCTAAACCTAAATATAAATGATTCATGTGTAAAAGTAAGGTATTTCTGGTGTATTTCACACCTGGGAACCGGATAAAATTAGTTAGACTTACCTAAAGCAATATTTTTTTAATAAAATCGCAGAATCGCAAAATTATTTATGCCAAGTACACATTCATAATATTATATCATCTGGCTGGAAAAGTGATCTACCCTCTGTGACTGAACATAGGCCTTCCAGAATGTCCGGAAGTATTAAAGTAAAGTGATAAGTTATTATTAATTTAGGTTCATGATGCACCAAGTATCAGAGAAACCATTTATTTCCACACGATCACTGAATCTCCACTGTCTCTATATACCACCGTAATTCCTTTGGGGGAATGATTTGGGTCCACATGGCTCATTTTCTCTGCATTTTGGACAATCCATCTGGAACAAAGCATACATTGAGTATGAGTATAAATATCAGATTTACAATTTAAAATCAAAGTCTTTGTCAATAGCTAAGACCACCTTTGATAAATGAGATATATTTGTTTTTAATGGACTTTTTATATTTAGATCCTACGTTTGTTAAAAGGCTACTCGTTTTCAGAAGGCCTGGAGGTATTATATGGCAGAATAAAGTTCCCCGATAGACTGGCACCCATGTCTGTGGTGAGTTTACAGGTCGACCGGGTTGTGGTCTTCATGCTTGATTGGTTTTAACATCAGCCCGCCTAGCCCGGCTACCGACCCCAGGATGTTCTAACTCTGATCTACTGTAAGAGATAGATGGGTTTCTTTTCTGGACAGGCCCTAATCTCAGTCGGTAACCGAGCCCGCCATACTGGCCGATTGGTCGCTAACCGATCCATCACCGGAAGTCAGCAGATAGCAACGCTGAAGGCCAACTGTAAGCCGCCCTCTAGTGAGCAAAAACGTCCCCTTGCCCAGGGTAATAGCCTGCTTTTGGTTTTGCCAAAAGCCAATACAGCCTTGGTTATGTTTTGCGGAAAGTTCCTGCTTACACTACATAGATATTTTAGGAAGGAAAATGGCTCATGGTTTGTCCTCTTTCTATGAACGCGTATTCTACGAATTGGATTCTTTTCACAAAGATATACAATCCCTGGTTTAAAACTGAAAACAGGTAGCTATTATGTAGAAAAGCTTAACGTCGGACCAATTTCCTTGCTATTGACATTTTCGCATTTCAGAAAAACACAAGCAACTGATAATATAATTATTTAAAGCAATGGAATTTCTCAAGAATCATATACCAGTCTCTCAAATTAGTAAATGTAACTAAAACAAACCACTATAAATACACTTAGCATGAGCTGTGAATTATTTCTTTATTTCAGTTATAATTCTTCTGAACCATATGACATTGATTGTTGCTAAAGACTGCATTCTATGTTAATGTGCCTCCACGTTATATCTATGGATACAGATATTTATGTAGGTTAGCTGTTCCGAGGATGAATGGCAAAAACATTCCTTATCCAGACAATGGCATTAGAACTATTATAGATGCATTTTATCCAAATGTAGGAGATAGTATAAATAGAAAGCTATGACAGCATAGGTATAAGTTGAGAATATTGTCCAATGTACGAGAGCTTATTTAATAAAGAAACAAACAATATTGTAACTTCCTTTTGATGGCCATGTAATGAGTTTCTATAGAGCCGAATAACATTCATTCTGTGTGGTCCATTACGGTCCTTTTCCTTTAGTAATTAGTATCGCAACTCACTGATTCATGCATCCAATTAATGCATTAACCTTCCTGATATAACAGTCGTTTGCATCAGCCCAAACACTGGTGAACCTAAACCAAATGCTTAGTGACCATTACAATGTCAAGTACCCTTGAACTACTAGAATAATTTTTCCATTATATCACAAACGTCTTTCTCAGGTGGATCTTCACGATTCTATGAACAGAGGACGTGGCAGACTTTGCCTTCCTTCTGCAACATTAAGCAAGTGACCAATCAAGAAAACAACCTCATGGTCCCACTGTGTGTGGTCTCTGTATTGACGGATTCGCTTGACCAAGGATCTCATGGTATGGCTAAGAATGGAGTATGAAGCAAGGGCTATTTTCACGCTGACGTAACCTCTGCAAAAGCGTTGCCAGAAAGGATGTGCTTGAGCGAGACTTTTGCTTGGCTTCTCGTCTGTGGCTGCCTCTGTCCCTCAACATTATGCTGAGTCGGGGTTATCGACCCAAACAATGCCTGCTCTCTGTGTCGCCCTCTCTGACCTTCATCATTGTCGAGCTGTTCGAGATTTAGGACATTTTTTAATTGACATTACACTGCACGTTCCTACCAAATGTGTCTCACTATACCAATGACAAAGCCACTGTTTTGTTTTTTAATGAGCCCGCCTGAATTAGTATGTCTCTACTTTATTAGATGAAGTGAATACAGTGTCAAAATAAATTATAATAATGTTATATAAATATTTGGTGAATATGTGGTCGATGACATCCTTGGGATGAGTTGTTTCCATACATTTAAATTGATACAATTGGATCACTTAATAACATTTCAATTACTAATGCTACAGCATAGTTTTAGACTAGTCTGGGACAGTAAGAGATGTATTTACAAAAACCTACGCATGTATCTCCTTGTATAGGAGTTTCAATAATGCAAGGTATGCGAGGAGATATTTTTTAAAAAAGAAAAACTGACAGGGGAAAAGACTGTGACTATGGATCAAACAGCTCATAGAAAGACTATGTAGAGTCATTTGAAGAAGATCCCTTTGCCTACGGTTTGAAAGATGGGAACCGCACAGCCTCTGACGAGGGCGAGGCAAGAGTCGTCTAGAGGCATTGCCCGATGTTTGTTGTTTTACCAGATAGCTTTTGGTGTGGAGGTTCCGTCTCTTCCAGGTCCCTTTCAGACAAACAATGAAAGCTCTCCAAGGGCTTTTGAAGCCCCACGATCAATATGATTTGGCATAGATGGCTGCCTGTAGTCCGCCATTGTCAAAGCTTCTGTCAGAATGAGATATGACAAACCCGGATTTTTTCGTCCTTCTTTACAGAGAGGATTTCCACTCTTTGGAGGGTGCCTTGCTTCGGAGGATTTGCCTTGTCATCAGCAGCGGACACATAGGCATAATTATGTGCCTCGTTGGTGTGTCTTTGGACTCCTTTAATGAAGCAATCATTACAGGGCCACAGACACAGGGTCCCGCGAATTGTGATGGCTTAGTATTGAATTAAATCGCTCAAAATAAATTGTCCAAATTATCATGAAATGTCCATCAATTGTTTTAAACATCTGATGCCAGGAATCATGCGTTAATAGCCCTATTTACTGCCTAATAATTTATTTTGAGTGACTTGCTTTACTCTATATGTATGAATTCGAGTTCGAATTATCGCGACAAATATTCTTTGGTTTTTCATCTAAGAGCACACCCGTTCTTTATACACTGCACATACTCGAAGATCTGAAGAATGCTGTAAAGAAGCGCGATTTGTCAATTGTATCCGCGTTATAGAAACTGCAATATGTAGTCAGAATAAAATAGTATTTCTCACTGACAGATTGAAATAAATATATTGGCGCGCTGCTGTCCACACTTTGGCACTTGTGCTGCCTGGGTATTGCTTGTTTGTGACTGAGAAGCGATTAAGAGTCTGTGAGTTATTGCGCTTCCAACCGACCATTGACGCCACACACTTATTACTCTCTGTCTCAGGCAAAGCGCATGTCCTCCGGGTATTTCCCACCATTTAACTTGCCCTGTCACATGCCGTGTCAGAACGTTGTTTCCCCACAAGAGGATCACACAATATCGCCTTTATTGGATTACTGTAAAAGAGGCCCGACCGAATATTGGATTATCAACCATTTGCCATCTTTCTCATTCATTGTGTGAATTTGCCTCCCATAGCCATCGGGCAATATGAACCGGTGTTGCCTCCTGTTTTCTTTTGTCATTTTTTATATTTTCAAGAAAGGTGACTTTCTACGCCACTGCATTTTGGTAACAAGAAACGGAAATCTAAAGAGATTGTTTTACCCTTATTTTTAGTATGATAGTCACATCATCCAAATCCTATTAAACCATGGTGGACCCCTCATACAGGACATAAGAATAGTTGCGTGGGTGATGATGGCTATTTGGGCTTGGAGAGCAGGTGGCAGGGAGCTGGGTTTGAAGTGTTCCTTAAACATTAGGGATCCACTTGAAAAAGGACTTGTGTATGCTGATCATATCTGGAGATCGGAGTTGATGTCTCTGAGGGACATATCAACTGCCAACAATCACTCAAGGTCCTGCTCGCACCATTAACCGGGTGTGTACGTTCTGACGGTTGTCATGCCTACGGAACGGAAGAACATGACACACAACATGCTACTTCCGGTCTCGCGAGACGTGGTCACGTGTCCAGGGAGAATCCAGATGTGAGTGAACAATGTCCATGGAATCAATGCCCAACACGAGGATGCACAGGTTGGCTTTGGGCAAGCAGTCACACTGCGGTCAAGCATTGGTCATTCTAGTGGTCACTTGGGCCCCACAAATCACACGCACGTGTAAAGTGTCCAAAGCATCGAGAAGATCCCATCGGAGCAAGTCCCTCGATGTTAAATAGTAGCGTGGAGGGAAAGCGACGCTTTAAGTTGACCACTGCATGTCCATCGGTACTTAAACACGGGCCACAGTTGACGAATCAATCTACAGTTGTGAGTTTGTCCATTCTGTTTCAAGCTTGATTTCTGTACTTAATTAATGTTCCCGACCCACGGCATTTAGTAATCGTCACAGTCATTAATACGAAGCCCACGATGGTAGATTAGCTAGCTATCGGAGTGTAATGCAGTTTGCTCTACCTGAGTTAATAACAGGGTGATACGGAGTTTGGCACTGGAAATGAATTGGTTTTGCATTTGATCAGATATGTTTGACTCGTGCCTATCCCACCATCTGGATTGGGCTTAGTGTTATGAAATGAATGGTGGCCAAGGTCTAAGTTGACGACCTCGAACCCCCATCATGACCTTAGGTGTCGAATGTCGACGGAGGGGTCATGTTAATATGGTTGAGGGAGTCATGTTTTGGAAGCCAAACTACCCCCTACGCAGCCTGATATCCCCCTCTCTGGGATATCTGGGCTATTGGTCAGTTAGACCTGCGCTGGACTATGGTCAGTTCTCATGCCATAAGAAGTCAAAGGTCAATGAGAAGACTCCGCTATGGGGACATCAATATTGAGTCACGTAAGGGTCAGTAAGATGTGTAGATAGTGTGAGGCATCGGGAGCTCAGAGTTCACAGTCGGTGAAAACTGATTATTTCAGATTGGATTAGCTGTGGTGGGACAGGCCATGCAGCCAGCAGATAGTTGTGAAATGAAATACTTCAGAAGTTAACAAACCTACATGACCTGCATGAGTCCGAAGTGAGGAAAGTGAAGCCAGCCGCCAACACGTACTTTCTCCATACTACTCGCTACTTAATGTAGTAACTCAATGACTGCAGTAGGCGACGTGAAGCCTCACCTTCTTTCAATATAAGTGAACAGAAATGTTACTATATGACACCTTTCTTGAATAATATCTATACATACGTTCAGTTTCGTCATTCTATTCTGACAGTAAATCTGAAAAGATGTAAAGTTTTCAAGAGTCGATCCTAAAGGGATTAAACATGCCGTACACATAGCCTCTCTCCTCTGAATGGAAATAAATATCCACGAATATTGATTTAAACTTTCTAACCCATTAATGCTATATGATGGTTTGAAGTATGGATATTGAATAGAAGAAATATTGAGTCTGACTCAAGAGATCCTATTGGAACCGTTATAACGACAAGTTTCCATGTCCTCGCATGCGGGCCTGATTCAAATACAACTTTACCTGTACTACTCACAAATAGTGATACTATAGTGATACGTTTCTGTTTTGACCATTCAAAAGCAGAGCGTGACGACTGAGAATTCGCAAGTTTAATTAACATCAACTTGTAAATAATGGTGAGTGAAATAGAAAATTGTCAGAAAACAAAAAAACAACAACTACAAAATGAGGAAAAGCCTCTGGTAAAACAATTCTTGGTCAGTAAGTGTTCATTTAGGCGTCGCGAGAGCGTTAGTGTTGTATATGCCGCGTCGGCAGGATAAATGAAATAAAACCTATTTTTATAAAGAATAATATCTCTTACCTGTCATTGTGTTATGTTATATTGCTACTGGTAAAGCTTTGGCCTTTAATTTCAATATGGTCCTGATTACCTGATATTTCATTAGTGTATCCCCAAAAGAGCTAATTACCATCTCATTTTTCAGAGCGAAATTTGATACTGTTAATTGGGAGTGTGACCACTCGTCAGATTACCTTATGCCATCCGTTATGGTTCACGATTTGTCAGCTATTGTAAGCATCACACCCAGATCTTGGATACTATGTCACAAACAAATCTAGCCAAGGTCTAATAAGAGTAAATTATCACCTCGTCTACGAAAACTCATCAAAACTTTGTTGAAAACAAGATAATTAATGTTCTGGCCTGTGTGAGGTTATCTCATTCACCACCCTGACCTCTGTTATCACGACTATCATGATTCTCCTCGCGGCCACCAGGGGGAATGACGCGCATGCGCACATCGTTAGTCACGTGGTCACGCGGTTTGTGCGTGGCTTCCGCTTCTATTGTCTGCCTTGGCTCACGCCTGGCCAACTCTCTCTATTGTTAACTCAACAAAAAACTTTCACACAAAGAGCACCACCGATGGTATTCTACCACACATAGGCGATGTGTAATCAACATTCAATTGGCTTTTGTTTTAGAGCAGAAACCCAATCTGATTTCTCCACAAAGGCGCGAAATGGAAGGCGGCCCCTGCCCGACCCTATCTCGCGAGCAGTCGACGAACTTTATTTGTGTTCTCGCGGAAGGATTATCTCAGGGTGATAAGGCTCTGATAGACCTACCCGGTAGGCATGAAGAGCAAGTCTCGTTTAACTTCTCGTGATGTGAGACAGGGCGAGATCTGAAGTGCGCCTTTGCTTTGTGGGAGCGTTGTTGGTCTTTTGTAGTGGGGATTGTAATTAGGCACATTAGGTGCCGGAGGAGGACGTTATCTCTCATGTTGAGGCATGTTTGTGCATCCATTAGCCGCGCAATATTCAAAATAAATGACTGTCACCCAAATGTAAACCCACGCACCTTTTCATTCTTAACACTTAATAGAAAACAGCAATTTATCATACCTTTATAGAGGTAGTCCAAGCTAGTCCATGCTCCCCATTAGTTCATTAATGCCTGTAAAATGGAAAGACTTCTCCAATGGGAATGGGATTCCAAAAATAACCACAGCTAGAGATATTTGCTATGCAAGGGTAGCCAACATGTCAACAAAATTGGAAGGAAAGCCCTTTGCGGTCAGTACGATCATCCCTAAGGAGCATGGGTTCACTTACTTCATTTTAGATCTGGATCATCAAGGAAACGGTCTATTAATTGCCCCGATCCATACCCATATAATCATTACGCCCACTTAGACTTGTCCGATTATTTCAAATGACAATCAAAAATCCTTCCACTCTAGACGAGCAAATCATTTATACTAGTTTGTTTGTTGATCAATGAGAGGTAAAATCGCAGACACGGCCCTTGGCCTTGGCAGTTGAAGAGGTGAATCACGAGAGTGGACCAGCTCGTCTGGCCGCCGTGGGATTGGGCAGCCACATCCGAGCAAGGTTCCCTATTGATATGTAAAGCAAGGGATCTGTGTCGGATCGCCGCAAACCACGCCTGGTCGCACAACAATTACAGATAGGGGTCTTAATCATGGTCACCACTGGGCCGGGAGATGAGGGCGATGGGGTGGAGTACTAGCATGCCCCTCAGTGCCTTATGGAGAGCCCAAGTTACTAGACCATCTGGTGTGCGAGGGGCAAAGGAAGGAGGAGGCAATGACGTAATATACCAGATGCTCTGAGAGCAACTCGAGCGCACTTTATTCGGAACTGTCCATCTAATATGGGTCATTGCCCTAACAACATCTGAAGATAGAATGTCCAGACTCTAAGCATGCATTGTTTATGGCAAAGTAACATAATAAAATATTCATATGATACTTGTTTAAAGATATACGCTTGTTACATGTTATCCGATGTAAAAAGCGCAAGGTTTATGTCCATGAGGTCACAGATGCGTCTACCTATATATTCACTGCTCGCTCGAATGGGTCCCTGGCTATATCGATGTGACGTGGATAATCCAGATTGAGATAACATGAGATTAGTATCTATACGCATACCTCAGTAGAGCAATGTCTTCCGAGGCCATCTGCCCAGGCAAATGTCACTGCCATGAAATGGTACGATTTATCAACTCTAAGCAGCTATATATATCATGTCCATTGTTCAGCTTTGATTTTTCTTATATTAGATAAGAAACACGATTGAATAAATGATATCTAAATGAAAATCTCAGCTCTTTTTCCCATTTCGGAAGTTACAACAGTTAGAAATAAGAAATACATGCAGGATGCTACAGGTAGGAACTAATAATGTTAACTTAATGTACCCTTAGAGTAAGTAAGTAAGTAAGAGTAAGTAAGTAAGTACGATGTACCCGACGAATGTTCCCATCAGAGTTAGAGAGCGTCAATACGATCGTTGTAAAGCTGGTGACCGATAATAAGTGAAGCCATCGCAGGAAAGGATTTCGGTTGGTTTCCGAAATATAGATCTATGTGGACTTTTATGAAGTCCTGTAACAAAAACAACTGGACGAAAAAGGAGAACATCTTTCGTTTTTGACTGATACTAACTGAGAGTGCATCTTCAACTTTAATAGAAAGACATCTATTGGAGAAGGATAAATCTACATGTAGTACCAAAGTTATCCAAGTCTTGGTCCTGAATAATGGAAATGTTTTACCCATTTTACTAATAATTAGCCTCTTGTTCGGTGTTGTTGTTGTTGTTGGGGGGGGGGGGGGGAGCAGTAGTTGCCCTGTATATATACATCTTGGGTTACAATTGCAACGTGATCACAATTTATCACATCAATTTCTTAGCTTCTGTTTTATAAACATGTACTTTATAAACTTACTTTGGGATTTTTTCTTGGATTTTTCTCATTTTCAGTATTCACTCGACCTTTACCGGTTCGTCGCTACCACCTTACAAACGGTTATAGAACTTTTCCCATCAAATTTTTTTGTAATAGGATCGATTAAATATCGTACCATCCTTTATCATTCTCAACTTGGTTTTTATTACCCTTAAACATCCCAAAAGACCAATCTCATTTTATTCATGTATGTAATTCAACATTTGTTATATAACAGTGTATATTCCTTACTCAAATTAGTGTTGTATTAATTATCAGGATAGTTATGTTTGTTACATGACATAAAAATAAAGCATAGTTAATTATTGCAACTAAATAAAAATAAAATGTTCATTTTCACTCGCTGAAGACTGCCTGGCGACCTAGTTTAAATTAAATTTCTACAATACCATGGAATTGTCATCAAAACCTAAATACATTGCAACTGATTAACTGCGATTGACAACCTTCTGAGAGAACTTCAGCACTATACAGTACAGCTATGTGTAGGAGTGAACTAGTTCTCTAACAATTTAGGCAAAACTATATTGTTTGTCGTCCAAAGAAAACTAACATTTTCATCGAAGAATCCGGCGCGTGGGAAGACTTAAGCAGCAGTATATACAATAATTATAAACACGCAATTTATATTCAGTGGGTATACGATAAATGCATATGCTTAGGAATTGCCTTTACCCCCAGAAATCTGGCAGTAGTAAGTCTATTTGGTGTGCTTAATTACAGTGGGCAATCAAAACAGGAGGCTCATCCCAAGATAAATTGAGGAGCTCGAGAGAGAGAAAGTCTGCGCCCAGGGAAGTGAAGAATAGGCTTGTACGTGATGGTAGAAAACTCATCAGAATCGGCCATATATGCCCTGATTACTGCGACCAAGTGAATCATTCCTGTGGCTGATAAGATTTGATTAGAAATGCATTGCTTATCTTTTTCTCACCCATCTCATTATATCAGAGTCCTTTGATCGGAGATTCTTTGAATGCTGCGATCAAATTGAGTCGATGCGGCGAGTTTGGAGCGACTCGCTCTTGCTGAGAGTTATTATCAGCCGAAGCATACTTTTAGGAGTCTGCCGGCTCGGTTCCAGTCTTCAGAGATGTTGATTTAATCAGGGAGACCTTTACAGAGGCATCAGTGCCAAAGCACTGCATTTCCCTGCACATCTTTTACCCAGGTGAACTGTAAATGAGCAACTCTGAGAAATCCTGCTCAAAAAGCGAGCAGTTCCGGCGCAGTTATTACTCTCGTTATTAGATCGGGGAGAACGCACATTGCTCGTCTGTCGCCAGAACTGAGAGTCCCACAGAAACACTAATCCATTTTGTCTAATATATGATAATGGAGGACAAGTTGGTTAGTGACTAAATCGAATGATTAGCCAACAATGGGATAATAATAGAGGGCGATATTATAGAATTTTCTGGGTATTTGACGCCGATGAATACACCAATACCCAGGCGATGATGTGTGCGCTGCAGGCTACCGCAGCTGCCTCCTCAAAAGAGGGGATGCTAGAGAATGGAAAAGTGTAGTAGGAGTGTGCATCTAGTCACACCCTTGAATAGGTTGACAGAGAAGTCCTAAGCCAGAATAATGACAAGGCATGGAGTCATTCTTTCTATCTCCATCTATACAGTTTCTATTTTTAATATCATTCTCATTGTATTAATTATTCCTCTAAACTATCGTGCACATATGGAAAAACATTACCGAGGTGCTTGTAAAGTTTCTGGCATATTTATTGTGTTTTACATGAATGCTTTCTGACCATACATACACAAACTATGTGGTGGAGGTTTCATATAAGAGAAGTCTCCGAAGAGAAATTTACTTAACATATGAAAGAATCATCAGGGTCCAGATGATACTCATCTCTACTCTGCCCACCAGTGCAAAGCTCCTAGACCACCCAAAGTATGTTTTTAAAGCTGCATAGATCGACCATCTCTTCCTGTGTGGGTGTTACCCAAAGATTAACCTGCGCCGAATCAAAACAAGATACTTCGAAGGATTTTGTCCACTCTCTCAGTAGTGCGCCTTAAGGTGAATAAACAAATGGTGTATGCGTAGTATGTGAATCATGTAAATACAGAAATACATGATGTACTTAGTTCCAAGTGGGATGTGTTGATGAACAACGCATGGGGTCCGGAACTCCACATAAGTACGATCAGGGTCGGAAAAGCCTCATCATGATTAATAATGACATTACGGTTTAAATATGTTGTTCAGAGAATATTATTTTCCAAGAATATCACTTAATCAGAGTCACAGACTTTGATAGATATGTTCTCATTTCGGAGAAGGCTTTATAATGACACTGTTATTTGAAGAGTTATTTCGCACATTGAATTTATAAAATGTACTGCCCCCATCTGTGCATGAATTTAGATGCAAATTGACAGATCTATTTCCCCATCAGTAGGAGCTCTCGTATTACATACAATAGACTATTGAAGATATCTCCATCTTCAAAAAGAGTATTTTTCCATTTAATTTACCCGTTAACATATGAACTAATGTAGTCGTCCAGTTCATCTGCGTGTCTCACTTTGATCACTAGAGTAGGTGATAAAATGATTAATGACAAGGTGATATATCCCCATTTTTTCCATGTGAATAACTTTGTGACTTTTATCACAGCTTGTGGTCACATGTGAACCCCCACCTGACTAGCACATGGACATCGTTCTGTCCAACTGGCCAACCTGGGCGCCATATGGCACGTGCTTCCTGCCTGCGAAAAACCCAGTGGTCAATGAGTGTATCTCAGAACTTAATGTCCATCCACTCTAAGTTCGGAAATTTATGAATATACGACACTCATTCCTTTTTCTGTAATTGCAACTGGGTCAATTTTGCTCTGAGCCAAAATGGGACGAATGAAACCCAAAGAATTAGGTCAAGATATTTAAACTGTTTGCTATGTTTTTTTTCTATGGTTCTACTGTATTCACTACTATATACAATCCATAATGTATTATTGAACAGGATTAGATGAGAAAAACAACCATCGTTGTAATGCTTTTCACTGAATAAATATATCTTAAACTTAACTAAAAATTGCGAAGTATCTCTAAGATATTGGTAGTCCATAATCTGGCCCACTAGATTTTTTATTTTTTTATTTAGTATTTTTATACAACACATTTTCTGTAATAACGACAGTGAGTTATATATCAACAAAAAGTATATTGTAAAGCATTGAAATCAGCTCAATAAAATTTCTTTAAAAAAAAAAAATTGTATAATGAAGTTCTAATAATCAATTGAGGACAGTAACATTGAGAAAATTCACAGATGAAAATTCAATACAGAAGAACCATGGCCTTCCTCTCACCGCTGTGTCTATCTATCTATTACTCCATACCAGAAAGCAATCGCTTAAAACATCATTAGTACAGAAATATATAAAAAATATCAATATCGCATATCAGGGAGACGACAAGATCTCTGGTTATTGGCATATGAAACATCATCACGGACGCGCGACACCGAGTAGTATATGAAAGAGGACCTTTAAGACAGGTTTGTTTTTTCTTAGAATATTGAAACGGGACATGCTCCCATTTGTATGAACTTTACAGACATGGAATAAACCTAACTTTATTAACGCTGAGGGATTTCTGGTGTGAATCTATCATTCTTGTATATTCCCGGGTAGCCACACCTTTCCAGGGGCATGTTTCACTCAGGCTACCCCTTGCGCCCTAGAGGTCTTTCTATGAATATTATAGTTGCGTGGCAGACAAGCTGAGTCCTAGGTTATAGCCTTGGTCTCAGTAGCTCACGTGCATAGATGGTTACTTGTGGGAGCACCCCAGACTGCTCACACTAGCTCATATTTGGAGTGTTGAGTGTGAGGGGTCGTGGTAGGCGTAGAAAGGTGGGGGTCATTCTCCGTTCGTTCCCAAACCAGCACGTCCCTGGGATCATCGCAGGCCTGACTGGACACTGGTCAGTCTGTCCAGCATCGCAAATGAAGGTAGTGGCCACTAAATCACTCTGGTGGGGACAACTGACCAGCAAGTCGGGCAGGTCTGGTCAGGTCCGTCGGCATTGGGCCTCGCCTAGCCCGGGGAGATGTATGGGCGCTGGCGGCCTAAGAGCCCTTCCTAAACAGGCTGCTGGCTGCCCTGCTGACACCTCGAGCTCAGTAGGGCTAATCCCTGCCCATCACCTAACACCTGGACGCAGATAAATTCTGCCCACGCTGACAGCCTTTCCTCCCCGAGTGTTTATCTCTGCCAGGGCCTGCTGAATTTTTAACATATGTATTCTGTGGGCGCGGCTTGGGTGATGAAGAAGGAAAAGGAGACAGAAGAGAAAAGACTTTGCTCTAACACAGCATACTCCCGCCACTGACTCTACAGCTTTGCTCCTCGGTGTCAGGGGAGAAGTCCCAGTAGTATGAGCAAAAGGTTACCACAAAAACCGAGATACCGCAGCACACACAGATCACCCTCCTCCTCCTCCACCCCCAGCTTTCCTTCCTCCTCCACATCTCCTCCCAGCCAACCTCTCCGACTGCCTCAATATCACTACACCCATGGTTGGTGGATAGCAATGCTCTACACCCCACCAGAACCAAGGCAGCCAGCCTGTGTGCCAACCCGACCGTCTTGATACGGATTAAATTGATGCGAGTTTTATTGATCGCTACGGCAAGTTCATTTGCAAGTAATTGATTTTGTTGGCAGGGCCAGTGTCGGGGCTGGCAGAGGGGCTCCGAGTCGCTCAGTCGACTGGCCTTTGGTCGCCGAGTGCGACTCTGCGGGGCAGAGATAGAGCAGTTTGGGCTTGTCTCCACACCCGCAGCCATAGGTCACGGACCCAAGCTGGCAGATATTAATGTGTACTCCAAACTCTCGACACAACAGTGTCCAGAAGCTGGTCTGAAAGTTTGCAGAGAAGTCCCGAAATAGATGGCTTGGATGTGAGGGAGGGGGACAGGTGAATAAATCAAGCCCGAGACGAGGGTCTAAAGCGAGTAGAGGAAACAAGCGATAAGGCCTTACAAGGGAATGTGTCTCATATATTATCGTTCTGACTTGCTCCGTCTCATATATTCGGGTTCAGAAAGCATTAGGCATGCGCAGAATCATGCCATCAGCCTGGCAAGCCTAGCGTGTTTAAACATACATGATACAAAAAAACAATTACTTACTTGTTATTCCAGAGATTAATAATTTGTATGTTATATCGTCACCGTCATCTAGTCAGGAGCAGTACCCTCTTGATCAATGCTGGTGAATCAGTCACTTATATTTTCTACATTAATGCTGAAAGTGTCTTTCCGAGGTAAATGCAATGCAGTATAATTTCCCTCTAAAGCTGGTATCTTGGAAACATGAATAACTTTGACTTATTAACTACTTCCAAGTGATCCTAAATAATGAAAAGTAACTTCAAGGAGTACAAAGGCCAAGTACATATAGGAGCTCATAGCAAAGGAAAGTTTCTGTTACTCTGAGATAGCGGAGAATAATTACCCACAAACTTTCTAAGTGGGTCTGGGCTAAGGATGGGTTGCATGCAATACGAATGAATGACATTATTTTTGTGAACCACTTGTATGTACATGTATTGTGCTCCAACCATACAATCGCACTGATATCTCGTAAAATGATCAATAAATTTCATTTGAATTACACTAGGCTTTCGCTCCTTATTACCAATTTCTCATTGACTTAAGTGCCCATTTACTTGGACGAGCAAGTCCCGCTGAAAATGGCATTCTGCGCGCGAAATGTGTTATGCGTTTACTTAGGACGGCATTTGTACGGTTCGCGTGCGCTGAGTCCATTCCCAACCATGGCAAACACAATTTGCAGTGAAACTTGCTGGTGTACACCAGAAGATAAGGGCGGGGGAAAAGTTATCCAATAAGCAGACTGTCATAACCGCGAAGAGATAAAAACTCTAAGAATAATGATTATCTATACGTGGATTGGACCGCTATCTAGAGATCTTCATTCAGATAATGGCACTTGACCGGAAAGTAATATCAATATTCAGGATCTAATGGCCACAGTCACACCATAGACTACTCAAAGTCGCCCGTCCACCATCCAACAATGACTTCCAGCGAAATTCAGCAATTTCAATGCAACATGCGTCTCGTACAAATCAGTTGTGTTTATTGCGGCCTTCTGTCATCTCCGTGCGAGACAGCTGTAAATCCAGGCATCAGTAACCAGTCCGGAATAGGGAACACCTTGAGGAATTTCCTCCCCATTCACTATATGGCCATTTTACTGACCATCAGGGCCATGTGGGCGCGGGCAAGGAAGCTTCTCTAGTAGAGAAGGGTTGTTATGGTGACATAACCTGTTTAGCTTGTGTATTTCACTATCTTGGCTTCCTGTATACCTATAACTCGGGTTACACCTTCTCCAAACATATGGGTGGACGTCGGAGCCTGCAAACTCCCTTGGATCATTCCCTTTCAACACATGTTGGCGCTCCTGCCAAGTAATCTACATACAGACAATTTCAGGCCAATGTTCTAAACCTTCAGCAGTCCTCCAACTATGCCATTCCAGAAATGGGAGCTGCCCTGGCTTGGAATTTCCCATCAATGACTTTTAATCCCATTGGAACATCTTATCATAATATGAAATTTACTTTTCATTTGGAGGAATTTCAACATACTAAAAAGTCTCATTGCCTCTTCTTATTACTTAATAAATCTCTTTTTAAACATCTTTGTCCATATATCTGATTGAGGAGAGATTATGTTTCCACCAAGGTAACCCAATGTACTCCAGATGTATACATGTAAACTATATAACCTAACTTATGCAAGCAGACCTTTCCAACACATATTCATTACAGGAGGTATTCCCGAATGTACGAAGCTAACATGCTTATCATCAGTTATGTCAAACTCAATTTTGAACCAGTTCATATGACGTGCCTTGTGGTCGCAGAGGTCGATCCCCAGGGTGATCAAACCGCCTGGGTGTACTCCAGCGGGACATTACACGATTGGGGATCACACATCCAGCCATCGTGGCTTAGGGATCGAAAGATGTAAAATAAAAGCCCTGCAATCAAAATGTTAAGACACATTTTTATGCTTGGCTTACTAGATATACAAACACGATCAACACGGATGATCCTGCAAACCAGTACCCATGGAAAACCCATAAATATGGATTCATTTGTTGCAATGATAACCCTATTAAAAGATGGGATTCGTCGGGATTATTGGCACGATACAAAGGATAGAATTGCAGATACTATGCCATTCTGATGCCATTGGCTATAAGAACAAGACGCTAAAACAAAAGGTCACGTGGCTGAACAATGAACATTCAGGCATGACAGAAAATAGAAATGGAAGGACCAGCATCGATGTCCAGTGGTCCATATAGACACTGTGTTGGGATGTGCTTGGATCCATAGAGGCCATGTCCTTCTGGTTACAAGCTGTGTCCTGATGGTCAAAGATCACGGATCGGGGGCTTAAGGATTGACCGAGGCTGGGATGAGAAGTCAGCATTCAGGTAATGACCAAGGACGTCCCAGCCAGTCAGCCTGAAGGGTTTGGGGCCTGAAGAACTAACCAGAACAAATCTACCCGATCATGGCACACTGGAGATAACGGCCTAAGCCAAGTCCATTGGCCGCAGCCTGCATCAAGTCGATGGCGCCCTGGAAGCCCGCAATTGCCTTTGGACGACCATCCTTAAGGGAACACCAATACAACTACAAGTACATTAAATGTAGGCGTTGTCCCCGAGGACCACGTTCCGGCCGGCTCAGTCCGCCATGGCTCCCGGTCTTGGTGATCGAACTGCCACAAGGCGTGACCTTCAAGCCTGTGGCAGGAAGGTCATCTAACTCTTACACCCGACTGCCTGGCAAAATGTTATGACTTCAAGCTTGCGAGCACATTCTTGCTATCGCCTAGACCTGCGTTTCAGGGAAATCATCTCATTAGAGTTACTTGTCACAAAGAAAGGGCTTAATGCATGTCGGTACCGTGCATCTTCGATTTATTGCATTTTAACGACCAGCAAAACTGAAGTTAACAAAACAACTTTGGTATATTGTTATGATGGTCATCCTTGGTATCCTGAACTTTGAAAACCTTATTGGTACGATCTTTTAATTCCTGTCAGTACATTTAAATAAACCAGCAGACATTGACCAAAGTTTACCAATTGTCAGCAGGATGAGGAAATGGAGATGGATAATGCAAAAATTTCCTAACGCGTTAGACCCTATGGCTGTATCGCTGGAATCAGCATTGCCTTGGGGGTTACGACGACATCCTCCACCACCTCTTGCAAGCCTTGTTTGAACAGATGATAGTCCAGGCAAACGCACTGAGAGATTTCGACGATTCGCACCCTATCTTTCCCATTTGCGCGCCAGCTGATCACATGACCAAGGTCCAGACAGTGTTTACCTTTCTCATTAGCGACCAGGAGGCATTGCATAGCCGTTGGGCATGGCATTGATAACTTCATCCTTTACTAAACGGGTGTTCTTGTTGGAATATACCAGTTCATTCCTTTTATATGCATTTGACTATAACTGTTCGGCATGGTTTACTGGAGATTACAATTACAAGTTATTACTGACTTCTTCTTCGATTACTTATTAATATTATGCATTTATCTAAATAAAGACTATTGAACATACTATGATATATATGATAATACTATTTTCAGATGTTCAAGTGAAAATTTTACAGAAACCCCTTACTTACCATTTAATATTATACATAGAACATAATGCACCAAAATATCTCAGAAAATATTGGTTTTACATTTTGATAGTTTTACAGTATTTGTCGTAAGTACATTTAAAATGTATACTTTTCCCGCGAATAGACACACCCTGCATGATACTGTTTGGCTGGTAATTCCTGCTTGATCACTAATGGATACATATTAAATTTGCTTTGCTTCCTGAATGCCTGACTTGTTCAACTTAGAATCGGTTTCATTAGTGGGATGTATCAACGCAATCAAGTATTATTCTACATATACATATTCTATATTCTATTATATAAGTACAACAGAATACATATGAATAAGATAAATAAATAAATTATCTTTACTAGAAGTCTAAAAATATGGGGGGGGGGGAATATGCAGTCTAGGCTCACATCCTCAGATCAGATAAGAATGGCATGTGAGTGACTGGACGCCTACTGCGCTAATGACTTTCCCGGCCCTGACTAGAGCGGTTTAGTATAGAGCGAGTGGCTTTCCCTCAGTTCGGAGGGACTCTCTCGAATCTGAGCCTTGACTGTATGGGTTATATGTTACAACCAAACTTGTGTAAATATACAATGAATCATTTTCTTTTCCTGACGTTATTCTTGGAGGTCCACTTATTTCTGCTTCACCACACACTCGGTGTCCTCGATCCACGGCCCGACGGCAACCTTGACCTTTCCTTTGGTCCTTTTGTTGCTTGCCAAATCTCTCGGAGAGTGACGACCACAATGAATCACGGCCAGACGAGCGGATGAATAGTTATGTGGACTGAAACATCTGGAGGGCTAAACAGACCAGAGGGCCACCCATAGAAGCCCTAAGCCCCCTGTTCTATCCACCTAACTTTACTTTAGCTGCGCTTGATCCCGACCACCAAAGCGCTGGCCAGTAGTATTGTTGATTCACAGTATGGCACTATCGGGTTCTCTACAGACCTCCTGTGGTCTTGCTGATCTCGCCAGTGGCTAGCTTGTCATATTTCCTGGATTTTAGAACGAACAAGAAACAGCCAAATGGCCAGGAGTAGCCAGGGTCTTCTCAACTGTCTGGTCAGTGGTTTCTCTGGATGAGGTCTATTTGTCACAGCGCTATTTACGTGAGTTGGGTAGGTACGCAAATGCGGGTGGAAGCTGAACGTGGAAGGTAAATAGAAACGATGAAGAATGAGTCATCATATATAGCTATATATTTGCAAAATGTTCCAATGGAATTATTTCATGAACAATTTTAGATGCAAAAGTGAATGGGGTCCCCTGTAGCCTGAGAAGTACAATGCATAATATTGATCCATCTTATGGAAGACAGAACTCACTATCTTTGTGAAATAGTACCGCTGTACAGAAAGACGGCGAAGAAAGACTCCAGGGAGGAAAAACAAAGGTCATAGGTTTTCTCGTGCGCTTCGAAGCAGAATCAATCATGCCTTGGCCCTTGTCAGCCATTGATACCGAAATTCATGTTTATTTTCCGGACACGGGCATTGGCCATCTTTCTTGGTAGGCTGCTGAAGGTGTCGCTCTCTATCAGGTGCGTATGCGCCCCGCCGATGCCCCTTCCCATACATCTTCCTGTTAGTTTTGGCGGGAAAGTGACAAATGTCGTCTGATACGGTCACGTGACACGCACCATGTTTGGTCGAGCGCTGACACACCATCAATAATTGTCCCCTCGCGGGCATTATTTATACCATGAAGACGCCGCGACCGGAAGTCATCAGACTTTGGCCACGACGCATGCGTAAAGGGCCTGTCGCTAGGTTTTTGCATTCTGCGGTCGGAGGTCAGAACGACCGTCCATAATTCGAGGAAGATATGTATCACTATAGGCCACATATCCCTCTTTCCTATTCATACTCGAATCCCCTGGACGGACTGGCGAGTCGTGGACGAAATCCGCCGACCTGATACAGTTGGTGATTTGAAGAGCGGCATTGAGAGTGATTGGAAGCAACGGTGCCAATGCTCTGATACTTGCTGTCCTACCTGCATCAAATCTCCATGATATGCTGCAGGATTGTCGGTATGGCGACACCAAGCTGTTGGCCCGATGCAGAGGAGGCAGTACATTGTGGATGCAGATATGTATCAGGAGGTGGAGGCTGAGCCTTCTGGTTTTATCCAGTATGGTCGCAGGGACCCGTGTGATCCGACCACTATAGGGGAAAGAGAGAGAGAGGGTCGGGGAGGGCTATAGTGGGGGTCTGTGCAGCTGGACACCTCAACCCCAGTTATGTTTGAACTACAATTTATGCAGATAAGAAACAGCACTGACAAATCCCAATCATTAATTAATTCAGGCAAGCTTTATTATACATGAGGCTTTTTTCCCCTATAGTGCCGCAATAGGGCCTATATACAGGTTGGTATTTTGTTTAAAATCATCCCATATGTTTCATTGGGGAGAAATGTGTTTAAAACCATCCCATATGTTTCATCGAGGAGAAAGCTAAAACCAATTATAATATTCCCTTCGAAATATTCAGTTGGAGAATCCATCTACCTGTACTGATTGGCCTTTGAAGTCTCCGAAACATTCTCACACATGTACACCCTCATCTATCATGATTAGCGGAGACAAGAACATCGGAAGAAAAGGAGTATAATTATTTTTCGCGTCTCAGTCTCAGTTAAAAGCACCAATTTCCATAAGATGGAAATATATGAGTCGCTGCCACTGTCATTTTATTTATGGCCAAACGATGGCCCACAACCATTCTGTTCGTGTTGACCAGGCTTTCTGCGAATTACCTTTGGCAAATTTTATCATGTAAGTTGCTAGTTTTCCTTTATAAATGCTAAGTCGAGAAAGCTGATGATTCAATTACTTATTATTATGACCAGAATTAGTTTACAGGGTAGGTACAAACCCTCAGATCAGATAAGAATGTCGTCAGTGATTGGATGCCTACTTCGCTAATCGGTTTCCTGGCCTAGGACTATGCATTCTAATGGAATTATAATGACATTTTGCGGTCTTGATGAAATCATATTGGCACTTTGCGGTTTGAGGCGAGAGGTCTTCCCTCCGTTTGAAGGGACTCTCATCTTTGGGCCTAAAGTAAACTGTTTAGTAAGCAAGAGTACCACTCTGCATTCAGCCTTAGAGTAAGAGGAAATCTAAAATTACTCTAAGATTCAACTAATAACTGGTGAGACGCTACTTAATGTACCCATTTTAATTTCACATTTAGTCATTTTGATGTTCAAACATTACATAATGTACCATAACATTATAAGTATTTAGGCCTAATGGAATCATTATTTAAATCAATCATATTTACCCTCATATGATAATTGAATATGTAAGATAATAGCTATTCATTGACATCGTCGAAAAACGTACGAAAAATTGGAAAATTATGATTATCAGAGTAAGACGAGGGCTTGGTTGCTGCAGCTCGTCCAACAACAAAACAATAGAATAATAAAATCCTCTGACGAAAACTCACTGAAGTCGAAACATGCACCAACTTTAATACAACACAACTACAACTGGACCAGTAGTTGTTCCTTCTTCAATAAGAAACACTTTGGTTTAACCTTTCTCTAAGGTTTAACTTAAGTTAATTCATCAAGAAATTGGGCCTTCGGCTTAAATGGGTTAATAGTAATGATCCTTTATAGAGGCACAAGATACATCTATCATAAATACCTCTTATAATATGGCTTGACATAATTATAAACAGAAAAGGAATGCACGAGGTCACATTTCATAATTTGTGATGTATGGATCCACCAGGAGCTTTATCTTACCCCGTGGGGTAGACCCTATCCTATGTAGGCGTGCGAGCGTAATAGCCCGATGTCCTTTCTTCCTTGTAGCAGATGCGCCCATTCCCCTTCATTTGAGTCTCCCTTTATTGTGGCTACCAAAGTACTTGACCCTGAACCTAATCACAGCTGACAGGGTCAAATAGGATCCCTCCACGGCGGCCACACATCCTACCACCACTGGGACATGGCTGTGTCCTCCGGCAGCATAACGAATCATCTTTCTTCAGTAACTCAACACTGTATTGTCGAGTTATCACCCAGTTTCCATCGAGCACGACCAAGAACGTGGTTGATAAAATCTAGGCCTCTTTCAACGTATGATGGGCTAGAGACAGAAGGGGGTGGGAAAAGTTAGAAAGTGTATACAAGAAGTGTCACTAATACTTCCAGAGGGGATCCCCTCCTTTACTTTACTCCCCTGAGTAATGGGATCTGCTTCTAATTCCCGAATCTCATTTCCATGATATCAGAGGTCATTTCCTCGAAGGTATTCCACTACGCACTGTAGATCTTTGCCCGACTTGCTCTCGAGTCTCACTTACACTAAGACATACGCCAGAGCTCAGAGTAAAATACATAACGTGGGTAAGAATTGTAGATCGCGTTCAAGCCTTTCTTTTGAGAATTTTGAGGATAACCTCTGGATGTATAAATTTACACTCATTCCCCAATCACATATCATCATTCATTTGATTTAGCCATGGCTCTCCTGAGGATAACTCCCAAAATTATGTTTATCATTCCATTCAATTTATCAAATTTGATTATGCGTTTACTTGCCATGATAAAGCATCAGCTGGAATCCATTCCTTCAACCATTGGTGCACTATTGGATGTCGTGGAGTTTCGGTCGAACAAACATAGAGGACATGGACTGTTGCTATTACAACTAGAGTGCTCCTTCTCCAAACAAATTGTTCTATCCAATGAATGTAGATTTGGATGCTATTCCTGATGCCATCCTCCAAAAGGTCTAGATTACATAGATGAAGATGGGAGATGAGATACTGGTGTGGGATGGATTACACCTGGGTGGACACATGCCCCGTTATCTTACACACCTAGTGTCATCACGTCATAGATAACGTTAGATAACAGTCTCGGAGGATCGGTCCGACCATTTGTAAGTATAACTAGGTTATTCCCGTCCATTCCAGGTGGCTTCCATACGTCTTGACAAACGCTGAACAGCCAAAACATGCTGTCAGCCATCAGTGCAAATTACACTCAAAGGTTATCTACCACAAAACAGAATTCTAACAAGTACTAAGTTAACTAATTATCAAGTTATGCACCGATTTGATCAACTGTTAACATATTTAACTTTGTAATCAGTGTCAACTTAATTCCTATACTTGGCGTTTCCACTGGAAACGATTTTCTCAGCCACAATCATTTGTGCCAACTTATAGTTATACAGTAGTTTGATTCTTGAAGAGGGAAACAGTGTGCAACGCAATAGCCAGGGCTGTAAAAAAAAGTTGGTTGAAAAAAAATTGTCGTTAAAAAATAGTTGGTCAGGGGAAAAAAATTGTTGTGAAAAAAAAAGTTGTCGTTCAAAAAAAAATAGTTGGTCGTTAAAAAAATTGTCGTTAAAAAAAGTTGGTCGTAAAAAAAAATGGTCATAAACAAAAGTTGGTCATAAAAAAAAAGTTGGTCGTAAAAAAAAAGTTGGTTGTATAAAAAAGTAGTAAGCTAGGCTAGGCTAAATAGTTGGTAACTTACTTTTAAAATTTAGAAAATGTGTTGGGCAGCAGTGTCCATTTGAGCACCTGAGGCAGGTGAGGGGGGTGGTGGGCAGAGGGATGGTGTGGGAGGTGGGAGGGCCTTCTGCAGACCTATCATGGTTGGAGAAGCATCTAACTAACAGCCAATCAACTTCCTTGGCTAAACCTAGAAAGGCTGTCATTCAGCCTTCAATAACGTCTAGGTGTGAAATCTATGACTGATTGAATCAGTGAAGTGTGAAATATAGGACCTGATCGAAAGGATTAGATAAGGCATCCTTAAACACCTCACAGACAGCTAAAGAATATTATCAGATGTAGATCCAGTATCAGTGATTGGCACATTTCATAGTGACTCATATGTTTTCTCAGCTATAAATAGCTGAGAAAACAAAAACGAATGATGGAAGACCACAGGGGAGTCACAATAACCTCTTTGCTGCATCCGGTTAGAATGCCTTGTCAAAATGCAATAAATCTCGCCACGCACGTGACTTGGGAATGACATTTCATATACTACTAACAGCATATTTCAAAATACTTTCCAAATTACTTTTGATCACCGCATGAATACACCTGTGTGGATGAACAGCCACGTGCGTTGTTGTTGTAGTTTTTATAGCGTTCTTCTGGTAGAATTATCTATTCTTGAAGTAAAGTGTAAACTGGAGATTGGTTAAAGGAATGGCTTCTATGTACTGAGGGGAAAAGTGCATTTTGATGGCATGCGTCCTTAGGGAGCAATCGGCTCCTCTGATCACCCCATGTCGTTAGCAGAATGGCCATCTTCAAAGGCATTTGCGATGGCCAATGCTCATATATATTTCGGGAATGGCTTCGTGGGCGAGCGCTTAACACGATTGCATTTTATCTAGGTAAAGTAGGCATGGCGTCCTGGAATCAATGCATCACCTGCAATAAATTCTAGATTCCGACAGCTATTACACCAGATTCTAAATTATACTGTAAGTATTTTTGAAAGTTCAAGGAGGAGGAATGGGCCTTGGGAATCTAATGCCTCGTTAACGAGAAACTCTGAATACACTACATACTTCTATTGATGGTTAAACAAAATGAAATTAGAAAATTCATGAAAATGGTGGTTTCTTGACCTGAATTGATATGGATGGTGGAGTTTAATATGGGGGACGGGCCCCTGGACAGCGAATCAAGCAAAGCGCAATTATGTCCCCGTTTTTAAGAATTCATTCAAAGTTTGATTGCAAGCTGATTTCTTGAAATGAACTCGTAAATTTGATAAAGGATGTCAAGGAGATGATCGGAACATTACTGTAATCAAGAAAGCGTGATGTTACCAAATTTCAGTAATTAATTCGGAATTTTTCCCAACTCTTTTTGGCAAGCCTCGTGCATTTTATATTTCCAGTGACCCTAGAAATTCCTGGGACCCCGGAGGTTTTCCTTAGTAGCGAAGTTCTCATTTTATGCAGCGCTGAAGATTTTTATTAATACGAAGCTTCCATTTGGTCGCACAACTGAGCTTAGGGGCGAGGCATGTCCCATCATCATATTATGGATGAAGAGCTCCGTATGAGAGCTCGCAGAATGTGTCCAAACACACACTTCACACAAAAACAGAGTTTTCCATAGAAGCTTTCAAATTTTGAAGTGCTTTGATGCCAATTGTCGCCAGCCCATATGCCATATGCCACGCCTGGAAGGCCCGCGACACAAGAGGACCCGTCACAAGAGCGAACATCAGGGGACCCCCTCGTTTTACCCCCCTGGACCTCGAAACTTTTACTCTGTCCCCGTTTCCCCCAGTGACCCTCGCCCCCCTCGCACCTTTCCAGATGGCCGTGCATGCTAATGACCTGAACCCAGATCCCGAGGATAATCTGAACTAGCATTAGTGATTAATTACACCGTATTAATGGTAACAGAATTAGCATAGTAGGGCTGCTAATGTGCCCCTGTTAACGCAGCCATATTGTACATAGAGGACAGGCTAGGCAGCCATGCGCGGTTCGCGATGCGCAGAGGCCAAGGGACGACGATGTGACACCGCGACGTGACACTGTCCCGTCACTAACGACGCTTCTGTAAATGGGCAGGCTGACATGTCCAAAAACTAGGCTGTTTAGGGAAACTCCACCTCTGATCTGGTAACGTAAGTGTAGACTGTATAAACCGACTACACACATAGATTATGTTCAATATTTTCATGAAAATGTCCAGGGTATGTCCCTTTATTTTGTATTCAATAATAAGTGTATCATCTTTTTCCCTATTCTGTCCTATTCAGATGGATATTGTTATTCCACTTCAATTTACGTTGAAAAAAAACTGAACATATCCCAGACACAGCATGAAGCGTTCATCATTGATGTATGCCTAGTGAAACGGACTTGACTCAGGCTATTGTTTGTGACAGATACGTCAGATGGCATCGGCAGCTCTCACAAAGTATGTGCTCAATGACTTGAACTTTCACACTGAACCAGTAACTCTGACTCGCTCCGTGATGCCTGAGGTGGACAGGGGGTTGAGGCGCTCTCGCTGAGTGAGTATTAATCTTAATAGCCTAGCGAAACGTGGCGAGCAACTCAAAGGAGATGTCGGGACCAGGCTTAGCATCGTGCATATTGATGAGGGACTATGGAGAAGAGTTCTAACCTCTCAGGCCACCAATCCTGATTCATCCGGGCTCATAAACTGTCCATATGACTGTCATAATCAGGATATTCATTCGCATACCCTCCAGCCCCCCACTATACTAACCGTGCATGGGGGAGTCTGCTATGATCATTTTGGAGTTGATTCTAAATCGCTCTGTTACAACACCGGCGTCGATGCGGGCGTGGGTCGATTTATGTATGAAATTCTGCACCGATGGCAGAGATAATACTTTCGAGATTTACCTAGTCCTGATTACATGATGTATTTATTATTCTGTACTCTAACTTTTAATATGATATGACTCGACCTCACATCACATTGAATGATTGATATCGGATTGTTATCATGTAGATTATTCTTAGTTGTTTGAAGTTAAGATTCACCCTTGTATTTACCGGCTCCACACAATCAATATGTGAGACACAAAGGGCCATGGTCAACGTCAATTACAAATGTGATTACATGTCCTGTTACACGACAAAATAACCGAGCCTCTGGTCATAACAAGCCATAAATTGATGCTTTGTCTTGTTGTCCTGTCACTATTAATATGGTCTTTAGTACATTGTATATAGGGGATGGATTATGCATCATTACCAACATCCAATTCGCCCACACATCTGTTGTCTAAAGCCCATGATGGGCGGATAGCATAACCTGCTGAGTGTTAAAAGCAGTTGTCATCCTTTTCATGTCTTTTAACTAGACCTGTAGGATTAAATGATCGGAAATCTTTTTATACCGAAGTAGCCAGAATAAAATCCACCCAAATTTGTTTTTGTAGATGCATGACCCGATTGTGGTAAAAATGCCATAGAAGGAACCATATTAAATTTTACCTAGGAGATCATACTGATGGCTTATATACATGTTATATAGAATATATGGGGACGTCTAGTGACCTTGCAAATGTAAAACTATATTCGCCCTCTGTCATAATCAGAGCGAATAGAAGTTGATCTTGACAGGACAGAAAACATACATATGACACAGGGAAACATCGTCAAAAGGAAGAAACATCGTCACAAATGTTTTCTATCAAAAGAAAGGTTGAGTAAATCTATCGACATGAGGCATGCATACAACTATCAAAGTTAAGCAGTTTTTACATTGGGAACTTCCTAGTTGAGAGGAAGAAACTACGAAATGAGATATTCAGGCCACGTTAAAATGACCTTGTGTTGCATTCGTTGCAACTACCTCCATACATATGCAGGCAAGACGGAGGAGAGACTAAAAAAAGGCAGTTCTTCTCTTGTTATGGCACCATATACATAATCTCTTTTAAAAAGAGGGATCACCATATAATGGTTGACGTATACTGACAAGATAAACAGAAAAAGCCACACGCCTGAGGCAGTGGCTTCCAGCATCCCATACCTATTTCTATATTTCTCCCTATAGTCTCATTAGCAATCAAGCTACTCTTATCCACTAGCGAGTGTCACTGCCTTCCCGTGCCTCGTGGGAATCTTAAGGAGCCGAAGCTGCTCTGAGCATGACTTAAGGATCAGGTCCGAGACAACAGGATCATCCGTAATCATCCCTGAGGCGCCAATGGATGGCCTACAAGTATTATCAGGCTACTGATTACAATCAGGCGGGCGTCAGGGGATCTCAGCGGCCCCAACTGTAATCAGTCGGATTATTAATGATAATTCTTCAATAAAAACCTGCCAATCATAACTAGTGATGGCTTGATGATGCCGCCAGCATTTCCTCAGCGTCAATGAGTCAATGGAATGCCAAGGGTAGTCTTTGTGGAGGGACCTTTGTGGGGCAATAAAGCCGGCGTATGAGCAGCGATGAGGAAGAACACCAAACAATATAATCAGTCCTTGCTTCGAGCAAGAAAACAGTCTTTGTTCATCCAGGCAAAAATGGACAACATTCTGCGTTTCTTAATTTAATTTGGACAACACAGTGGGATTTTATTGATAAGCCAAGAGAATAACTTCAAGGACGGAAGCAGTTCCAAATACACAATGAATAAATATCCCTTTGGCGCTGCGAGTCGAAAGAGAAGGAGGCCCATTCAAACATTTGTACAAATATTGCTTAATAGGAAATGGGTGTATGGGAGAAAAAAACATGCAGTTGAGTGGCGTCCACAAAATGTTGTCTCCGAGTCTATTTGTATCAGGGAGCAGCAGATGTATGCAAAGGTTTTGTGGCTCTCAAGGAATTCTGGCCATGCTTCTTCCAATGAGCAGCTCAGGGACCTCCAGTGTGCCTCCAGATGGTTTGGTCGTCTCCTGAGTCAACCGTCCGACGTGTTGTGTTTGGTGGAGTCATCAACAAGCCATAGAGGTCATGAGTGGCACAGACACATCCACTGTCGAATGGATGACCTAACTAGATCTATCGAGCTTTGTCTATACAGCTCTCATTAGATCTACATAGCAAGGATTCAAACTGCATGGGCAATTGGGATGATCATGATAATTAATTAATCTGTCATCATACGACTAAGCTTTGCTTGAATAGATACATGTACGTAGAAGCCAGAAATGTGACAAGAAGTTACTGTGAAAGATTGTCTCGAATGTAATCTATCATGTAAAGGGGCGATACCTCGGCCCTTACAAAATGTGGTCTCGACAATAATATGTATGCGCACACGTGTTCGGAGGTCTAGAACTCCACGCTAACTGTCAAAATAACGGCCCCCAGAATGTTTGCCCTGGGCAAAGAAAACAAGTTGCTCCAGAAAGCACCTTAATACATCTTCGAGTTTTTCTGCTTTATTTCTAACAGGAAAGAATCCCTTGTCAGTCCTGATGGCGTGTAGGTATATATAGGGCAGGAAGAGAAATTCGGAGCAATAAAACTGGGGGAGTTTTATTCGGAGAGATGAGGGATTCTGTAGGTGTGGTAAATAATGGAGGAGGGGTCGTGAGGGTAACTGTAAAAAGAACATGGGCAAATAGTAAAAATCCCCTTGCCAGGGCATGGCTACATTGGTGTAGGTCCACCTGTCTCTGGCTGTCTCTCCAGGATATTTCTCATACCTCCGGGTCTGTTCTTGGCCTCTCTAGCCTGAAGGTGTCGGGTGTGTCAATGATCCTTTTCCTCCTGGGTCTAGCTTGCATAGGGTAGCCACCTATATACCAATGGAACCCGTGCGCATTTAATTGTTTCTGAACTCATTATGAATAGATGCAAAAGCTAAGATAATGAAATGATATATAATTATTTCAGGGGAATTAACAACCTGTGTTTAGGATAAATATTTCTAACAGTCTTGCAATAATCCGACGACGATTTTAACACTCAAGGAGGTTTCTTGAGCAAGAGAAGTATGACTCACTGACATTCACTTCATTGCAATTTTTCATGACCGGTCCAAACATGCGCAAAATGTGTTCTGCGTTGCATTAACGTAGGATACATTCGCCACATAATATTGCCCTGAAATAAATTCCCCCAAAGCAGAGAAATGCGGTAAACCCTCTTTGGATTTGTAGCTTTATCTCGGATGATAGTGTCAAAATTATTTCTGATGTATTTTGCCAAACCATATCATACAAGAAACTACACGGACTAAAATTACTCTGAGATTCATAATATGATTTAAAATATTCTGTACCATTTTACAATAGAACAAGTACTGTATATTGTGGATGCGATTACGGCCTATGCATGAGTTAATAGAACAGTGGAAAGTATCGCAAAAGAGTCTGACAACATACGACAACATAGATCAGTCAGTTGAGCTGAGGCCAGTTCATGGGCCAGAGCAGACGACAAGAAGATGAATGGACGACTGTGCTTGTCTCAGCCTTTGTAAAAAAGCCTACCTATATCAAGTTTTGTTTTATGATCCAAACAGGTGCCCGAATCTCACGCCCTACACACAGGACAGACATGGTCCACTTGTGACACGATGTGTTGTTTTATTTCTGTTGATTTTAAGAAACTTTAACCACTCCATGCATGTCTTCCAATTCTTTATCATTAAATCCTTCTCTCTCTTGTTTTAACAAGAGTGCGAGTTGTAGTTTTGTATTTGTAAATTTTTATGAATAAGTAGGCATATATCCATTCTTGGAATTTCGCATGGGGAAAGGCAATATGATATGTTTTGTTAAAGTTATCTTTCCGTATGAGAGGATGTGAGTCCTAATCCTAGGTAACGATTTTAGAAGGGGAAAAAACTAAGAATCGCCAGTAAATGTAATTTTTTTGGTCATGACTTACTTCCTGTAGGCCTTCAGTTTTCCAGTCAGAGCCATGGTATTGTTGAGTCTCCCTGTGTCCACTTTTACACAAAGGAATAGTCTAAATCACTTCATCATATCCACATGTTAATAATCATCTATGAGAGATAGGAAGTGCTTTCCACCGCCGTACCATCCATATCCAACCTGTCAAAAAACTTAAGATATTTCCCCCCGCATGTGGTTTCGCCCTTTACTCCCTGGAAGCTTACAACATACAAACGATCAAACCACTTCGAGTTCTTTCACAAAGCGATACCTTAAGCAGTTGCTGATAAATCCCATGCTAGCTGACAAACCAAGCATATAAACGTCTTGACCTTCTAATTGTCTGTTTGTCAGCAACTCTCAGACAGCCCTCCGTGAGCAGCCACTGTGTCAAGGTCGCCTCAAGGGCAAGTCAGGGTCAATGATCAGACGAAATTTTGGCTGCGATTTATGGTTCCAAGCCTGGCCAACACACCACAGCTGTGGGGATAAAAAGGAGATCGGGTTCTACCGATAACCCCTCTTGTCTGCCTCGCACATACATTTTCATCAGAGGAAGGATCCATGATGCAACATCATAGGACAAACAAATTCCAAGCCTCGGCTTTTGTTACGAATCATCCGCTTATTAGCGCGTCAAGTCAGGCATAAATTTCGGATAAACTAATGATAATCTATGAAGCTGGAGTTAGGTAGGTATATTTTAGACCGGCTACACCAAGGGGCTACGTGTCAATTCGTAACTGAGATACAGGCCGATTGGTACAGGGTATATAGGAGGAATGCTGCATGTTCTCTTTTAAAGAGGATATCAGATTCCTCGGCTGCACTTAGGCGAGGTTTACAATGTTGCCTCATGCTTTGATCTGACGAGCTCGCAATCATCAGTCGCTTGTCAAACAGACAAACACCTCTTTCTGCATATTTTTCTCCGATAACATGGACTTAACTGAGAGGAGGCTTGTAGAACCTGGTGTAAACCAGGTTTTCGTAGTTACGTTATCACTAACTCATAAGTTGATAAGTGTTTCATTGCACGCGGATTTTTGTGGTTTGAACGTGTGGGAAGAGCAAGTTGGAGAGCGAAAGTCATTTATTTGTGACTTGAACATTTATTTTCAGTCCCGTCGGAATGTGATTTCATCATTCATTGTGATGTTTTGGTGTTTTCCAATTTAGTTAAACCTGTGTATAAATAAATATGTGTCACATTCCTCCTGGATGAGCGCATTTAATATATTTGATTAAACATGATTAACCAGCTTGTTATCATCAAATCTAATCAGGATACAAGTTTAGTTAGTCATGTTATTCCCCATGCAACGTACTGCAGTTCAGCATTCTATAAAGAACATTTGAAATAAAGGGCCGATTAAAAATAAATTGTACATATTTCACGTTATAGCATATCTCATATTATGTGAATTATATACACAAACATGTACTGTTTATTCAGTCTCGGCTCAGAGCCTCTCATATCAGATAAAAATGGTATTTCAATGATTGGACGCCTACTGCGCTAATGGCTTTCCTGGGCCTGGGATAGGCGTCCTAGTTAGATTATAATGGCATTTTTGCGGTTTAGAGCTAGTGGCTTAACTGTTAATTTCCCTCAGTTTGGAGGGACCCTCTCAACTTTGAACCTAGACTGCACTTGGGTCGGACCCCATTTGTCAGAATGATGTCAAAATATGTGTTTTCTTTTTTATTTAGATGCTCCAGCGTTTAGGTCCTTTAAATAAACAGAACAAATTAATTCTGGGTGATATATTTTGGTAAGAAAACGTTGAGAGTCTAAAATGCCTAGGTCCAAATACGTGTCCTATTTTCAATAGTTTGGAATGGAAGAGCTTCAGCATGACTAGAATGCAGGAATGGTTTCGGTTACCTGCCCCCTAAAGCCTGGTCAACCTGGCACCAGTATGTTTATGACCAATTAACTTTCTGTAGAAGCGCCATTCAAGATCAACAAACAATACAGGCTCCGAGCAGTTGAGCCACTCGCCGTCCTATGCGTAACCCAAAACTATATCTGTCTGTTCTTACGCATATGAAGCGACAAGGACAACCTCGGTCGACAGGCGGGCACGTGTGCAGTAGACCGAATGAAAACACTGTCTGTAATGTAGTTGGGAAAATGAGAAATCCAGAGCTATCAAAATTCTAAAGAGGCTCCGTATTCAAATCAAGGATAAATATTTACTTGTATGTAACTTCAAGCGGAGTGTTGATTTTTCCAACAGTAATTGGCCTCTGATGCTTTAATCTTTTTAATTGTGGTCAAGGACGTTACGACAGAAAGGACAGTCACAACTTATTTAACGGACTGCAGATGGTAGCCTCATACTTTCCATTATTTAGGCCCTCCTTACCGGTATATGAGTTAATGTTATATCGATAACACCAAAATACATGAGATGGAGTAAAAATATGACACATTTTCTGCATTATGGGACAATTAGGGAATGAGCCATCACTATTATAATAGTCTGGGCTCTGGCCCTCTCAGAGCAGATAAGAATGGTATGTCAATGGCGTCTTAATGGGATTATAGTGGTATTTTGCGGTTTGGAGCGAGAGGTTTTCCCTCAGTTTGAAGGGACTCACTCAACTTTGAGCCTAGACTGTAGAAAAGACTTTGAAACATTCATACATGTAGTATATATGTACACAGTAAGGTCATATGCTATGTTTTGTTATGTTACCAGTTACCTACTTGTTTTCTATATTTGTCCCATCAATATTCTTGTATAGGAAGCCGATTCTTCATATTTTTTAAAGGCCTTAGAAAGTCAACATTTCTTCTACGTTTATATATAAAAGTTTACCGCATGGTCCATGAACTACTAAATGAAAATCCATATAAACCGATGTACACAGAGCTCTAATCACCATGTAACGTGTACGTGGAAGCTAATGGGCGTGCCAGTACTGATTGGCCTCATTGCTGGACATGTACATGTATACATCATCTATCAGGTACGCATCGTTAGTGAATGTTTAAAAAAATAGCTGGAGGATGAAATCTGAGTCACCATTTTTCAACCAGCAAATAGAGCTTCTAATATTGGCCTATCAACACCCCCTTGCGACGTGTTTGAGAATCAATGCAGGCCTATTTTTTGTGCGTAGTCGCCTGGAAATGATCCTCCAATTAGAACCTTTCATCGGTTCATAATTAATGGCATACTGTACACCAACGGATGGACTTTCAGGCCACTCGTGAGTTTCGCAGTACTATACTTTGTCACTGGTAGATGGTACGTCTGCTTTTTACCAAACCAACAAGCGATACTTTAATTTACTACACTTTTTACAATATAAATATTCATTAAAATCGAATTGGTAAATCTACCCACGATCATTGTGTTCCAGAACAATTACTTAGCATCCGAAACACACCCGATCTTCTCCAAAGCAATTCTATAAGACAAATTCGAGGCCGATGCAATACCCCCTGCTGCGCTTTATTAGAATAGATCTCTGGGATTTATATATCATGCATAAATAATGCATGGGTTTTGTGAATATTAAAACAATGTTGTTATACCACAAGACTCAACCGGTGAAATGCATCATCAAAGGGGGAGCAACACAAGTCTGGTATCCCTCAGTAATCTTCTCACAGCTGCCGCGCTATCTAGCGGCAGGCACCAAGGTCAGGGGTCATGACCTTGACGAGCTGCTCATCACCCGGAACCGCTCGGCACTTTGTTTCTGCACTTGTCGGCAAAAGTACAGGTTCATAGCTGATACCCGATCTAACGCTGGCGAAAAGAGGCCTCAACGCAGAGGGAGAAGGTTTGGCAAGAGTTGGCAGGGGCAGAGACTCAGAGAGAGAGGGGAAAAAAAGAGGGAAAATATATATATATCTACTTGAGAACATGGCTTATCTCCATCATGAAGTTACCCCGGGACTGTATAATATCAACACAGCAAGTCATACTGATATGCTCTCCCTCGCTCTAGTAAAACTGGTGATGACTTTTCTCCTACCGGTATGTTTGAAGGGATCAGTAGCCAGCCAAGTTGTGATGATAGGTGATGAGTGGTGTTGAGTTTCTCGAATGAGGCTCGAGAATATATTTCAACATCAGGATGTCATGTTTTAAAATCTCAGCAGTCTTGATGTTTGAGTGATGGATCAGTCAGCGAGTGTGACAATGTGGAACACATATATAGATAAAAATATAGGAAAAATATATAAATTATCAAGAAAAAATCATCCTTGAAGGGTTAGTGATAAGGCCTGGGAGTGTATTGTAATGGACAAGTAAGTTTCTAAAGACTATGCGTGCATGGCAATGAGTTATTGGCGCGATAAAAATAATGGGATCACCGAGCTGGCCTCTGGTATGAAAATCTCGAGTTTTATACATAAGGCACATATCTTTCTAATAATGATATATTTCTCTGTCCATTCAGCTGCCAGGCTGGGCCGTTACGAAAAGGTCGCTAATCACTCTATTCTGAAGATGATTCATTTCGGCCAACGCCAACCTGACAACATTGTCGGACACACCTGTCCACCGTACACGATCCCTGCTCTTACCCATCTTTTCTTTTCCATGGTCTCACCAACACCTGAGCTTAATACATCTCTTTTGACAGAAGTAGAGAAACGTGTTTTCCATTATTGTGAGTTGCTATCGCTTATTTTCACCGATTACCTTGTCACTTTGTAAAGCATAGTTAATCCTCCCACGAAGGGGCCCAAGAAGTTTGGGGTAATTCTCATTGTTCTTTTGCGTTGAATGGACATGTTTAAGGGTATGAAACTCACACCAATGTAAATGCAAATTCCCACCCTGGACATCGCACATGTTAATTAATGTATTTAATTTAGGGCTTGAAAATCTATTTTCTTAAGGACATATAATATACATACACATTCTATGCATGGGTGGTGGAGGTCCTCGTGCTCCATCTTCTTGAAGTTAACCAGATACACTCATCACCAATATAGACCCTCCTCTTTGGCTGACGGGGCCAAATGTACTTCCTTACTTTTTCTCAAGTTCTAGACTACTGCAAAATCATTGCCACAACCCCTTCTCTCCTTTCTGTTTCACCATGTCAGCAAAGATGTTATTGGATTAGCGGATCAATTAAGATAAAAATGATAAGTATATTGAACCTCGTACTTGTGGGTGTAATCACAATTATCAGCAGATTATTTATGAGAGACTGCACAAAGGGCTATATATATTTATAGCAGCATATGCATCTACAGCAGTGGCATTGGATTACGAATACACCTTTGCCCTTCAAACACATTTATAACAGACCGTGCCCGGTTCAAAAGGTTTATTGAACATGAAAGATTTTCACAAGTGCATCTGTTAGATGTCGGAACAACACCTAGTGACCGTAACTCCACACCTTCCCAGCCATTGTTTCGCCCCCTTCCCTCGTTTATCTATGAGCAAAAAAGCAAACAACATTTCTCGTCGGTTACGGTGCGTTTCTATCCAGAACCATACATCACTATGGCCTGTCATTGTGGCCTTTTGTCTACCATGAATCAGGAGAAATGAGCTTTCACCGGGGGGCTGTTTTGCCCGCCCCCTTTTACACAGACTTTTTCAGCGTCCCAACTCAGGTCACTTCCTGATGTATCTGAGAGGCTATGGAATCTGACGAAGCGGGTGGTGATCGTTTGTATGTTCCAAACCTGGCCCTGAGCTGCTCATAATCCAATGTCGGTCCCAATCATCAGCTCCCACCACTCGCCAGTCCCCACAACATGTTTCACTCCACCTCTACTGCACGGGTCAAACCGATCTGGGATAAGAGTTGTTCAAGTTTCAACAAGCCACAACAGCGGAAGGCAACAAACCATATCAACATGCGCTCGCACACTTCTACCAGTGACAGCTCTGTTTATGGACAGCATTAATTCTCCCAACTAAACGCTTGGCAGGACAAATCTCAGATCTAAAGTGCTAATTATTTCGAAGCCTCTGGCCATGTACAGTTCTTCGCCACTCGAACATGTCTGGTTTCTTATCGGTGTGATATTAAATGGCCCGTGGACGGGTCCTCTCCCACGAAGCTAGAGGAACGATTGTCAAGGGCCACTGCAAGTACATAGTTAGACATTGGGGGGACGGAAGGAGGAGAGAATCGGTCCATAAGTCATATCGCTATTTTACTTTACAGAACATCGATTTTGTTTGATTATTTTGATTGCAATGGTATATTGGTAATCATGCATGGTCATGGCAATTACCTGTTAAATGATAAGTTTAGATTTTGACTGATGAATGCAATATTCACTTTAAAATAAACATTTCGATGTAATTCCATGAGTCATACCTTTGAATAAAATAGATATTCCTAAAATATAGGGCCATAATGCCCAAGCAGGAGTCGATATATCAAGATTTAAAACTTTTCTTTCAATATAATACAACCATAACGTTTCCGAAGTTGGGAAATCATGCAAAATGTAAACAGTATGTGCATCATCTACTTTCTCTTGAATGGGGCACAGTGCTTGAGGTGCAAAAAGCGAAGGGTGGAGATCTTTTAGGCAATTGACACTACCTCTCGCTGAATGTCTGAAAAAAAGCGCCCCTGAAAAATAAGACCCGGGATTTTACACAGGCGATGATGGTATGCTACTCATAGCTAAGATGAGAAACAGATATGGGCGATCTGACATGTCACAAGTCATTAATCATTCTAACCTATGATCAGGGCTATGCAATGTAGTGTACGTACTTTAAGTTTAATACATTGTACGTGTATTCTATCACTCTAACGCAATGAACATTACAATTTACATGTACACAAAGGGCAATGCTCATCTTTAATTGTAGCAATGGGGAGTTCTAGCTGTTCTGGCAGATTTCTATGGATTCCCGCGAAAGCATTAGCCTACCTCTTCAAACGACAATTTATAAATGCATTCCAAAGGAAAATATTGCAATCTCAGTGTTTGATAAGATGTTAGAGAAGGGAAACTTTTATTTCCAACATTGTGTTCCTTCTAAATGACCTTATAAATGCGCATGGGTCCTGGCATTTCGCATTGACTCTATTGTCATATTCATGTCTTTAGCTTTTTTATGTTTCTCTTTTATGCATGGGATGATGAGCATTTAATGACGGGCCCATGGCCTTGATTGCAGGCTTTATTCAATTAGAGTTCCGTGCAGACAGCGGCCAATTACATCTTGGAAACAAAACCTTACAGTGACAGCATCCAAGACAAGCCTGCAACGGGGAATTAGTCACAAATTTCATGAAACGCCGGTGATGCTTTTTAATTGCTATAATTTCCACCCAGCCGGAATGCGGGCAGAAAAAAGCGAGAAATGTGTGATTACTTGGAAGAGCAGGGTGGGATTGCTGTGTCGCTAAACCATTTTCTGGTCATCATTGGGGGGAAATTGGTTTCGAAAATGAGTGTTCCTCGCCGTGATGGGAATCAGCGAGTCAAGCTCTATCTCTGAGATTGACGCCCTAAGAAATGGCATGATGATTCTCGAGTCGAGGCATAGCGAATAATATTTTTAATTCTGCGATTGTGTAACGATATAAATGAGGGTATTTCCTGCGTTCAATCTGTCCGCTCCTCTAGCGGGTTTGACTAAGTAGAAAAAGTGCTCACATCGCAATGAGAAAGTTGCTACTCCTCGTCCAAATGAAATATTTCCTTAAAGTTTAGTCACACTTGGTTATAGAGTCCCGAGGCGGGACTAATCTCTTTAATACCTTGTGACAACAACAGACGTCGTTTGTGTCGACAGGGGCCGGTTATTCGGAGGCCAAACAACTCGAAGCCTTTGGAACCCCCCTCGAGACAAACCCAATGGCCACTTCTGAATGTCAAAACTTCCAGTCATCACCAGCACCAGAAAATAGGATTTGCAGCAGATCTTTACATTGCTGGAATTATGTTTTGATAGGAGTCCACAGTGGGAAGGGAAAGGTGAATAAACTTAGGTGGTAATCTTCTTAGGGACTGATACAGAGGTCTGTTGTTCACTTGGACTATTTGTGTATCAAATACACTGGGATTTGAAGACTATGGTGCAGCTAAGAATTGTGTGTACGTCCAGACTACACAGTTCTTTGTGGACTCTGTCCGTGTGAAGGCCTGCCCTGGCCAGGGCATCTAGACTTGGAAAAGGAACTAGTCCTGCAATCCACATCGGTATACAATGTAGTTGAGTTCTCAACAATTAGGGCTTTCACAAAACACAATTTTATTGAAAGATTTGTTGAAAGATTTGATAAATTGTGGATGCTTTCAAGTCCCAGCATCTTAACTTAGTTATAGATAAAGCCTTCATAATCATACACACCAATAAAATTGTTTAAAAAAAAAAGATAACGATGCATTAATAACGAAGAGTTTTTCCCAACGTGTACGGTGCCGCAATCACTAAACAACAGCCATTTAACCCCCTTCACCCCTGGCCTTCCCTTTGGAATTTGAGATAAACCTTCTGTAACAAATGTCTATGCTATATCAAAATTAAAACAGCAATTTAACACTTTCTTTCACTATAACATCTATATACCACATTGAAGCAGATAGATATTCCAATTTTGAAATGGTTGAAAAAAAACACAATGGCAACACATTGTGTTTTCTTTTTAAAAAAATATATTAATTTTATGTTTTTATACAAATATAACAATCTATATTTGATAGATGATCTGAATAGGTATAGATATAGATTGGTATCGTCACTAGGAACATTTTTATATCAAACATTGTCCTATCCTTGGAAACGTCATACTATATTCGCTCTGATAGCCTCGTCAAAGTTTACCAGAATACCATTATACAGAAGTATGGGAATACTCGACTATTGAATTTTAGAATTATCTTATTTAATGCTCAATAAGGCTAGTTTTTAATTTATGAGGCTGTTACCATCTTGACCAAATACAAACCCACAACTTCTAAAAATGAAGGAATTTGAGATTTGCGGTCGTCATGGTGACATATTTATCCCAATCTCAAAACGAATTATATTCCTGAATTCTCCTTGCCTTGACCTTTCCTCTGATACCACGCATGCCTATAATATGAGGTGATTTCTAAAAGATCTCCCCCCCCCCCCCCCCCCCCGCACCCCACCCAAGAAGGCAAATGTAATAGATAATTTTTATTTGTCTGGTAATAATTTTGAGTGCAAGTTAATGCAGGTGATATATTCGTGTTAGTGAAACATAATCATTTCAATTCAAGAAACATTTTGAGTGAAAATTGATGTATTTGATTAAAATCAGTTTCCATGGAAACCATTTATCAAAGTAAAACTACATGAATATGTTTCTGTGCGGAATAGTTATGATGTATGAACAGGAAAATGAACAAAAATAAATCCTAAATTGGTACCTTGTTTCCATTTATTCTCCTTGGGTTGCCATGGAAAAAAAATATAGAAAATGTATTTCCACGTTGTATGCTTATCGTAACCTGCACTGTTGTATCGCAACAACCCATAATTCCCACAACTATCTCGAATTTGCCCCAAGTTGCTCCAAATGGGCAAAACTGGGCAAGATTTTCACATGAAGAAAAATTAATTTTCTTTTACATGCTAATTACCCTTTAATTTGTTGATGTTTGCCCAAGCTGCTGTCAAGTCCCCTGGGTAAAACCGCCATTGTGAATCAAAATTCAAATACGTTAACAATCAACAACCCAACAAACGTTCGCCCCGTATCTCACGCAGTATTGAGAAGTTCAAACGCGAAGGATGATAATCCATCAGATTTCTTATCGACCGAGTCCGTTGTGAAGGCATGGAAAAAGTTACTTTGCCAACAGTGCGAGACGAAACGGAGCAACGTCCTCCTCACGCTGGGCGCTCAAAGAGACACCTGGTGGGCATTCGTTTAGAACTTCTCCTACTGTTGAAAGGAGCAAGTGTAGTATAGTAGGAGGAAAAGGAGAAAGAAGCATTCTAACTATTTTATCTCTCTTATATTCTTCGATGAGTAAAAGCTCCAGTACGAACTCGCTCCGTATTTAACGCATTTTAGGCAGGACTCATTGTTGAGCAAGGGGTTAATCACTTAATGGCTCCGCATTGTTACTGGATAATTCAAAACAAGATATTTACTGTAGACATTTTCGTGTAGCAACAAATAACTTTCTGGTCTTTACATACATTATCTAAAAATTATACACCCCTGTAGTCAAGGACCATGCAGGAAGACCAGGAATTCTTTTCTGAAACATGGCTCCTATTTGTACGACATATTTATGTACAAATAAAGAATAGTTTGAATTGAATTGAATTGAAGTTGCTTAATAATGTATTAAACATTGCTGTAATTTGCCATGGTCCCGAACCTACACGACCGCAATAATTAGTGCCTTTGGAAAGAGGTAATATCATGTAGAACACCTTATCATTCTGGGGTGTCCTTTTCAAGAACATGGACGTTCGTCCAACCAGTGGCTGTGGCTGGAGCCTGGGGTCAAAGGTGTGTAAATCGATGCCTCTCGGGCTAGCACCTCATGCTGGTTCTCTATAATGTTCATCGTATGTCTAGGCTCACCTCAAAACATCCCTGCCACTCCTACTTATAATCTGCTACTAATAGATGGCGTATAATGCCAATTTGTAGTCGAGATCCGCCGGCCTGATAATGTAAGGTTATCCTAATGAGAGACAGACATAACTTAGTGTGTACACAGCGTACGACACCTGCTCTCGAAATAAACTTTTCCTAGACCGAGCTATGCTGGATTGAGGGAGTGTTTCGTCCAGGAGCTGGAACCGAACACCACCGAGTTGCGGAAAAACTGCTTATTAGAAGCAGGAACAGGAAAGGCAGGGATGAGATTTTGATGAGATGATAAAAGCATCGTCATGAGTCAATGTCGCCATATGACATGCGCTAGTCAAGATTTATGACAAGCGCATTTGTTATAGTTAAAAGACAATCTATTCATGTCCGGACCCGAAGACTGCAAATATAAAGAAATGTCAAATTGGCCTGTTCTTACCATGTATACAGCCACAACAGATCATGAACTCAAGGCTAGTAAAATAAGATAGCCATACATACATTATAATTAAAAACCATCTTGGTATGTTGGAATAATGTTATAATGAGACAATCAGTGCATAATAGTGCAAACAAATTAGGTGTGTTTCCGATTTGTATAGCTGAAAACTAGATAGGGGAATGGTAACTTTTTAAAAAATATTGTATTTTCCTGGAACTGAAAAAAATGTCTATTTCGTAGTTGTTTTGAGGAGAGAAATGTACCTTTTACGGGTTTTCTGGTTAGGAAGACTTGTTTTCCTGCTTTTTATTTTTATTTTGTCAAAGAATAACAATTTTGTAAAGCCAAGGTCAAATTCTTAAAGGTGGGGTATATATATAGGTTTTTCTAGGTGTGTGTGTGTGGGGGGGGGGGGGGGGGGGGTCGGAAACACCTATATTATAGCTATACAAAAAGAAACGTGATGTATAGACCGATTTAAATAGCTCGATATTTGAAAATTTGAAAGAAATATAGGTATAGGGTTACTTAGGTAGAAGAGACAACATGTTAGTGGGAAATTAGGCTATTCATTACAGCGCTGGTGTCAATGTGGCGGGGCGGAGCGGACAGGAAGTGGCTGCGTCACTGACACGTCATGCTGCGCTCCAGCAGCGTCTGTTGACATTTTGCGCGCAGGCGCACTACCCTCAATGTTGGTGAACTGGAATTTTTACTTCATGAATGTGAGGGTCTTTATTTTTCAAAATGTAATTTTTGATTATGGAAGTATTAATAGCGAATAGACTCCGCGGATTCATACTGCAAGATTTGTTTTCACTGGCAGCATTTCTGGGGATACTGAAGCATTATTTTGCATGTTGACCAATTAGTGAAAATTGAATTACTTGTACGGTATACATGCATATATCTGACCATCATCCATGGCGAATTAAGGGTATTAGATTAAAATGATTCGATATATATATGAGGGTAATACAATATATTAGTGGTTATACTTCCATTATTTATCAGAATTCATATCTTTATGGTACTTATTGCTAGGTCTCTCCAAACAGTAGGGGTTCATTAAACTTTGCCCCGGGCACTAAAGGGAAAGTGGCTTGCACCCCTATCATGAATATAATTATAAGTACTCCATTTAGAAATGTGGTGTCAATGTTTTGACTGCAGGACATGCGTGTCATCGGCGAGGCAATTTTTACATAAACCACTTGCCCGAGGAGTGAAAACCGATAATGCTAGCATCAATTTTAAATGTCTTCTGTTTACTGGCCATCGTTAACCACATAAGCTAACGGCCCTCTACGTACAGCAGGGGCTTTTTTAAATCAATAGAATCTGCAGAAAATAAAACTTTGTAAACATACTATTTAAAAAAAAAAAAAAAAGCATGGACGAGTTTTAGTTACTATCAAAGATGCTGCATCTTTGTTACTATTGGTTTGTGATATAGATCTGTGTAATTCACCTCTAATTATGACACAAATTCACGTTTCTCTCTTTCTTAGACAAGGTCTAAAGGATGCCGTGCAGAAAAGAATCCAATCCTTACAATACACATTTTTCCAATTTAGTATTACTCAAAGAACTTTGAAAAAAATCATAGAATATTGGGATTTAAGCACATCGCCATATGTAAATTATTATTATAAAGTTAACAAGCTGTATGATCATGATCGTAGCCCATAATTCCTCCGCCATAAATAAACCGTAAGCAAAATTGAAGAAAGGATAGTATTATAGGTTTCACTGATTTGATGTGAGAAATTCACTGAAATCCAGTAAAGCACTAATCATACAGTAGCAATCATGTGCATCCATACCATAAATTTGATCTAATCCAATAGTGGCAGCAGGAGGGAAACCAACGCATATGTCACCCAGAAGTGTATGGCACAATTCCCGTCACCAAATATCACTAAGCAATTTGTTTGACCCTCGATTTTATGCTATTAACAAGATAAATCTGCTTTTGTTGCGAGGGACATATGGCTACCAGATTGTGGTCAGTGGACTGAAGGAGGAGCGTGTCACTCAAGTTGCCAAGGACCAATTTGACCATCGGTATCATCATCGTAGTTAATGTCACTTACTTATATTAAATCAGCAGGGGTCGAGTCAGTCTAGAGCTGAGGGAAAACCTCAGGCATTTTGGCATTTCACATCCTAGCGAGATCACTTCTCCGACACGTGCTCAACATGTGAATAGTGAATGAGTTTTCACACATGGTTTACATGGATATCTTCATTCTCAAAACTACTCGTAAACTGCCATTACAAATAACACAGAATTAGTTTTAGATGTTTAATACACACTGTTGGCTTTTACATCATAATCCTTGATTCTGTAGAAGACATGATGAGATATTTGACATCGATATGGTAGAAGTTGGATTAAGATAAGAATACATATATATAAAGATGAATGTTATATATAGTATAAAAATGCCCCTTAGAGAGAATATAAATTGAAGATTGAATTTAAGGGGGGGACGGTGGGCAACTTTACATGCCAAACCGGGACCTGTCTGGTCTGCGAGGAAAATCGAACGCCCGGAGACGGGCATTCCTGACGTCACCTCCGGGGCCGGAAGATACGTCATTCTTTCATGTAATGCCGAGGACTTCCGACAACTCGCAAGCCTCGAGCATTACAAATAACACAGAATTAGTTTTAGATGTTTAATACACACTGTTGGCTTTTACATCATAATCCTTGATTCTGTAGAAGACATGATGAGATATTTGACATCGATATGGTAGAAGTTGGATTAAGATAAGAATACATATATATAAAGATGAATGTTATATATAGTATAAAAAGCCCAAACCGGAGGATATTATATATGATTATTTAAATCTTGGAGGGCCCTGTGGACCGAGTTCGTGGGACCTGGCTGAGGTCTGAGGTAGGCAAGGACGGAGTCCGAGGCCCAGGTGCCATGGGCGCGAACGTCATTGAGGGCAGCACCACCTTTAAAATACGTATAAGAAGCACCGCCTCTACGGAGACTGTGAAGTGAGTACTGTTTTGAGTCAAGTCCGAGGACGGTTAACGCATCAGCCCATCTCTGAGAAATAATGCTCACCGGTATCGGGCCACCATCAGGGAAGGTGAGAAGTGGGGATGAAGGCAAGCCTTCCACGTTTGTCAGAAGTTCAGAGAGGGCGAGAAGGGGGCACACAATGCTGTCTTGTATGGCTGGTAAGAAGATGCGGGCAGGGTTGGTGCCTGCCTGAAGGGACTTGGTCCACTTGACGGTGACTTCGACGCCTTGAGATGATAGGGAGATGTCACGTCTTGTCAGCTGCCTGGTGGGGTCGAATGTAGACACTGTCTTCGGGCAGAGGTTGCTCTGGCGGAGGAAACCCTCAAACATTAGAATGAGAGCGGCACGGAGCTGAAGAAATAGGTGATCGTGCTGCAGGATCGAGATGACATGGGCCAGAAGCTCTGGCGTCGCCGGGAGTTTCTGTGCAGGCACATGCCTATGGGAGAGATCCAGGGCACGTAGGGCTGTAGCGATGAGCTGTGACTCGAATGATTCACAGGGTAGAAGAGATATTCTGTAGTAGGTTCTAAGGCTTGAAACTATATTTCTTATTGTGGTTGAGGCTCTGTTATGCTGGGCCAGGTATTCGACGAACCAACATATGTCAGATGGCGATGGGGAGTAGAAGTCCAAAGACACCAGGTCGCAGAAACCCCTGTATAGCACTATTGCAGATCTCCTGTTTGAGTCAGTGCCAGGCCGAAATGCCAATCTTTGGCGGGAGGCGGCTGCCTCTGCTAGGGACGCTTGCACTGGGCCTACACAAAAGAAGAAACATTGTACAGTTTAGCCGGCATGTCGATTGATGTGAGGTTATTTTGGGTTATGATTTCAGAAGCTTTAAGCTTAGCAGTGTCGTCAGAGAACGCTCGAGAAAGAGCGTCTGGGAGGGTCATGAACATCCCGGGAACATGGACAAATACGAAGTGAATATCAAGTTTTGCAGAAAGGAACCAGAAGGCCCTACAACACGCTGCAAGTATGTTGTCCTTCGCTTTGCCCCCTGATAGTGATTGTACAGATGCTGTATTATCGCAGCAGATTCGAACTATTGATCCACTGTCTTGATTTGAACAGAGAAGTCTGGCTGCTGCCAGGCAGTTGGAGGCCTCTAACACATTTATGTCGTCACAGATATACTCCTTGGTGTATTGGTGAGCAAACCACCTTTTCCCATCAGTGCCTCCTGCGGCTCTAATGGAAGAGTCAACCCATATTGTCTTGGAGATGACTCTTGAGGGAAAGATTGCTTTGCCATTGAAGTCCACTAGGAATCGGTCAAACCAGGCCAAGTCCGCCTTAATCTGAGGTGTTATAGCGACATTTCTTCCTTTCGCCGCCCGGAGGGCAGTGAGGAGTCTATTAATGAATACACGAGCAGGGGGAACCACCTTGGCTAAGTGGTTGATCTTGCCAATCCCACTCTGCATTTGCTTTGTAGTAATTATTTTTGAGGAGGCAAGGGTGGCCAGGCAAGACAAAATGTCTTGTACCTTCCTCAAAGGTATAGATAGAGAGTTTTGACTTAGATCAATTGTCACCCCCAACCAGGTCACACACGGTGAGGGGTGCTGAAGCTTAGAGCTTGCCACAGACAGGCCTAGGTCATGGATGAGGTCTGTTGTGATCTTGAAGTGGGCCTTCGCCGAGTCAAGGTTTGGGGAAAGTATAAGCACATCGTCGAGATATATGAGAGACTTGACACCCCTGGCATCGAGAGCCCGGAGTATAAAGTTTGAGATACTCTGCATGACGAATGAGCTTGCACGAGCACCGAATGGCAATGCTCTGTCAAAGTAGTAGTTGTTCTGGAATGATATACCTAGCAGGGGCCAGTCAAGTGGGCAGACAGGAAACTGCCTGTAAGCCCGCTCGAGATCTATAACTGACATACAGGTGTCTTTTCCCATCTCCTGAATGATTTTCACCGCATCGGGTATAGTGGGCAGAGTATGATGGACCACCTGCCCGTTGAACACATTCTTGGGTATGAATTGGTTAACACCACCTTCAGGGAATGATAAATCCACGATTATCCTCCGCTTGTGGGAGTCAGTCTTAGGCCTAGTCATCATCGGACTGGTCTTGAACCACGGGACAAATGGGGGTTTGTTGAAAGGCCCACACAAAGCACCGAGGGCTGACTCTTTTGTTATGTAGTCTTTAACATGGTTAGGAAACTGTAGAGCCGATGAATGGTTGTCAAGCACAGTGTCAGAGAATATAGGCGGTCCGTAGTATTGGATGGGGAAGCCAAACGAGAGGCCTGCTAGTATAGTGCTGTCAAACTGATGGCCAGTCACACACTTTTCCCAATTGCAGATATTCAGATTTGTGGGAAGACTTAGCTTGGCACCGAACATGTTTGGTTTTGCATAGCCGCGAACCTTCTCGTACACATACACAAAGTCACTATTCACATGGGCTGGGAAAGGCCATCGGGCCCTTTGTGACCAGTCCCCCGAGTTTGCAAGCTGAGCAGGCTCAGGGACGTAGTCGTCAACATGAAAGTCATCAACACAATCGACCAACGGGTCGAATAACACCTTGGTAACATCAGATGAAGGAGAATGCAACACAAGTTCGGCGTGACCTACATCATGGATGGGAGGCGGAGCCGACGAAGTCAGGGAATGAACAGGAGAACTTTCACATAAATCACTGTGGTCTCGTTGAATTAACAGGCGACGAGAGTCACTGAACAGACGGAACAGCAGGTTTTGGATGTATATCGGGGGCAGAGAGTTTGTTATCATGACATACAAGCGAAAGTTTACCTTGCGCGACGGTGTTGTTGCGTTGGGCGGAAGTGCCGCCATCTTGATTAGCGCTCTCCGTGAGCTGAGGCGGAGAACACACAAGAGGAATAGAACTCTTCAGGATAGAGGGGAGAACATGATCACACACTTCCGACGTAAACATAGATGCTTCGATTGAACTAGCAGCCCGTCTATGCTTGTAATGTCTCTGCCTAATGTCACTTAGTTTTTTGAATCTGGGTTAGCACTTGGGCCTGCACCACCCTTATTCTTTTGCCACTGGCCACTCGATTTTTTCCCCTCCTTGTTAGCAGATTTTTCTGGCATACGGCTTTTGTTGTTGCATGCTTTCGAGGTATGCGGGTATTCTCTACCGCGCGTGAGGAAAAAACAAAAACCACAGGAGTGCACGAGTGACACACTTCCAGAGACATGATTTGCAGTTTCACTACACTCATCCATATTGTATGCAGGGCAAGGCGTGGTGAATTTTGTAGTAGAGGACGACCCCTTGGTTTGAGATGAATTAGCCTTTGCCCAGCACAATCTTGACCTCTCGAATTGAAAATGGTACATATCACCCCACGAGGCCTGGTTTTCATTTATCTGCGCCATACAAGCCTGTGACCAGGACCTAATGCCTGGCCATTCGAAGGTGCATGCATCTTGGGCAAGGGCCTCCAAGTGCTTCATCATATGGTGAGGAGTAGTATTCTTAGTTATCAGCTGATTTACCATCCGTGCAAAACCACACACATATTCCGGTAGAGTCAAGTCACGTTTGTCTTTCCTCACCACACTGTACATATCAGGAGGCAGACTAGACTCGGGGTAGAGAATGCAGTAATAAATTTTAGCATACCGGTTGGCTGGCCGACAGTCGGATACTGGCGATCCATTGCATCGTAGGCCAGATCTGTCTCCCTGTACATGGACGAGATGTTGCCAGGAGTAGGTAGGGCTTGGACAGATGGCGTGTATATCGGCTGAACTACTGGCATCGGTTGACGTATAGGAGGCATCCCCTGAGCCTGAGGTGGAAAGTATTCCGTAGTATAAGGGTTCTTCCAAACGTCCGGGCCAGGGAGTCGAGGCCTGTGCTGGTGCCTTGTTGGCGGCGGCATGAGGATGGTTTGCGGCTGAGCGGCAGCGGGAATCTGTGACGTCAGTGTGACTGGCGGCTGAGCGAATGAAAATGTCGGCTGCGCTGCGGTGGCGGGAGGAGTCTGGCATCTCGCCTCGCTCCGTGGCTGGTCCGACCCTGACTTCGCATTGCTAGCTTTCACCTCATCGACAGCCTTGAGAATTCTACCCACCATGCTCTCGAATTCTCCTTTAGTCACATATTGTGGAGATGGACCTGTACGAGCCTTCTTCGCAGGCTTCTTGCGTGGGGCTGAATCTTCCGTCTCCACGATGTCATCCTCGCCCTCTGCCTCTGGGCCTATGTCTTCTGACTCAACAAGGCGGAGAGGCCTCTTTCGAACCCGTCCTGATCTGTGGACGGCGTTAGGATTCTCTTCCTCGCCGGTTTTTTCATTCTCACTCATCCTGGTGATGTGATGAGCCTCTGGGACAAATTTTGGGGCCGGTGCCCGAAAATTTAGAAAGAAATGGCCAAAGGTTGTAGACCACAACTTTACATGCCAAACCGGGACCTGTCTGGTCTGCGAGGAAAATCGAACGCCCGGAGACGGGCATTCCTGACGTCACCTCCGGGGCCGGAAGATACGTCATTCTTTCATGTAATGCCGAGGACTTCCGACAACTCGCAAGCCTCGAGCATTATATTGAGGTGATGTACAGCTCAGAGGTACTCTGAGTGTATAGAGACAATGCTCAAGTGACTCTATAATAGATGTGCAACTCGATCTGTACTGGTTGTATTTCATGCTGATAACGTATTGTATATTGTTTATATCCGAAAACAGTACATGATAAGATATAAATAATTTACCTCGGAAATGGGCCTGTCCTCTTCTTTGGCAGCCACAGCTCTTCCAGAGGGTCACTTTGACTAGACCAGTCCTATCCAGACACCCACATTCCTCGATTCCACATCCAGCGATAAGCTTAGCCACAAGGCAAAGACTAAGGCTAAAGTGTTAATAACCCCCTGAGACTCAGGGGTCCAAATCTGCCTTCTGAACCTGACTAAGACCTTTAAGTTACATTTTACGGTATATAAAGGTATAAAGTGACTAGTTACCTACACTACTGCAATGGGATGAACTAGCTATATCTTTATCAAGGTGGGACCCATGGTATTGGGTTTCCTTGTGTATATGTTTTGTGGACATCGTCCTTTTGTATAATTTTGGTTAAGTTTTATACTAAAATGAGTGAAAATGGGTTGTGTGTTTGTATACGTAGTCTATCCAAATTTCAGAATCAGCTAGGTCTTGGCATTCTTGCAAACTCTGCATTGACTGCTGTTTATACATTTAGACATTGTTTTGATGACTAGAGGGTATAGATGCATGAGGGGTAACATTCTGGCGAACACTGGCCCCATCTCGCATCCACATCCTTCACATAAGTCCATTGAATCATTGCCTGGGGGAAAATATTCATTTGCAAAATGGTCTACATTGCGAGCTTTAAACTAATTCCGATCCATTCTATAGCGGCAACGGTACAAATCCAAAAGGTTCGTCTCTTATTTTCCTGAGGTATCTGCTAATGAATGTTCTGTTTCGACTCTTTGTGATTCCCTATGTCTGGTGCATTGCTCGTGTGTATGTCCAAATAATTATATTCTACATCATTTATGACACCTTTTCACAATCTATATACTATAGTATATAGTCTAGTGCTTCCACGCTAATATTAACTCCATTTGTAAAATTAACCCTATCATTTAAGACATTCTGACCGGGAAAACTTGGAAACCTGACAGCTCATCCCCAAACTGAGCATATCACTGGCTAGATGATAGACCATTATCACCTATTTAAGATAAGTAAATCCTGTCGTTAAACTTAGTATCTCCTTATCTGAGCGCCAGTACATCGAAGACGGCGATAAGAGCTGCTCTCAATATTCAATAATGACAAGCCTTTCTGTATAATTAAATATTTCATTATGTGTCAGAACAGAGACTTAGGGCTTTAAGATAAGGGTTCTTGGCATGGTTTCCATGGAGCGTTAACTGATAAGGATGGCTGTGAAGCGTGCCTAGAGTTAAGAACCTGTTGCCACCCCTACAGGGGGTTGTTATCTGACGTCGAGGGTGTGGGGGGGTATTAATTTTCCATATATTTACATATTATGCATCTTCAAACTGGCCAGAATCCCTATTTAAGGCCCTCACGTTATTTGCTTATGACACAAGCTGGTTATCTAATGTTTGAAGTAAGACTTAATAGGCACAGTAGTGTGGGAAACGTGAAATTGTAGGAGCCTCATTATATTCTGGGAAGACAGCCAGCTGGAAGCCTAGTGGAAACATTCGAAAAATAACAAATCATTAAGCATACCGAATGAAAACCTAAGTTTCCCACATTTCCTGCTATCTTTCACTTCAGGCATCGAACATTTCCATCGCTTATTTCAGCAATGGTCTGGAAATGTTTGCCATGAATTAAAACTAAATGAGGGATTTTTTTTCTTTCGAGAGAAAAGTAACACTGTAGTCATTCATAACTTTGCTAGATCGATCATTTATAAATAACAAACAGGAGTGTATCTTCCCCAGGTGCGTCAATTAAGGTGCAATTTAGCTGTATTTAAATAAGGATCCTGGAGAACATCGGAGTTTTATACCGAACTTTGATAGTATGAATATTGATGATATTGAAACGTAGTTCATATATATGGATATTCATCTAGGCTTTATAACCTCTCAGATCAGACAGGAATGTCAGTGATTGGACACCTGCTGCGCTAATGGCTTTCCTGGTCCTTGAGTATGCGTCCCAATGAGATTCTAATTGGGGTTTGGAGGCTTTCCCTCAGTTTGGAAGGACTCTCTCAACTCTGAGCCTAGACTATCCTGCACATAAATGCTAGGAACACTAACAATCAAAACGTGTCGTAAATGTTTATATTATAATCTTTGGTGTTGCGTCATTGGAAAGCTGCTTAGCCGGCGGGAATTTCTTATTCGAAGCCTCAGATGATCACCGAGTCACTGAGTAGATTTGAGAGATCACTGAGAAGATTAGAGGGAGCATGAGCCCTATAAGCATAGAGTTAGATTTAATATGCAGCAGTTAAATTGTTTGGAAACAGCAGTTTAACACTGTACAGTCTAGGCCCAAAGTTGAGAGAGTCCCTTCAAACGGAGGCGAAGCCTGTCGCCTCAAACCGCAAAGTGACATTATAATTCCATTAAGACCGCAAAATGTCATTATATTCCCATTAGAAGGCCGACTTCTAGGCCAGGAAACCGATTAACGAAGTAGGCCTCTAATCACTGAGATACCATTCTTATCTGATCTTAGAGTTTGGACCTATAGACTGTGTTTAATAGGAAAACTCCGGTTGCTATATGGCTGAATGGAGTTATATATATATGCGTATTTCACGCGTGTAACACGTATTGAGGTTATTCCGCCAAAAGTTATGAAAATAAACCATGTTCTTTATTTGTAGGGAATAATATATCACAATCGTAAGCCAAAATAGCTATATAGGCGACGATATTTGACAAGTGGTCAATTATGCTATTTAATGGGCTATTATGCTATTTACAATGATGCTCGATTTCTAGTATACCAGATTTCTAGTCTTTCTGCAATAATCAACCCATAATATCAGGAGCTTTGATCGACCGAGGAACTCTCTAGTCAGTATGAAAGAAAGTATGATTTTTCTTATTCCGAGTCTAGCTTGTGGTTACCATAACGACATGCTGAATATTCTGTCAATAAATCAGAAGGTGTGAGTCCATTCAGATTCACCTCCAAGGCCCATGACTCTTCCTTAGCCTTGGCCCCGCGATGGCCACTGTGGTGACGTATCTGTTGCCTTGGAGACAAGCAATCATAACAAACGAGCTCGGACAAGGCAGTGAACCGGTGCCCTAATTGAAGATGAAGATGGCAAAGGTTATAGGTGCAAGAAAATCATCTTCGTAACGCCAGTGCCTGTTTTCAGCGCACCATGACTATGGCCCATTCTGCTAATTGCAGACGCTGTAGATCATCGTTAGGTTCTGGGCAAGGCACACTATTTCATAAGACACGTCACTTTTCATTAGACAAGGTCCAAACGCCACTTAAACCCCGCACCTATAAGTCCTCTACTGGCCTCCACGCTGAAGGCGCTCTCAAATTGACTGATGCTCGTCCGGCTCTGATCGGCTGACCGGCAAATATTTTCGCTGAAAAATTAATGTGCTCCATGCTTTGTTCATGCATACACTTGCCTTCGGGTACGGTATTGTATAGTGTCTTCCAGTATAGAACAGGGCACGGTGGATATGAGTTTAGAGACAGGCTCTGTATTAGACGATTCTTCAAGCGCTTCCATGCAGTATTGTTATATACTACTACTGGATGCGTTTGAAAAATACGTGATCTTTACTTGCTTTTTTACTGTGCCTCATGGAAAGGGCAATATTCTACACAGTCATTCCCAGCAGTTTTTGAGGTACCTCAGATTAAAAGTCACTGGTGGTCACTCGGAGATATCTGACCACATTGGCATTAAGAACCCAAATTTTGTTTTTGAAAAGCGCTAATATAGATATACCAAAGTGTTCCGAAATTTATATTTCAAGTAACTGTCAACAGTTACCGTATATTCCATATATAGGACAATTACACTCGCTCGGTACATGCTTACACAAGTTACAGTAAAAGTCTCTTTTATTCTAAGCTACAACTTAAAGGTATTAAAACAAATTCTAAAAGTAAAAGAAATAGAACGTGAATCGCCAGCTCTTGAATATTATCTTACACTCTTTCCCTTGCAGAAAACCCACAAAAGGCAAATATTTTATAATATACCATATTCTGAAACCAATGATGCTGCATCCATGATTCTCACTTTCGAGTATTTATAAGAGCCTTCCTAGTATTAGTACTAGTAACATTGGGACAATGGGGTAGGGGTTCAGCACACGTGCAAGCTGGTGGTGACGTATACTAATTGGTTTTCACGTAAGAGCTTCGCTGGCCTGCAAACCCATCAGACTATGTAGTCCTGTATGCACCCCGGATGACTGAGAGGGATGACAAGATCAGTAAACTCATTACACCCTCATGGTCCTATCACAGCCCATCCTGCCATGACCATGTGCCAGACAAAAATGAAATGAAATAGTAGTATGCAAGGAAGTTTCTGTAGCTGAGCAGGTTTTTTCCTGATATGATAAAGTCGTGTGTATAATACATGTACATGTATGCATACTGTTACATTTAAGGGTGTATGCCAGTAAAGGAAATGATCCTAACGGATAAACATGTTAGCATGATACCCACCAATTTTTTCCCAGTAATTTTATATTCTTGGTTATTGTGTACCAAAGCAAAACATCCAAAAAGAGTGTACAGCCTCTCGTGTTGGTTATAACTTTGCCTAAGTCAATATATTGAATATTATATTTTGTGTACGTGTGGACTTATAGCCCAAAAATACATTTACTATCAGTGTGTAGGAATTATGTTCAATGAAACAGTATAGGGGCTGGCATAACATGTTCTTCTTTGGATTGTTTTTCTTGTAACATTCTGTATGGGTGATATTACAACATCTTCTCCCATTGCAACTAGTCATTTTGATGTGCACAAAAAGAGAACGCATGCATATTCATGATGATAGCGCACAGAAAAGTGTCCCAGTGAAGGAGAGTAACTCGGTCTGTGACCTGCTCCTCCCTTTGTCTATGATATAGGACTTGGAGTGACTCACCACCCTCACATAATAGTAGCGGTAAAAAGTAACTGGACAGGCCAATTTAACTCTGACAACTCAGTATCTCATATGCTAATCTCTTCTGTAAAGATAAGATTATTGCTGATCCAGTTACTGGCAATGCAAGTGACAGAAGAAGATGTTTCCTGCGAAGGATAACCGATCAGACGCTGAGGGGTGTTTTTTCTGGCCATCTTTGATGTCTTTGCTCGCGCGGGATCGGTGTGATTTGAGTCCAGTCCTTCGAGATCTGGGTATGATCCTGTATAGGCCGTCCTGTGGCATTGGCTCTGGCTTTGCTGGAAGCACTGCGACTTCCACATACAAGAGATGCTTTTCTACCTCCTGCATAACAATTGAGACCCCATCATCTCTGAAATCGTGGCATAAAGGGCGTATCTTACTATCCACTCCCCTTACTCTCTGATGTGGTCCACGAGTAGAAAACTCAAAGAGAAAAATAGTTGAATCTTCCCTCCTGCATTCATCTGTATCTTTTAAAGGGACAGCCAGGTCAATGTTTCATATCGTATTGATCTCATGTTGATTATAAATACCGGGATAGTGTGATTTAATGCGCAGGGCAAAACATCCTAACATGCGTCGGCTGTGGGTATGGTTTTATAAAAGGTGGTTGACATTCAAAGGGTGGTGTAGAGAGGGTTCTGTGTTTTCATATATATGTCCTCTAGAATGACGGTTCCCTAAGTGTATGACTGAGGAAAGCTGGAGGGATCTAACCTTGGATCGAGATCCAGCACAGTTTGATCTTCACTCCAGCCCGGGTTAGGAAGGATTAGGGCCCACTGCCTGAATGCGTTGGCTCGCCGCCTTAGCTAGCCCTAGCTAAATCCTTGTGGACGGGCAGGAAGGGAACTTTGTGGCCGAAGAAACCATTACTGGGATCCCAGGATGGGGTGATATATTACCCAAGGTCTCGGGCGCCGACAGCCGGGCCCACAACACGACCAGACTCGCTCCCGCGCCGACAGTTTCGAGATTCGCTCCCGGAAATCCCACGACGTACTGCGCGCGCAACAGTTCCCATAGCGACCGATGTAAGCGCTGCGAGCCCGAAGAGCTGCCTTTAGAGGCCACTTTCGACGGAGATTCATGGCCAGGATTGACAAATATTATTGCCTTGGAGCTGCTTGGGACCTTGACCACTTGGGTGGAAGAAACACCGCCTCGTTCAACATACACTCTGACTGTAGATTCAAGTGTGAAAGAGTGACGCGAATAGAAAAGAGGAATATTCTAATGACCCCACGCGGTCCTTTCCCCTGTCGGGCATGTAGAAAAGAATTTTTTAGCACTTGGAACTAGTTGTGTCATAGAAAAAGTGTATATTTCCAGAAACAGACTTTGGTGTAAATAGGTCTATGCATAACATACGCCATGAAGTGCTATAGCATGGCAAAAATGCGTGGTATAGGTCTATTATAGGTCCTCCATATACATGCATATACACAAATCAGTTTTCATGATAAGCTTAGAAGATAATTCTCAATATTCAGTTAGGCCTACTCTATATTATATAGGATTTTAAGACTCTGGAAACAACTACTTTAATATTCACAGAAAACTATTATGAAAGAAGGAGATAATCTTAACAATGGAAATGTTTTGGTGGGTTTCAAGAATTTCATTAATAATAGCAAATAAAGGTTGTTTGCATCGCACATCAATCTCTAACCACTAAACGCAGTGATGCCTACAACACAACCCTGAGTACAGCTCCACATTAATCAACATACGCATATCCCAGAATTAGCACAAAAAAGAATAGCCATAATTTATTAGAATTGGCAAGAAACAGATTAGCCCACGTAGCCCAGGGTTATGATACATAAGAAGGCTGTCATTCAAACCGTTGGAATTCACATGATTTTGCGCCCACTAATTATTTATAAAGCAAAAACTGCAGTCACCAGTTAACGCCATGTAAAACTCACCAATGACGTATCTAGGAAGAAAAACAAAATGTTTTCTTTCATTCTTTTCTGGAAGGCAATATTTATGGAGGCTGATGCTATGAGTGATACTCCCCACTGTCATCACACCTATATTTTAGCCCTGGGCATGCTCACAAATCCTTCCTGCCCACCTTCACCTAGCGACAGCGCTGGTGAGACCCTCCTATTCATCATATCTTGGTCCTTTAGTATCTGTCACAACCCATCCACCTCTTACACGCGGGGGCTGGTAGCACTAGGTGCACAGTACAATGTCGTGCAGTTTCAATTTGGGAGAACACGTCTTGGCCCAGCGGGAGAACAGCGCAAAGTAAATTAATTCGCCCTTTTCCCGCCGAGTGCTTGCCTGTTTCTCCCTAGAACTTTGCCCCCCTTTTCCTCAACCAGTACTTCCCCCCAGCGCGCCCTCTACTGACGGGCTCTCAAGTCTCGCGAGAAAGGAAGTCGAAGCGCGAGACCAAGCCTCAGAAACAGTCGCCCCATCTTCTGGTTCCAACGCGACCGAGTGGCCATATCGATCGGTGACGCTGTCAGTCAAAGATATTGATTTCTTTTGAGGAATCGAAAGGAGTTGCTTGAATGAATGGGAGTAAAAAAAACTTGGTGCAGTACCATTGAAAATGTTCCAGGAAAGACGCAGCAGACCCAAGAGCATTTCGTTTTGAGTGCTGGGAATATTGATATAGGCTGGTCTCTATCTCAGTTTCCTTCGAAGCAAGAGCAGTTTTAGACTGCATTATCTGGTTGAATTCTGTGTTATCCTTAATATTAATATAACATTGCAACTTTGATGAAACTGTTAAATAAACATTAGACACATAATTAGAAAGTACATTCAATGAAAAGGGTCTACTTTGTCATGACGAAATATAGAACAAAGGAACACATTGGTGAATTTAATAAACAAACCTAAATCAATTGATAATGTATTTCAAGTACAGTGTATTACTTATTAGAAACATAAATCATTTCCATGTACATGCAGTGTTCATGTTGACCTCACTGACGTTCTGGACCTTGAGCAGAAATGTTAATCTCCCAGCCTGACAATGCAGAGCATCCTAGGGTGTAATAGTTCTATTAGCTCCCTTTGATGACGTAGTGGCTGGCGTTTGTGTCACCAAGTATGTGCGCTTCTACTTGACGGTGACAATGTAGCTATGGTGGCAATAAAACTGTACTCTTGGCCATGACCCGATCGTGCGGTCACACTTGTCAGGTCTTTATCCAATTTCACGGTGAGGAAATTGGTGTCAGAGGGATCAAAGTAGTTGGTCGTTATCTGATAACCATGTTACACCTGAAGTGTGAGCGATGACCAGTCCGAGCGCAGTTGATCGCGCGAAATGTCTTCAGCTCTCAAAAGATCCTTCAAACTTCTCAGAGAACCTCTCATTCAAAAATCGACCAGTCATTATAGAAAGGGTCAACAGCGTAGTGAGGGTATAACTTAACTCACGTACATGGTCCAATTTAAATAAATGAGTGCAATTTTGAGCTTTGAGTCATTTCAGCAAAAATAATTATGATATTTTATTATTTAATTCTGCTCTTCAACTGGACCACAATCAAGATGTATCTGTCTAATTTTGGTATGTCTATATCATCATTGTTGACCAAGCACAAATAGGATTCGGTAGTTACGGTAGTATATTTCATGTGCTGGAAGAGGTAAAAAATGGGTGTTTTTCCGATTTACCCCCTAACTAGAAAAACCTTCCCCCACCTAAACGTTTTTTGACCATACCTGATTTTTTTTTTTACCATACCTTACTTTTTTTACCTTAGTTTTTCGACAAAAGAAGCTAATAAAAGAAGGAAAACAGGTTTTCCTAACCCGGAACTGTCCAAAATCACATTTCCTATCTTTAAAACAACTATTGTTAAAAATAGACATTTTTTTCAGTTCCTGGGAAAAAAGAAGTACCACCCTCCCCCCTCCTACCTAGTTTTCAGCCAGATAATCGGAAACACACCTATATTTATTTTTGCCAGATCAATAATTGTCAGAATCAGATGTTAGTAATCTTTGTTAAATACTTTTCTTCGGGAACAATTAAATGGCATGAGCCTCCAAATTTCGTCTTGAACAAATCGCAATATAAGTAATGCTATTATGGTCTTGTCCAATTGTCGAATTTTGTAGGGGATGAAAATGTAAAAGAAATTGAATATGGACATGACTCAGATCTTAGAGTAAACTAATTACTCTAAACTCATACCTTAAGATACCTTAGCTCAGACTAAAATGAACTGAAGACTTGGACATTTGTATCTTAACTAAAGCCGTATCTGTAAGTCAAAAACTTCAATTTACATCAAGCTGTGGCATCCCCGGAGGTACCAGGCATTAAAGAGTCCGTTAGCCTTTCCATATCAGAGGTCCTGCCTTTCAACTTCAATCGTGAGATAACTTTATCTATATGAGAACCCCAAAAGACTTTTTATAAACTACGTGAGCACATTCTAGCTCTGGATATTAAACATGCTGTGGCAAGAATCATGATACATGTATAAAAGATAAACATACGTTTTTGGGTCAAGGATCATACTTTCTTGTACTCTGAATTTAGAGTTATAAAATAAATAATTTTGATAGAGAAAGGAGTTGTATTTCCATCCGGACACATAGAAGATAAATCTTTTACTCATTCCACGAACTCATAGCAGGACCAGGAAAGCAGGCACCCCACCCCGAAATCTCCTGGTGTCAGAAGTTGATGAGATTTCTGCCCCTTCATCAATCTAGTCCAAGTTGATGTCTATACCCGCAAGGATCGACCCTTCCTCCACCTACAACCCAAACCTTTTCACCTTAATATCTGTGTCCATACTTTTAAGAGGTTTCAGAAAAAATGGCACCGAAAATGATAAAGGATATAACCGGAAGTAGAATTACAAGCAGACGATCCGGGGAAGTCTTGGCTAAACTTGGCACCCGCAGAGTCAAGGAAAGTGGAAGGTATTTTGGGGAAGCCAAGGGAAGGTGTTGGCCAGTGATAAATACGCATTTAAATGTAAGAAGACTTACAATTAGGAATGATATACGCAGCGATACATTTAATGCATGTTCGTTCCATGTACCATGTAATAGTTTCAATCAGGAAGTCATACTCAAACATGTAAAAACTGTTTGGTTTTTATGAGAGTTGATAATACAAAGCGGAGACATGTACATAGTTATGCGTTATGTTTTAACAACCTTATCCATAAATCATCCCCAGATATGAGCTAAAATCAATATACACATTTATATTTACTTATTTATCTTTATAGTCATAATAGTTTCTATTTATCGATTTACCACTTTACGATTCAAATGATGACCAAATGCAAAATACAGGCATGCAAGTATTGAGTAAGAATGCACAAAACAATTGGATAGTTATATGGATAGTTTGATGAATATGATAATGATGTTATTATTGATATTATCACATAAGTTATTGATGTCCTATACACTTGGACATTTTTCGAAAGCTATTTGACTAAATTCCACTATTTAGGATGAATGACAGTTTTTGTTATTAAAAAAACAGCGATTGAAACGATAAAGGCATGTATTTTGGGGGACAGTTGGACATATAAACGTATTCAAGGAAGGCTGGGTTATGGGACGCAAGGTCCCTATAGTACAGGCCCTCTACCAGCAATAAAGCACGGCAGAACCAGGCCTGTTTGAGCGGGACACTTTCCAGGAAGATCCAACACAAATTGGTCTCCCCCCATAAAGCCCAAACAGTACATGCATCAACTTGTGTTTGTATTGATTTCAATTCCAAAGTCCGACCTTTGCCTGTGACGTGGGTCAGTCAGGAAGCCCAGTCAATTTGGTGGCAGGGCAAGAAGGTTATCGTTGTGGTAGGGGGCCTGATCTGTGGCCAGATCTCTTACCTTGATCAGATGGGATGAGGAGGGTTTTTGGAAGGCGGGTGGGAGGGGAAGGTCGCAGTAAAAGACCTATATAACATAGAATATTGACTGTAGCATTCGGTCTTTATTTGTTTCAGTAATGACCCTCTCCCTACTAATGCTGGCCTGTTTGTCCTTGGATTTGGTCGACCAGACTGCCCAAATATTGCCAATCATTCCCATCGGATAGCATCGCATGTATAAGGCTATTTTTAAATGGCAAACGTTTTGATTTCAAATTTTCAATGAGCCTAGTAATTTAGGGATTGTTTGGAATTTACCTCACTGTTTATTACACGTTTATTAATATCCATGTTCTGCACAGATGTTACCACACTTCATTTCATAATTTTGATTCGTTGTATTGCAGACATCTCTTACTAACTTTTTATTCAGAGCTATCCTGCGAGATTTATTGGGGACATTATATTTAAGAACAGCCCACCGAAGTATATGAATTTGATACTGCACGCAATTTAAGGATCCATTTGATTTTGCCTCGAAGCTATATAGCATCTATTGACACATAGGGGAGAAAATATGTAAAACTTGGGTGAGACTTTTAAACCGCATGCTCTGGAGATGGATACAGGCACTGACTGACACCAATTCATGTCTGAATATTTGATGGATTTTGAGGCGGGTCAGAAGGCAGGTCTCTGGTAGCTCTCATCCCAACAGTCAGAGGCTGAGTAGCTTCCAGATGTAGCCACGGGATGCTCTAAGTCCCCGCCCAAACCCCCTTGGAACCAGTCACATCCTCACAGCCACGCCTACCATCTCTTCACACACAAAACAATCCCCCTATTCTCTTCCCTCCCTCTTCCTACTAGAAGAGAGATAAGATCGGATCCGGCGAGATAACGCAAATGCCTCCGTAAAAATCCAAATATCTGCAATAAATTGGAAATTGACCATGCGCAAACGGAATGTTGCTGGGGAGAGGAACTCGGATGAAGAGATATGGATCCCGAACAAATGATCGTTTATCGAGCTGTGAAATATCCCGATACCCCTCAGATTTATCTTGGCCTGCTGATAACTGGTTTTGTTAGGGACGCAAAGCATAGCTACTCAAAAATCCATTTCAAATGTATTACAACGTGTTTCCAATTCCAAGTCGAAGCCTTGGTAAAAATGCGCCCAGCGCTCTTAATATCTTTCTCTGTCTTGATGGCACACGAGATAATGGTATTTGGAAACTGATACGTGTTGGCCAAAAATCGAAACAGAGACATCATCCTGTCCGGTGGTCTTAATGCCAGCATGTGTAATGTATACTTTGTAGGACTGGAAACCTTGATGGGGACATGAGGGATGAAGCAAGTCTGTATCAAATATCATAATTCCATTTTCCCAATACATGTATTTATACATACATGATGGGTCTGCTGCTTCTTCCCACCCTTCTCATGTTTATATATATCGTGTATAGGCATGTAATATAGCTCATCTCTCATTTAACTCCCCACCCCCCTACATATATACATCTGTACCGGCCTCATACAAACAAAGCTATCATCCGGGCGCCCTCAGACATCTTAATTTAACCCTACCTTTAATTTGGGCGCCCCTTTTGAAGCCTTGCCCCCGGACCAGCGCGCCACCTATCCGTACCACTGGGTAACTACCACTGTGATCACCATGGCGACCCTGAACATGCTCCTGAGCCGCTCATCTCTTAGAAAGTCATCAACTCGCAGCAGATGAGCATGTGAGAGAAGTTAGGGAGACAGGCGCAGCGCTATCCCCCGGCTGAAGATGATCCCGATCTATTCTTTATCCTGTCAGCCTTAGCCTCCCCAGCTCCTCCCACCATGCTTGTATTTAGAATGCCGACCAATGCGGAGCCAAACATTTGATTAACCTCATCTTGATCACTCTCATAAATAAGGACCATTACAATTCCTCCTCCCTCCGAACACGGGTCTTTTGTTCTATGCTTAAGAATAACATCTTGGCCGAAGAAGAATGAGAGATTCCTATATGATACTTCCATCCGAACCTAGAACGTAAGAAGCTCAAATTATAGTGGGCAAAATGTAGGTGATCGAGGAAATATGGTCATCATACTCTGTTGTCGGTGGCTCATTTGACCCCTAACCTCTCGCTGTATTCAAATGGACCCAAATACCTGTAGGTAAAGCAATGGGTACACATACAAAGCGATTCCAAATGTCCCTATAAATGCCCAAACCTGTGACCTTTTCTAAGAAGCAGATATCCATGTTGGTGGCCTATGATTTTAGCACGTGAAAACCATCTGAACACTTATATCACTAAACAGTTTGCACAGTAAGCACGAGTCTCTAGCCTTAACTCAGGTACACATGCATTAACCCCTACATCGGGTTTGATTTATCACAAAATTTCACCTTTCCATCACCAGATAAACGCATTGATAAATCGAGAATATAGCCCTGAACCTTTTAACATGGTGGCACTTGTATGTTTCTAATTGTACTTTTAAGTCAAGTGTCTTTCAGTATAATATTTGCACATTGCTGAAATTCTCGCCAGTGATTGCAGTCTGTATCTAATACGTACCCAGTCCCCGTCCCTGGTTTGAAACTTACCCCGAGGTAAAGAAAGATCATTTAAATACAGATGTTCCTTGAGGGCTCAAGCGCTCTCTCGTGGGAAAGGTTTTTTTTACCTTGTATTATTACGAATAGATATCTTGTCTCGTCATGTGGAGAAAATACTCTCTAGGAACATGACAAAAAAGATAGAGTTTTGGCACCATAATATAAGTTTATAATGGATCCAGAGTAGGGCTATAATATATTGTTGGCTTACTTTATTTTAACTTTCTGGGACAGGAACAAAGATAAGGTTTTCCCAGAGATGCGTTTGTGCAAGCTTGCAGCGATCTACTCACCTTTGGAGGGGAAATTCCGCTTATCTTTTAAACTAGGGAAGAGGCCAATTCAGAGTTTTCCATTTTTCTTTTTTAGATTTCTTTATAGTATCGTAAGTCAATTTTCATGTTGGATCCCCACATCAGATAACTATGTTATGTCCCAACTAGAGATCTGTAATCAGGGGGAAAGTATGCGACAACGCGCTTTTGATGGCATCAAGTTTGCCCATATTCCAGAGTAGCTCAGCCGACGAAATCCTTGACAAATGACTTTGATAACATTGCCTGCCTTCTTACATTCGCCATCTCTCCCGCCTTCGCCTCGAAAGATGACGATATTTTTCATATCTGCAATAATTATTGCTCCGGGAACGCCCGAACGGAAAATTGGGAAGTCCTTGTGTCAGCAGCTGGGTAGCTGGAGACAGAGCAGACGTGATGGAAAGCCAGACCACGCGACCAACGCGAGACCCGGCGAGATTTCATAAAACAGCTTGATCCAAATACGATAACATCTATTGGGCGAGAGTGAAAAATCAGGGGAGGTCATGGAGGCAGAACATTATTCATGTTTCATTTGTTTTTGATCTACAATGGCTGAAGTAAATGGGGAGGGATCTGTGGATAGAAGGCGACGGCAGCCCGTGCAGGAATGATAAAATACGATGCAACGTTGGTCAATAATTATTGGGTTTGGATTGTTTCTTGGCGCCTGCGTCGTATCTGTATCGCGGCCACAAGCTGGACTTTTTATTCATTCTGGCTCGTAGGGAGGGGAAGGAGGAGGAGGGCGAAACTGCATTCCTCTCCCATTATGCTTTATCGTTGCTCTGTCTGCGCTTTGTCAGTTACCTATTATAAGCTCCTTCTGGAACGAATGCGCATATAAAACTCTCGTGATGTTGGTAGCCACGGTAAACAGCGTGAAATATTTCCTTGACATTCCCCACTTGAAGCATTCTCTGTTTTACCAAGTTATGCCCGACGAATCACAAGGCCGTGATATTCAATCAGTGAGAATGAATTGCATTTCAAAGTTGTTGTTTTTTGATATATAAAACTTGTCTTCCCTCTTTTCTCTAATGTCTAGGTATAAGTATTGTGAGCATTGTATTATATTTGGCTACCAACCTTATTATATTCTACATTATGTGTGGAATCTGGATTATGAGTGGTAGAAAGATGATTTGACGCATGTACGTAGAACCGAGAGGTGGATGTTTTGATGGAAATCCAGAATAGATGGGACTGTAACTGTTGTGTCATATTATAGTTTCTTTTTTTATATTGAAAGGCAAAAGAAGCTGTTTACATATGTTGTATATAGTATAATGAATATATTCAGCAGAAACATTATGTACGGGTACATCATTCTCAGCTTGAGCTGATTTAATATCATCAACAAATATTCTTAGTGGGAAAACGAACCACATTCGGCAAACTCTCATTCCTGACCTCATAAATAATAGAATATACACATCAAATAGACAATAGTTGATCCTGATGATCAGATGAACATAAAAAGACGCCACCTGACGTCGTCTACCAATTCATGACAGTTCAAATTAGTGAAATAAAGTGCTAATATACTGTGTCTATGTAATGCTACGGTTTAAATTATTAGGTAAGTATACGAATCTAAATGTTAAACTTAAATTTTAGATTGAGAAAACCCATTTTCAATATCCCAATGTTAAGATAATCTTTATACAATGTATTTTTCATCAGGTATGATATATTTATATAAAATATATATCTGAGAATGAGACACCAGAATAAAGATTTTTTATACAAACATAACTCCAATGAGTATTCAGAAAATACACAGCGGCACATAACAACTTATAATAAAACCTTGGGCAATGCTTAGGGGAAACTAAAAGCAATAAAGTTATAAACGTTTGGGACCATAACTCCATGGTCACATTATTTCATTTCGAACTTGAACGTTATCGAACCCATTGAGCGGTTTTAGGGAGGGACTGAATAAGTTTATATTCGAATTGACATTCGAAGTCACAGGGTTAGTTTCCAGTATTGTGAACTTATTGTGTTAAGATTAATAGGTGTGCGTGTACTTCAACACTGTTCATCTCTTCTCCTTCACTGTGAAGCTTGTTCGCATGCATGTATGCTAGATAGCTTATTCTCCTCTCCTCTCTGCACATGGTAGGGCCTCTCATGGCTGGCTTTTTCCTGCTCATGCCCTTTTTCAGTCACTTGATCCATTCCCCATCTATCATACTCAGTCCGAACAACTGTCATCTTTTAATGAAGCTGGCTGACTTTATGATTATCAAACAGTATCGATAAGACCGACCGATCCCTGGGCCCGAGCTTGGCATTGATTACCCCATGTCAAATACTCAAGGGTGGGTGGGAGGAGTCTCGAGATCCTCCTCCAAACTCCTCCTGAAAGTCAGTCGCTCCCTGCAGAACAGCGTCAAGAGGTCACCGGCTCAAGTTCAAGGTCCAGGGACGAAGGTCAGTATGCAGGTCATTGTTTTTTGCCTTGCCCAAGGTCAAGGGATTAGGCGCATTAAGCCCTGGACAAAGAATGATGCCTGGACTTAGCGATATTTGGGGGTCACATCTGAGTCCACCCATCAAATACTGATGTATCCATTAGATAATGGTGACTGGACCTGCACCTAGTTCCTAACAAAGCAAAATGAGTATCTCTTGTCCGCTCCATTAAAGAGTGCAATAAATAATTAAAGAATTGCCACCATGTCAAAAGTTATATACCATGTACCCAGGACCCTTTCTTGGTATATCTGTTGCAAAACATTTCTAACCTCATATTATGCAGAGGCTTCTATTTCGACCCAGGAATCCTGAGTCCATTTTCTATGGTCACCTGGGCCTCTTTGTGTTAGCGACCATGAGCATATTACGATCGTTCAGAGACAGAAATGACGGTATCCAGACCGAAATCAGACTTGCCCACTTCCTAATGGTCTACTCGGAGGTGTTCAGAGTCACCACTCGGCGACCTTGACCCGGAAGGTCATCACCTCTGGTGACCTGGATCCTCCCTGACCAATCAAACGCCTTGTAATTATTCGGGTTGTGGATGAGGCCCAAGGGTGAGAGAAAATACTCTCTAACTGCCTGCTACTGTCATCCAAAAATGGGGTCTGGGATCGCCTTGGCAAACAGGGCACTGGATGGCCAGCTCGGAGAGAAGAATCCAGATAATTCACTATCGCCATGTCATGTCATCTGGTCATTTTGATGGTCTGCCGCTGATGATTTCCAATATTGTCTTATAATCGATGACGCGGTCGAGGCGTTTATGACCAGGCTCTATTGAAGGGCTCGGAAATCAATCAATTCTTGGTTAATATGGCCCTGGACCTCTTAATGGAATAGCTAGCCGAATGGTTTGTTCACATTTGGATCTGTCAGGCATTAGCAATGACGGAAGGTTATGTCTTCATCACTAAAGAAAGGGATTGATGATTGTTGGTGCTAGATGAACCGTCACGCAAGAAGTTTTCTGAGTCAGTTCGCTCCCAAGTTGCTAACTAATACCTGACGTGTGATGTTATAGCATCCAAAGAGACGTACACTCTCCCGCCCGCCGTATCCGCACAATACGAAATTGGATACGAATTTCTTGTCCCCACTTTTGATACGATTTTTTTCGTCACAGCGTTTTTCGTACCCGTTTTTCGTACCTGGGAATGCTAAAGGATTAGTCTCCTAATCCCTTAGACCCCCTACGGCCGGCCGGCCGGCCAGTGCCAGACAAGCTGGCGTGACCATTGGTCTATGACGGCCACTAGAGTAGAACCAAACAGAGAAAAAAAACTTACCCATGCTTGGATTCGATCTAAGAACCTTGGGATTCACAAGCGAGCATCCTAACCACTACACCACAGAACCAGCTGTGAGAAAGACCTAAAGGAATCAGTCTGGATGATAATAGTGTGTGTGAGAGAGAGGGAGAGAGAAACAGAGACAAGGACAGAAAGAGAAAGAGGGGCCGGAGAGGCAGACAGGAGGATTGCAATTGAAAGAAAGTAAGAAAGAGATGGGCGGGAAAGGAGAGGAAGAGCAGGGAATGTTTTTTTTTCATGAATATATATTGAATATATCCAGGTATATGTGTGATGAGTTACAGGAAAATGTGCCAGAATATAAAAAAAACCAATAAACAATGAATATACAACCTACAATGAATATACAACATACCATACATACATATGAGTAATTCTCCCAAACGGGCAGCATTTGATTTCAGAAGGCCATTTTTTTAGAAAAAATTAAATTCGTTGAATCTCTACAATCATTGGTGTACATAGCAGGGAATATCAGCATAATGCAGGCGAAGTTTGGGAAGGCTGGGACCAATATTTCGATCCTAAAGCTATGATTCAGATACCTATATTTTCCCTATTATTTAGCCTTATTTCGGCTACATCTGCATTCATTCATATTTATGTTTTCACCAAATGCAGGCAGACCTAAATCATTATTAGGGACGGCAAAATTACATGGAAATAGTTTTTGAAAAAATATATTGGAGATATATTACATGTCGTAACAAGACATTTAATATTCCCATAACAGTTCAAGGAATTTTATGTGAGGTATTATAAAGGTTTGGGGATGTTGTGGGCTAATAACTTTTGTTTTTATATAAATATACATACGTATACATCTTCCCCACACAACAAACTAAATGCAGTTTGATATATTTAGTTACTCTTGGGGTATTTTATTGTTGTGAAGTCTATGTATGTCATAATGGCAACACACATATTCCCAAACAATATTTTCCAATTCTAGATCAGTTCAAATGCATGATTTACATGAATATTTGTTTTTTTTGTAATGATGAACGTCTGTGCATGTGTTGGCTTATTACGTAATAACCATGAGAACAGACAAGCAGGCGCCGAGAGGGATAGAGGGTGTAAATTAACTGCCGCGAATTGCCGCGAATTTTCTTAAAGTCGCTACGAGGGGAGGGGATTCGCACTAGACTGACACCTCCACCTCAATACAAAAAACGGAGCGCGAATACGGAGCATATCATATTTCGTCTCCGTGATTCAAATGACCGTTTTTCGTATCAGAAGTTCAGGCAATTTCGTCACCACAGTTCACCAGTAGCGTTTGCGGTGACTGTAGACAAAAATCGTCACACTGAAGACGAAAAAGCTCGCCTCTCCGTATCGCCCGGGTACGGTGCGCGGGAGAGTGTATAGTCCTAACTTATTGTTTTATGTAAGTTAGGGGACTTCGTGCCATAATGGTATGTTGTATGTACACTACCCAATGCCGTCTAGGGACGATAGTGTCTGAGTGTATAATATAACTACAGTAAATTTAATTATGACTTAATAGTTATCCATAGGGTGTTCCTAGACATAGAGAAATTACTGAGAATTCCAAGGTGCCATGGAAACCAAACATGGAATCTCACTCAAATCGCTGGAGCATTGGTTCCCTCACTTTACCCAGAAAGTTAATGGGTCCGTTCTTCTTGTAAAGCGATTTACAGTTATAAGTAAGGACAGTTTTTCTAATGCAGATGACATGTTTTTCAGCATTTAGAATCGGTGGAAGGCAAGGACAATGGAAGCACATTCAAACCAGGCCTCATCACTTGACTGCTGACAGCATTTGGAGTGCATCTTGAAAGACTGACTTGTCAAACAGAGTGGTAGTGATCGGGTACTTCACCTCTGCAATGAATGATCGAGAGATTTTGCCATGGTGCGGTAGATCGTGAGATCAGGACCGGAAGCCTTGTCCATCAGACATGCGCACAAGTGTTTGTTCTAGCCTTTAGGCTCGTTGAAAATCGTCCGTTCTGAAAAATTCTTTACTAGCGTTCTTATGGTATAGTTGACCTTGAGTCATTGATTTAGAAAGCATAAGCGTGATACATTTTAACGGCGTTCACAACTTTATTCTAGTCACTCGATGGACATTCTCATGTATTTGCACGTCCATTTCGACCAGAGGGGATGATGCAATTAATTGTCCCCTCATGAAGTTTTTGTGTCGAAAGTTTCATGGATTTTAGAGGTTACCTCTCAATCAAAACAAGATAATCTATTTCTATTGCGTGCCATCGTCAACTAATAGCTTTCAGTATAGAAATTACTTGTATTAAATGATATAAAACTCGGTACTATTAGGGTTTCTGGTTATTATGTAGTTACTTTTTTGCTACCCTCATCTGACCCCAATGCTATGGCCAACGTTATAATCTAAACATAACTCCAGAACAGTTAGTAGAGGATTTCTTAAAATGCATTGCAACATGTACCAAGAAAAATCCCAAAGAAGAGAAAAAACCATAGTTCTTTCTCTTCAAACGTAAAGGTTTTCATACACAATAAATGAAACCCTATATAACTGGTGGGTCTGTAGAGCTGCTGGTGGGCCCAACAGATAAACTTTCTGCGGTGAATCAGCTGCCGAGGGCGCCAGCTAAAACCCGATCCACAAAATCCCACAAGTTTATTCACATTAAATAGACCAGAAAGAACCTTTACTAATGGTCCAGAAACCCTTTGCACTGGAAGTTCCATATCAATACAGGGATCCGGTGTGAAATGCAGCTCCAAAATATCACATTTCAGCTAAAACAAATAACATTTGTCAAACTGAACAAAGCCTCGTGGAGTGATCATTTCAAGCCATTTCACTGACTGCTCTAGGCCTCCTTCGAAAACGCTGCCGTGCAGACGACATTCGGTCTAAAATGTGCGCTTCGAAGAATGGCGCGTTGCATTTCAACATGCAAATGCACTAAGGTCTGTGTGCGGCTGCGGCACTCGGCACACAGTATTTATGTTTTCTCTGACAATTGCTCCACTTGACTTTTTCCTGCGGGATCCTGCCTAGTGAACGGGAAGTCCAGCCAAACAGAGACGTTGCTTGCCCGCCCTGCCCAGTGATCTCTATAGAAAGAGCATCTCCATCGTTTTGTCTCTGACCCCGCGCTCTTCCTTTTGTTGGGGCAGAACAAATATCGCTTAAATATTTAACTGCGGAAGCTCTTCAATTATCTGCGGGACTGCTCTCCGTGTTGACCGAGCCAATGGGAGGTAAGAAAAGTTAACGGAAGCTCACCGGAACACTCGGTTCCCCAACCACGAAAAGATTATAGCACCGAAAGTTGGGGTTGAGAATGAATAATAATCTATTGAAACATATTTTCATTACCCATTTTCAGTGTATTCCTTGTGTCAACAAAATAGAGCATACTGTTGAGTCTATGATTTGTATAATTTATAGGGAGAGGCAAAGGTAATTAAAACATTATGCTGGATATAGCGTTTTTTATCGAATTGTTTAAAATGATTGACCTTCAATGAAATAATGATACATTATATTATAATAATGCTGATATGTGCTGTTAGACTGCATACAGGATAGCAGTCTAATGTATGTGTCTATGAAACAAAGAACTTAAACAATTCAATTAAATTCTCTAAGCGTTAAATTCCATATTAGACTGTTACTTCTGTAGCTTATACTCATAGTCTAACCAAGGAAATAAATCGTACACCTATTTTCATGAATGGATACAAACCTCCCTGATGATCTGGGATATTCAATTATTGAATACGCGGTACATTCATCTCACATCTGTACAATGTCTAAACCTATATAACTATAGCAACATACATCCTCACCCATCCTCACCACAATCCTATATTATACAATAAAAACTGGACAAGATCACATACACAATCGGTGTGGACAGCGATTCTATATACACATGCACATGAAAAGTTTATGCAAACAAGAGAAGGGTCACAGTCCTCCATCCCCCATCGGTCACACCCGGTTCAGGGAGGGCCTCGCCTGCATCACAATCTTATTACGAGTCTGGTGCTGGAGTTGGCTATGAACTCTGACGTTTGGAAAAACAACTTTGGAAGTAATCAGTGTCATGTAACCTTAATCTGCTAGGTGCTCGCGTGCACTGCACATATTCACGCCTTATGTGACTCTGGCAATCAGGTCAGATTGTAAAGAGCTGCTCTCTTGCCACCAGCCCAAAGAACGTGATGAGTTGCTCTAACAGCTATTTTTGTCCTTTTTAATCAATTCACTCAATGTTTTTGTTAATCGGGTCTGACTCTAGGACACATGCCATGGCTAATAGCTTGACTGAAGTAGCAGACTCTCTCGCTTTCCTCTTGTTCTGTTAGCACCTTAATGTTAATGCCAGTGTCACACGTTTTCATGTTATTAAAAGTGTGTTGGAAAGTTCTTTTTAATTTGAATACTTAACCCGTTGTGGTTTGATTTGGCACTCGCACTATGGAGGTTGCCTAGCACAGAGTTAGCAGAATGTTATTGAGTAAAATGAAAGGTTTCAACCGGAGAGTTTTCATATATATTTTATACTGTCATTCGAGCAGGAAAATTGGCAACATAACGCAAACCATTTTCTTAAATGCGCATAATGTACTGCCAATTACGATGAGTCATTAGAAGAGATATTATTGTTTCATATTTTTAATAAATGACTTGGCAAGACCCGATGTCAAAAGCATAATATTATTTAAACATTACTGAAACATCTTTAACCTGGTCAACATCTCTCCATGGTATACTAATTGCAAAACAAGATACAACTTCTTGTTTACGGGCTATCCTTGAGGAAGGTGAAGGTACACGGGGCAGACACGTGTGTCTAAGACACTCGGTCTGGTGGCAAAAACAATATTTTGCCATTCTCCTCTCTCACAAAACATATACGTGAACAAGATTGAGTGCGATCTGCCCATGATCCGCTGGGGGAATATGCTCAAAACAAAGTGTGCAGGGGGTGAGAGGTGGAGGCTCGGGGACCAAGCCTGAAATCTGGCTGGGTTAAATGTTTGTGACAGGGTGTCGTCCCACAGCACATCTAATTGGAGCTAAACCCACAGCAGTGTCGGGAGTTGATGAAGCTGCCCACACCCATGGAGAGAGACAGGGGTGAGGGATGACAATCTGCATGCAACAGCACAATAACTGAAGGCAGAGAATAGGAGCTCGCCCACGATCGCCACTGTCCAGACAGGTTTGCTTGAAGAGGTGCAGTGTTTCTTGGTGGTCACACCAGTTTTTCTTCCATCGTTCACAGTTGTTTCTCACCAGTTTATGCTCTTTTTGAGGGAAAGTCAATTATATAATATAGCAAGACTCAAGAGGTTTAATATTCAGCATTCCCACTAGGTATAGTTGCGTAATTACAATTACATGTTAAGCGTTAATTAATTACTTAATTGATAGTAAAATACCAACTAAACATCCAGCTCGCGGTGAGTTTGCTTTTTTGCTTTATCACAGTTTATTTCATGATCTCAATGTTTCATTAACAGGGTTCTATGAGTCTACATGAAGTAAGAATTTTTTCAGCACATGTGTATGTATACAATACGTTTCTGATTATTACAATGAGAAAGTGATTTAAATGTTTAAAGTTTAGGTTCGATGATGCCTTCTTTAGCTAATATAATAACTGCTGAACTTTAGCGCCAATAATGTGGTTCACCTCCTTCATGGTCTTAGATAATTGGATTATTTAATTATTAAAATCTGGGAGATATGAACAGAATGTTTGATCAGAGTATAAATGGATAGATAGGATACTAAGAAAATCAATAATGAGTCTGGACCTATAGGAAGGGATAAAAGTTGAATAGAAAACGAAGGGCTAATTTTGTTTTGGTACAAGAGGTCTTCCCGAGAGCGCTCGTGGTAGCAAAAAAAGGTGTGACACATATAAAACAACATGAAGTGGATTATCAGGCGGTACCCCGCAAATATACGGTATCATTCAAGTCACTTGTCACAAGTCTCAAGTCACAGGTCAAAAGTCACTAAAGTGAGAGAGTGATTGGCATGGACGTTTCATAAACAAAATCGCCATACCTTTATCCTCGTACTGTTGTTCTACACTCTATACGCGTCTCGTAGGCAGCGACTTTCCATAGGGTTAACCATTGAGGGCTTTGATGTTTACTGCCTACAGGACATGCAGTGAGAATGAGAAGACTGGACGTCATGATGCATGATGATTAATTTATAATGATTATACATTCCAATTAGTACTGGTTAATCTTGGTATTTTTACTTTATACATCCATATGACAGACGTCTAAAAGGCAGGGTTGGTTGGATGGCATTTACTAGAGTTATATTGTAATGGGAAAACGAAGGCAAATAGTATACCAAATTCTATGGTTTGAGCCCTTTGTTTCATAGGTATTTCTCTAAACTTTTCATTTCGTTTGATTGATGTGCATATTATATGGTTTCTTCACTCAGTTGTGTGTTCTTATAAATACTTATAATCATAAAACAAGAGAATGAATAAACAAGATGGATGAGTACTTCATAATAAAGATGTTGAGAAAAGAGAAGGCATTTGGTGCCAAGGCAGCGTTTATGAATTTTTACTGGCACATTTCTCTGAATCCAGAGTTATATATGATCCTGGGCTCCCCATGCTGTGGCCAGGCAGCCATTCCCATGCTAAGTGAATCATGAGAGCAAACCCTATAAGCTGCAGTTCCTTGATTAGCAAAGGCGGGTCCTAAGTCAGCCTCCTCGGCCCCAAGCTGTGTCTCCTACAGGGAAAGAATTTTCCTATTAACTTCAAAATGTCAACTATTTCTGGCAATTTTACATCTGCATATATATTCAGGGCCAAACCATTCCCTAGATGTTCTTAGATTTTATTGATCAACATCGAGTTCTTATCTTATTAACTCCCGGAGCTGGCTGTATTTCCCTGTGTTTATTTGAAATTGGTCAGCGTCGGGTTTAGGCATAAGCCTCACTATTACCCAAAGCAAATGGGAGATAATATTCGCCACACGTGAGCATATATAGGTATATAGAGGCCCAAAATAAAGCAACAGTCTAATCGGTCGAGAAAGGACAAACGCATGCAGCTGTTGAGTCAATATCTCCCCACGCAACACCAACAAAAACATCTATCATCTAACATGACACAGGATGGGCTTTAAAAACGGTTTGGACCATTTCGTCCCCCAAGTATAAATATTTAGACATTTTGTAGTACATATGTCAAACCCTATACCTGCCACACATATTTTAGAGCATACGCGAGTCCAATGTTACTTGGATGACTCCAGGAAGTTTGTTTTTATAGTGCATTTCCGCTTGGATTTACGTCAATACAATCAAGTTAATGGAGAAACATACATTTTTACATTCTAAGAAAATGATGGTAAGGAATCTCAGCATCTAAGATGAGACTGGGAAAATAGACAGAGGATTACGATTAGTTTGTTCCAAGAATCACAGCGGATCGCCAAGATTGGTAATTGTTTTCCCAGAACCCTGGCATTTAGACACAAATTACCTCTGTCCCAGGTGATCCCTTTTATTCCCGTCACAATCCAGTCACCACGACCCTTTCTCTTCCCATCATCAATCCATACACACCCGACCCTTGAAGACCGGCCCAGGACCCTCCAACACACCGACTCTTGCTCGCTCCTGGGCGGCCACTCCAGTGCCTGCTGCCGCCCCCGGCCTCTGGATGGTCCTTTCCCCCATCACCCAACAGCGGTAGGTAAACACAGGAGACGATGGCAATGTTTACATGGAGGATGGAGGAAAATTAAAACAAGTTCTCCAGAGGAACTGGCTGGACATTGTGCACACAGATAGTGCGCCGTGGTGAATAGTGTTGGGGACGACGACTTGAGGGCTGGACGGTTTTGTATTATGGCCAAAGCGCCACGAGACCTGAAGGGTCTAAGCCATGCAGCGGCCCCTCAAACTATACATGCTCTCTCCTCCCGAGATCAAGAGAGTATTTGTTGTATCTCGGACAGATAGCATAAAATATACATGGTCCAAAAAGATGTGACCACTCCTCCTCCTCCCCCCCCCCCCTCCCCCTTCCCCTACCCCCACCCCCACCCACAGACACGTCCCTCTCCATGCCCCCATGCACTGACCGCCTATTTCTGCAAGTTTTCTTTTTTCTTGTTTTTTGACTCAGTTATCTGGTCAATATTCTCAAGAACACCAATACGCTGCTATTACACTATTTTTTTAAATGGTTTCAAAAGGGTGAGAGACATTTTACACTGACCTTGCTTTTAATTGCAAGTTTTGGGTATATCTGTATGCGCGAATTGTGTTATCGCCTATCCACGCGTAACATGGATCATGGATATATATGAAAGGTATTCCCGGGTTCTAAATATCACCACTTGCGCCACACCAACCAGGCATAATTGCCAATGAATAATGTCTCCATGCTAACTTTCTAATGCTTTAGAATCTTTTAAAGTTATAAAGTTTTAAGGGTCTAATGACATCCGACGTAATTTAAGCATAGGTTACCGTATAATTTATATATCTACCAGAAGAAGATCTCCAAATGGGAATTCTCCGACAATGAAATGTAGTTAACGTACTCTACTCATTTGGTTGACTCGTTGATATAATCGCCAAAACCCATACCAGATGCGGGTGACCAGAATAGGCCTGCAATTGCGTATGTGTTGGTTAAACAAGTTAACCAGGGAGGTATAATATACAACGCACTTTCCTATACTCAGATGTTTACAAAATGTGAATTTACCAAATCTTGCATTACACAGGTTATACTAAGGTTACAGTAACAGAGTTGTTGTAACTGTGCGGCTAAATCCGGGTTAAATAGTTCCATTTACTTCTAGTGCCTTTCAACAATATGATGATCAGATCTGCGTACTTATATATTAGGGCGAGAGTGGAAGGATAAGAAGAGTAAATGTAATGTGAATCTTTGGTAGAAGAGGGCGCCATAAGCACAGTATAAAGAATCTATCGGACAGCGGTAGTACTAACACGTTCCTGCAGAGGGCAGAACTGCATAGGGCGGAGCACCAGAAGCAACGCGTATTTGCAAGAGCAGGTTCAATAAACCTCTATTAATGAGTTGGATCCACACTAAAGTCGTTGATTCCCACCCAAGCCGGACTTGCCTCCATGTACAAATGTCGCTCCACAATCCCAATACTAAATAATGTTTAGCGAGCTCTGGTTTGCATGAGATGGATTATTTCTCTGATATGCTATAGACAAAACCCAACGCGTTCTATCCTGCTATGTCTTAATATTGTTCCAAATGATGCTTCTCTTACCTCGGATATTAGGCACTCTACAACCCAATTCAGCTGTAACTGATTATCATCTACACGTTTTGCTAACGATTGGAATGTGACATGATTTTAAGCCTAAGGATTCTAGAGAGTGGGAACTTTTTAAATTGGGGTTAGAGAGATTGGTGTAAAAAGTTGATAGAAAGTCCCTATATTTTGGAATGATTTTTCAGTCATGCAACGAATCTAGATGTACGATGCTTTTATACCTCAGGTCTTAATACGTATGTGATTTAGGGTAACCAATAAAATTTATTTAATACGCAGAACAATACGTATCGAGGGACTTACGTATTACAACAGATGAAGTTCGTTATAAGATCAATCCTGTCTATAAAAACTTCCCTGATAAAAAAAAGAGTACCTGTAATGCTAACAGTAAGTAGTTTGTAGTTGGTTGAACAAATGTTATATACTGATTGTTTATAAATGCATTGTATCAAAGACTGGCAAGCACGGGAGAACCTGGTCATTGCAGTCACATGTTAAATTCTCTAAGCGATTGTCCGTTATTGGCAAAAACACAATATTTTAATGATATTAAAAACAAAAACAAAAAACTACCATAATGACAATAATTGTGTGTATACTTCCAGTTTTACATTACAAATACAGAAGAAGGTGTAGATGGGGGAGATAGGGCAAGATCTGACACAAAGTCTAAAGGCCCATTCCACTAAGCCGATTCTCATGCGATGTTGCGCATCAGAGGACCCTTTTACACTAAATTTATAGACACGGGCCTTTAGTATCTAGGATGGAATAGGAGCCAAGTTGAAATAAGCACAATAGTCCTGTATTAATGTATACAATTTTATTAATCTTATAGATGTGATTTAACTTAATTATTTGTGAATTAACTTAATTTATTTTTACACTATTGTTGTTTTTTCTTCTTTACATTAACTTAAATGACTGCAGCTCCGACTGAGAATAATATAATTTATATAATGTCAATGCTGAAATAAAAATCTTAAATATAAAATGTGTTGTATGATATATATAATTATGATCACCAACCAACCAGCCCAAATACAGTAAAGAAGTAATTATTGACGGTTAATGTAACCAAATATCTCACCATTTATTAAAGTGACACTTGCCGCTGAGCTCCTTATTTTTTTGACATATGCTTGAATTTCAACAATGTTCTGGATCATTATGCCATTAACCAATACCTGGGAGCATTAATGTATGAAATACAAGTATTTGGAATATATAAGAGTTTAAAACTTCAAATTTCGTAGGGTGCCTCCATCACACTATAGTCTCTCAGACATGGCAGTTGGAAGGGGTCTTGCCGCCTGTATGCATCTTATCTTAATTAGTTGAGTACTACCACCTGGATGGGACAGGGTATATATGTCACTATGTACCTCCTGTCTCGCTCCTAGTTCACATCCCTTTACCATACACTGGGGCAGCACCTTATGGTCTAGTTACTGCTCTCTCAGATTTGAATTCCCCAATGGAACCTCTGCCACATTCTTCATTAACAAACATCAATTAATCTAAGGAATATATAGCGTTGGTATTCTACACAAATGTTCTTACTTATGCATGTCATCGAAAACTACAAACGTATTTCTAAATGACATATACTCAAATAGTGACCTTAGCCACTTTAATTTTCAAATGTCATTAGCATTTAAATTCATGTGAACTCACGAAATCTTGTTTTGATTGAACATTTTGCACAAAGCTGCATGGGAATCACTAATACGAAGTGAGGTGACCACAGTAAAGGATTTCGGCGGGTCACCGAAATGAATGTGGACTTTTATGAAAGCCTGTGACAAAAACAACTGGACAAAAACCGCCCATACTGTGGTCAAATGACTTGTAGATGGGTTGGAAAGGTACGGAGCAAAAAGTAGATAATCTTAAGTTTTGAACCAAGGTTAACTGGGAATGCAGGACTTCCTACGTGTCCAATGAACTTAATGCTAGTTTAATTAAACATTATATACTTCATCTAACAAGGAATCGTGTTGTTTTATTTGACTCAGGAATATGTTTCTTTGACACAACGTGTTGAATAATGGAAGGTTCACAGAACATATGAAGGAATGCAATGCTTTATTCTTTGGTAGGGCCCTAACTCCATCTAATGCCTTTTTGGACCACACATGGCAATGATTGGCATATCATGACAAAATATTGTTGATAGCAGTGATGGTTTCCTCGTACGTTACTGTTACCTATAAGAACATCAGATGATGTTTTATCTTTCGTTACCACTGGCGCCATCTTACAAGAAAGAGGAGAAATACGCCTGATGGACGGGGATGTGTGAAGGTTTTTTTCTATTCAATTCTATTTAAGGAAATGAATAGTTATTCTATTGACGCGGCAATCAAATTTTGCCCCCCCCCCCCGCGCCATCTTTGGCGTTTACGTGGGCATCAATGAGAGTCGTGTCGTAACATTTTTGTTTACTCACGTAGCCTAACATGATTGAGGAGAATAAATTCTTACCTCTGTCCCAAGGACAATTATTTGTCAGTTTTCGCTTTCCTTATAGTTTACACCATGTTCATTTTACGACCAGTCCTTATTTTACCTAGACTCTGGACAAATCCATTAAGCATACCTGATTTGACGTGATCATTGTGGTCGCAGCAGGTTTGAAGTATCCTATAGGCAATATGTGATGTGTTTCAGAATAATGAGTCACAAGTCGCAGAAATGAGATTTTGAGATATCATCATATTTGTAAAGATGCGATCAAGCGGATTCCAATGATGGTAAACATGAATTAGGACATCAACACGTGTTTCCATTTGATGTTTGATAGGCCTATATTTAGTTTTGAAAAAAGGTTTGCAATATTTATGGGTAGACATTTACTAGTAAAGTAGCTGAATATACATCTAATACACAGTACTGAAATTTGGTACATGTATTTATGCTATGAACAGCGTTAAGCACCCCAAAAATAAAAACATTCACACAAATACATCTTGTGAATAAAACACCTTGAAAAAATAGCAATTTTGTGACTTGGGACTCATTTTCCTGTAACACATCACATACGTGTGATATATATTTTTCAGTATCTAGATTCCATATTTCTCCTTTCTAGACCAAGAAAGTGACGAGATGTTAATGCTAAAACTCGGATATTTACTGACCGCTTCTCACCTATTGTCATCATTTCGTCTGAATACAAGATGTTATTTCTTCCATGAAAAAAAAAGGAAAAAAGCATCAATTTAGTACCACAAATTATGTCTTTTGGTTAATTTATAATGCATTAGTATCCAAAAGAAAACCAAAATACTCGAAATTTAACGAGTGGCAAAAAATTCTTGCTCTGGACGACCAACAATTCAATGAAATTAACTGAAAAAAAAATTCGTACGTCCATATAGGGCTTCCAGCGAGTTGAAAATACGTACATGCCTTTCAGTACAGAATTTTACGCAGAACAATTACTTGTAACGATATACTAAAAAATATAAAAAAAATTGACGTAAATAGTTAAATAGTTAACGATGCTCACGAAGGCTAAGAATAGAAAGCTAAATATTACACCCGATGTGGACATCAAATTAAGTGGCCCTTCAAGGATATGACCCGGATACGACAACGTATAGGTTCAGCATACCACCCCACCTTTTTTGCTTGGATTGAGGACCTATGATACAACGAACATAAGGAAATTGATCAAGTGGTGGATCCTTACCTGGTCTAAATCAGTCATATCTTTTCTAGGGTGTTGTCATGCAAGTAAAAACATAGAAATAACAATATAAGTACAGATGTATCATTTTGGTGTGCCACCAAAATCCAGATGTGTGTGTGGCAAGTGGGACTATCGTCACAATTTGATGGGAATGAAGGGAAGTCTTGGCTTTATAGTATATAACGCTACCCCCCCCCCCCCTCCCCCCCCCCCCCGCACACCCTGCTGTTAAAAGCTGGGTACTGCTGCTCCTATAGTGCAGCAGTACCCAGCGCTTGTAGTGGAGGTAGTGCACCCGAAGTTTACACGAGTACGGCCGAGTGCGTGGAAGAAGGCTTAAGCATTGGGAGCTGGTAGACATGCATTGGGAAATCAGCCTATGTGCATTACGAGTACAATATAGACACTATGAACCCTGACTTTTTCATTCTCTAACATGTTAAGGATGACAAATCCGTAATTCTTTTTTCCCGTCGATTGCGAAAACATACGAAATCGGGTGAAGTAGCCAACTTTCCTAGTCCAATTTCGCCGCTCCGAGTACCGGTGGCGCGCCCTGTTGTCAAAGGGGAGAATTAGGCAATCTCTTGGATGGCCACTGGCGCCTCGTCGTCCAGGGGGGTGTGTGGCACCAGATTAGAACTATCGTCACAATTTGATGGGAATGAAGGGATGTCTTGGGTTATTTACTTTCATAAGTATGGAATGTTTTTGTACATTGACATTGCCCACCATCCCTCCCACCTCCCTCCTATGGCGTCTCCCGACGCCTTCCAAATCGTTTCGTCTTTTAGCTTTAATCATCGCCGATCATGAATGCACATGATACGGCGATTCCCCGCTGCTATGACGTCATTACATGGGCCTCGTTCTGGGTAGGGTTCCGGTGGGGAATCCCCGCGCCTATGACGTCATTACACGAAGTTCACCGAGTGTGGCCGAGCGTGAGCCGAGTAATGTCGGCAACGAGGAGAAACAGAGAGAAATCGGCGTAAACATGCAATGCTGGAACTCCGTAGTTATACTAGTAAGACGTTAATTTTTTGGCTGAAATGTCTCTTAAAATCCATAAGCTTGAGACTGGGACAGGTTTGAAGTGTGTGTACATATGGGAACGTAGGGATTTTTGGCAATTATTTGCAGATTTGCGTAATGGGTGTTGGCCAATGAGCTTGGGTCGAATTGCTGAGTTGAGGTTTTTATGCATGGCATGGCCACTTGGCGACTTCTCGTCCAGCAGTGGGTATACTCACATAGGCCTGCTAATGAAATGATGTGGTATTCCTCCTCTATACAATGGCTACATCATACTTTCTTATTGGTAGTTTTACTCAGATTCTCTTTCATTGGTATCTGCTGAATGAATGTGATTATATTGTTTAATCCAAGTAGTGCCTATCAATTTTATATTTGAAAATGTGTTCAATAAAATCTACTTTTTAAAAAGCCTATCATATTGGAATGGACCATCCGCCCCAGGATTGATAGACTTATTGAATTAAACACTAAAGCCTAATATTAATGCGATCACTGACATTCTCACATTCTCATTTCAGGATTCCATCATGAGTGACGTCATGAGTCCTCCGAAGATGTCTGCCAACATTAAACATCATAATCCAAGATTGAAATCCCTCCAGGACTCTTATTATTCACCATATTTATGTTCGAACCTAGCTGACATTGATTTTACCTCAGGAAGTAGGGATAGGGCTATCATTATACTGAAGGCGGTGCTTTCTTTTAAGGAATCATCAACGAAGAGCCCACGATATTTGTACTTATTGTACTATTATACTTCTCTATTGGAGAGGCTATATTTTTCTTTTTAACATTATTGTAATGACACGTCACTGTTTTGGATTGTTGACATTTATGGAGATTTTATTTGTACGGCACCATTATATCTACAGCCTATAGGTTTTCCTGTAAGTTGTTATTTAGTTCGATCACATTTTGCCCCTTTTTGTATATTATTATCATCAGCAAAAATTGTATTTTATTCTGATTTATAACATCGAATCATCTATTCCTCTTAAACCTACCTAAAAAGACAATATTACTCAAGATTAGATAAACGAATTTTGTGTGACCTCTAGAATACTCTTTCCCTGATATACATTTTAGGGTGATATTGATTGACAGTGCTCTTACAGTGCACACTTTAACTTTATCAAGTCCTATCCGATCTCGAACAAAATATTATTACATTCTGGGTGCAAGTTCAAAGGAAGTACGAGGTAATTTCATGTGTCTGTAGTGACACACACACCCAGCGTCAGGGTCGTTTTATCACGGAGGTATTATTTAAGATTGACATGGGGCCTCTCTTGTGCAGAAAATGGTCAGTACAGACATCTTGACGTCAGACACTTCACTAGGTGGAGCAGTGGGCTGAGATTTCTGACATACTTATACCATGATCCACGAGATGGCAGCACCACTGTCTGAGCATGAGCCATCCAGACCATAATAATGTAAGACGTCTTTTCTTCTGCATTTACTCAATTTTGTGGAGCCTCAGCACCCAACCCAACCTTTTTATATTTAGTAAGCAAGAGGTGATCGGTGTCTGTTAACATAATTCAGAGGGAACAGTGATCGCATAATCCGTTAAGATCTGTGTTACAACCACAAGTAATGACAAAAATAAGTATAAATAAGCTGAGTGGCAGATTCTACGACTAGCACTAACATGCAGTATTCGTATACTCTATACACTTCCATATTCATGAACTCAGTATACTCAATTTCATGTGATACTCTATTCTATAAACATTGCTCTATTCTATAGGCCTAAACATTGCACAAATATCATTCTCTTTTGTCAGAGACATCACTTAACTTAGAGCTCATTCTTTTTGCGCTCACATACAAGAACTTTATATATAGTGTAAATGTGTAAAATTAAATTGGAGAATTTAAGGGCATAAAAATGAGTATTTATAAAAGTATGAAATTAGCATAACTTTTAAAGGATGAAAACTAGTTTAACTCTGCTATAAAGTTCTGATTTACTTTTCACTCTTTTCACTCATAGTATATAGGCCTAATAATTGTTCGCAACACCAATCAGATACAGTAAGGGGAAGACGGTGAATAAAAATTCCTGTCAAGAGCGATCTGACATATTATACCATACACCCAAGGAGCTGACTGTCATGTTTAAAATCTAAATCGAGGTTTATAAAACAATGCGTTTTAGATCTTCAGTCTAGTCTCAGAGTTTAGAGAGACCTTCCAAACTGAGGGAAAGCCTGTTACTCCAAACCGCAAAATGCCATTATAAGCCCATTAGGGCACCTACTCCTGCAGGGCTAGGAAAGCCATTAGCGCAGTAGGCATCCGATCACTGACATACAATTCTTATCTGATCTGAGAGGCTGGGAGCGTAGACTTGTCTATGGGGTTTTCTACCTGAATCAACTGTACATCATGAATCACCCCGCCTTTCCGTTATGCTTGCCATAATGGAAATAACATAAGCTGGGCCGAATATTAATCTACACGCAGGTCGCATGCCTGAGTTTATAGCATATTATCAACTGTGGTATTCATAAACCAATGAGATCGGCTCTTCTGCATTTCATTTATGTGGTATAACTTAGTAATCGGGCACCTTTCTCCAAATCATCATACCATGATGGTGCGCTTACAGCTTTTACACATCCAATCAAATAACACCCCGGGATGCATCATGGTCAGACATCACTCACAGTCTGACCAAGTTTTATTCACCCTCAGCTCCGGGATTTCTCCTAATTAAAGCATTTTTTCTATTCATGCGAATGTGCATTTTATTAAAAATGCAATGGACGCGAAATAATTTGAAACGCAATTTAAACGCTCGGTTTTGGGTATAAAACGTGTGAGACCGATGAGTCGTTGTTAGGATCAACACATACTGGAAAGACTATAGAATTGTGGAATAAACATTTTCCTCTCCAGTGGAACTGGTTTCATTACCCATATCCTTCTCTGGTTGGGAATCATTAACAAAGCTATTTGTCGCTCAAATTGCTTTTCTCTGTAACTTATATCAAGGCGAATAAATGGAGTATCCTTTCGTAAAAAGATTTCTTTTCAGGCCCGCTTTATAAAGATCAGCACCACGTGGCAGAGCTCAACAGATTCAAATGTCTGTCCCATGAAGACGAGCGAGAAGAAGTTCAAGGCTAATATCTCTGAGTGAATATTGCACCAAAGAAAACATTAGTAGTAGAACAAGTGGCCTAACTTTATTTCATTATTTTCTTCACGCGGATCATATTAAATTACATTTGTATTGATAGCTTTGGTGGTGATACCGCGAATCAACCACCAAGTTGGAAGTTTCACATGCTTTATTCATACCTCAACGTTTCAATCCTGTATGAATCTTCACCAGGATTATTAAATTATTCTTGCTGATTATTTATGTGTGGTAGATCAGTGAATTACACTGATTAACTCTCCCCATCTCTCTACATGTATAATTGTATTGCTCGAGTCACAGTATCAGAGCACATTAGACCTCGACTTTCCCCGACACCTCGAGTTATTCGCAGGAGGTAATATCAAACGCTTTGGGGTTCCTCCCCCACGTTTGACACTTTCCCCTCGACGCTGGCCAAGTCTAGGCGGCCAGGGTGGATCCACACACCTCTGTCGTCTCCTTCCGTTCGCCCCATCAAATCAACATCCCATAATAGTCTCCCCACTAACCGCTGCGCCCCCGACCGCGAACATAATACACTCCCGCCGTCCAATTTCATTTTGACAGATTAATTTACCGCGGGGGATATAAATTATATAAACACGACCTCTAATCGCTATATGCTCGGCAATAAGATAATCTACGCAAGGACCTATTACCGCAGCTGTTCAACAGGAGTTATTACAGAATGAAAGCCCGGGCATCGTATAGGTGACATATGGAAATTAAGAACAAACCATAGGCATAGACCATCATTGGCAATGGCACCAACCAACTGAAGGCTTCCAGAACATGGGAAGTGCTTAAAGGGGAGGGTCTCTAAAATAGAATCACACTCCCATTTTGCTGGATTCTAAACATGTTTCTTTTGCAAAACAAATAATAAACGATTGTGGCATGATTGACTGATTATTCACAGGCAAGACAATTAACATGAAATAATTATACACCTGTTATAATAAATAATTAAATCGTCAGAAGGGTGTCAACTCAAGGAAAGTAATTGAAATATGTGTCTTACCTCTGTTTACTTTAATTTTAATCCAAGTATGTTTAGTGCATAAAGGAACCGTGTATGGCAATTACATGTATTTCCTTTGGCAATGACACTTTGTAAATTTCCTTAAAAGCACTTGTAGACCCACGAGCCTGACGTCAACCACCGTTACACATTCCTGTTGACATAGGTAATATTCTGCATACTGATCACTGATGTAACAATTCTCAAAATTGCGATCGAGAAAATGGAATTCCCGAATTGAAGCGAGTAATATAAAACAGCATCTTTGAACGATAGAAGATAAATGGGATGACGTTATATTCCAGTGGATATATTGACAACCTTTGTAGTTTCAATTCGTCAAAGATGCTTTTAACTTTTAAGCTGAGCAATCACGATTTCTATCCCCTTGCTAGCTGGTCGTACACCCTGCATGCAAAAAGCAATGGTATTGAACCCTTACAGGTGACACCAGTTGGTGTGTACATGCACCATGAGTAAATCCCTTAATGATTTCCAATTTCCAATACTCTATCAGATGGTTTCCTAATGCAATACTCCCAACTTTGCAAGATCTTCAGCACAGCAATACATATATGTATGTATACAATCGACACAACGTTCCCTCTGAGTTATTCCACGTGTGTTACCTCTCCCTCATGCTCGTACAAACTAGTAGGCTGGCCAGAATGTGGCCCTGTCCCTATATCCCACCCCCTCGAAGATTCTCACTTGGCCATTGGCATTCCAATTTCCCTCGTCCGATGCCCGGGCCCTGTGAGATGACGAAAACGAATCCGCGATGAACAGTATAGCAATTTACTTCCTCAAATTGGGGTCTCACGCCTTATTTTCCAGCTACAGGAAAGCCAATAGTTCCCCGTCGTGATTTTAATTAAACCTCGTGCCTGTTTGGCTTCGATCTTCACGTCCGCTCTCGGCCAACACATACAAAAAAAGAGTCGTGATTGACACTCCAATAATTACGCACCTGCTGGGATAAGAGAGTAAATATTATTCATAAAAGCACGCCAGTGACCCAAAGCAGCACTATAGGAGTGGGGATGAAGGCATTTACTAATGATAAGTTATGGAACGCAGGATTCGTACAAAAAACATTGACACCTCTCGTAAGAAATGCCTATGGCTGTTCTAGTACCAACTGTCGGTGCATGTCGTCGCAGCGACTTCTTGTGTAGCTACATTAAACATGGGTATTTTCCTTCTCCCACTACAAATTGCCCATCTCTCAGTAGATATTCGGTGGCATGGACCACCCAGAGTGGCGTGAAGAGTGGAATAGAATGGGGAGAAGACAAGTCATAACCAATTAAACCAAACGTGTCTCATGAATGTATGTGTGTACGCCTTTGTAATGATGAAAAGTATCGCAATGGTTCCCATATCCTACGCCTAGTTAATAAAGGATGTCGTATTTATAAGCACATGACATAGAATATTACCTAAAACCATTCGAGTATTATTGCTAATTACTGGTAGAATGGTATGTATACTTTAATTTCGAAATCATGAAGTGTCAGGGAGAAGAGTAGAATGGGGATCGAATCATTGTCATTTTACAATATTTTTTCTCTTTTTTTCTTAAAAAAAAGGAGAAGAAGTCTGATGAGGGAGTGAAGTTAATCTTCCTTGGGGGGGGGGGGGGGGGGAGAAAAAGGAAAAGGGGAACAAAAGTAAACAGTCTTCCACTACACCCTGTTCCATTGTCGATTCCAACACAAGATGGCTGCACTGTAGCACAGAAACCTGCCTGTGTTTTGCTGGAACATAGAATACACTCAGATCAGGGATCTTCGTCCATGTGCACGTGGACCGAGATCCATGATCGAGAAGCCACTTAAATTTTATGACAACCAGCACTGAAGAAAAAAATAATGTAATTTAAAATAACTTGAACACCATTTTTGAATGTTATGGAATCCCGAAGAACACTAATTGAATGCATATAATAATCGGATAAGATAAGATAAGATAAGAAACTACTTTATTCATCCATGAGGAGCCATAGAGCAAAACAGAGAGATGCATTTGGCACAGATAACGCAAAAGGGACCAATTATGAATGAGAACTAGGTGGTTGCAACGAGAAGGGGATGATATATAACAATATTGTTGGGTAATATTCTTTTTCATGGCTCATTCTCCGGTTTTTAAATAAAGCCATCCATGCTCCCTTGAACTCTAAGGTAAAAATGCTGATCGTGCTAAATCCATCCTCATTATACTGCCAACACTAACAGAATCAATTAACGGCAGCGGTAATCATCATGCACAGTGATAAATTATATGATATTAATGGAAAAACTCCTGAAGTTGGCAGAGGGTCAGCCCAAATATAGGCACATGAAACACGAACAGTGGTAGCCATGGCACCAAACAGCGCAGGTGGTATACGGTAAAGATCAAAAGGTGGATCAATCTCTATTTATTGCATCCATAGGCTCCTTTGTCAGATAGTGTATGGGGTGTGAGCATAGTGAGTATAGAGGATAGTATAGGGGGATACAGACCTGTGGGGGAGGATGGGAATGTGGGGCAGGATTATCAAGAGGTCATGTACTTAGGGATAAGTGCAATTATTCTAAACAGAAGAGAAGAGAATACTGTTGGGTCATTGGTTGCTTCAGAATAATTATTCTCATTGAGTGGCATGTTTCAAATGCTACGAATATTCATCGCAAATTGAGTATGAAGTGAGCGACTTGGAATTGCATCCTGGCTTCTGGCTTCTTAACTTTAAATGTGTTATGAATTTCCTGATTATTATGTGTTACAGTTATATGGGAAGAGAGCACTAAACACTGCCCATTAATATATTATTAAAAGTTGGTCTATAATAAATTTTAAAAAGAAGAAGAAAAAAGAAGTATCTCATATATACCGAAGGATTAGTAGCATGGTATTCACAAGAAGGTGCGTCAAATTTATTTCCCTTGCATGGTTGAGTTATTATTGGTTGAGCATTGTAAAAAAAAAACCTGCATGGTCTCTCATGCTTAAAGCTATGCATGATCCTTTTTATACCTGTAAGATCGATTCAAGGCTAAGGTCTAGTAGACACCATCATTGTACTGTTGAGAATATGAGAGGCATTCTTAAATAATATTATGTTGCTCATCAATAAAGGCAAGACATATTTTGCGCAGAACCAGTGATGCGGTCTTTACTACTGGTTGAACCATCGGCTGGATTCGCATGAGCAGGCCGATTCTCCCACCAATTTATTAAAATTACTGACATTAAAAAATAACAAAACGGAGATGAGTGAGTGAGTGAGATTGGTTGCTTTACGCCCATATCAACACATTTAAGATGGTTATATCAAGGATGGGAGAGCTGAGAGGGTGGCAGTTTATGATCTTATCCAGGAAATAGAGATAGAAAATAAGGGAGAGAGAGACAGAGAAAAGAGACAGAAAGGCACTTTATGGTCTTACCCACGAAACGGAGATGAATCTATGAATCATTATCACTGGATATTGTTGAACAAGACAATCATTCGGGTGTTAAACATTTGGATACCGTGAAATTTGTTGAAATAAAAATCCGTACAAAAGCATAATGTTCTACCTGGTTTTATTATAATGATGCTGGTATGGATCAGAACAGAACTTGAATGTTTTTAGCTTTATATAGGTTTTCTCGTGAATTCAATAGGTCCGTCTAACGCGTTGGTATTAATAGCCTCCAGATGGTACTCATCAGGAGGTACTGTCCACTCAGGCCGGGAGAGGGGTACAAACATTGCCTTACTCCTTACCAAACCCTATACAATAGCATAGGGTTCCTGCATGATATCTAGGAAAAGTTGATATAAAAAGCGTTTAAAAGCTAAAAAAAAATCCTCAAGGATAGAGGAATACTTGCTGCCCACCAGGAAAAGGCCAACTTGCATGATTTGTTTGAATAAACAATTCATGCAGGTACACAATGACCAAATATGGACAATTCCAAGTTGTTGCACTAGTTGAGTATGATCGATTCCCTGCATATTTAAAGCAGGGGGAATTAAAGTACTTTTTTGAAGAAATTTGGTTGAATAATGCTATACATTGGAGCAGATGTAGTTGAGTTGGGTTTTTTTTGTAGTCAGCTGATATATTTTTCATATTGAGCTAAGCATGAGAGATTTATCCTTGCATTGTATGGACTTCAGATACATCTCATCCTCCAGAATTAGATTTGGGAAACAGTAAAACTTAATATCTAACATGTAATATCCAGTATTATATTGGAAATCACCATTGGAAGTCCCCTGTAGGTCCCTATACACACCTCTTATTAGGCCTCATCAGTGTTCCTGTTTAAGTTACCCCTCCAAAATGTGTCAAAAAAAGGTTCAAAGTGACTGAAAGTAAGTTATGTTATAGGGGGTAATACCATGTAATCGATTTTTTGTCAACTTCTGCGATCATCCTAGTAAAATTATGAATTATTGGGGTAAAAAGCACATCGGGTTCACCTCACTCCATAGACTTCAATGTTAAAAGCAACAGGGTACAGGGAATCTTGTACCCGGGAGCGCTGACCCCCTGCCTGCCGTTTATGGCATGGCTATAAATAGTGACGGTGGAACGAAAGTATTCAATTCAATTCAAGAATTCTTTATTGCTGATGTTGATACAATAAGGTGGTCCAACTATCTAGATAAACATGGGTTTAAATAGGTCTTCCATTGGGTGCCTGAATGTATACGACACCTCATTATAATATCTTCCTACGTGACCGTGTATAGGCCTTTCTTCTTCTTCTTCTTCTTCTTCTTCTTCTTCTTCTTCCTCCAATCAATATTATCTACAATAATACGTGTATGATGACCTCCATAAGGTTTTAAAAGCGGGACCAATTTCTGATTTGATTTTGTGAAGCCTCAAGCCCACTTTTTATTATTTAGCAGCAAGAATTGGTATACAAGTCCTCTAAGATTTCACAGTGCACCATCTGTTAACATAATACAGATAGAACAGAGTTCATCCAAAGCTACTGAGATGCAGAGGTGATCATCATATTCCGTTAACATCTATCGTGACCAATAAGAACAGTGACATATGTGCCAAATAAGCCTAGTGGCAGATTCCAAAACTACCGCTAACAGTTTTTACTATCAGCAGTACTCATATTCTACTCTACACATCGATATTCATAAACCCAATTTCCATGCACGTACTGTACTTCATAAACATTACAAAGACATCATTTTGTTTTGTCGGAGACCTCTCGTTGAAGATCCTTTTTTGGTGCATTTGAATATATAAACATTTTTTATCCCCGACTTATCAGTATAAATGTGTGGTAAAAAAAAAAGGCGGGACAAATTCAAAAGCCAGAGTCGAAGAGTCCCCGATACCAGAGAATATAATTATAGCAGTACGTCATACGACAAGAGTGGTGCTCCAGCTGAGGTGCCATGTCGCATCGACTTCGAATTGACTTCGAATATGAATAAAATGAATGAATATTAGACATAAAGTCCTTATTGCAAACATCAACTATAAGAGGTAACCCTGCCCCACAAATCGTGATCTCTGGGGCCATTCATTCGCTTTGGCAATGCCTTAAATTGAACCAAACTCGCCAATATTTTTGTTTACCTTCGCCAGCCAGCAACCGATTATAATGCCTTCGATGCTCAGTCCTATGCAGAAGGATACGCAATGTCAGCCACCCCTTATCGATTTTTTTCATCCAATGCACATATTTATGACAGTTTTCATTGTTGCCCCAGCGACATTAAAGAACCTCATCGAGTCAAACAAAATCTTGTTTGATATCCGCCACCGATCGACGGCCAAATATAATGACATAGTGTGGCTGACCACACAAATATGTTTAACCTGTACTCATTTGATCAACAGTGCCTAAATATGGCAGAAATGGGTCATTTCGGCTACAATTAAGTAAATATGATCCCCGAAGAGTTGGCTCAATGAAATTCTAGGGAGTGAATAACTTGAACGAATTCTTTGTGAAATTGTTGAGTGCATGGTTGCTTCGAACCCAGTGACATTTAAAACGTAGACTTATATATGCAGGAGATAATGCCTTTGTAATTCCTTTCGCATTTCTACATGGCTGAGACCGTTTATTTCAATACAAGTTGGCATCGGTTTGTTTGATGTATGCTAAATAGGTCGGCCTTAATGGAAGTCATAAATAATTCAAGGCGACTATTGTGGTCTAAACAATCGTGCACCATAAGATCTCATCGAAATATTCAATTCTCGGCTGCATGCGCATGCAAATAAAGGAATATTATCCAAAATAATATGGTGAACCCGAATCTCGATTTTATCACAGACATCAGTCGAATAAAAAAGACAAAAACGAATACTATCGAATGGCTGTTGGTTAAATGGCAGAGATCAATCGTACAAAACGAGGATTAAATTTATAAATGTGTATAAACGCCCAATATTCGACATGTATTCTAATATGCGTGGGAGATTATTGCGGTGAATGCGCCGGTGAAAATAAGCAAACTCTTGTATAGTCTGTGTTTTTCCTCCTGCTATTTTTAGATGTTATTTTTTCTCTCGCTATTTTTTGTTGATACTTTTAAATGGTGGCTGTTTTGGATTGGAAAATAAATCTCCCCATTGTTTTTGGACTGCCTTGTCCTGGATAACTCCCACAACCCAAGGGAACCAAAAACCAACTATCGATCATCTGTCTTTCACTGTAATTCAAATCCACCCCTAACTTTACTGTTCTGGAATGAATAATTATAACAATACGATGGTGATATATTGTTAACACTTTCAGCACCGTTAATCATTAGGTGTGTTCTGAGTCGGCACTGCACCATAAGAAAATTAATCTACACCTTGAGAATAAAAATGAAATTGGCGGTAATTAGAGGCAATATGAATGTTGATGGGCCGCATCACGCGTATGGTGTCCAAGGAGTCCATGAAACTCATCAATTACATTGTTGTTCACTTTTGAAGATTGCTTGCGGGTATGTCATTAAACGAATAAATAAGTCAAGAAGTCGAAAACAATTTTATCATCTGCTCTTACTATTTCGAACCAGAAGATAAATGGGTAATTCACCTTTAAAGTTTTCAAGGCCATGAGAGAATCAATATCACAGTTTGTTGTGCAATGAATTCCAATCACAGACAGAACAAACTACAAGATAACAATACTATAGCTATACAATCTCATATATACCTAGAGTCAGACCAAGAGATTTATCTCTCAACTGTTTATTGATAGACATGTTCAAGTGATCTAATTCGATAATAGGATTTTTTTTAAATATTTTTACTGGCAATACATATTTTACTTCAATACAAAAACACATAACCAACAATGGTGGTTATTTTCATGCAAGCACAAGTTACGTCAGACATATTATCAATATTACAAATTGGCCTTGTTCTCCAAATTCAATATTATACGACGAATATATTCTAGATCAATCAGACACGCAAAATTAAATTCAACCTAATACAATTTCTTTGCGACGATCTCGATATTTGAAATATATACAACATTGTCTATACCTTACAGTCTCAGTTCATACATAATCGATTATTATGTGGGAACACTTACTTTAAATCCATAATCAGATTCAAAATCATCTTCCTTGTCCCGAATGAACTTACGGAGGCTGACGTGGATGAATGCGTCAACCTCAGATGAATCACAAAAAATATTTCTCATGAATTGTGCAATAGATCACTACAGATGTTTAGTAACGCTTAGATACGGTCCCTTAGATACACAGCGATGTATACATTTAAAAATGACCGAATCCTTTAAGTTGAATATATAATCCAAATTACAACATATGGTTGTAATTAATATGCATGTACATACATTATGTATGTATTGCTGTAGATACGATGGAAACCTCTCATCACTCACTAATTGTCAAGGTACCCGAAATTCCTCCCCCAAAATAAGCTTATAGTGATATCAATAAAGGCATTATATTCATCTTTATCACAATGTATGATTTGAACTGTCTCAAAAAGAAAATTTGTGATTCGTATCAGTAAACAGTAAACGGGAAATTGTAACGAAAATGTTTACATGATATTATGTATGACTGTATGTACTTAAATAGTTAAAAAGACAGCAAAGTGTCTAATCCACTAAGCCGATTCTCATGCGAATCTGCGCCGCAGAGGACTCTTTTACATTATATTCTGTGAGAATCGCATGAGAATCGTCTTAGTGGACAAGGCCCTTACTACTGTTTAACCAGTACTTGTTAGCAAGTGTTGTTTCCTAGAAGAACAACGATTTGTGTTGAGAGGAGATCCAATTTTCTCCACAATTTATTATCTGCTGTAAAGAGAAATAAAAATACGTATATATGTAACATATATCATTATTTCTAAGCAAGCATTCGCTATATATTATTTAGATCTTTATTAATTTCAGGGAGATTTCGAAGAACCTTTTCCGTAATACCATGTAAATCAGATACTGACTGGTGTGATGGGAACACTGTCTACTATACATAGTAAAAACAGCATGTAGGCCTAAACACAGCTTGCATCTTTGGCCGCGTATATGATGTGTAAATATTTTAACAATTTGGCATGTATCAGAACAATTTCCATTCAAATTCCCATGACAAATCCATTGGTACTTGGCTCATCTTGATATCCAGGGCAGTTGCGTGGCTACCAATACTAACGGTGACCATCCAAAAACGGTGTGAAGTTAGAGAGTTGATATACATCCATTAAGCACGGATTCTGCTGGCTCTGCTTGCTGGTAGAAGATTCCGACAGCATTCATTCTGACTGGTAGAGCTATATATGTGAGGATCGAGGGGTCCGAAACACGCAATGCTTCCATGATGCATGCCAGATATAATTACTATGACGAACCTTTATACGTCCGTAGTACTTTAGGGGATTTGAAAAGTAATTCAACAACATTGTTCGAATTGTATTTATAAAGTTAATTTGGAGTAGGAGTGGTATACTTTTGTTTTAATTAATTTTTTCCAGTTCTTCCATAAGTGAATGTAGCCTAATACATCGCACTGAACACAGAATTGATGTATTTTATGTACAGAATGACTTCTGAACACAGAATTGATGCAATAGTTTTCTAAATTCCTTTTGGTTAAAAAGAAATTGTCTTTTGTAACAAAATGTAGCCCCATACAGTCGCCAATGGTGTAAAATTTAATGATGGAGGATTTCTGATGCATTGTTTTATGAAAAGAACATGGTGAGTATGACTTTCTTATTGTCATATAATTAAATCATTTCCAGTGTGGGGTAATACAATCCCACGGTAGCATACATTTAAAGTATAACCTCGGGGCATGGGGAAGCGGTTGCAGAACAAATATAAAAGAGCAAGATAATGGATTTGATAATATTTTATTCAGTATTGCTGCCATTAAAGATACTGGCATTTGTCTTTGCCGGATCTAGTGTGCAAATATATATACAGCATCATCGCTAAAAGGCACAGATGGAGAGGTTTATTGATACACATAATTCAGTCATTTTGTTCTATCTGTATTATGTTAACATTTAGGAGTTCTTTTTTCAGTTCGTGCATGTATTTAAGATGAAGCCTATATTAAACTGTAGTTATTTTGTTATGATGACTACGGTATTCAAAGGAAGACAACCATGAGAATAAAACATAATGTCGATAAAAAGTTACACAGAATTAAATTTTCGGAAACATAGGATATCTAAGGATACATACATGTACATGTATGTGCATACATTTAGCATATGAGATGTTTCTCTATATGATTGTGAATCTAGGTTTACATGCCTTGTAAACTTGTATACATGTATCTTGTTGTGTATGTTTTGCATGGATCTACATACATATTGCAATATTGAGAACATAATATTTTGAAATGTGAGCAGTTTTCCGACTAGATGCATGTTTGCTTACTGGTAATTATAGTGAAAGAGCTCTTTGATATTATTTAGTCAAAACAATGGTTGTCTTAATCTTGTCTTAATTGATACGGAAACCTACAGCAGAGAAATATATGTGAGCATTAATTCCTTGATCTATTTGTATGTGTGTTCACCCTATACAAAATGCTATACTTGTAATGTCAGGACGTATGCATACTCAAAGCAATGGCAATACGCTGTCTACAATATTAATGCTTGAATAAGCTATGATGTATAAGTTTGAAGTATGTCTGAACGCTGTTTCGTGAAGACGAGTACTAGCACTCTGCACATGCAAGCGTCATATAATATGCGGCATATACATTCTTTTACTTTGGTACACATACACTGGAGTTCAGTTATACTCTATTTATTACACTTTTTCGATTAATGCAAACTATTCAAGCATGAATCTCGAATTAAACTTTTTTTTTATCAAATGCAATTGTGTACAAGCATACCATATCGCATTAATTTATTAAGGAAACCTTGCAAACCATGTTGATGCGTTGTAGACTCATATTTGTTTTAAAATTTAGACTCATATTAATAAAACCTTATATTTATCAATATTTATTTTAATAAGGTTGTATTGATATTATTCAATGTATTGGCAGTGAATGTAAAAGGTTAGTTTGTATACACTTGAGAATTATTGTACACAGGCAAAACCAGATTCACCACACTGTAGTATCTATACAAAAGGCACATAACTGATGAATAATTAATTGTCAGTTCATAGGGATGAGCAAATTCAGGCCTAGTTATATCGCCGTCTTTGTTGGTACGAAGCATGCATGATTCATCGAATGTACTTCGCAAAATCGATTCACAACAAGCTTGCAACCACCTACATATTTTTATCCCTCAAGCGAATATATATATTTGCTTGAAAGTCGTCATCGATTATATATTTAAATTGGTAATTGTAACCCAGATTATTGGACGGACAATCACATGTTACACTTACACTGGGTTGTTAAGAGAAAATTACAGTCCCTATGCGATACAGATTTATGTAGTAGAACGACGTGTACACGACATGTTGCAGTTGGCATTAGGGTAAAAGCCAACATTTATTTTTGAAACACATGTTTGGCATCCTTGTTTGCTGACGTATGCTAGACACCCATCGTGGAAGAGTTCTAAATGAACTTTTAAGAAAATAAATAAAAATTGTCAGAATTAAAAATGAATTACAAAAGCCAAAGTCACTACAAGAAACATAATTTTCAGCACCATGCCTATAATTGGCTGTCAGTATCATAAACATATCATCATATGTTACCTCAAACGCACAGGGATAAAATAATTTAAGTATCGATAAATAATCAAATTGAATGGAATCCATACATGGCATAACAAATTGAACGAATGATGAATCAATATATCATATGTCTATATCTATGAAACCAGGCAAGAACATATCAAAATGAGTGTTGTTGTTAATGAAATAGTCGTTGCTGAAGATACAGTGTTTTCTATTTGAGACTCCACACAAACAAAAATCGGTCGATAAAAACATTGGCGTCGACCGGGAGAATATGCTAGACAGTGCAGTAAACCGTTATCTACAATATTTATACATCGCATTAATATTGATGTATACAATCTATATTTAGTACATACCTACTAGATCATCTAAATAATTGAACAAATAACAGCAATGTACCTTGAAAACAGCTGTTCTATTTCATGTCGATTCGAAGTAAAAGGTAATAACGTAAACCTGATTATTCGACATAATCGATTAGTGCATCTAAATCGTCATCGTCGTCATCTTCGAGTCCGGCCTTGTCCCGGTAAGCTTCCTCACGACTCACACGACGACTGGTGCGACTCCAAGGTCGCGCACTCGACGGTCGGTCAGCTCTACTGGAAGGACGCTCCTGGTCCAGGTCACGTGGTATATCCGGTGTAGGGGCTTCCGGTCTATCTGGGATATCAAGGCGGTTTATAGGAGGCAGTTGATGGACATCAGCAGTTTTTCTTCTTCTGGCCTTGACCTTCTTTGTTTTCACAGTTAGTTGTCCAACGTGTCTCCCTTGTTGTGGGGTCATTTTTGAATCCCTGATATAGCTTGACGTCGTGCCCAGTGAGGATGACGGCAGTGGGTTTGGATCTGACTTCCAGAGTAGGGGAGGAGAAGGTGTTCTCCTACGACTTGAGGTAGTGTTAAGTTCAGCATCCACATCACTATCACTATTAAAGCCACTTCTGCCATAAGAACCCCTCCTTGGGCCCTTACCTTCTTCAGGTAGGGACCCTAGGCCTTCTCCACCGCCCCCATCGCCCAAGGTATTTTGGACCTGTCCTATTCCTGGAAGCGGTGCATGTTTTTTCAGTCTAAGTTCTGTAGTTTCTTTCGTCAATCCCTGAAAGTTTCTGACAAAATGAATAAAGTCATCCACACTTTCTGTCAACTTTGTGTTCGATTCATGTTGTTCGTCATTCCGTTGGTGTTGGTACGACCTGTTGGGAGGTGAAGAAGAAAACATGTCAGTTCTTCTTCCCGATTCTGAATTCCCTTTATGGTGAAAGTCTGTTGGAGTTCTCATGATGTATAGCCGTATTCCTTAATTCAACATCAACCAAGAAGTAAACATGGGGGAAAATTATTGTAGGCATTTGATCAAGAAATGTATCAAAAGTCGTGGAAATTGTTGAGAGATGATAGTGTATCGCACTCCTTCTATCCCCTATATATTTCTTTTACTTTGGTTAGTAGCAGTCTATGTAATATTCACTGGCTGGTGAGAATCCTAATAAGGCACATGAACATCCCATAGGTTTCCCTCGTGATTCCGGCGATGCGAGCCCACGAACGTGCTTCTTACGAACTGTACAGAGCCAGAACCGAAGAGCCTGCACACCCAGCGATACCCAACTGCCAACTCACAAAGCACTAGCCTTGTGTTCTGTCATCATCCCACTCTTTGGTGGGATGGGAAGTGAGAGACCCTGGTGCAAAAGGTAACTAGGAGTGGAATTGTGGGGTCTGCGTGTGAGAAGGGATGCTGCTGGATCTGCTTATGATGTCTGCCTATACAGTTGGCCTCTGGCCCATTATGGATTTGTTTCGACCCCCGATAGACTTGTTTTGTGGCTGCGACCGTTTTTATTGGTAAATTCGCACTCTTGCGTGGAGCTGTTTTGAAAAAGCAAATTCGCTGGGAGTGACTGGGCAAGAGATGACTCCACAGCTGGCAATGAGATCACCATCGGTAAATAACAATGATCGAATTGGCGGATGAATGCTGGGGAAATGAAGAAATCTGGCAATGACTTGCACACACTCGAGATAAACAATATCTGCTCACAATTCCCTAGCAGACTCCTTTCCACGGCGATTTACTGATCAATAGATACACAAATCAGGAGCGTATCTCCAAGAGTCACCGCCATACAAATAACAGTCCTGTATTTTGCGCAATTAACTCTCACACTCTTTTTTTTAATCAGACCTTCAACGTAGTGGGATGGCACAAAGGAATACAGATCATAGTATAAAAGAAGAGGGTGATGCCAACCAATAGGCTTTCCAGTTGATACGTTGCTATGTACTGATTACTTATTATTGATATAATTCTTCAGTCATTGTCATTGCACCTATAGACCTATATATATGCAACCTGAATTATGCAAACTTTGTTTCCACGGCCTATCTCGTTGCCGGGAACATCTATACAAAATGTCATCCCTGCGGCGCCAATGCTATTGTTACTCTTTCAATGTTTGGAGGTTGCAGTTTATTTCCTTTTTTTCTGCACTTATCTTAAATGCTATAGTGATCTCATTTCACGTGGCATAAACTTGCATACATTTGCACCATTAGTACTTCTTGCGCCAGACAGTACCAATACAGCCAGACATCAACTTGAAGAAGCTCGCCACCGCCAGGACTTTCATTTGTTGCAATCTTTTAAGGCAATTGTTTACGTGGTATCATCTGGAAAGTGGGAAAAGAATTTTATAGGGTGATATACTTTTTGACACCAACAGTTTTCTAAATAATTCATTTTCTTTTATTAGAATATGATATTACGGTACTGCAAGTAGACTACATAGCCTGGAGTTTCAGTTTGCCATCTAGTTTGTTGTATCATATAATAAAATTACGCAAAAATGATGATTAAGGTGAGTGTGGTATATCTATTAATATAGCAACTCGTGTATTCACCTTTGATAAGAGTCGTTCAAGGTTATATCTAGAACACCCGCACCAAGTCAAGGTTACATATTCTGAATATTGCATGGGGATTATCTAAATAGTACATCAGATGAGACGTGCATACAATACTTGTATACAATTTCCATTCTAAAGGATAATAAGTATGGGTATCAAAAGGAGTATACCCAGATGATCACACGTTCACGAAGCGCATACCGTTAGAGTAAACACTTCGAGTAAATTTTAAAATTGCGTTCAAATATTAGTTTGTTTCTTTATAATTACGGCCAATTGACACTGTATTTGCATGATTTCGTTTCACAATTAAACTTGGTTTTCCCAGCCCTATATGTCGTCGAGTCCATTTGGGAACAAATTGTGTTTAACTAAACATAATTATAAGAAATGTCTAATGAATGTGCGTGTTGAATTGGTTTACCCAAACTTTAATCAGTTTTTTAATAAGATAACGTTGGGCAGTTCCGATGAAATAAACAGAGAAACACATACCGTTAGTTTGGTGTTTGAGTCGACTTTCTTCAATATTTCTTTAATAAGATAAATGAGCATAAATTTAGCATGGGCCTCGATAAGCATTTGGAGTCGGATACCACCGACCGCAAGTCGGATACACATCTTTAATGATTGGGGAACGGTGGTTGATAAATATAGATCTTCCTCAGTCATGGACTGAAATATATTTCATTTTCTATACATTTATAGTTAACTTATTAATAGTAAGTTGAAAGCTTATTAATGATATGCCTGGTTATCCTCGTAATCGATTACGTACCAATCTCTCCAATTATTGGAATGGGCACTTAGCCTCCTGCATCACTTGAATGGGTGCACGTAGTGCCAAGTCTATAATTAGTATTTATGCACGATATATATGCATTCTGATGTTAACGCATGATTAATTTCATTTCTATAACCAGCAACGATGGTTTATTCACAAATTGATTGATTTAGTATCAGAGTGATACTCTCTATATACCGATGTCCAAAGGGAGTATTGTATGATTTGCCAAAGGTTAACACCTTTAAATATATTTTATATGTAAATTTTGATCAATAGCCGAATATGACGAGCATTGTGGTATTTTGGAAGTGGCGGAGTGCCTAAGAAAATTCGCTCTAGATCTAAAATTTTAAGTTGCGTTTAAATGATTGTATTTTTTTTTTAGCTTTTCATAATCTTGGTTCAGAAACAGTGTTACGTCGGGTTGATGTCATTTTCAACTATATAGATGTAGTTGCCTTTTTATCTAACCCCAACGGCTCATTAGGGGTTACATCTCCCGCAGTTGAGAGGTTTTTGTACCCTCCCAGTCTAAGGATTTCACACTCTGGGAGAGAACAATAAACATAATTATAATATTATATATACATTTTTATTTCTATAAAACAGTTGACAGAAACATGGGTAGCACCTTCTGCAGAGCAGATCTTCCAGGTGGAATTATAATCAATTATACCGTCGATGGCAATATATTATGCCTCTATGTGTGTAAATTACAGCAACTAATGTATAGGAGCTGATAAATGTTAAACTAGCCCATTCCACATGGACTTCCATATCAATGAGATATTTCTATGCGTGCATATATCTCGCTATTATATCGTGTCGGCTTTTTCTTTCGTGACAAAATTAACGAACACATTTCCGGAGATCTGTCAGCTTCTGGCCTTTTTTTAAGTTAAAAGGGTGATTTGGGAAGCATCGTGCTTTGGGAACTGGATTAAATGAACCCTATTATTTCCCCTGGCAAAGAAATTGCATCTATTCGCTGAATCACACTTTAGCTATTGATGATGATGCGTCAGATATGGTATCAAGAACCAAAGATAAGTGATACAAAACTAGTTGAACTTCTCAAACTGATATATATACTCAAACAGGTGAATATCTGAAAAATCCAGATCCTATTTGTACATCCTATTTGTGCACACGTATGAAAATGTTCAATGTCCCGAATAAAATATTTTCTAGATCTAAATCTAAATCCTTGGGAATCGGAAAATTCCATATTTGTCACTTTATATAAAGTATATACTTGTAATTTGACGGAGAGGAAAATTCAACTGTGTAGACCTTGGTTACCTTTGTAGACGTTGATTGGAATCTATAGGTTTGTATTCACTTCGACCATTTCGGCACGATGTTATCACCTTAATCTTTATCGGTAGTGACATATAGATTAAGCATTGATGCATTGTTAGTAGTAGTACCAAATACCCTCAAAGAAGTGAATCGAGAGATGTATGAAAAATACCCTCTTACCTCGAAAAGTACATCTCTGGTATAATGCGTTGAACCGTCCTCTGAATATCCATGACAAATAGAACGTGCTTATCAGGCTAACGCACACACACTCCTTATTCCCTCTCCTACTCCTCCCGGCGAAAATCCTGCCTGGGGTTGCTTTAATCCAGCTTGTATTTACAGCAAACATGAATTGTACAATCCAGGTATGTACACCTTCATGGTGGTTACGTCATACCGTGTCAATAAGGTATTGAAAGGTGTTCACCCTCGAGCCTAGATCAATGGATGGGGGTTACTCCATAAACCTTCTATACTATAACTATACAACATGGTATTAGCGTTGTATTTGGACATACATATGGATAGGTTTATGGTAATTTTCTTGGGAATGTTTATGTAAATGGTTTCTCTGTTAATTCCCACCCATGGCTAAATATATTTTCAGTTGCTAGTAACGTGGTAAACATTGCCATTAAATGCCATGGATGTATACAGTGGTGCGATTATGTTACGGCGAAACAATTGATTGATATACGGTAAATTGCACTGTGGTTTAATTGTCGGACGCTCCACCATAACTCAATCTGAATGGACTGTGTTGTTTCATCAAATGGAACGCATCAATAAACATTCCAATCCGGGAAAAGATCTCGATTATAGTGCCGCAACAATTACTGTTACAATAAGCATGATTACATGTCACGTCGGGTGTATTATGTATGAATAATTTGATTGATTACCTGGATACCCGAGATAACGCTGGGTGACATGGATGAATTGCTTAACACTATGTTATCATGTAATGCTACGGTAAAGAGGACCAGTACAAACATTTCTTTCTTTCAACCTATGAACAAATACTCCCGAAAAGATTTAGTCTTGCGCGGCCGAGTCCGAATCGTATTTTCGTTTCGAATTTAATGAGAACAAAATTCCAGAGTACTCCCCATTCCCTGAATTTTCGGCCACCAACAATCTTTGTACTACACGAGCTGACTTTCGTGTACCCAAGGGCCTTGATTATTAATTACAATGCTACAGAACAGGGCTCACACCTTCTCTTTCACAAGACCTTCTCAACCAACAACGCACTCTATTATTCACATCCCTATTAAGTCACACCTATACACCACATCTTACATCACCAAATCATAAGTTTGTACTTTGGACTAGAAGGGAAATTGCCTACTTTGCTCCTGTATGTCGATAATTACATGTGGTCCTGGAAATTGGGTTTCTAGAGTATGATGTGATTAGTCGATGGATCGATTTACTAAAGACAATTGTAGACAATGTGATGACATTGACAACATTGGTAAATTTATACTAATCTGACAAATTGGGATGCGGTATATATGGCCAAAAACATGCATGTTAATAACGCTATAGAAACCCTCGCACGGGATTTAAGAGTATCTTAAGTACACATGTAAGGACAGAAACATTCGTATTAACTAATTATGTTCACTTTCTGATTTGTGCATCATAGTTACCGACCGAAAACAATATTTAACTCAGGTTCTTGTTGTTAGGAGGTATATATATATCCGAAGCTTTACATAGATAAGGCTTTGGTCAAACGAATTTAATGTGGTTAATATTATCAGTTCTCAAGATGTAAACTGGTGGAGCCACTGGCCCCTGCCTTTAGCACATACAGCACCGTCATTGTATGCAGTTCCTTTGTCCATCACAAGATGGTGCCACTTATTGTTTAAGCACCTTTTCAAAACGCGGGCATAGCATGTCTATTATAATTACGGGTATGTATAATTTGACTTATCCTTCTTCCCCACTTAAATATTAAGTATTTTGCAGAATCATGTAATATTATGGTTGTTAAAAATGTGTGTTGTTGTGCTGGTTCTGTAGGTGGAAGGAATGGCGAGATCCTTTCTTCATGGTTCACTGGCTTATTGATTTTGGTCAAAATCTGAATTCATATTAGAATATTTACACACAGATATATTTCTATGTGACAAATATGCTAAGAATGCTACAGTGAGTAGTCGTATACCAATCCTCTCCACAGCGCTCCCTTGTCAATGTTCTTCCGAAAACAACACGCGGATATTTGTTAAAGTTTGGGGTACACTCCATAGGAATTACTCAGGTATTCGGAATATCGGAAATGTTCAGTTATTCAGAAATAAAACTCGGGAGAAATAAGGTACATTAAATACTTGTTATCGCACGATTGCTAAAGTAATCAAGGGTTGTCGTGATAGCGGAACTCCACTAGTATTAGTAAACACGGCGGCAACAAATTTTGTTATTGCCCATATTAACAACAGTTCATTTCATGTTTGCAACAAAAACGCAAATGGAGGAGTGTCAGATGTGTTGCCACTTTTTCTGGGAACTGTTGTTTCTGTGTGGAGATTTGTTGCAACAAATTAGTGGGCAACAACAAACATTGTTGCCGCCGTTTTCCTCTAGTGGGGTTCTGCTATAATGGGGAACTAATCATATACTCAAGAGGTCAACATGTGTATCGTAGACTAGATGGTTAAAATCAATTCGATATAATTGTATTAATTAATCACCATCAAACGACCATGGGGAGAAATCCATATTTCACATGATGTTGATTACTTTGTTTGACTGCTAAAGGATTATCCCCTTCAACTGCCTGCATAAGTTATGACCGAGGTGATACGAAGGTTATAAAATATGTAGGCTAATTACCCTATGCTCTAACATAACATGTTACATTGGAGTATTTTATACCAGTCAAAAGTTGTATTGGTTGTTGCAACATGTATTTATTTTGTGCGTTTATTGCGTCAATTGGCCTTTAACTGGTGGTGTAAACTTGTTTTTACAGAAAGCCTTTCCTTATAATTTCCTTCTGGTTATTATTTTTGTCGAAAATTCACAAAAGGATGCTAAATTTGTTGGAATTACTTTGATTGAAATTGATGATGCTCAACATCTAGATCTAGGTTTCTTCCTCCTTGTGATTAAGCGTAAAATTGACGTTAACTATTATTAGCCTTGTTATGAAACCTTAATTAATGCAGAAATTATTTTCAATACACACATACATACTGACATTGTAGCTTTGAATTTGATGAAGTGAAAATGCGGGTGCATACATTCGAAAATGCCTAACAAGTATATGCCAGGAAATCATTCGTTTATGGAGATCGCTTAGTTTGTGCTGATTCTCTAATGGTAACGTCAATAAATAGGCCAAACACTGAAGTGAATGACGTAGTAACCATGCAGCTCATTACGTAAAATGCACGTCAGTCAGCGCTAAAATTATTGACTTTGCCTGACTTTGTTTAGATACCGTGCAAATCTATGCTCAGAGCATGTTCCGGCAACAAGGGAGGAAGTTCCACTCGATATGATCCGGGCTTAATGTCCCATCTCCAGTTAGGTTTCTCGAAGATTAACGAGGGATATATGACATTGAAGTCCCATCGGTAATGCTATATAAAGATGAATTCCTTTGTTTGGCCTATTTCATTCAGAAACGAGCACAGCCTCTTCATGATCAACTGTTTTTCATAGGCTGAGGATGATTATTCAATATATTGTATGAATAAATGTATCAACAGTACTGGTGACGTTTTATCATTTTCTGCTAAGACACAACACCAGTTCACGACATTACTGTTAAAATTAAAGATAAACACAATAATAGGTTGGTTTCTTATCAATGTTGTATCAGAAAAAAGATTCAGGCCGGAATTGCTATTTCTAGAGAGTCAGGGTTGAGCATTTTCTAGGAGATATCGCTATGATATTTGGTATTTGGTTATACATCAGTATATAGTGATAGTTCGCGTAAAAATGATTCCAGAAGTGAAGGTACGCAGCCGTAGTTTTCATAGAATGTTTTTTGAAGGAAAACTATTTTCTTCTTTATCCATAGAAATATTCATGTTTATCACAAATTAAATGTGTCAACGTAGTAAAATAGGAATGTACCATCATTGATAATACAAAATGTATACACTTCAAATGTTCTTACTTGTCATGCCTCCTGTGAATTTGAAATGGCATTATAAGCATAAAACTAATAATCGTGTTCTATCTAGATATTCCGAAGCAATTCTGGTACTACATGGCCAATATTATGTATTCATTACTTCTATACATTATATGATTCAATTCATTATTTGCATAATTTCCGAAACATTCATTTCTTTTTAACAATATCAAAGTACATTAGTACATGGAGGGCAACACAACCCAATCCAGGACCGCCTCCCGAATGATCCCTTTATGAGATAGCCTTCATAGAAAATCATATCGCCGTATATTACATCAGACATAGCGATTAAATCAATGGTTACTTTCCTTTCTCACCATGCAAAGCCTCGGGCTACCTGAGGATTATGTTTCAATCAATTAATACGTGCGTCCGCGTGGATTGCTTCGAGTCAGCGAGTGCATGAATGGGTTCTCTCGGGTTAGATGCCAATTGTTAACTGAGTCTGAGCTGAATCTGCTTCACAATCCCAGGCCTACATGTCATGGAAGGAAGGTATCAAATATGATGTACATAATTTATGGCAAGGAAGGCCATCACAAACTAGTAGGTAAGCAAGCCATAATAATTATAACCACGAGTATACAGTCCTGATATCCCTTTCAGTCCCAATAAAGTTACGTAAAGAAGGCCCATTCACATTAACACGTCCAGCCGGCCGATCCTTGCCGGCTGTCATACTTTAACATTGTGTATTTTGCCGTGCGTCAGCCGTACACCAAAGGGTTTACTGCTAGGTATATCCTTGGAGTTACTCCAAGGTATATCCAACGAGAGTAAATTCAAACCTGTTCCATACTCGTTGGTATATCGAATCACCGAAAGTTCATATATGTATCGAATACAGCACATCCAGCATTCTGTACAACACCTTGATATTTACAAAGTCACATAAAGCTAGCTAGGGAATAATAAATAGGGCTCGGGATTATATAGTCATGCTGAACCGTCCAAATGCTCGATCGTTATTTCTTAGGATGTTAAGGCAGAAATAATAGAGGTAGCTTTTATGAAGTAATAGTATTTTATTCCATTTGATACAAATCATCTGGCACATATTTTCCAAGTAAAATGTAATTTTAGAATATCACATATTATTTTATATCCATTCCATATTCATCAACATTATGAATGCCCATTTTCATCGAATAACATTTCTAAAGACATCAAAATAACTATTTAATGCCAAATACAATAGGCAATGGCAAATTATATCAAAGGTATATCGCTTACTATTCAGCTATTTCCATTTCCATACGTCTACAAATTTTATTAAAAATACATCTCCACGTGTTCATGCTCTTAAGGCAGGAATCGAACCCATCATTAGTTATAACACGTTACGTGGTTTGTTTATGCACTAATGCATTTCCAAATATCTTAAGTAGCACTACTACAGACCCTGTACATATTTGATATCACAGCTTTAGGAGAGATCCATAACAGTTGATGTAATACATCTATACCGTGCTACGATGCGAATTTTAACAAATGATTCTTAGACCAATAGCGCTTGAATATATCCTGGTACATTGGGAAATATTTGATTTCATTCAAATGCCAAAAGCATCGTCAGAAATGATTAGTTTATTCTTTAAATAAAGAAAATTAAAATCCATCGCAGTGAAGATAAAATGGTTAACTTTAAACATAAAATCACTGATCGGCCTCATGTTGTGAAATATAAACAACATGGCCATTCATGCAATTTGAATTAAGTTGGAAAACACTTTAATAAAAAGCCTTTCATGCGGTTCGAATTCTCTATTCATATCGTCGTCCTTTGATAGGAGAAAAATAATTTCAAGTGGGCCTTTCACAACGCTCGATATTTAACACGACCGAACATTAATATGTTGATTATTATTTGTGATAATGAGCCTCTATCCCAGTCCACACCATAGGCCATGCTGCGACTATTCTTCTGTTCTAAGAAGCTGAAATGGCATTAAGCCTGACGAAACTAGAGATTACATAAAGAGTCTTTTACGAGAGCCGATGTATAGAGGTGGGCCCATACGGTCTGCCTAGCTACCAGGTCGTTTGTTCAACACATTTACATCGGGAGCTCTGCAGGAGAGCATTTGAATTCAACAAAGCCAAGTCCTTAATAAAACATGCCTTCCATTTTTCGCTCTGCTATTTAGAATACATTTTATGTCACGGGTATGATTTGTGTTACAAGGCGCTTAGTTCCAAAAGGACACAAAGGGACCGTGGCATGAAACGGTTCATTACTTCTCCAGGTTCATAACACGTTATAGTTGCTTTGCTGGGTCTATTAATATTGAAACTCGATGAAATTCTGCGTAGCGAAAAAAAAAGATATCTTAATTTTTAGCTGCATTAGTCGATGTGAAAGAATAATTTACGCTCTCCTCAGCATATTCAAGTAGACTTATTTCCTTTTTCGACGCATTTTTATGGAGTTTGTTTCTTGGACAAAATCATGTCCCAATTTAAGGAACTTAATTAAGAATAGAATTTGACATGGAAAACGTGTAGGACTACTGTTGATTATAGTCTTTATACAGGTCAATGGAATGAGATTCGATGAGATGTCTTCTGCAATTCAATAGTGATATTTAAACATACCATTTCAGATGTATCTATAACAGTTGCCAAGCTTTCATGTTGTTTCTTAACATAAAACATTAAATCAATTATCAATGAAAAATGTTTACTTCATAACGATTCAACATATATATTTACTTTTGATTAAATCAGTTGGAAAAACTATATTTTATATATAAAAAAACATGTGTCAGCTACATTTTAATTTAATCTTGAAGTTATCACGTTTTCGGAATATTATAGATTCCATCCATGCTGCTAAATACATGCTACTCAATAATAATAAAAAAATATTATATATCTAAATACAATCATTATCTCAGCTTACGCTGGTCGAGAATGAATGAACTTTGGCATAGACTTTGACGGAACAGATTTAATTTACAATTCAATGGTGTGCACCACTATTTCTTTTGGGATCCCATTCTTTCGCCTCTTTGGTAAACAATATGACAGTGCAGGCATGCAAGCATGACCAACATGGCGTTCTGGATATTAGATCCAATCATGCTTTATGTTATGCTGTAAGCACTACACCTCTTACCGAACAGTGCAGTAATAAAATGATAACTTACTCTTCAATATTATATAGACCTGATACATCTACCTGGAATTATTCACAGGGATGAGCATCTAACAAGTATAGGAAGAAACAGGAAGATGATGATACATCAATTTGTCATGTAAACGTAATATATAATTCGCTTGTCCACATTTTGCAGGATTGTCCATTCTGCAAAGGTCTGTTCCCATTAAAGACAACAATTCGGATGAAAAAACAAGTGGGCTAGACCTCTTCTCCTATCACCTACCAAAACATACATTTGAAGTAAAATCATAATATTCCGACGGTGGCAACAAAGATTGTCGAAGGAATAAGCTCTATCTTACCCTTTTTAAAATACAAATATCACAGACAGATATTTCCTGGATTGCTTAGTTGTATCCATGGTCAATACAATTAGATTAAGAGACGACGAAAGAGACATCAAATGCTTTGATTATTATTATATAGCTGAGGGTGTGGCTACACTATTAGATTTGGCCGTTGCGGGAGAAACAAGAGGTGGTTGACGGCCATGTGCACTGGTTTCCAAAGTTGCACCGATGGCACGGTTTACCACGCCACTATCTAAAGGTGGTAGTTTAAGAACTGCAATTGGCCGTTTCTTACTACCCTTAACGTCAGTTAACGTTGGTGTCATTACTATACGGCTGTTGCCTCTTTCGGCCGAATACACACTCCTCATTAAGTGTGGTCCTGAGGTTGTTGGGGTGCCCTGGCGACTCCGGTAAGATGCAAACTGCTCTGGAAGGTCAACAGACAGTCGACTGTAAGTGCTGAGGCTGCTGTCTGGTCTTACAGGGGTTGCAGCTCGGCTCAGTTCAAGTATATCCACTGGTGCTTTAGATCTCCGTACCTGTGTCAGTTCTGGGTGGTGGTTTCCACTTTGACCTTTTCTTTGATACTCTGTGGATGCCTTCAAACTCAATGCTGCAGAAGACATTAAAGGATTGGGGTATGTTTTCAAACGTCCTCCTGGTGTATGGGAGCGAGGGGGTAACTTGTGGAGAGATGCTGATATTGATAGCCTTCCCATTTCTGGATGATCCTCACTCGCCCCTGTCCATGAGATTTTCTTAAATCTCAGGGAATCGTGTAATGTAAACCGAGGAGTCATTGATTGTCTCGGTTGCAAAACTGTACCACAGTCTGATTCATGAGGATCAAACAAGTAATCTTCACCACTTGGAAGACCACAAACCCCCATTGAGGTTTGAGGTCTGACGTTCTTTTTTACCAATACCTTTTTCACCTTACGTGGATTAGATGGGTCCTTATTCTTTTTGGGCTTTCGTGCTTGGGTCTGAGGTGATTTTATACTCACTAATTGTTGCTGAGGGTCTTCAGATCCTCTGCCTGGTCCTTGTTTTTCCAGATGACAGCCTTGCCGGCTGAATTTGTCATAGTATTCAATAGGATATGTTTCAGGGGACCTCCCCTGCTGATCGGTAATATTCCAATTTTCATCATGTTCCGCATCATCGTCAATATCACAACTTTCATAACCCCCTGGATCCCCACAATCAGAGAGGGATCTTTCATCTGAAGATGAATTCACGGCACTTGTTGTGGACAAATTATCCAAATTACCCGGAAGGTCCTTGTCTTCAAGGTCCTGCAGAACATCAAATATTTCCTGCTTTTCCACAGACTCCGAGGGCCCAGAATGGCGGCTGGATGACGGAGATCCAGAGCTTTCCGAACCACTCTCATCCTCCTCACTCTCTAATTCATATTCTGCAAATTTATGATTGAGTTCCTCCTGATCCTTTAGGAATCTGTGAATCAGTTCACTTTTAGACCTCCTGAATTCAGCATTTAATTCACACAGAATATCATCCTCCCCAGTTACAGGTCCTTGATTAGGCACATCAAGAGCCTCTCCATGATACACAGATGCTGCCATATCGATTCGTGCTATTTTACTTGTTTTAACCTATGCTGCTAAATCGTTGAATGGTGCTTGGAAGAATCTAGTTGTGTTCAGTTGTAAGAAGCGGTGACACCGGCGAGTCATTCTTTTATCCGACGCTTGCATTACATCTGGAATAAAGAAAATAGTTTGAGCTTAGTAATTCGGTATAAATATTTATTAATTATGCAACATGTTTAGGGTAATCATCATTTTAAATCAATATCATTCCACAACGCCATTGGTTCGATTTATCGAGGACGGAGGAGGTATGTACAGCTGAATTAAATAATTCTAAAGGTTTGTAAAATCGTGAATTATGATTAAAGTCAAGAAAAATAAAATCAAGAAATATTGGTCCTTAATGAATAAAGTAAAGACCCCAAAGAGAAATATGAGCAACTGTAAACTGAACCTAACGGAAATGAGATAGTGTGGACGTCATAATGTATTCTGGATTGGGAATTATATATAAATGCAAATGAACCCCTTTTATCAGCAGGCAATTTGGCATGTTTCCTTTAGGCTTTGTGCCTGCCGGATCCACCTCTATTAGTTTACCTGCTTCTTTCACAAGTCAGCGAATAACCTTTTCAATGAAACTCATTTATAATAACCGTATAGTGTGCCATTTCTTTCAGACTGGCCGCATTAATCAATTATAACAGTTTCTTTTGTCATCGCAAGCCTATCTTTGAATTGCAATGCTTGGCACAGTCACATTACCGTGATCGATAAAATGCGTAGCAAAGACTTCAAGTTCTTAAGGTTCATTCAATGGAACAGGCAGACATGTATACAGTTTGCCAATAATACAGACCCACTTTGGCGCACATACGCTCAAGACAATATTGAAAATAATTCACTCTATATGTTCAATGATGTGATTCAAAGGTTTGTCTTGGATCTTTATTAACTATAGGTATGCAACGTCGATTTACATTAAAATTGGATTTCTTCTTGATATGGCTCACTATTAATATATATCGCATATATATTGGGCCAGCCAGTGTGAAAAGCAACAATTATAAATTTAATATTATCTAATATCAAAACAGTTAATTAAACTGAAAATTTATGGCAGGCTTTCAGTAGTATTTCATGATTATATTGCATGTCTCAGAGTATACCAGGAACATGAATATATCAATTATTAGCCAGTAGTCCAATGAAATAAAATAAAATAAAACTAGTCTCAGCGGCATAATAGGTTTGGAAATGTATAATTGAAGATAATATTTCTAGTTTCTTTTCATTATTAGCTTATATACCCATGAAACATCATTAAATTGTGTTATATATTATATTTCATTATATTTTACCACATAATTTCTTCCAGCTTTTGAAAGCAACCTCATTCTGCACCAAATCCACATCAAAAGGATATAGACACTGGTGCGTAGGCGATTTGAATCACGCGTTGGTGTTTCTATACTTAGAGAGCTTATCGACAGTTTTTAACATCAATATTCCATCATTATAAAAGTGTGGTTCTGACGTGAGTATGAAAGGTTTTGTTTTAAATATGAGCTCGACGATGCAGTGTATAAAACAGTGCATGTCTTGCTGAGTAATCGGTTCACATTTATTTTAGTTTCAACTTATTTATTCTGGCATTGGTTGTATTGACATCATGACTACAATAATAGTATGGTATTCAACATCAGCCCACTATACGGTGCTCTTTCACTGGTGTCTACTAGCTTTAAACATCAAATATAAGTATAAAATATGATATAAAAGCGACTTTACTCGACTGGAGATCTTAATTATTTTATGTCGCTTTTTTAATATCGACTTTATTTAGACATCAATATTCTATGAATATATAATGTGTACCGTAGTTAAAAAGGTGTTGTTTCCTGGACTTTCTCTCAGAGGAGACGCTAGTGCGAACTCGTGTAATTGTTTTGCCCCGTGTCCCTATAGCAAATACTCCCCCCCCCCCCATAATACCCTAGCTAATTAAAAATCGACCCCTTCCCCACCCCCTCATATTGAGAAAGACCATCTAGTTAGAGCTGTCGATGAAACCATGATTAAGTACGGGGATTTAGAAGCTAGTTACTTTACATAATCATATATGAATGGTATCAATAATTCTAGAGAAGCATTGAGGACCAGCCACCATGGCAATGAACATAATGTTATTGATTTAATACATTATCCTATCTATATTCTATACAGGTTGTTGATATGTCCATAGAATACTGGTCTGTATCTACCTCTATCTATCAACATGATACTCATAATCAGTTGGAATTCACTTACGTAAAACTCAACACTAACCACATACATGTACAAACTGTAACGTTTGGAAGAGCAACATGAAAAAGTTGGTTATTATTCATAAATTACACGACGCCATATTTAATATCACCACGAACGTTAAAGCTGCAAACTCAATATTATTATTTCAAAACGACATGTTAAAAGGTTTCTGAGCGTTTAAAATCCCAGCAAGCATTCTGATTTGCACCTTTGTGTTGTTTGTTGGACAGCCTCTATATTATTGGTTGTAATCTGTATATACGCATAATCCGGCGTTATTGCTGATTGCAACGCGATTCCAATCAATTCCACTGAACTACAAGTGACCCTCCAGTCAAAACCTGAAGGACTATGTATATTCCACGCTTAGGACCCTCTTACTGCACAGCAACAACTTCTTATACCTCAATTATTCCACTTCTTCCACACATGAAAACCAAGAAATTATTAGTAGTTTCCGGAGATTTTCCCAACCATTTTGCATATCATATTTATCATGGCATGATTATAGATTCTATGACTGGCACTATTTCTTGTTAATGGTATACCAATTTAATTGGTAGAAGGGAATTTGAACAAAAGTCTGACGAATTATTCTTAGAGTTTGGTTTCATAAATTGTGGCGTTGTCTCTTGCTATTTGGGAATAGGAGGACTCTGAAGTTTGCCACCCCAAATATCAAGTGCCAGTTACGGCTTGAAACCCCGTCAGCTACAATATGGTATCGTATTGTGCTTTGCTGTATCACGATGGTTCTTATAACGTCCTAATGACTATTTTCATGCCTTGTTAGGATCTGTCGTACTTTGTAAGTGCTTTACATGCAATGCCTCGTTATGACGTTCACTCTATTCTGAACAACATTAAATGGGTTCACGTGGGCAATTATGGCCAATAGCTATGTTTGAAAAGCGCCAATTATGCGCGCTTACAAGAAAGGTATAGCTACATAGCTAACGCCCATAGATTATATATTATATCTAAAATTTAACTTGGTGTTTTGATTATCAAATAAATCTTATACCGATTAGAATAGTCTTAGCCTTTTAAAAAATCCCTTCTTTCAACTATATCTTTGACCTAACTGTTATAATATGAAAAGATCTCCTTATTTAGAATCTCTTTTGTTTTTCTTTTTTTTCCAGGGGAAGGCAATTTTAATTGCAAAACGATTTTGATGTTTATTCATTCTTATATTCATTCTTATCTGATATTAGGTGCTATCGTTTGAATTCGAATTACGGAAAAGGGTACCACACCGATTTTCCTTACATTGACATTAAGATGACTGGCGATGTTTTTTAAAAAAAGAAACAACCCAACTTTCTGTCAAAATATCATGCACTATCCACTCCTATTATTTTCCAACAGCTCAAATATTGTTTTCACACAATCATGAACCGTCTGATAATGACGTTCACATTTAAATATTAGTAATAGTTTTGAAGAGTGTGTTCTGCTAATACATATTTGTGTCGTTGTGAATGTTTCTTTACCAGAATCCGATTATAGGTTAAGTTTCTTGTGTGCAAAGCTTTCCCAAAGAACCGCAAGTGGACTTAAGGAAAATCAAACACTCAAAATAGCCACGCTTTATATAAAGCTACTCGAAATTTCGCTTTTTTTTCATAAGCGTCCTTGCAAAGATACACTGTTGAAATAAACCTATTTATATTCTACCCTTTTCCGATAGATAGAATTCCTCTTTTCCCTGCTAAAAAGTTGTCAGTGATTTCCCTCTCAGAGCAAGCTCAATATTTATCAAATAAGAAGTCCAGTCCACTGCTCCCAGATTTGTACATTTGCGGTTGCGGAATGGATTTAAAGGCAGCATGAGGATTGAGGCATTATGATCAAGTTTCTGTGGTGTATTAGGTCAAAACGCCCTACGTCCTGGTTGTTTGACAGATTGTACAATTTGACTATCCAAATATATAATTAATTATTGTGAAAAGAAAGTGAAACATGTATCCTACCAAAGTTGTACCATTGCCATTCCTAATAATTATATATATTTGAAGATAAAATAATAATTAGCAAATTTCATTGCTACAGAAAACCACTTGGATTCATCGTTTACTTGTGTGTATATATGTGCATGATAGTATCTCATGACCTAATCATTCTGGATAATGGTACACATGTTGATTGTTTGTGCATGTTGTGTGTGTTATTATTTACATACTAATGCAAAGTATCTGCTGATCACAACTCAAAGCTAACTATGCTAATTACAGCAGCATTTCTGAGAAACATATATTAATAATTTCTGGCCTGGCTAGGAGTGGGGGGTGGGGCGGTTCATGCCTGTTGCGACTTGCTGTGAAGATTAAAGCCCACCCAGCGTACGATTATCACAGCCATAAGGCCGTGGCTTTCTCAATGTGTGATGGGAATTTCCAGTAGGTAAAAACGTCTTGATTTATATGCCAGAAAGAATGATTGTGCAGTTATTTTTTATCCAAATTGAATGATTCCTTCTGATTGAAATTCCTAAATGATAAGATGGTTAATGTCAATTCGCAAAATTAAAATTCTATGCATGAGGTGCTTGTACGGTGTACATATATACATGTATAAATAATTAATAAACCATACAGAATGCCCCGGAGGCAGGCTAAGGAAATAAAGATTTATGTTTAAAAAAACATACAAAGGTTACAGAATAATGAGGAGTCATTAATATACATCTGACATAGTGTTTAAAACAAAGTATGTGCCCATATAACTAAAGTGTTGATTACCCTAAGGGTTCATGGTTATAAAGAATTAAAATTTGTTTTGCCAAAGCAATCCAAGCGCATATATACTCACCCTTATCGATTTCTTCCAGACAATGGCGAAATGTTACTACGCCAGAAAACGAGCGTGCTAATTTCACCTAGAGTGTTTATTTCCAGTTTCCTCTCCGAAAACAAAATATACTGGAAGTTCCATGTCGTCGGCGGGTACGTATGGCAATACAGTCCTATATTCCCTCCTATCTATTATGCTCTATCTAATCCAGTGAATAAAACACGAAGGGTGGTAGTCCTGTATGATCGTTCCACGAGGCCATCAATATCTCAGGTGGAGCATTGAACCAATGCCTTATTATTAAGGCTTATAAGACATTCATTTGCCCAGTGTTGATGTGCGTCTGTATCCGCAAGAATATTACTTTAGAAGTGTCCCTATTAAAAACAGTCCTCGATCGATGATAGCTAGGTTCCTAGGTGACAATAAAAGCATACCTAGTTCCACCGAGCAACTTTCATATATGTGCTGATAACAAAATGCAACTATTCAAGTTGTATCTTCTCACTTGAGTATTCCTTCTGATGATCAGTTATTGGTGGCTATCTGCGCCACGACTGGAAGAAGTTGTACTCAGTCTGTAGGTGTTGTATTAAGAACGGACCAAGGAGTAAAGCAACGTCCCGGAGGCGCCCTGCAAACAGCGTGCATTGCCTACCGATGGAAATACTATGCACTGGAGCCGCAGCGAATATATGGTAGGCAGATCAGGTTAAGGCTTATTGTTTTGCTGGAGTGGTGCCATTGTTCCTCCAGTGGGAGTAGAGGTGGTTAAGCCACCTACAAGCTACGATCAGACCGATATAAATGTTAAGGCAAGATGGCCACGTTGTAGGCCATTGACTGCAGCAAATGTCTACCAACACCACCAATGCTGCTATACTGGTGCATGCTGGCTACATTCGCCTAGTACAATATCTGATCCAGTAGGTGTACCGTACATATATATATGCACGTTAAGGCCTATAGTATTATAGCTTATGTCTCCAGTGGGTCCTCCAGCTCATAGGTGCAGTATAGTGTGTACTGCTGCCGCTGATTTCAACCTGGATTCTTCACCTGTCTGGTTCATCCCAGTAAATAGAGTATCACCATAGATAAGCAATTTCACAAGGAGTGCAAACATATTAACTAGTAATTTTCACCCATCTGAATGAACACTGTGGAATAGCAATTTCATCGGGATCAATTTGGATAAAAAGCATTTTTTTGTTAATGAAGTATTGATACTTAGGTATATAAAAACGATTGAATAATGATAAGTAAAATATCGACCAATTTGACAGTGAATCTGTTTAGAAGATTTGTTCCATTTGTTACATCAATAAATCCTGTGGGATTAATGTAATAGGCTAAACTTTTGTGGTGCTTTTATAATGCCAAAGAGAAGATTCCATCAGTTGGTCGAATAGTAGAAATGGTCTTAAATATGCCACATAACTATATTCTCATATTCACCTAACAGTTCTGGCATGTGGTATTAATCACACGAAATAAAATTATTTTATTTTAGAAAAAGTGAATATTACACAAATGCATGAATGTCTTAAGTGATTTATATTGGTTATCCTTTGGTACAAGGCATAATGCAATACCTATCATGTTACAAGGCGTTGCACCTGTGATATTGATGCATGTTGCATGCACTACCTCAGGTAGATGGATTCTAGAATGCTGCTTCGCTCCGGATTTGCATATCAATTACAAGGATTAAAGATGAGATTTAAGATTTAAGATAAAAATACCATTCAGCTAATCAGAAATTACTTTAGGTAATAAAGTTCTTAGCTTTTGAGACAAAAAATTTGGATATATATTATGTTGGCGATTTCATTGGCGATTTCAGTTATCATGATGTATTGCAGGAAATTAGTTTTTTCTGTAACTCTACAACAACGAAGGAAGTGAATTGCCTCTCTAAAACATTATAATTATGTTAAATTATTTGACCTATAATTATGATAGGCGACAATAGACCACCCATTAGTTGATATCCTGACACTACAGGCAGCAACTAACAGGCTGGGAGGCTTTCCTGGATACATGAGCACCACTTTATGACGTCACTAATAAATTAATGCAACAGTGAAGTATTGGTAACCCACTGCTGGGGAATGTTCCAAACTCCTCAGTAGCATGGTTAGGCCACTTCTTGTCACATCTGACAAAACTTAAAACTAGAGCACGAACAGCAACCTTTCCTGCCTTATCAAAGCCTTCTCGCCAAATACGAAATTGCACTCGGTGATAGGGCTGATGACGTATATGACAAACATTATCATTAATATAACTCATATCCTGAGAAAATAGCAATAATTAAATATGCGTCACAAACGCGCCAAATTGCCTATGAGTTTCCTGATAGTTCTGCGGAAGGGCATTGACCTTATTATGTCCAAACCAAAGCAAGGATGCATACCGCATATACTGCACTTTTCTTACTTAGCACTTATCACACTTAATTAATGCAAACTAGCTAAATGTATTAATGTTCGAGAACGGTCTTTTTTACTAAGGGAGGGAACTTTTTGTTTCGCACCTTTCATGTGTGCATAATTTTGACGGCATTGAATAACAAGGAAAGGTTCTATTATGATCAGTATATGATTTTTCCCAGAGAAAGTTCTGCATCGTTACACATTTCATCAAAAGTAATTTCTCCAGATCTCATGCATAACTTTGTTTGTTCTCAACTGTCGTAATTAGTCCTGTTAAAAGTGCTTCACATTACTTTACCGCATAATAATATTGCAAATCCGAGAGATTAGAATGGTGTCGATCAAAACATGCATGAACAATGCTTATCAGAGCAACAAAAGAAAGAATAGAACAACAAAACCATTATCGAGTCGATGGGACTCTCTAGAGGCGGATTATGGGTTTTCAGACCAGAGCAGCACAACACATTGAGACCTGAAGCAAACACAATATGCATGAATACAAAAAAGTAATAAGTTAAGTAATAAGTGGGAACCAAAATCCAGAATACATTTCAGTGGTTTAAAAAATATCGGTAACAAAATATCTTCTAAATCCGCGACTGCAATGTCTGCATGGTGCCTGTTGCATAAGAATCATTACTTTAAATTCCCTTGCTAAACTATTTTTCCTGGCTTAGGTATAGGAATAAATATAAGCAATGTCTGTATGGTAAATTTCTTCCCTAAAGGTTCCTTAACAGCTGCTTATAGCTAAGAAAAAGTAGCTAAGGAAGGAACATATTAAGTAATATTAAAGAGTGTCATTGGGAAAGACATGCTTGTGGAATAAGACAGGTTTCAGGTTAAGTGATAAATGAAACAAAACTTTTTTTTTTACAAAAACACTTTCCCATGCATGGCTAAATTAATTTGTGGTTGTGTCCAATATTCTTATAGACAAATATTACAATTTTGATAAGTTTTGGGGTCTCTGTAATTATCTGCAAAATATGCTTCATATTTATTTCATCCTCATCACCGGGAACCGTCCAATTAACGACACAGAATTGTATATGCCTCAATTTAAGAGATTTGAACATAAAAATCCTCGTTTTCCATCTGGCCTGGTCCGTGGTTTATTTTCTGCCTGTCTCCATGTCTCTTGCATGCCTTTTATTGTAAAGTATTGCATATTTGTCACATTTATGTTACATACAGGAAGTTGAGGCATGGATTCCTGTAGAACACTGTAGGCTACCGTAGTCATCGATATCAAGTCCCGCATTGCACCCTGTGCCAATCAGACAAATGTGACCAAGAATATATATCCTAAATAGCCTAGTCAACTGATATATTTATATATGCATAATGCCATATAAGAAAAACTCTTTCGTATATTGTTTGAATCCTAAGTGCAATCTTAAAAGGAAGTTCCGCCTTCAGTACAATGATAGCCCTATCCTTACCTCTTGAGGTAAAATCAATGTCAGCTAGGTTCGAACATAAATATTGTGAACATTAAGTCCTGGAGGGCTTAGAATCTTGGATTATGATGTTTAATATAGGCAGACATCTTCGGAGGAGGCATGACGTCACTCATGAGCCAATCCGGCCAGCCATGCTAGCATGGCGAGTGCACTGTGGTCATTCTCCTCCTCCTACTGGAGTTTTTGCAATGATATATAGCAGAAGTAGGCATGTTCTCATTAGATCTGAATCTCTACATGCTATTTATGGCCAGATTTCACTTTTTGAAGTGTGATTTTATGAAAGAGAAGATGTTCTGTAAGGAGTAAAGATCCTTGCCTAAAACCGGAAGCCTTATTGGCCCCCATTATCGCTCACAATACACCAACACTTTCGGAATTATACAGGCTTCATTTCAAACCATCTAAGTTCAAACAAACCCATAACAGTCAAGTTATAGCCCCTTGCACTCAATATTAGAAACAGAAATTACTTATTAGGGATCTGAAGGGGGACAAACATGATTCAAACTTCAATCCAACCATGCCATCCGACAACCCACTTGCTCCATCTTGGCCGAGGTCTTGGCTCCGCCCTTGTGACGTCAAAATCAAGGAGGGTTGTGGGAATTTTGAGAGAAAATGGAGGCATACTGGAATCTTGGTTTGGGGCTATTTCCCACGTTTCAAATGCTTCTATCAATGTTGTAATAGTTCCTAGGGATATTTCTGTGCAACAGGTATGTGTTTATTTAATAAAAAAACATATTGCGGCACCATTGTACTAAATGCGGTACTTACTTTTAAGGTAAAATAGTCTAAGATGCAATAGACAATGCATCTTGGATAAATGACTTTAGTAGATAAAACAAGGTGGAGTCATGGAAGAAGTGGCTCAGCAGGAACAAATGAATTGGGTTCAGGGAGGTGAGGAAATGGATCAGAATCATCTAGGAAACACGCTGCTGATCCACCCCTTCTATCAATGGACCTAAGGCACAATCCCTTGTTGACCTCTTTGCAGCTAAGCCTGACCCATCCAATCCACCCTGTCCAATATCTTGGTGGAAACCAATTTAAGATGGAACAATTCCACAAAGTCACTAAGAAAATCATCGAAGATGCAGCCAACAAAACATCGGACCTAAACATTCCCTCCACACTAACTGAATTAGAGTCAGGCCTTTCCTCCAGACACATGGACACTGCACCTGGCAATGACTTATACCCTTATCAAATGCTCCCCTCTTGCTTTTAAGACTTCCCTTCTCTCCCTCTATAACCCAATATGGGACATGGGCATAGTCCCTCCAAAATGGAAACAGTCAACTATTATTGCTATCCCCAAACCTACACAACCTGTTCCTTATAGGCCCACCTCACTTCTTTCTTGTCTCTTCAAAACCATGGAGGTGATGATTTTGGAGAGGATCAGGTTCAAAGCTGCCATGATGGGCTTCACACCCAGAGCCTGGTGAAGCTCTAGCCATGTTGATTCACCTTGCCACTTTAGCCATCTCAAACAAAAAGGACCTCATCACTGCCTTCATCGACATCTCAGCTGCATTTGATATTGCGGACCACAGGAGCATCCTCAAACCGATGGCAGACGATGGTTTCAAGGGGAAAATTATGTTTCCTAGAAAACCTCCTCACCAACTGCAAGGCTTCAGTTAGGTTCTGGGATAGAACTTCACAGACTTTCAGCAGGGGTACAGGGAAGTTTCATTTTCCCCCACATTTTCAACTATGCTATGAAAAGGGTTCTGGAGACCCCTCTTCAGGTACAAGAGGGTATCCTCACCAATGCTCATGACTTAGTCCTTTATGTCAGGGGTGACAATCGCTTCTACCATGCTCAGAACGCAATTGATGCCCTTAAGGCTTATCCCCACTAAACCAAGGCTATGGTGTTTGGTGGTCTCACCACAAAATACTCTAAACTAATAGTAATAGCTTTCTAAGGACTCCCTTAAATTGTTATATATATATATACCAATGGATCTATGATCCCAGACAAGGGAGCCTCCACCGCAATACACACACAATTCTTTAAAGTTGCACTCTCAGCTAATATCGGCCAAGAACTAAACATTTTCTATTTTGTGTTCAATTCTTTCCCAAACCATCTAAAAGACATTTGACAAAAAATTTTGAGGATTTTTTCCAATTGATGTGTGATTTGCTGAAAATTGATAAAGTCAGACTTATAAGTTATAACATGTGTAAATTTGTTAAGATTTGCTTTGTTGTAATAGCTTAAAATGCAGATTTAACCACTCAACCAGGCTCCTCAACCACACCACCATCATAGAACTTCACAGACTTTCAGCAGGGGTACAGGTAAGTTTCATTTCCCTCCACTTGCCCTCATAGTCACTGTCAAGGCAGCCATAGGTTTCAAGGTTCTCCCAATCCTTCTTACAGACTCCTTCTGTTCCAAGGCACTAATGCATGAACAATTAATCAAAATATTATTTGTCTTGAGAAAGAACATGGTTGGGTGAAAGCGAGAACGAAAAAAAAATCTCACCATGTTTCTTTTTCATTTTAGGGACCATCAAAGTTTACAATTGAATCAATGGGGAAAAACGTTATTTTCTCAGTTTTTCCAAGATTTCAGTCCGATGAACCACATTCCTTTCTTGAAACTCTTTCTAAGAATAGCTGACATACAGGTTTGCCCTCATGCATGGAAGAACAGTGTATCAACATAAGATATTATTTTGCTTTGAAGATCTTCAATATTCCTGTTTTAACTCATCAGGATAGGAATTCAGCTGAATAGTGCTTTTAAAAACAGGTGACCTGCGGTTGGTTTTTCATATACTATATAATTATAAGATACAGTGGAACCCCGCCTAGGCAACCACCTTTGGGACTGAGCCATTGTCGGTTGCATGGCAGGATGGTCGAATTAGCGGGGCTCTGGTTTAACGATGATAGAAACATTCGATATTCTTGACAATATTGTTATTCAATAGACATGAAATACAATTTTTGCTTTATAACTATGTCTCATCGTTTCCAAGAATTAGGAAGTATTTAAGTTGCCATAATCAAACATTTTGTAGCCTGAAGATGAAAGAAACAGGCCATATATTAGAAGGCATATATACAGAAAATATAAACTATATAGACTGGTTCCATGGCTCTATGCAACAGTGCGACGTGTCTTCTTTGAAATATGATAACTTGTTCATGGAACTTAAAAGGCATGCGAAATTCGAAGCCTAATTATAAGAGTCTTCTAGGGCATGTGGTCGCGTGGCTTTTAACACCTTCATAGTACCTGAGTGTGAGGCAATTGTTCAGCCATTGTGGATTCATTTTGATTGGCATGTGTCCGGGGGAAAATGGTCTTAATTCTGAGAGAATTGGTTGTCACAGACTATGGAATGGCGGTCACATTACGAGGTGGTCGCTATCTAATTGGGGAGCGGGGGGGGGGGGAATTGATACTGGGGAAAAACTGGTCTTAATGGAGGGTTGGTCGCTACAACGGGGTTCTACTGAATTGTATAAGTATTATGACTAGTTTGAGAGGCAAAATGCTACTGTTCTTTTCAGGTATTCACATAAATGGTATCAGAATATATTAGATAAATGTATAGTGGATCATATAAATTCATTATGAATTGAAGGGAATACTTAATTAACCTTATTTGGATATCACTGTAATCACTACATCACTTCACTCGTAGCGTGTTCCATGCAGGGACGTCGAATCAATCCTTATAAATATATATACACCAAGGCCACGGCCTTTTCAGGTAGAATAGGTTTTATTGCAAAGTAAAAAAAAGTAAAAGCAAAAGCCAGGTGGTGAACGTCTAGTGAAGATAATTGTATCAGTATTGATTTTGTATCGCTTTAAAGTAAACAGTAAATATTTGATGTTATGGGGGTGTTATTGACGCCTATAGAACCTCGCCTTGACCTTCTTATCAGACAGGTGAACATAGGATCCGTAGGTCAGCTAGTGTCCTTAAAATGCTTGCACTAATGCTGCTGCGGTTTGGATCCATAAAAACCTACTTGGGTACTCGGTACTCCTTTCTCACTACGCTGAACGCCAATCTCACTTGATGAGAGATTCTTACTTACTAGTATAGTTTTGATAGATGTTATAAAGGAGGATTCAAATGTTGATAGGACCGAAACTCATACGAATATTGGACTCACCATATATACATACAGTCCTTAAAGAAATGTTGATATGGTTTATCAAAGGAATTAACATATCCCTGGTATACGCTTGCCCCTTCTTGATTTCAAAAATGGATTCAAACAGGAACATATCTCTTTCTAAGTCATTCCCATAAATACCTCGATCCGTAAATTAGGGAGGAAGGCTGAAAGGTGTGGCAATATTTTTATACTGACGAGTAAGCAGATGCTTACATTCCAGGAATGATTTTTGCTATACGTACAAAAGATTCCCAAGTTATCCAGGCACCAGGATAGAGCAAAGAAGGCTAAAAGGGATCGAGATCTTTGGCAGGTATTAAGGGCTCAGCGGGTTCACCTGAATAAGGGACATCGATCCTGAATACGATAGGTGTGTATTGCAGAACCAATGAAGATTCTTAGATTCAGTGGAAACGTTTGTTATTTATGAATCTACTTTGTTATATATACCTAAGTGACCTTACATCTATACTTACCAAACTCTCAATTTAATATGATTCGCACTATTTGCCGTAGGAAAATCAATGCCCATATATAGGAGAAATGCTGACATATGTAATTATTGTACAAAGATGTCTCGATCTACTTATGTGCTCTACATGTCACTTCTTGGAGGCTTTACAATAGGATATATACGATTAGTGAATTCTAAATGACATCATTATAAAACAATCCCGGACCTTGGGACGTCAGTAAAATCAATAATTTATTCATTCTCATGCACATTTATGTATTTGATGTATGAGAATGAATATTGATTTTCATGTGACATTGTATTGTTTTAACATGCATGGATATTATTTTGATTAAGTTTCTCCAGTATATGGACTGATTGATATATAAGGGTTGTGATTCAAGAGTCGTCCAAATTAAATCGATGATAGCGTGTTGTTTATTTTGTCTGCATATAACATGATTATCCAAAATTCCCAGAGAAAAACCCTAATCTATTCTTGCACAGCCAAAACTGATAGCGTGTTGTTTTATTTTGTCTGCATAAGATTATTATCCAAAAATCCCAGAGAAAACCCAAACTTATTGTTGCACTGCCAGAACTTAAAACAAGAAGCACCCAACCTTGTTTATAACCCAAGTAGCCAATAATAATTTTTTTTGCAATTTACCATAAACAAAAATACATCCATCTACGTGCTGTACAAATAAAGTGATTATCCAGGGTTACTTATGCATAGGAAATTGTGGCTTCTTCTCCTTATGTGATTTTGTTATGTGCATGATGAGATTAGAGTATTTTGTTTGATCTCCTTATACAATGTATACTATAGGCATGCACGTTGCCAGAAGTAGCAATTGGAATATGCTATAAATACAACAGACTTGATCGAATCAAACCACTAGCAAATCGCTTGTTTATGATAATGGTAAAATGAGAATTAGTATGGCCAGGTTCACGATTATGAAGTGGGCTTGAAAAATGTTTTGTTCTTTAGGATTTATTGATCGAAAAAAAATTCCATAGGTGTTCATATCTGTTATATATATATGTAGTACTTTGTCATTGGACCCGATATATTTTTGTTTATAAACCTTATTTCTTAAAGGACTTTATCTATCATTTAAGTTTGATTTGATAGTATCAAGCTTCAACAAGTGTCAAAATGGCATATACATTCTCCAAGTGATGGTTATATGGTACTGATGATTACGTAATACCTATATAATAAGTGTTGCCTTCAGTATTGTCTGGTTCTTCACCGTTCGTTGACTAGATTGTTTTATGCTTGCCTGATACATAATACAGAATATCACTGTTATTTTGAAGTATGGTTGCATTTTAATTACATACGTTTACAAATATTTCCACTGCGTAATGATGGTTTTTTTACCGTTGCTTCCACGGCAAGTTAGCTGATGAATAAAATAATCATTCATATAATAAGTCACATAATATCATTATTCACAACCACTTTGATTATGTTGTTTTGTATAATGGGCGGAAATAAGTATAATCTGTGATTAGAGATAAGATACAGGACTAAAGTAAATTTTGGTTGTTCTGAAAACATATTACAGACTACAAACACAATAAAATACTGGCACTAATTACAAAATCTTGTTCATTTTCATTTGTTTAGACAAAAATGAACACAACATCTTTTTTTAAACGAATCAAATGCTGTTCCAAAACGCTGGCATTTCGGTCACGGCTTATTCCTCGTCTGTTTTATATAAAAAGATGCAGTTGTTCAAAGGTAAACAAACAGTAACAACTTTTAAGTACATTTAGGCTAAATAAGTCCCTCCCTCGCGTAAACACCCTCATCACCTGCATGAGCTCCGTGCAGAGTGGGAAAATGAATAATGAAAATCACAGCGCCTGCACGACGAAAAATCATTGGGGGCATCGGACAAACAAGTGTGTAAACGTATCAAAACAATGATGAGATAATGACTTGACATTTGACCGGGTATGCATTGATTACTAGTAGTTCCAGTCATGCAAACCGTGACAAGCAAAGGATCTGCATCGCTTGCAAGAAATTAAGGTGATATGGGTTCTCATGGAAGAAGAGGAGACACGAACTATTAAAATTACATTACTTATTTATCGAAGTATGAGCATTTAGATATACAACCCACGATACGCTATAATTTGTTTATGCTTAAAAATAGGATCTTATCACAAGGCCGCCATGTTTATCGTTTGGCTCTAACCATTTCTCCTCGGCGGTCAACGCCCATGCCAAACTTCCCCAGAGAAATGTCTTGTTCGGCGCCTGAAAATAGAAGCACTGCGTTCCCATTGTTCACCTGCCAAACATGTCCGTCAAAGATCGTGCACGGGCGAACCTGAATAATTTAATATTTTGCAACCCCATGTATTGCTTCTGTGATAAGGTTTTGGCAACAACCCTATTACATGGAGAAACTAATTATTGAATTATTATTGCATAATGTTGATCATATCATCTATCACGAGATCCATATTAATATGCAGTTATTCTAAATTTGCGTACTTTTGTTCCATTCACTTCTTATTTCCGGTATCTATCTATCAGAAGTATATTAATGTGTAATGTATTTCACCACTAAATGCTAGTATATATAAACCTATCTGAATCGCTATGATCATAATCTAAACGTTAAAAGAAACAGAATTCAATATTCTAAGCACCCTTATTATTGCATTCCACATACAGCATAGGCACAATCACAAAAGATAAGTACATCACTGTGTGCAGGCAACGAGAGTAAATTAATTTAAACTCGTTGGTGCAGGTAGTCATGTAGTGCCTTCTAGTGTAGAGAAGATGGAATGGGATACAAAGACCTCCTAATATCAGTACAAGTCTCCAGGTGGCAATGCATTCGCACGAGCTTATAACAGGACTTACCTGGGGCTTACCACCTCTGTGTTCGAATGTCTTGCTATCTCTCAAATCGAAGCGGTTTTAATTAAGTGCTTCTGTGGCACCATTTTCTATTCTGTGTATGTTTAATATTGCAACTGTAATGGTCAACTATATACATTGCTTCCTTGGTAATATTGTGTTTACCACTATATTAAATGTATGATAATCAGCCAGTACTGAGAACAACGTACCTGATACATAATGAAATACAAATCTTTAAAAAATTATCCATTTTGTTTCTTTTCCCTCTTGAAAAGTCATATTTAAAGAAAATTATGAACTTTTATAACGAGAAAACCCGTGCTATGTGCTATTGTATGCTTGTGAATCGTCTTTAAACAAAATGAGTGCAATGATCGAGTGGAACCTCAGTAGCTTCAGTTCAGAGCAATGTCATGTTTAGTACAGTCCTCACTCACCAGATGCCCTGCAGGTTCTATATGTTGCAGGAAAGCACAGATCTTCTATTTCTCATGAAAGAACCAACAACTTCCTCTCAGCAGTACATGTAGTAAGCTTAACAATCTCTACATCTAGACCTCTTTGCTCGGTATCATATAAGAGACGTAAACTTTTGATAGTTTGAACTCTGAGCATAGCCTTAATTTCAGCATTATTTTAGCATTAATATTAATTAAACTGTGAGTGTGTGACGTTCTGTGTGGATTATGTAGATGCAGATCAGGGAAAATAAGCAAACGAAAGAGAGCAAGACCACCCGGTTCAAGTAGATATCAATTTTATTACCCTCTTAATGATTGGAATGGAACTGAAATTGAAATTGTATTATTGATCTAATTTAATTTTAAATAAAGGTCTGTCCAGATTAAGAAAAGAGGAGTCAATTCCAACTCCATTCTCACGCTCCAATATTTTCCAGCATATTTCCCAGCATTTATCTAGACTCGTATCTTTACAACTCTAGCATGGATTACATCAGTGTCAGCGCTATGATATTTAATAGCAATAAACACCTTGTCATAGGAATCATATCTCCAAGCTTTCTGTCATTTTGAGAAACTCAAAGTTTATATCTGTGAAAAGGTCCTGTCAGCCCTTGAAGTGGTTGTAAATGACAGCGCGACAAAATATTTTCCACTTAATCTCAACGTTTTGTTTTGTTTATAAAAGGGAAAGTTACATATGACACATTCAAAATACCGGTGCCGTACATGGTAATAATATTACATCAAGTCTTGTTGGTGATAGTTGCGGTAAAATAATGTTAAATACTGGTGGTGATTTACATTTTCGGACGTGGTCAAACGCACAGTGTCACCGCCAACTTGTTATTGGACAGTATATCATTGGTTACAACGCACTATCGAGATTTCTTGCAAATTGTTTGGGGACAGTAATTATTTGTGCACGATCTTTTTAATTGTAAATGATGAAAAAATAAATAATTCTAAGTGCTTTCAAATATGAAAATGATAGCGCTTGCGTTGGCCAAACGCAAAAGCCCCACGCAATCAAAACCATATCCTTCTAAAGCCTGTTTGCATTAGGATTTCTATTAAGCTATCGATGCCATTATCATCTTTCTATGACCTGGCTATCTGTAGACCCTGTCTATGTTTCTCACTCATCCCCTTTTTCCTCGCCAGTACACCAACATAACCTAGGACTGCAGGTGTTCATATGTGAATATGTATATTGTGCCTGTCCCATGTTCTCCAACTCACTAGACCAATTGTTCGCCCATGGGAATCTACCATTCTCTTTCATATCCTTAAGTGCTCCAAGTCCTCTGAGTGCACTGCTTAGGAAACTGCACGTGTTATGATATGTCTTCGCCGTCAAAAGAACAATACTTTCACCTTTAAAATGGCATATAAAAATACGACCACTCACACAGCTGTAATGTCTCCGCACACCTAGTGCACCATAGTTGATCTATCATATCAAAACAGACCTGCAGCGTTCCAGGTTTGGTGGCAATAAATATATTGGTATTTGAGCTGTAACCGATTTGAACTGCATGGGAAGATCGATTCAATCTGTTTCCTATCCATTGCTTTATATATTCACAGGGATATTTATGTTACAATTTATTAAATTTCCTAGATATATTAATTGTATGGTTCTCTCTAGAGTAATAGAATCGTCGAATAGAATCTAAAATAACTAAAAGGTTAGAAATTGAGAGAAGTGTATGAGCAATACATTAAGGTCAAGAGTATGTTTCTTATTATCGTAATTTGAAAGAGTCATATTCTCACATTTCATTCGCGATTCATGTTTTTAAATTGTCACTGACAAGAAGATTATATATGTGATAAACTGAGAAGATAGTCTATCTTGGGATGAAAATCTTAACCTTTCTTACAAATTCGATCCGTCACGTTGGTACATTGCAACATAAATTTGTGTAAATATTGAATCGCCTCCAATCCATAATACACAGCCTGTTGAACTGCGGTTCATTTATGAACTTGGCAAGACCATAAAGAGTGTATAGGATAGTAATGAATAGAGACAATGCACGAAACCTTCAAGTTGTCAACTAAAGGAGGCGGGGATGTGTATAGAGTGGTATAGACTGCTCTGCCATCCAGGTGGCTAGCTAAGCCACAGGTGTGCTGATACCTGACACCTTCATGTCCGGCCCGTCAGTCACCTGTACGAGATAGAAGTTCACCTGAGGAACAATGCCATCCCATCACACACATACACCCTCTTTCTATCTTTCTCGTCTTTATACCATCAGCTTTCTGCTTTTATACACGCCCTGCGCCTACTAGTTGCCATCAACACACACCATCTATGTAGAAGGCAGTGAATTGAAGTGCGCAGCGGTACGCTTGAAGGATAACAAAATGGGCTTTTTGAGTCTATCCACACACTATGGATCAAAACCAAAGAGATGTATGGTTTAGGGAGTCCCAGGATCCAATATCATTTGCCCTCAAGGCCCTTACAGGGGCCCGTCCAGGTGTGCACAGGTGGGCAGAGGATCCGAGGATGATATGTATGTACCATTCTACCATCCTTAACTCTCGCCCCCTGAGTGACACTCACCTCGCCTGTTTGGTTGTACCTTGTACCAATGTAACGGCCACCTTGTCAACAGGGATGAAAAGCGGTCATGTTTGCAGTTGATAAAAGAACTTCGTTTTAGTCAATGTGCTGAGGTTTCAGCTTTCTGTCATCTGCGGGATAAGAAGGGGATTGGAGTCCGGTTGAATAAATAATCCAGACATTGCTAAAGCCATGTCAACTTTTCTCTTTCCTTCTCTAGTTCTGCGGTAGAAACTTTTTTCGCAAACAGAATTCGTCTCGAATTTTAAAGTAAGGTGATTCTATATCGTCCTGTTCCGTATCTAACTCTCCTTGCTCTTGTCGCTTAATATATCTAACAATATTTTTTTTGATAATTATAAAAGGAATACTGATGTAGAAAAGTATAGATCTTTATATCAATAAAGTATATCAATAAATCTGAAAATTTCTTAATGATCGAATGTAAAATATTTCTTTTCATCACTGGTACTTAGGTGGAAAAAATCGCTTAAAAGACTAATTTCAAAACAGATGTACTAGAATAAATCCAGATGGGATGATATTCTTGCGCAGGTACATTTTAGTGTATAATCTACTTGTTGTCAGAGTAAAATCTCCACAAAGACTATCTCCTACACACCAGTCATGAGTGCTTATTTTGCGACAAGGTTAAAGCTCCACAGAGGACCGATTTGTTGCTTCCGAAAGGTATTAGGGGATTCCGATAAGACTAAATGGATTTACCGAGAGCATGAAACGTCTGGTGTGTTTGTTAATGGTCATTCAGCCGATAGGACAAGAGGCTATATCAGGTATAAACTGGATAGGATCACCTAAATCCCCATTGAATGCCTCTAAATCACCAAAATAGAAGAGTGCCCCCACACACGTTGTTCCCCAATGGCTTTAGAGGATGAATGGGAAAATCGCGATGTCTTTAAACCTGGTTAAATTTGTCATTTGAAAAAGGCACTTAAATTACTTTATTAAGACATCAGAAATGGAACTTTGCCTTAGAATTTTTCCTTGGCACACCTAATCCTGTCTGTTCCTCAATCCCCATCCTGCTACACGTCTGTGACATCCAAAATATTCAAGAAGAAAGTGTCTTCCCTCAGGAGAGGTGGCGGCGGCGAAGAAGGAGAAATTCAGAGAGAAGTATCTAGACAGTGGATATATAATTAACGGGTGAATCCGAAGTTTTTCTTACCCCACGCAGGTGAGTGGAATTTAATGGTTGTTTTATTGCTGGTTGTGATAAAGCGTGACTTGTTTACCATAGTGTTTAAACTAAAAGAGAGATCTAAGCGTATAATCGACGAACACGTGCTCGCTCCTAACCCCCGCTGGGCGATAATAGGTGGCTTGAGCGATAATAGGTCATGTTGGTGACCAACGATAAGGCCCTCAGGCCACCAACTCCTTTTAACAGAGCACCTGAACGCCATCTGCAGGGGTCTGCAAACACCATTAACTCTTTTATGTAAAACAAAATTACAGATTTCCTTTGATGTATTAAATCAAGGTGAAAGAACCAGGGTCGGTTCCCAATTTAGAAAGTAAACAAGAGGCACACAATGAGTGAGTCCTCTTCATAAAGAGATTCTTCCTCTCTCCGCGATACTAGACTTAAAAACAATACTCTTTTTGCACAATTCTTATTTGAACGACCCCATACAGTTAATATATTACAATAATGAATGATATATTGAATATATATTGAAATTACTTAGAAGGATTCATTGCAAAGAGACTCAATTTTAGATCATTTTGTGAAGCAATTGTTGTAATGATATGGTCTTGTGGCCAGGCTTTTTAGCAGTCGGTTTTCCGTAGCAATTGCGACTGAATTGTTTTCAGGTGTTGGTCGTGTCAGCTTTACTGTAATTCACTGTATAATCTGACACTCGCAACTATGCCTACAGCCAGAGGCTATGAGAGCTCCTTACAGCAACTCCTTCGTGTAATTCTCTTCAAACAAAGACAACAAATTGAACATCGCTTTCTCACCCCGAACAACGTCCCCTGCTGGTAGAAAATCACACTATTTGTATTCTCTTTTGTTCGTGAACTTGAAACGGAAATGTTATCCTGGGGCAGAAAAGGGATGAGGTATTATTTCGCTGGTACCGTCTTGCCCGTCCCTCGACTTAATTATCATACTACGATCTGCACTGACCAGCTTAGGAATTGATTGTTGGGCCCGAGGGTACAAGTAGAAGATGGGGGTCAGAATGATTGACCGTATAACTATATGGAGCACACAGCTGGGTTTGTGCAAGAGAGGGGGTCATACACATATATATTTATATACACTAAACTTTGCCTGTTCGGTGGGCAAGGGAAAAAGTTCAAATGTGACAGCGGTAGCTAAATAATTCTTAATATGGTTTACCTCATCAACCTTTATCCTAATGGTTATTGGGCCATCAAATTTTTGCTCTCCACTGTTTCTCGTGAACAATGGGTTGTTGAAATAGTTTGGGGATTGTAATTAATGCAATGAGATTTTTCTTCCAGCGACATTTCAAGAGAAATTACATCGAGGGTTTTAGCTCCAATGGTAAAGAACCTAAAGAGAAAGTGCTCGTTTGACTTTTTGAAAATTGATCCCTTCATTAGAAAATATTCGCCAGATTTATAATGATGAGCTTGAGAATATATTGACCTTGATGGGAAAAAATTTTGGCCACCTAATTTTTAATAGATTATATCTTCCGAGAACTTCTTTTCATTGCTAATAGTATTATTATTTTTTATTATTATTATACTGCGACCATGAAACTTGAAAATATCAAAATTGCATTGTATTTAAAAAAACACCCCATATTTAAATTCTAAGAACAAAGTGAACTTTTAAGTTGGTGTGAAGCTAGTTCCATCATCTCCAGATCTGATAAGCTCTGATAAATACCGGTATCTCTTTCATAAGGGCGGAATTTTGAGTAGAATTATTGATGAAAGGAATAATAATGGTGTAGACATCTATTGTAGATTTAACCGATAAATGGTTATCCAGGTCTTTCGGTCAAGGTCCGACCCTGGATTTTACCCTATAATTTGCAGTGATGCCATTCCGGAGCAGTCTGACCATCAGGAAAGGTACCCTAAGCAAATTGCCTATTTTTCTTTTGTGAAGGAATGTTCATTAAAGTACATGATCGATAAGCACCCATTCATGATTGTCTTAACAGCTAGGTTAATTTTACGAACCATCTTAATATTGCATTTAATATGAAGCAATTATTTTATGATAATTTCCTACATTGCGCACTTAAACGTACACTTTCGTGCTAACATCCCTTGTAAATCCCTAGTAAAATATTGCGCAGGGTGTCTTTCATCGGAACCTTGCCTGGGATCACATCAAAGAAGGCCATTCTCAGTGGTTTATCCTCAGAGGAAAAACAAACTTCATTACATCACAATCCATGCAACCCATGTGTAACACTTCATCGGTACTTTTTAAGACTTTCCTCCGGGGAGAGAGCACAGATTTGCGGCTTTGCAGGTACCGTGTTAAATATGATGTGACGGGTTGTGTTCTCCGACATGTTACGAAAGCTGGATAATTTGCCGCTGAAAACAACAGAGGAACACATTCCTTTACGTCCTTTTGGCTACCTACTCATGCAGTTAGAACGCAACTTAGAAGTAGAAGCAAAATATCCGCAGGGAGGGAGGAAGGAGCTGGGGTCGGCGCGGCGGGGGGGGGGGGGGCGTCTTGGGATAGATTTTCAGAAAATTATCTGAAAGATTCACAGGGCCGCACTAACCAACTTCATAATAGAATTAGCAAAAATGTAGATGTCTGATCTCTGTTCGACAGGCAAAGTAGAATGTGGGTAGACTTCCGAAATGGAAGGAGTGATTTATAGTTATTGCATGGGTTTACTGAATTCCTAAAGTATGTATACCATCATACGAGTATACAGATTTCACGCCAAGGGTTATTGCATAAGTATTGATATTTTTTATTTAAAAAAGAAATATCGATCATATGGCTGGTGAAGGAAAATACCATTGGGGTGCAATAACTTTCTGGAATATGCCCCCCTTTTCTCCCCATCCAGTTTCATCTTCCAGTCGTTGGGCAAATAACCTTAGGATACTTCCAAGGGTGGTGAACCACGTTTGAATGTGCATTCTTTATGTCAGAACAAGTTGAATTATATTGGCGCGAAGAAATTTATACTCTCGTTCAATTCGGGAAATCGGAAAGTTTGACTTCAAGGTGCTTCTTATTGATTGTTCCTGTCGCGATTATCAAAGGCCGAATGGCAAAACTTTGTTAGAAGTCGGAGAAATTCAAAACAAACTGTGACAGAAGAAAGGCGATGGAGAAACTACGGTTTGCAGGATCAAAGAAAGTCACGCGATTCAACGACAAGTTTGAAGAGAGATTAATTAATTTGCTATACAAGAGGCAAAATCTGCGAGCCACAACAGTTTGGTCGGTGATATAGCTTTCTTCTTTGAAACAACCCGTTTAGTCCAGGACTAGTTTACAAATTCGTCATGATCAATTCAAACGAATGGCTGAATGTATTGCCCACTTAGTTAAATGGCGAAATACAGTAAACAAAGATATAGTGATATTGTAAGTGGTCGGGGGAAGGTTTTCTGAAACGAGGAAGTGAGCAGGAAACTGATAAACTATCTTGGGCGACTACGTCATTGCCCCACCTTCGGGCATATGGCGTATTAAGTTATACCCCCAATACTGAATGGTGTTCTTCACTTCCAAATATATAGATCTACGTATATATTTTGATGTATTACTTGTCAGTTATTTGCATTTCGTGAACGAATAGGTACGATTGAAAAGAAAATATGAAAATGAATAGTGTAAACTTTGCAGTAGCCCCAAACAAGTTAAATAGATTATATTAATGACGCACCGATGCTTAAGGACATGTACTGTAGTAACAATGGAAGTTCTAGAACGTTGAAAGTACGGTAGAATTAAGTTAAGTAAGTTTATATGAATTAATGTCAGCTACAACGATTGTATTATATATGTAAAGATAATTAACCAATTTAAGATTATATGCAAACAAAATAGATTTTTTTAGTATGAGCATCTGAGAATATAGAAATAGGAAATTCAAATTGTTTAGTTTAGGAGAATTGTAGCTGGGTTTTTTTCTCTAAAATTAATCATGCAAGACAAATGCCCCTATACATTTGTGTCGAACTAAAACTTTTGAAAACCTCTGAACTGAGACTTTGTAGAATGTAAATGAGAGAGAGTTATTGTTGTTATGTTAGTGGTGTGGTTGTTGATGACAATGTCATCTTTTATTTAGCCAAAGATATTTCAACGTAAAATTACACTAGAATTTATCGACAAAAAACAATTTTCTCATTTTCAGTCTAGGCTCACAACCTCTCAGATCAGATAAGAATGGCATGTCAGTGGCTAGACGCCTACTGCACTAATGGGTCACCTGGCCCCGGAATAGGCGTCTGGATGGGATTATCATGGCATCATGTACGGTTTGGAGCGAGAGCATTTTCCTCAATTTGGAGGAACTCTCAACTCTGAGCCTGTTTTCGCTGAGCGAATATTCTCATTGTAGCCTGCTTTTGACCCATGAAGATGGAGACAAAATAGTAAATAAAAAATTGAATGTAAACAAAGAAAGCCCTATAACTTTTAGCATCCAAAGCAATGCAACCGCCATAAATAGATGCACACACTACACTCGAACAGTTATATAATCTGATTCTTCTGCCATATAAAGCAGATCAAATACAATATTTTTTATAGCAGATCAAATACAATATTTTGGGGCAGGAGAGTGCGTGCGTATGTGTGTGTGTGTGTGGGGGGGGGGGGGCGTCGAGGATAATTAAGGAGGTGTTCGTGCAGGAGGGGAAGGGGTTGGTGACGTTAGGAGAGGGAGCAGCGACTGGGGAAGGGGTATATGACGAGACGAGTGTTGGGTGACGTGGGGTCGGATCAAGCTGCAGTCTGGTAGGGGCGTACGTGGGGGTGGAGTGTGACTCTATAGATAGAGGTGGTGGGACGGGTATATTCCTAGAAACATCTGACCGGCCTGTGTGGGTGGACTTAATCTAAACACTTAATATACTAACGGTAAATCCAGGTAATCAAACGATCTCATATCAAGGACCAATGCTCATGATTATGCTCCTGCACTCCTGATTGTATACAAAGCCCGCGGGCTGGAAATCCTGGTCCATTAAAGTGTACAGTGGGAAGCATCATCATAACCTCATTTCGGTTTCAACGTTTGGTGACTCAAGATAAGAGAACCTTCTCCGTATTGGCCAGAAATGCTGAGCCAGCAAATTAATAGGATATGAATATTTAGTCATTATGAATAATTAAATCTTTATCAAATAACAAAACTCTGACCCCTCGAAACATTGGATATAATATGTCTTTAGAAGCAGAAAACGTTGAGGTGCAAATTGACATAAGTTTTCTCGTCCTGCTGTCCTTAAATTAGGGCAACTATCAGCCCCGTTTCAAGAGCATTGAACTCAACACACGAACCATGCTGACTGAGGATCCTCGCCCACCCCCCACCCTCGGCTTTCATTACCCCTTCCCTCAGTTCCCAAGCAGTACAAATAAAACAAAAGAGGGGACTGAAACATAAACAGTCGGTCACCATTTTACCACACGCCACGCACGACCATTGCGGTCCAAGACTGTTTCAACACATCAGTATCACTTTCCAGGATGATTCAAGAATTACCCGGAATTTCCGGTGCTAACTAACCTTCCTGTAAGGAAGAGACCACAGGACCGATTAAAGGGATATCTAAGGAGGGGAGACAGTTTTCCCCTTTCCAGAACAGTAACTCACATCCTTCGTCATTCTTTCGTCATTAAGGTGCGGGTGAAACCAGAAACATAAACCCATCAATGCGAAGTTGTGATCTTATCAAAGATGACTGGCTTTTAGGCATTAAAAATCCCCCTGCGAGTTGCTCAGTGAGTTCGTGAGCAGTCCCTAAGGCGTGTGCCGGGTCGACATTAGAAAGGCGATATATAAAAGAGTGCGAGAGGCAGATGGAGAGTTAGGTGAGGGTCTTGTCGCGGTTCACATGTAAGCAAACAGCAGCAATCTGGTGGAAAAGTGAAAAGCCAGTTCAAGAAAGCCTCTGTGCAGAAGAAGGAGAAGAGGAAGAAGGAGAAAAGGGGAAAGCGAAGGGGAAGGAGGATATATAACTAAGGAGTGCCTACTTATCATGCACTTTCCCTATGGCGCCGGATAATAGTCATTGGCAGAAAAACTGTTGAGTGTGTTGCCACTTCTCATCTAAGATTGCCCGAGCACCTCGTTACCAGCAAGCGGTTAATTAGTGCAGTGAAGTGTGAGCTGGGATTAAACACCGATGATCTTTGAATCACAAGATTGCTGTAGAATCTACTTAGCCTCTGTAGTGGTCTACTTCGGATGGAGCCACACTTGTTAAAAGCATGGTAAGTGATATCTAATGCTATTATCTCGAAAATCCCTGCCAAATGTTTGTGCAACTAACAATCCATTAAAAATCCATTTAATTTATATCATTCATAATAGCGCATGACATATATTATGTTTCCAATGCTTCTAGTATAGAATCAATATAGAAATATTAAATTGTATTCTATTTTATTTTGTATGTACATGATGGGCCATGAACAATATCTCAAGGAGGGGGTAAAATATAATAGTGTATGCACGTTATGGCCCACGCCCAGCTTGTTATTAAATTTGTTTATTCTGGGAAGGACTTTGGGGGGAAGATTAAGTGTGTTCTTAAAGTCATATTGAGACAGACATAATCCAAATATATGGATATTTCAGACACATGCATCTGGCAACCATCTCCATGGCCACGTGTGTAGTGTGCCTGATTTTAGGACGGTTATGTTTAGATTTGCCCGTTGTTGTCCACTTGTCTTTAAGTCACTTGTGCGTCAAGACCTGGTAATGAGTTGATATAGATTTCATTGGGACAATTTCTATTCCCTACGCAAATTCTTGACAGAATGATCAAACAAAATTGGTGTGATCAACTTGTCCGAAGACTTCTAGGTTATTTTTAACGTACCTTGAAATTGCAGACTTATTAAAAAGCTTTTACCAATTTTTCAAATTTATCAGAGATGCATAAATATTTGTAAAACGTGTTTGCAAACGAACGAATGGTTATTTTGAATAACCTGACCAATGTGTACATACAAATCCCAAAAGGAAGTTAAATAGAGTTAGTTACCTTTAGTACTGTAGAAATCTTATCGTTGAGAGATGGCAAATATTTTTTAAAGGAGAACTTGGCGATGATAACAGAAGTATACAAAAGTCTGTTTTCAAGTAGAAAATGGATGTGTTTATACCCAAAACACAAATAAAAGGCGCCATGAAAATTGATTCTGCGCAACACACGACCAGTAGCAGTTACCAACTGTGACAGTATTGGATTAAATCATTTTTTAACCATATCAAAGTCGGTCAAGTCACTACTTCCTGAAAAAAATATTAGAAATTTATATAACATAGCTTCGTTAGTCATAAATATCTTGAAATTAGGCCGGATCAGCAATTTCTTGTACAGACATTAATGTAGTTTTCTGTAAATTCCAGCATCTTTGATTCAAAAATAAGAAACATGAGGAGGTAATAATAAACAGTGAAAAAATAAGAAAAAAAATAATGCTGTGTGATAGTCTGCGTGATTTCTCTGCCGTAGATAAACACCGAGTGTTAATGATTTATTTTGCATTTGTTATTCGAATCCAACAATAAAACATACTGGTATCCATATACGGCTCTATCCAAGTCAATCACACTTGAGTTTCCTTGAAATGGAAATAGAGAAACAATTCATGCTAGTACTTATTTATGAATTAAGAACGAATCATGCATAGTAGTTAATGTACCTGTATAGATGTAGTAGTACTGCTAATGTAGTACAAAATTATAACAGGTGGGCTTGAGAACCTCATAAATTTACTGAAGTATTCCATTAAAGTCTATATTTTTGCAATACAAATTACCAACCAATGCTTTTAAACTGGGGTAGCTTTTATTCCACTATACATTCCTTTAACACCATACCTTCGTATTACATGTGGTCATGACAGGGCGACAGGTGAAACACGCTAACGGGATGCGACCCTACTCTATTAGATTATTAGCAATGATTTATTTATAACATGGCTGGCCTTTGGTAACCCAGTCGGCGTGCACTGCGTGGGAGGCGAAATGATATTCTGGCCGGTTGCTCATGGGATTCGAATCTGGGAACTGGGGGTCGGGATGTGGGACTCCAAGAAGGCTTTGTCAACCTCACACATGCAAGTGGTGAGATAGCATCACACTATTCATAGTTGGCTGAAAACTGATACTACATACATTATATATATATTAGTAAACGATGAGCTCTCATGAGCAAAACATTCTGATGGTAAGTATCAGGGTTCGCACAGGGCCTTGAAATCCAGGGCTCCATTCTTTTCAAGGTCATAGATAAGTTCTTGAATTATTGCACATCAGTCTTATATTTCAAAAGTGTTTGTTTGCAGAAGCCATTCCAGTGGGGAAAAAAATAATAGTTATGATGCAAATTGCCATCATGATGCACCAATTGACTCCAGGTTTTTAGCACAAAATTTCGGGGACATGCCCCCCGCCCCCCCCCCCACACACACCTAGAAGAGGTATATGACCTATGGTATTCACTACGGAACCTTTCTCTTTTTATATGGTCGACTGCCACGCATGAATTATTTATAACATATCAAAAGTCCAGGCCCAAACCCTCAGGTCAGATTTTTTTTAAACATATTTTATTTAAAAAAACAATTCTACACAATAATCGTACGTTTCATGCTCTCGAACATTGATATATGTCATAAAAGCAAAGAAATATAATACATAAAGATAAAGATAATAATGGTATGTCAGTGATTGGATGCCTACTTCGCTAATCGGTTTCCTGGCCTAGGACTAGGATTATAATGACGTTTTGTGGTCTTAATGGAATTATAATGGCACTTTGACGCGAGAGGCTTTCCCTCCATTTCAAGGGACTCTCTCATCTTTGGGCCTAGACTGTCAAATTCATTACTAGACCGAGTGTTTGATCCCCGAAAAAACTCATCCCTGGTCTTAAAATTTCTTGAAAATCCTTGATTTGTATCAAGACAGAAGTTACGACCCCTGAAGTATGCGATGAATATCCGTGATCAGTAATTCTACCAGCATATTAAACCCTTTATGCGTATATTGATAGATTATTAGCAATAAACTGATATACAAATAAGGGATTTATTACACGTCAGTAGTTAATTATTGTGTGCAGAATTACTAATTTGAAGTATTGGTTTATTGCTCATTGTTTATTGCTGGTTTTGACAGCTGGTTTATTTCTGACGCTGGTTACATTCAATTTCATCAGTTTTAACAATGCGTTCAATACATCAAAAACATGTCAATATAAGTACAATGCAGGAAGATGTGAGGCAAAAGTCGTTTAAGCTCTCGTTAAATCCAAATACTCTATTATGTCGGAGTATATTCTTTTCCATTTTTGAATCTCTTCATTGCTTACTCTTTTTTCCCCTCGCAAACACAAGTTTCAGCTAACTTTATTGCTTAGATGTATTGCTTTATTAATTATGTGTTCTGCAATAGACACTACAGACACAATCAATGAATAGAAGCAAGCATTTTTATTTTTCAATAAGTTTACAAATAACATCGAATAATTATTCAATGCTAAAATTACTCGACGCTAAAAGTAAAGTAATTGATTATCACCATTATGAGGATGAACATCGCCGCAAGCCTCTAAACATAAAAAATCATTTTTGTGTTTCTACTCAAATTCCTTTGACACAAACTTTTGAATTCATTATGTATGAAGTAACATCAAAACTTAAAATTGATTTGGTATCATGGGTTAGGCATTCCTGATATGACACAAGGAGGCACAACAATACGAAGAATAATACCTTGCTCTTACCGATAACTCTGTTGTCGCTATAATATATCACCTCATCATGTTGTGCATTGGCGATGTTGTCCCTATGGTATAAGGTCCTCTCTAAACGGCCATTTCATTGAACAAACCATGGCATTTCAAAGGTGAGTGGAACTCAGATGGGTTACGTGAGACAAAATAGGTGTTGCGCACCTCCAACTCGTGAATTCCACACCTCTCCGCGCTTCTCCAACACTCTTCCACACATCGCCGGCCAGCTCACGGTTTGTCCTGCGTCATCTCTCGTCGAGGGCGTCAAGCTCCTGCGTCGTCGATTGTCACTTGAGGCGAAAGTTCGCGCGACACAGCAAGAGCGAGGCGAGATTGAGTGAGAAGTTGATATCCTCCGGATGAGGAGAGGAAGTGTCAAAACCCATTCGAGCATGACGAAGGTTGGGGGACATAGAGCGATGTGCGGAAGCCACGCAAGTAAATCAGTGTTGGACTTGAAAGTGGTCGGACCTATTCCAGAAAGAAATCTGTGCTGTACATGTTACTGTATGTCCTATTGGATGAATTGTTGATACAATTATAATATATATGGATGCCATTTGGATACAAATCTACCCTGCGATTGTACAATGAAACCTAATGAAAACCGTCAACTAGACACTATATCAGGTGAGCTTTCCTGGGTTATTTTGAGACGTTTACGTGTGGATTAGTTTGTGCACTTGTAATGGTTGGGCTATGTGTCTAAATATAGTCTCTATAGATGTGTCCATATAGAGGGGCACACATTTGATTGGTACCTATTTACAAGCAACATCAATCCCCCTCCCCTCCTAAACTCTCGGAAGTTCTTTGGCTTATTTTTTTAAGAAGACATAGGTACTCTAGATACCATGGTGCCAACCCTTGAATGGCTGGACGAACTACCCTCAAATCATTCGGACTGGTACCTGTACCTGGAACATATTTGAACAACGCAAATGCACTAATGAAATAAAGTTGTGTCAAGCTTAAACGTAATGTGTACTATTTACCTCTTCCATATACACTTGAATACAATCTGTGTATGTACCCTTTATAGCTTAATAGCTTAAACAATATCATTGATTATGAAGAGCTCTTCATCCAGATTTTCCACCCAGACTAAATCTTATCCCTAAAAATACACCTCGAGTACACCTCGTTTGAATAGGCGAATAGTGATAACAGTATATTTCAGTGGGTATATATTTATCTGTACTGTAGTCTGGTTGGCCTTTTACCATTCCTTTGAGATAACTGATCGCTTATGACTGAACGGTTTATGGGGAATATACATTCATCAAAATTCATGTTACTGGTGTGTGGTCTGGCTCGGGAGAAGTGAGTACATATCTGTATAATTGATAGGGCTTTTAGACTGTCTTGAACGACTCCCAAAACCTATGACGGGTGTATGTGAACTGTTTTTAATCCAAGATCCCCAACACATTTTGAGCAACAGCCGCGAGCTGGTAGTAGCCACATCAAAGACGCTCTTTCTTTTGGCGGGGAATGTTACCAACTCAATTCCTGTTGTATTTAATGGTTACAGATAGGTTGTTGTAGGTTCGGGTCAAGTTTGTGGACAATTAATGATGGAAAGTTTGTATTGCGGTTCGGGTTTATTCATGCTTGGCCCCGTTAGCACGTCATGGAAAGGAGGGGGGCTACCTTTGAAGCTGGTCTTTAACAGACACGATCACGTGGTCCGCACATCTTGCGATGCCACGAAATGTCTCGTTATAGACGAGACATGGTCCACCTGTTGGTGAGGCAGATATGTGCGTTCTCTAGACGAGATGTGCCGGAGGGCAAGGCGCAAAGTTGAGAAAATATTTAAGAAGTCTCAAATAATATTTTGATAAGTAATACAAAATGAATAGGGTTGTAACATAAAAAGTCCATTGTCACGCTGAGTGAATTATCACAAAGCCTATAATCGAAGTCAGAATATAAATGATAGGACTAGATTACCCGACTGAGGTTAGGATTAATCTTACTCAAATTGATCTCTATATATCATGATCCCTCATCTATGGGGACATGATGCGTTGGTAGTAAAACTAAAAAGAATGAAACGATGGCATGGAAACTGTATTCTTCTAGGTATACGTCACTGGAAATATAATATAAGCATTCGATAAATGCACACAATTTAATATTTAAAAGACAAATTAAATTTCGTCAGTGTTTTCCTCAACATTCTTTAAGAATCAATACACAGCATGACTAGCAATTACAAGACTTGTAGCAATATTTCCCTCGAATGATGTAAGTTATGCAGCAATTTCCATATTGAATTATCTTATAGGAAGATGGGTTGTGATTGGGAAACTCCATTGAATATACCTTTCATTGCAGCTTAAATCAGACATGAAAGAAATGTTTGGGACAAAAGACAAATTTGTTATTTGCAGTACTGAGCGTTGGCATACACCATCTAGCTTGTCGTCAGACAGTGAGTTATTGATACTAGAGACAAAAATATAGCCATTTCCTGTCATCTGTCTCAGAAATAATTTTATTTTGTCAAGGATACCCGCGACCTTTGACAATGCCTCACGACGTTGAGTTGCCCGCGTCAACAGATAGGCTTCACTTTCCAGCTCTGTTTCTTTTCGCTACACCCCCACTAGGTGTCAGCACTGTCCTCCACTTGTCTGTCTTCAGTCGGGGAGGGTTTCATTCATACACCTTTCTTTGCCCCAATACACTCCCCTGCCCCTTGGTTACTTTCATGAGAGAACCCGGGGAGAGAACACTAACACCTCACTTAATCTCTGAAACAACACAGTGAGGACCGTCCTGTAATCGATCATTCCGCAAAGATTATATGGATACAAGATTGAAGTCCTCGTAGAGATAGATGAATAGGTTTTCATTGTAAAGTTTAAACTCTATACACTTTAACTTACCCACCTCTCTCCTCGTCGATTCATGGCGTATTCTTGCTGCTATCAAGTACGCATGCGTCGGTCTAACCAATCATAGCTTAGTTCACTAAAGAGTCGGCCGTCAGCAGGGGAGAGCAAGAGAGAGTGAGAGAGAATGCGAGAGTGAGAGAGAGTGTGTGTGAGCCTATCTTAAGTCAAGTTGTCGCTCTCAAAACTCTGCACACTGGGAGAGAGCACTTATCGAGTGGTAAAGTCCCTCACTAATGTCACAAGTAGACTGTCGTCGTTGGCATCGTCTCTCGTTCTTGAGCCACTAACATCGTGACCTTTGGCTACCTTACAGCACTATCAGGAGAACATATTACACATAGTTCATGCCACATTTTAGGAGTTATGTGAGAGGGAAGACACGTCGGGGATCCAAGTCTATACGCTGTGTAGGGCATGTAGGATAATAACCACTCAGGCTCAACTGCTATACTTACCTCTTGGCTTGGATGTCACTACTATTAAGATTTTGAAGACCGGCTACAATTGTGTCAGTTTTATGAAACATGCTGGATTCCATGAGTGGGTCTTAAACACGAGGAAATCAATGATTAACAAGGAACATTAATGGGTGGACCCGAAGACTGAGATAGTATTAAGGACATACCTCACTATCTGCATATAAAAGAGAAGGTCATTCAACTGTTCCTGATAGTTTTGGTGTCTCTTCCAAAAAGTTTATGTCTGTGGCTTTTGCTGTTCTGAACAGGTTTCCTCTAAATAATTATTAAAGAGGATTATAACCAAAGTCCTATGGTTAATGGACAGGTGAACCGATAACAGACAATATGAGGACTAGTAAAGAATGTTAATAAATCCGGAAAGTCTAGACCGGTAAGCTGATAAGTATGTTTGGTTGGTTGAGAAATCAGAGACACTGTATTTACCCTAAAAGTACACGCAGTATCCCCAAACCCCATGGAAGCTATCGCGGGATACCCCAAATATAAAACCCCGTAAATTTAAAGGGATACAGAACGAACACACATGCCCCTTCATAACAAAAACAAGGAAGGGATTCTTCCAATATTATCGCTTCTGATTCACATGAATCGAAATAGATGCAAAGTTTTCTTTGGTATTACCATCACTCATCAGCATATTTGATTATGAATCTACGGACACATCGACCTACATACTTTAGTTCGTCATTAGAGTTAAAAGGGCCGCTTCCCGAGGAAGGAGGATAATGGAAACATCAATAATTAAAATGTCTATTTGATTGTGCGCTGAAAGAAAAGTTCGGACATGAACATTTTAATCGGCAAATGTTATAATGAAGGACGGAGCATGAAGAGTCCATGTTGCTGACAGTTCAGCTTGCATAAGAATACTCTCTAAATTTGTCTGCCAAAGAACAGAAATTTCATCTTAATCTTCATCAGCTTCGTGCTCCTTTCTCTCTGACTCTCGACCATCAATCTTCCTGCCCTCTCATCATCAGGCCCGTCTACTACTTCTACCTACTGTTGCTGCACCCCCTCCCACTGGCCAACTTTCTCTCCCTCTCCTCCGACTGGTATAGGTGCGAGCGAGAAAGTGAATCAAGTTTCCACGGGGCTGACGAAGGGAGAGGTTAGGTTTACCTTGATTCCAGGGGGGAAGCCCCCAACAACACCAATACCTTCACTCTACCACAACACCGGTCCTTCTACCCGCTCGTGCAAGGCTTTAGGCGATTCCTATCTCTACTTGAACACAATATATCGCGATTAATTGTCCCAGCCTTCATGTGGATTGTTGTCATCTATCTGCGAGTGGCAATGATTCAAAGGACATCGTTCTGTTTTACTACTACTACTATCAGTGTCTGCGATTCCAGTGCAAGGGTCTTGCATGGGCTCATCATCTCCGCTAGATCGTTACTTTATTTTCTTTTGTTGCAAGAAAGACAGCTGCTGTCGTCTTGCATTTTGGGATCAGTTCACGTCTGACTCTCACCCCATCTCCAATATTGACAGATGCCCTAAGATTGGGATTGTTACCTCCAGTGTGCACCTGTGTAGGAGAAGCAAAGGAGGAATTGCTAGAGGTAGCAGCGGCTTCTACCAGAAGAACCCCTTGTTGCACAAGGCATTGGCATCAACGCCACCACCCCTGTCTCCCTGCAGAAATTGCTGGGAGAACAGAAGCAGGGGGAGGACTCTAGTTGTAGGGGGAGGAGGAGGAGGGACAGGAGAAAATAGTAAAGGCAAAAGGCGGAGTAGTGGGAGGAGACGTTGGGTTTGATATCACAAACCGCAACCAGGAATCTGCGATAACACGGAGATCAACTGTGCCAGTAAGGATATCTACGACCGAAGCAGGTGAGGGAAAGGCCCGGCATACGGCAGAAGCCGGGCGGGAAGGCGAGACTGCCTTCTCCGGACCAGGAGCGGCCCGGGTGTACTTCAGTTCAAGTGGTGCAGGGATTGAATTACTACTACTTATTACCCACTTTCATCATCACTACTACCGGAGGAACTGTGGAAACATCACTGTTACTACACACAAAAATACCACCCCTCCAAGAGAACAGGAAATGTTCGAATAATAAACTTGTGATTAATTATAATTATCACTAAATGGCTCGAGTATTAAGACCAATGCTTGTGTGATCACCGGCCATCCATGCGACTATACTACTGGTAGGTAGTCTCTCTCTTCTCTCTCTCTCCCTCTCTCTCTCGCTTGCAAGTAACCATTCAACTTCTGTATAGAGGGGATGATATATAACATAAGGCATATATATCATACATACATCAACCATATTTTAATACACTGTAGCAAATAGGTGACCGAGCACCCAATAAACCCAAGCAATCATGGCCACAAGGGAGGAGCTAAACTTTACCTTGTCATGAAATGTGTATAGTACACGGTGACATTTACATTGAGTTCTCTTGTGTGAACATGTCCATCTAGTCAGGCCTATTTGGGTAATATCTAAAGGGAAATTATGATTTAGTATAAACATTTATATGAAGAGTGGCTTCATCTGATACTGTAGTTTTCACGAACAGAGAATTCGGAATGGTGAATGAATACTGGTTATCTAAATTATGATTACGATTCATGAACTTTGTTATTTGGCATAACCATATTATATGCCAAGGCTCTAGATAGGTCTAGAATTTAGACGATAAGGGGATAACAATGACATCCATTACGTGAGGGATTTAAGATAAATATCATTATAAAACAACCCAATTAAGCGGATTTAGACAATGAGATTATAACGAAACTATTAGAGGAGAAATCGAGAATGGCAGTGACGATATACTTAATATCAAGGGAAAAAGTCAGTAAAATTATAAGGTGGAGGTGAGCATCACTTAAACTTATATATGAAACCAAACGGGTGACATTCATTTAGGGGAGGAAATAATGAACAGAGAAATAGTTTAAGTGTTTACTAGGTGAAATCCCTGTAAGGTTTTGTTAATTAATATTCAGTTAAGCTTTCAGTGTAGAACCAGTTTTATTATTGCGTAATTTTCATCATACTTATTTTCCCCTTTAATATCACGGGCCACATTGTCAGTTTGTATCGTTTGCAACATGCCTAATCGCACTTCGCTGTTTAGCGTAAAACTTTCACGGCTTCCCAAGTGCAATAATACTGTGCTCTGACACCTGCATTGTCGCCCATGCATTTGTAGGTTTCAACACGGTAGCTTTCATGGGGGGTTAATTCCTCTCACCCCCTCCCTGAGAAAATAGAAACAATGACCCCTATTATACCTCTTTAAGGCATTATGCTATCTTTGATTGGCTTAAGGATATGTTTCTTGTTTGATATAAATAGATATAAATAATATATATCTCATAAGCCACACAAGGACGCCATGATTCGCAAATTCTAATTGCTGTAATTATTGCATTAGGAATTTAGGAATAATAACAATATCAATGCTCCTTCGTATTTCTATCTGTGAAGGAACCATTTTAATTATTGTGTTTGGCGTCATTGTCAAGAGAAGCAGGGGACAGATTTATAGATGAAGTGCTTAGATAAGTTGTGGCTAATTTGGAAATTTGAATATTGCATAATTGAAAATAATATGAAATTGAGTCTCCCGAAAGGTCTATTGAAAGAGTTGTTTGGAGTAGACAAAACTTCCATTTGGAAACGAGGTGAGCTTAGTTGTAATCAGATATTATGACGGCTTGCCCCCACTTACCCTTTAGAGAAAAACCATTTAAAATATAATTAGACTCTCGATCGTCCAGTTTTAGATCCATGCCAGACTGATATACTATTGTCGTCTGATATCCCTGATTACAATAAAAAACCATCACTGCAGTTGTTTACAATTTAGTGTCAAAACATTTCGTTACTAATCATTCATATTGGCCATAGTTGTTTATAAATTACAGAAGAACACGAAAACCCTCCCACCCGTCGGTTGATCCTCATGTCTCACATATGGTTCAGCAGTCCCGCACCTAGACTTTAGAACAAGTTTCCAGTAAATGTGAATTTACACTGAATATCCATCCCCAAGCAGAACTCAAGTCTTTTATATTCTCTATTTCCATGAGCGCACCCATCATACATGTGTGTTGGTCCTAGATGAGGAGTATTTTTCTAACTCAAGACATCTGTTGTAATCCACTTGTCATTTATTTCCAAGAACTCCCTTAGTCAAGTTGTCTTGAAATAATTGTACTTTAGACTCAGCAGTGCAAGTGGCAGTGCAGCTCTCTCTTGGAGCAGGCATACATTGTAAATATAAACTAGAGAGGAAGCATTGGTAGTATAGAAGAAGAGCTGACTATTTTGCTATGTTTAGTTTTGGTGGAGAGGAGGACTGGGGGTAGAATAGGTCGGACCTCTCGGTGCTCGGCGTTCATATCATCCCGTCACAGCGCCGACATCTGATAGGTGAAATGTTGACTAGGGGTTAGGGCTCTGGGGCAGCGGGGCTAAAAGTGAGGTAGAGAAATAGACTGAAGTAGAGAAGAAAGGGGAAGGGACGAAAGGAAAATAAAATCAGGAGAAATAGCGTGCCTACAGACAGATAAAAAAAAAGTATAATCCAGAAAAAAACCATTGTCCATGAGTTCAACTTCAACATGCTTTAGTAGTGTTTAAGGATAGCCTAATTTGGTTGTTGGATTGTCTCGTTTAAAATAAAACATGGGAGATGTTTTATGTAAAGACAATTCAAATTCATAAAGTACATTACATCCCCAATTTACATTAATATACTTTGACTTAAAAAACAGATAAAGGTTAGGAGAATGTGTTAAGCAGCACGATGATCTATGATGGACAATTGCTTAGTTTAAATAATCTTTATTCGGCATAAAACATTGTACATATTTTATTTATTATTCTTTATTCTATTATTCAGTAATTTAAACGTTTAATTGTAGACAATTACAACATGAACTATTTCATAATTTATGAGAGAAACATTTTTATAATATTATTCACATAGTATTTTGGTAATTTTAAGAGCCATTATATTTTTAAACCATATTTGTCCCCCAAACTCTCTGGGTTTCTACATTTATGATATTTAGAAGTTAATGTCACATAGTGTGATGTTTACCATTGAAAACAATGGGGATTCACATGATAATTTATTTATGGATGCTCCAAGGTTATGGTATCAGTCTGTTTAACCTTATAAACTGAGCTGTAAGGGAGTTAGGAAACGAGCCATCGGATCACCCTTATTCAATTTCTGCCCACCCTTTCTCCTACGGTCACTGGACCCCAACCACCGTGTGTGCTCTCCCTATTATACGTACTGGCACCCCAAATAATTGTCCAATTACACAAACAATTCATAGAGGCACGCAAATATGACAGGAGTTGCAGGGCAAGTGACGGAACGGCTTGTCAAGTTTTGTCTCTCCTATGACCAACTACAATGCTTCTTTGGTCTCATTACTCTGTCCTGCCGTCATACCGATGGTGCTTCTGAAAATATCACATGTTGCATTCACAATAATGTTGAGACATCTGAAACCAGATATTCTCCACTAACAAGCAAGCCCCCTTCCTCCCATGTCACAGTAGGAAGTTTGCCCTGTAGTCCACTACTACATACATCATGCCAATTAAATAATAGGAATTTGATTTGATGGGGATCCCAAGAATGTGATTATATACTCGATCCTCATGTTCTGGGTAATAAATAATCGCCCCACAAAAATGTCAATGCAAAGAGTCTGAATAAAGCGACCGTGTGTCTTTGGAATAAACGTACACGTAAGAAGAATGATGCCTTTTTTGACATCTTAATAACAATGGTTTCAATAAATTGAGTACACTCCGGTCCCAGAGTGCTTGGAGCTGAGAGGTTCTGTTTTGCCACAAACATGCACATACCTCTCGCACGTACGCATCGCACGAAGGTAAAAGATATCAAATACGCTTGTATCAACTACTTGATGCAAAGATATTTTCTCTGAAAACAATTTCCAAATAGTCCAGACACCGGGAATGAATTCAGTGGATCTTTTAGTCAAATTTTTAGGGCTTCTTTTTAAAATCTTAATTCAGTGAACGTTCTTAGCCTATGTATAACAGCCAGGCCAAAGCCTGGTAGCCAGCTGGGCAAACGCCTGCAGTTGTGATGAACCAAAAAACCTTCTCCTCCTCCGCCCCCATCTCCCTTTCCTTCTGCTAGACCTCCTCCTTCTCCTTCTCCAACACCCTTCTCCATACCACATGTAGATGCTCACATTGACTGTTCATTGCTCAAGGGTTTTACTCCAGTATGGGGTGCGTTTGAAATGTTCTCCACGTGCTTTCTATACAATGATTAGGCTGATCTATTCTCAATGAGGCGAACCTGACCCTCAAGCTCTTCCATACTACCTACCACCGTGATCACACGGCATGTTACCATTGCAAGTCCATTGCACCGGGTTCTGTAACATTGCGATGATTTGCACACACATTCTAATGATTTCAACACACCAACATCTCTATCAGAGCGCATGACATTGATTTATCTCGTCTGTGGCACATTGGCTAAAACCGTGTAACCACCAAGGCAAGGCGATTTTTTCACGAGATCTTTTTATTTTCTGCTGTGTTGCACTAGCAACCAGTTGGGACGATTTACCAATACCCTACTATGTTTTGCCCGGTGCGATGGGTCTCTTCATCAAAGCGATTCTTTTTGTCAAGTGAAGAGGCAACAGGACGATTTGTAATTGTTGCTGAATTGCCAGTTGCGTTGTCCTTGGTGAATATAAGCACACAGAGAATCTTTCCAGATAACAGAGTCAGTCCCTGAAACTATTATTATATCATGGAAACCTCTTTGTATCCTTAGAGTAATAATATAGGACTACGCTTTATACGCGTCTTGTAGGCAGCGGCTTTCCATAGGGTTAACCGTTGCGGGCTTTGATGTTTACTGCCTAAAGGACGCGTGTAGAGTGTAAGCTGCAGCTGATCCAAACCACTCGTTATTCTATATCTCAACAGTTTTCTTTTAAACTTAGTGTTTTTAATTTCTATTTTGTGTTTGGTTTCTGTGCCACATGCTCTAGTAAAATATTAAGGATCATGTCAATTTTTTTCATTGTAAAGGGGATTTCATGTAAACACCATGTTATGTTCCATGTTGATCTTCCGATGGCCATTTCCCCCTCTGAAGTGGCAGGAGTGGAGAAAAGGCAGATGCAATTTCAATGTTTTAATCACGTACAAATTAAGCATTAGCCTCCCTAGGTTCGGCTTGCATGCTTGTAGTAGTAAGACATTGGTGTGGCCTGGGTGTATCTGAAGATATTATCAAATATATCCTTCTGCCTCTCTCTCGTCTTGAGTTATATAGGAAATGGGAAGTTTTGTTTCTGCCAGGCGTTCTGTTGAGCAGAGGGTGTTGATCGTTTGTTAAATGTTAGCCTTGTGTATGGTCATCCCATCTCGGTTATGTAAGCGACATTGGTAGATTAATATATATAGCAGGTCATTCTGAGCCCCTGTACAATACGTATTATCGTTTAAGTTTTTTGGAGTCGCCAGATCAGACAAACATAACTCAAACACTTGGTGCTATGTAGTTTATTGTTTTCTTCGCGATGGGCAAACTATCATTTCCATGGGTCATTCAACATGTGGGGTTTTTTTTACCTTTTGGCCATCTTTCCTCTTCTGGGTGAAGATGGATACCACGTCAATATCCAATACCACCCTCCTCCCACCTACTTCTGCTCCTGACTCTCAAACTTAGTAGTCTATGAGGTGGCCTATCATAGCCTACTTATGTGATGGCATCTCGAGGATACTCTACACTCAATGACACTCTCAGTCTTGCCTATATCTCAGACCCCTGTTACCGTAGAGCCTCCCTGAGTCTCTCAGAGCAGTAGGTATACCCTTCAGCTCAATGTTTTTGTATGTAGATATGCACACGTTCGCTTATATAAATGCATCACAAACTTTTTCCTGATCATAGCGAGATGCTGGGTGATGTGGCACTTTGCCTCAAGGTCTTTCTGGAAGCTATGTTTCATTGGAAATAGAAGTTCTTAGCTTGGTATGCAAGGCTTTGATGTGACTTGTAAGTTGAAGAGAGATCACTATGATCGAGGTCGCGTTGCACTCGATTCCCCTCCGGAATAGTGCAAGTCAGTTTGCACCCATGAGTCTCCGCCTAAAATGCTTCATCGTGGATTTTCCTACTTGCCTGGTTGTTTTTAAGATAAACATGGAGGCATTCGAGGCACTGTCTTTCTACTACATCCCGGGTGGTCAGCCCCTTTCTGTAGGTACGATTTAACATAATCCACAGTGCTCTTTTGACAACAGGATCTTCGAGGAGGAGGGCGAAATTCGACTCTCTTCCCCTTTGTTTCGGCTCTGGGGTTCTTTTTCTCTCCCCCTTCTCCTTCTTAGTTTTTCATCCCCTCAACTACTACTTCTTCTCTTCTTATTTACATTTTCTTCATTCGTCTGTTTTCTGAATTCATTTCTTTCCTTCTGTTATCTTCCACATTCACTAATCTTTTTTTATAACATTTTATCTACATATCACTGATTGTTGACCTAATAATCCAATCTCACCCCAGGGAAAGTCCCTATACTTTCCCTTGCTACTATCTTCCTTGGGATACGAGCTGTTGCCTATCTTCAACCTCAGAGGAACACAAAAACAAAAATCAACCTGCATTCCAGGTCACCTCCACGGCTTCATCTCCATGCATTTTGACATCTATATATCAGCCAAGTATGCAAAACTAAAACTATTACTAATGATTTGTAAATATGCATTAGAAATCAAGCCATGATATTCCTTGACTAAAAATTATTACATGAGATACATTGTAGTTTTCATACAGCATGCTATTTTTATATGGGTCCACCCACAACAATTTTTTTCTCATGCCGTGCATAAGAAACTCTATCGAAATGCTAAGAAAGAGTCCCAAATATCTCTGAATATGACCTTGATGATCCGAGGTATTCCTTGAGCGAGGAAAGCATACGTTGTCAAAATGTAATACTTTCTTCTCATATTCTTGTGCACTTTTATCATCTCAGAAAGTATTGTGAAATGATCGCTGTATAAGCAGCCGGATTCTATGGTTCCCGCCCGCTCTTTGTCGGTGAATGCATGCCGGTATTTCTCAGTCCATGGATTCAGGGGGTATTTGCCAAACCTTAGGGAAGTTCACCTCTTACTTGCCCCTACCCTGTATGCTGAATGGTGCACGGGGATGGTGCGAGTCACCTTACATATTAGCATTATGCCCACAGAGCGTTGTGTAAACTACGCACAGCCCCCTCAATACACCTTACCAATGAAGGCTCTCTATTCAGATTGTTGTAAGAACCACAAATACTACATTTCTAACGCATCAAACAGGCATAAAACACGTTCCGAGGGTCTTTAACTCGTGGGGTAAGTGGGAAGAGTCGTATGTCTGTAGGGCTTTACAGGGACCAAAAGGCACTGTGCTTGTGCCTGAGGCGAAGCAGTAATGACATCAGATCACTTGGGGAAGGCACTGTGAAGTGGCAAATAGACAGATATACAGGCCATCAAAATGGACAGGCAATTTTGCCATGGGTCAAAAATGAAAGTTATGTTAGTGGGAGTAAAATGGTATTTATACAAAGATTATGGTAGGGGCTTATTTATTCATTTGAATTTACTTGGATTTTGGTGGGAAGTTTTAATCGATATCCTATTTAATATCCCCAGTAATTCCCAAAAATTCTGGCGGCGGGAATTTGAAAATTTGAAAATGGGTTAATAGGAATATCAAACAATGTTCTGCACAGCATTTACATGACTGAGAGACTACGAACAGAATCCGGATAGGATATAAAGTAAGAATTGGCCAGGTGAGGGTTGGGTCGGCTGCTTGTAATATTATACACGGTTAGTGTCGGCTTGATGGATGGTAAAATGTCTTGTCTCACACCGCCGTGACGCTCTGGTTATTTCTAAGAACTTCTTCGCTTCTTCCACCGACACCAGCGGAAGGGAAGCACTGCGCTCTGTCTGGGTTTGTCCAGCCGCAGTGATAATTACTTTGGAAGGGGAAAGTGCACAGACAAATAAATAAACTTACGCTAGAAGAAGATGAAAGCTATTGGAGAACATTAGCAAATGTATCTGTACTAAGTGAAATACAGGTAAAAACAATGCAGAGGAATTTATAGATAGATATGACTTAAGAATTTAAAAAAAACACATCCATAATGAGCAGAAAATGTTGGTTATTGGTAATTGAATGTAAGAGCTGTTGCTCCTAAGAAGCTATTTAGATATTGATGGTAGAACTGAAAGTTTCAAGAGCAAGCAGAAAATGGGACAAGGACGAGACCTGCATGGTGTCAGGTTTGGGATAGTTGCAGGGGAGGGAAGCATGACATCACGATGTCGTTACATACTCAGGTTCCCTGACGGTCGTCATATTGGTATTGTTGGTAAGTGATAAACCTCAGGGTAATAGAGAATGTAAAACTGAGTGATTGTACGGACATTTTATAACCTTATCCGCCGTATCCTCCGTCGAATATATATAAACCTTACACTTCGAGCTTGAAATGATGTAGTTATATGTCAATATTGACCGACTTTTATTCCACATACATATTCTTAAATCAGATTACCTCTGCATCGGAATAACTAGGCCTATTATAAATTATCTTTAAATTATATCATTGTGAAAAAAATGGTCCCAAAAATATTGGGTAAGCCTTTGCATTGAAGAAAATGCATTGGTATTGTTAAAAACTTGTTTCATTGTCTGTCCTCGTGCAGTAACTTTCTTAATGATTTAACTACCAGAGGTAGTCCCTTTTTCTTCAAAGTCGTAGAATCCCATCTGGTTGATCGAGACGTGGTTTAGTAAGGGAAGCTATCACCAGATCGGATTTCAGGAACCACACACAAAAAAGGGTCGTCATGTGGTAGAAATCAACAAAGGCTCCGCGTATCAACAAAGGGTCTGATAAACCTCCCTGTCGACATTGTTTCTCTCTATTAAAACAAGCTGTAAATAACACAGAGAAGGACATGCGGTGTTGAATTTATCTGAGTGCATTTAGGGATTGCCTTTGATAAACTGAGATCAGGGAACGAGCAGTTTTCTCGGTGCCCTTTTGTATATTTTACCCCAGATAACACAACAACTACTAGTTAAATATGATTTATGAATTAGTTAAATATGGTATCGGTATTGGTTTTCATTCAAGTCTCAACAGGAAGTTCTTTCAATAAACATCCGAAGAAATTATAATGAATTGAAGTCACACACTTCTTAGAATTGTCTATGGTCAGATGGACGGTTGAAGCCCTCAAGGAATGAGTATTTGTTTGGGCATGACGCTCAATGCATATAGTCAGATAAACGGAATAAAATCTCCCGATTATATCGCGTTCACCCATGACATAGCAGGTGTTGAAGGGTCAGATGTATAAGGGCTTTAGCTTGTGCTATGAGACAAAACCCTCCATTATCCTTTGGAGGTTAGTATTTGTGTGTGCAGGTGTGGGGACGTGAAAAACTTGCATTCTGTGAAAACTTTGGTAAAGTGGATTATCTCCGGGGCGGTATACACAAAGCTGGACCTTGGCCCTCTATTAAACTCTGCCTTTTCCTTCATAAAATCTCTTCAAATATATTAAATTTGAATGACTAATCTCCATTTAGAAACAGTATGAATTAGTACATGGTTTGGTAACAGTCCATTTATATGGAGATGCCATTTTTTAAACAATAATCGTCTATTGATTAGGGGATTTATAAGAAAGTCCATCTGTAACTCACACCATCCTCGTGGAAGCCACTCACTTACAGAAATAATATTAGGAGGATACTCTTAATGCACTATTCAAATTTAATCACCTCACCCCGTAGTTCCCATTTTTCTCCCATAGTCAAACGTCTGTCGTCACTCCCATCTGTCATCTGGGACCATTGCCAAACTTTCACCAACTAGTCTATGCTATATGTTTCTCAGGTATCTGCGCCTGAAAAGTAATATGCAAGATACGTTGGCAAGGTTCCCTGTCTGTCCTGAAATTCCTGGAGATTGATATTTGATTGACAAGTCGCAAGTCAATCTCTGCTCAATTAAGCCTGTCAATGGGCATGTATAGTGTCCTATGTGCCATGCCAAAATCCCTTCCTCTTATTTGGGACCTAACATACTATCGTGTGTATTATGTGTGATTTTATTCCCTTAGATGAATAAAATGATATACGTTCTTTACATCTTTAGCAATCCATCCTCTGATAAAGAAAAGGCAGTTGCCATGTTTTTTGTACAACATGTTTTTGAACATAGTAACAATGAGGATAGGAACTTCAAAGTATTCTAAACTGAATATACATGTGCGTAATTCTATTTGTTCCAATATACCACTGTAAACACTGCCATATTCGAAATGACAAAATACTTATATTGTTTTCTTTATCTTCCAGGCGAGGCGGGCGCACGATGACCAGCGCTGGACAAACGCTATTGGTGCTTGCCCTTTGTGTTGTCGTGCGTGGTCAGTCTCTCCCGCACGCCAAGCCTTTTCAGGATCCAAAAATCAGTGGCCACCGCCCTCGGCAACAACACGAGGAGGCCCAAAACTCGGCCCACAGAGACGACGGCGGCCATTTCAATCCATCAGGAACATCATCATCTTCAGCCAATGTTATAAAACCCCCAAGTGACGTGATAAAGGCTTTTGAATCAAGTCTTTTAAAAATGTTCGGTCTCAAGACGAGACCGCGGCCAAGCCGACAAATACATATACCTCAGTACATGTTGGATCTATATAACAGTAGGGCACAAAACTCTGATGATATCAATGATATCAATAATAATTTTATGGTGCATGGGACAAATACATACTCCGCCAACACAATACGAAGCTTCTTCCATTCAGAAGGTAAGAGTTTTTCTTAATTCATGTTGGAAACTTCATTAAGAGATCATGATATTGTTTTGTTTAGTATTTTTCTCGGGCGAACGCAAATAATGACGTCAAAAGTTACCTGAGCTCGGTCAAAGTCTTTGGGATCCTTTAGAAAAAGAAGAAAGTATGCATTCTGTATCGGGAACAAAGACAAGAGGAGTAGATCCTCTGTACACTCGGTATACCCTAGGATCCATTCCAGCGAAAGTGTATTGTGTACCTAACACTAACCTCTTTCCCTATATTTTTTTACTTTTGTTTTCTGTATGGCCCAGCGATGGGCTTGGCAATACGTATTTCTTTATCCGTGGGTGGTTCTTTCATTGATGTAAAACAGTCCCAATCCTAGCAATCTAAGTAAAAAAAAATATATATATGAGACATGGAATCGAGATCAGCTGATGTTCCATGATGAATGAGTTATTTATCCTTTATGAATATTTCGATGCAATACACTCGCCACTTTCGTACCCATCTGATACGAGCTTATAACCCAGAGATAGATATTGGCAACCATTACCAATCTATGATTGAAAGGACAATACTCTATGTAGAGAGATACGAGAGGAGGTAGAGCTGTCTGTCTGATACCAGACATATTGATCCCAGACATGCTCTCCATCACGTACATATCACGATCTGTGATTATGTGTCCTTTATGTCTGATATTAATGGCATTGAGTCTGGTTGTATGTGCCAATATGGTCAAGGTCGAACGTAGAATACGCCATACATTGACAAAACCACTGTTGTAAATGTTTAATCTTGCTATCAAAGGAGAGCATACATGGTTTTCAATTACCAATAGTTGATCTTCTACCAAGAATAGCTTCTTCCTAATCGTATCTATTTGGAAAATTGATATCTTCAGATATAATTAAATCTATGCCTATTTATCCATTAGCAGAGCGAGTGCTAAAATATTTATATCAACGTTGGTATAGCTGCGCAGGGAGGAGATGTTTTAATTTGATGAACAGACCTGGAACCGGGTCCTTATTTCTTATACTACTTACGTCGTGTCAGCGACCGCAGGCCCCTGGTCTCACCACATGGCCTCAGACTGTTTATCGTAGCTGGTCTCTGCCGCCTTCTCCTTGGCCTATATCACCAGGCCAGTTGTCTTCTCAATAGTAACAAATCCAGTATATAGATGGAACAGAAGCCCCATATCCTCCCCCAATATATCCCAACTTCTATGCCACCAACCCTCCTCCCCCATCCTCCTTCCTTTCCTGTCAGACAATCCCATCATTGCCAAGCGCATGGACCAATATGACAGGCACTGAAAGGCACGCGTACATACCCTGTCACGCGTTTGGCGACTTTTTCGTGGAGCTCATGTATGTTTTTATCTGTTGAAGCATTTAAGTGGGATGATGAAAGACGATGGTATAAATTGTTAAACGATTGCCTTTTCTCATGTATAAACCGATCGTATTTAAAAGGAAATACTTAAAGGAAGTTTATTCAAACGGAGAGGAGAAAAAATAAATATTTCTTTATATAATCTCTGTAATAAAAAAATATATCAGCACTTGCAGCTAGGTAGAATATTTATATGAATATCATATATGTATCGGGATATTAAAATGGTTCTGCCATTCCGCTAGGCCTAAATCCAGTCCAAAGAGCTCACTGTTGTTGAACGACCTGCAAGTATCGTGAGTTATTTGCGAAGGCGAAAGGTTGAGGATTTTTGCACGGGAAACCTAAATTTGTGTATAAATAAGAACTAAGTACACATTAAATGGGGAAATTTAGCTGAGCTCTTATGCTAAGAGACATTGACGGATCATCTTGACTGTTCCCCCAATCAACTTGTAAACAGAAAAAGGCGCTCTCGGGATGGTGGAAAGACTCAGCATGTCTCGCTGGTGGCATGGGTCTGTCAACACTTTCCACCAACACACGCTCTTCCTATCCCCCACACTTGTCCACAACTTTCTGTCCAGGATGCTGAGGAGACCTTTCAGAGAAGATTTCACCCTCGTGTCTCTATTTAATCTCTCTGACAGCATGGAATTTTGAACTCAGAACGATTCACGAGGGACAAATGATTCTTTTGGTATCATGTACGCATATACATTTATAAATATGTCTACCTTTTGATACCCACTTTATAAAATATTATATCGCATCGCCCCCTATCTGTTCTGTCTACACCCAAACTAGGTGGACTCTTAATTCATATTTGCACAAATAAACAGACACTGCTGGCAAAGCAAAATATTCTTAGCAACTTTTTGTTAGATTAATTTCTATTATGTATTTGAAATGCTTTAGAATGTTTAAACGCAATATCATAATTCATTGAACAGTTGCGCTGCTAAACTAATTTGTCTTCCCATTTGACATAATAACAAGGCTTTTTGGAAGCGGGGAAAAACTGAGGGCGTATTGTGTATTGGGTACTATGGAGCTCTTCATACCCCATCTGAGCATCTCTTTTCTAAGAGGCTGGGGGAGGAGGGGAAGAGATGAGGCCCTCGTTTCACACTTTGAGCCGCTCGGCCATGCTTGGGCCGACCCCCAAGTACTACCACGGCGTTGCTTGCTATCACTTGCTGATAAGCGTAGCTACCACTGTGGACCAACAAGAGTCTCTGGGCTGTTTTCACAGCTCTGATCTAGGCCACAGCTTGTCTGTGTGTCTAGTCGGCACGGAGAAGGAGGAGAAAGAGGAGGTATAGAGGAGGGGTACAGTACCCTCAAGAGCCCTCAAATCGCAGTGCCAACGTCCTCTTCTCTCGTTTATATCCTCGAAGCAATACCCCTCACATCTTCATCTCCCTTTAGCATAAGATTTGTACCACAAAGAGATCACATTCACACGGAATTTAACCTTTCTCCATCCAATCCATACCAATGAGAAACCACTTTATGCATTTCGAATCCCCCTTAGATTTAAAAGTTGCAGTGTGGTTTTTAAAACTATGTACATGCATTTTCTTTACTTTCATTTCATACCTTTTGTTGTTAGAGCGTTCCTTCGGTTGGAAACAAATCGGTTCCGATGAATGCTTTGATTAAATATGTACCAAGGAAGAGGGGGACCATAATAGACATATCCCATGACCAACACTTGAATGTTTTATCATACCACATGTATTGTCAGACCACTGATTATTGGCGAGCTTAGAGAGACCACGTATCTTGTTGTTTACCCTCGGAATAAGCCTCAAACGATGGGAAGGACAACCTCAGTAGGTATAGGAGCGTTGTAGCTGGTTGGAGGAGACAGCGTGGGTCACTTTTCACGCCACAACAAGCTGGTAGAAGTTGATATATTAGCTGATCTTATCGCACGAGCTTGGATAAGCAGAACTCGCATGGCAAATGTAGAGCACGCTACTCTAGTACTTTAGTATAGGAAAAGTATTAGGCTACCATATAACAGCTGAGAAATGTGCCTCTATTAAAGAGGTGGAATAGGACTGAGGAAGGAACAGATGTGGAGAAGCAGGAGCAGAGGTAAATGGGAAGAGAATGGGATGGGATGTGGTAGCGATATATGGGTGGGTGGATAACTATAAGGATGGGAAGATAATAACAAGTAAAAGGGTCTTGGGATCAAACAGAAATCTGCGAACTTTCTGTTCAAACCATTTCCCTGGAGCTCAGATCTCAGAGTATGTTCATGAAATTTCTTCCAAGATAGCCTTCCTTGCACACATATATATCTGTTCACCGAAAGATTTAAACTTTTTAGATTCACTATACATTGCCAGGGATATTGCACTTATAAATACCGACTGGGCTTGTCTTGCCATACTGAATAAAATTATGACCAACATAATGTTTGTTTATGCTTCGTTTATAGTCATAGGAATATGTTTATAAAATCGGGTGCCTGGGGATCATGAATCAAAGATACTCTGCAGATATTGCAATACATAGGAATATCTCTGGCACATCATGTGATCCAAAAGAAATATTGCTACTCTTCTAAGTATCTATGTTGCATATCAGTGTCCATGATGTAAACATTTATATTTCATGAACACTTTTTTTACTTTGGCAATGGGAATAGAAATTAAAATGGCTGGTAGCACATAAACATGTGTGAGGTTTTGTCGATTGGCAATAATTCAGGTCGTTGTTAGTTTTACCTGTGGTCTTCACTATGTACACCTGTACTACGTTGCGATGACCAGATGGTCGAGAGATATGGAGACAGAGGATAAACAGAGCATGACATCATATACATAATGATATAAATTCTGTGTCAAGACAGCCAGAACTCACTTAAAAATGAAAAGAATCGTTATGCAAAAAGTATTAATATAAAAAGGAGGAAAGGATTAGAAGTAGAGATGAGAGGTAGTATGGAGGAAGATGAGGAGGAGAGGGACAAGGATACATTAAAATAGAGGAGGGGAAGAGAGAGAGAGAGAGAGGAGAGAGGGGTGGGGTCACCATTGATGTTATTAGAATCTCATTCATTTGAGTTGCAGTCCTGTGAAGTTATGTACTTTTTAGGATTATCCTTAATACGTAGTAGTTCACCAGTGGCGTTTCTCTTGATTCCAACATTTTATATGCTAGAAAATATTCGGTGTTCCATGGTATTATTCCATTTCATAAACCCAATAAAACAGTCATTTGTCCTCATAACACTTGAGGCTGAGTATGTGACCACGTAAGGAATGTTTGTGGCTTTATATCTGTATATTAAAGGGTGGGTTCTATTATGAGATCCTTGACGTCACTTCAACTATGATACAAAAAAATGGGCTTTTTGGCATGACAAACACTTAGGCATCAAGAGTAATTGACAATCCTATGTCACCCCAAGCCACTTTTACCATCCCACTAAACCATTCGTTTAAGAACATTGCGCCTAAAATAAATGCCACATACATCTTAATGCGAAGCTGTAAGTACGTTCGGACTGTTAAGTTGGCATAGACAGAGGGGGAAAGCGAATGAATTGTCATTCATGACGTTTGCCATAAATTGTTCCTTCATTCGAAATGTCGATAAAGCAATAGCACTTTTTTTGCCCGTCCGAAAGCACAATAAAATCGTTCTCATTTTTGTCTGTAAAATTTGCCTTGCACTGATTAGTGTTTAAGTGTTTATAAGGTTTTATAAGTTTGTGACAAAGTAAGACCAGAATGGGATTACTCGCGACAAAGCAATTTCAAAAATAATTTATTTCTCTATTTTCTGTTCTTGTTGTATACTCTGAAGATCCACTTCTATTTAAAGTGAGTGTCCATACATGTATGATGAGGTGCAATAAATGGGACACTTTCATAAATTATGCCCTTATAGTTATAACCATAACCACATCACGGTTCTGAACCCCATTTAGAATCTTACAATCTATATGCATTGTATATTTATATATATTCCGGGTATTTAGAACCTTTCTTCATTCAACCCACAATCGCAAAATCTAGACATGGTATTTAAATGGTCTCTAACCTTGTGTTTATTTTACTTTCAGAGGAAGAAAATCAGCACCATCAAGGTGACATCGGTGAAGACGTCTACAGACGACGTTTCTACTTTAATATGACGGGACTTCCGGGAGATGAGACGCTATCCGCTGCGGAGTTCCGGTTATATCGTGAAAGCATATATAACGATTCCGCAAACTCTGAAGATGCGGAGTCAGAAAACAGTGCACAATCAAGTAGTGATAGTAGTAATGACTTTACATTGCCAAATGAACAAACTAATTTCAATAATCGTAGAAAATACTCAAAACATAAGATAGATATTTATGAAGTGATACGGCCAGCGACAATTGGTCGCGAAGCCATAACTAGACTTATAGACACAAGAATTGTAGAGCCCTGGCGGACGAATTGGGAATCATTTGACGTCCGGCCAGCTGTATTGAAATGGCGTGATGCCCCTCATCGGAATCATGGCCTTGAGGTGCATGTAAAAGGTCATGGCCGGGCACTTCCGTCCCTAACAGACTCTAGTACTGATCAACCTCATGTCAGGTTGAGACGTTCTTTAAGAAGCAGTGAAAGACAATGGCACAAACAAAAGCCCATGATGGTTACCTATTCAGACGATGGCACGTCGTCCGGGACAAGGTCGAGAAACAAAAGGAAGGCGCGCCACAAGAAGAGGTCGCGCAGCTATGGTAAGAAGCATCGCAAGGATGAATGTAAGAGGCATCATTTGTATGTGGATTTCGGTGATGTAGGGTGGAATGACTGGATCGTAGCACCCCCTGGCTATCAGGCTTATTACTGCTCGGGGGAATGTGGCTTCCCGTTACCTGAATACATCAACACAACTAACCATGCTATTGTCCAAACACTCGTACACTCAGTCAGTCCCCAGGCAGTGCCTAAACCCTGCTGTGTGCCCACCGAGCTAAGCCCTATTTCTATGCTTTATTTGGACGAAACAGAAAAAGTGGTGTTGAGAAATTACCAAGATATGGTAGTTGTAGGATGCGGATGTCGCTGAAATCTACATTAAACAGCAGGTTGCACCCGTCAATCCGGTTCTGCTCGTATGGACTCGCAAGGAAGAGGCACAAAAGCATCGAGTGACAGACTGACCAGCAGATCAGGTTCATAAGGTATAAAAAGCCTCTCAGAATGTTGACTAGTGCAGCAACACCTCCAGTTTCTGGAATGTCTTCATCACGAATCCCCTGACTGACGTTCGAGCGTTGAAGGATGACGTATCAAGGTAGAAGGAATATGGAGGTTTGATCTCTCACGTCGTCCGTTCGCCGATGATAGCAGCTCGAAGGCTGGACCGCAGTACAGAAAGTGGCTTCACACCGGAAGTATGAGTTACTCCGAGAAGGTTATATAGTGCACTTAGTGAAGTGTATGCGCTCACTTAATTCTGTATAGAATAGGCTGGAGATCAGGAGGTACAGAATAGACTTATAAACATATTGTGAAGAAGGGTCCTTGAATATACTGCAAGTACTGATTGCTTTTACCAGCATTTAGACAAACACCAAAGAAGCTAACATCGGTGTAAAGTACATTATGATGTATTAGTTGTCATGTTGATGATTAATGAAGAGTTTTATGTTACTTAGAAAAATGCGGGAGGGAATTTTCAACGTGTACATAGCTATAGTCCTCTTATGGCTTTTAGATACCGACTGATGAAGGACGAGGTATCACCACTATTATTATTATTTTATTATTATTATATTATTATTTTTATCGTGATTATTATTATTGCCAAGCTATGTAAATTATATTTCTTATTTCTGTCAAGGTAAAAATTCTATTGCCACGAGGATGTATATTGTACATGATAAACAAACTGCAAGGGCACAATACCCAGACTCTGTTATTTAATAATTATTATCTCATGAGAAGCGCTAGCAGAAGAAAATCTAATAATGAGCTTAGAACAACTATTTAATATTTATCAAGATCATAAGCGCTTCTTATAGAAAGATATCTGCAGTTTGTAGTATTTGTCAACGATGATAAAATGTATTTCAAAATTATGATTGTGTATAACGAAGTGCCTACTAGATTGATTAAAATTGTGAAATGCATAGAATCCAGTTAAATATGAAGGGCCATGTTTTATATGAAGAACAAACAAATGCCAGTGGGGAACGATAACTATTTCCTTATCACCATGTTAAATGTACAGAGATAGAGTTTCAACAGTATTTATTGTATGTTAATTATCAACGGTGCCCGTCTGTCTGATACATATATTATATATTTCTACCTTTTGATCAAATTGCCAAAAGAAAGTAAAACTTTGCTTTAAATTCAAGATGAAGAAGAGAGATTATACTGGTTTCCAAAATACTCGTTTCCGATATGAAAGTCACAATACTCGATGATAAATACTCTGTTTGATATAATGATATTTTTACACAACATTATGTATTTTCACACTGAGAGAAAAGAAAAGAATATTACACCTGTACATAGCCGACAAATATATGAAAATATAAAATATGAAAAATATTTTGCATTCGTTCTCTTTCATTCATTTCTATCTTCATACTTATTCTCAATTTGTGCAATACACACACATATTATATACAATATATGCATAATAATAAAATATTATCATATATTACGAGTGAATTAGTTTCAGAACTAAGAAATACGGTTTTGTCGGAGAAGAACTATAAATATATTGAGGTGAACATGGGAATAGGGAGAGGAAGGCTGGATCCCAGCCTCCGGCTAGCGTATTGGATAATGATGGCCACATGGTAAGGTGGGAAAAGGCCCACCTCGTGTGTTGGTAGATATTGGTGCCGCCTAACTTGTGGCACACTTGGAATCCAAACCTTTGCAACTGATCCGTCTCACAACCTCTTATTTATCAATCAAAAACAGGCTGGATTCTTCATCATACCCCACCCCTCGCTCCCTGTCGTCTTAATGGAACACATATATAATGAAGCAGCCAATGTTTGTGGAAAATACGAGCTATGTGGCTTCGATTGCAAAATGATACTATAATGTCAGTCACGGGCGTGAATTATCCTCCCTGGGGGTCTGAATATACGATTTAAATTGCTGGGCTTTATTTAAGAGTTTCTCGTAGTAGGTTTTTGGGAAGAAGAAAGGAATAGAAACTTCATGGTCCCAGCGTGAGTAAAGGGAGGACCAAGTGATAGGGAACTTGGTAGAGGAGAACCATATGTGTGTTTTCCTTCTCCACCTGTGAGCAGGGGCTTACCGTCTGTGTATTGCATTTTAATTGCCAAGGGAAACACAAACGTTCTGGTTAGGTAAACAGGCTGACTTAGATGGCCGGCATTCATAAGTGGTGTGTTAGTTTTGCCGATGTTTGCCATGATGGTAACTGCTCACCCCCACTGCTGTTGTAGTGTTTTCCCTGTCCGCTTGGCCAGCTGGGAAGATGCTCAATACCCTGAGCTACACTGGTATATCAGCTACCTAAACCAGGTTGTATCCTATCTACGAGGTTAACCCTATTGAAAGGTATTTTGCACCCGGTTTCGCGCCATATACTACGGCTGTTAGTTCCATTACTAAATTCAAATTAGCGCTTCCAACATTTCGCGATATGATGTTAAAAAACCCTGTGTTATAATTTACAACACGAGGCAGAAACCATTTGTAATATGTAATTTCTTTTAGAGTTTATTTATATGGCCAGAGTAATAATTCTGCCCCACCCCCTGGCCATTCCGATTTTCATGCAATCAAATTGCGTTGAAAAGGTCTAAATATTTAAGGTCGAAAGATCATAAAAGCATTGGGGAAGGGCTTGTCTGATCCATCTCTTTTCATCATCGCAACGAATTTGAGAAAACCTCAATGGCTTGGGTGATTTACTTTATTAGACCAGAAAAATGAGATATGGGTTGGTTGGTCCCTGGTGCTATGATTATTTAGGGCAAAATCCCGTGGAACGTGTGGATCCCTTGAATGGTGTATGTCATCTTGTCCCCATTTAATCCTTTGTTTTGTATCATAAATATGCGAGAGCGCGTATGAACCTATTATTAACTAAATAGCCTTGGGGTCTTTGTTTTATCTCCAGGTATTTCCATAACATATGCATTCCATCATTACCCTCTCAGGTGAATTATCATCATGATAGGTATAGATGCAACTGGGTGGCTATTGGGATTACTGTAGGGTAACTTTTTATGAACTCACAAATCTGCCATAATTACATCGTTACTTTACGGTATCTAGATACTGGGAAAATCTTAATGGAAAAAAATTCGAGACTCTTATTTAACATAGCTTGTGTCATTCTAATGTTCCCTATACAACTAATAACGAACACTTACATAGATCTATTCTATAAATTACCTCTCCAATACCGTCATAATTTATGCAATTATACCAATGGCATTCGTTGCCTTCTGTCTGTAGCTCAACCTAAGTATACTTCTTCCATACTTCGATTACCTTTGTCTCTTAACTATCAGTCCTCAACTATCTTCCCCAGTATGTATGCAAGTGTATGGGGACTAGTTATATTTGTGACTGCTACGGTGAGTGTCGTTTTGTTCCTGTCTCTTGTTGTCAGGTGGTGGAGGTAATGGTAGAGCTCAGAAGGTCAGGTGTGCGAGAGGAGAGGTGGAAAGCAGCAGGTAAAGAGATGGAGGACCTGATAAGATAGGTCAGCGTGAAGAGGGGGTGACTACATAGTTTAACAATACATTCCCGGGATCTCCTCTCCCCAAACTTTTAGCACATTGCCAAAATAAGCTCCGGAACAGGGTTCGTTCAGTATTTATGACAAAGATATTTTCCAATATTCGCATTTACTATATAAAAACGTTGTACACACATAACAGATTGCATATACACACTTATCGTCTGAGGCCATATTCATTTTATAAACGTAGCTCTGTAAGAGTAATAATTCCCAATTAAAAAACCAACAACTTTCGTCCTAATGGACAGAAAATAATTTAGTACAGTAAACCTTTTAAGAAATGGGTAATGAATTATGCTTGAATCATTCATTGGTGTATGAAATACAGGATCTGGGAGCAAGTGCATATCAACCTCAATCGAAGCCATGACTTTCCCATTCCATTCCCCAACATGCACAGATGTCCCATTGCCTGGGGCGAGGGCAACGCTTTTTGTGCCACCATTTACGCCTCCCTCCAAAATATTGATATTGACCAGGCCTTCACAAAATGCCTCACCAAATATCAAGTCTCGCGGTACCCAACGGGCCAATTAGTCCCTTAACTCGGGAGGGCGTAGGTCATCCCCCGCCTCGCTCGATCTCGCACACATCTCGTCTTTACCACCCCATCTCACTAACACCCCCGCCTTTCCCGCTCCATCAAACTGCATCACTCAAAGACACCAAACATCGCAGCTACTTTCTTTAATTTGTCGGCGCTGATAAAATATTCGCGATCAAATGCCCATGAAATGCAGCCCAGGTAGTTGCATTGAAATACACCGGGAATTACTATACTGGTACATATAATTGTTCAGTGGGCGATTCACAAAATGGATTGGTGGGGCATTTCTTTCCAGGTGCTTTCTATTGATTGTGTGTGGGGGTGTTTGTGTGTGGGGGTGCTGGGGTTTATTCCCGATATCAATAATTTGCAGTAAACTATGGTATTAACTAGGAATGAACCCGTTGAGTTACCAACATATTTTGGATTCCTAAAGTTGCAAAGGATAAGATGTTCGGATTAGCATTTCCTTCTTCTCAAGGGATAATTTCCAATCTAAAACGTAACTAAAACTGATATATGTATTCTACACCTCGTATTATTCCACAAAATAATGCTGTTAGCATTTAATACCACTACCATTTTAAGTTCACTTGCAATATAAAAACCAAAGGCCCAGTTCTCCTTTCAATAAGGGCCAGTTATCCTTTAAACGAAGGTATGTAATTGTAATCAGCATACCATTAATGTAAAACTGTGTAAAATATGTACAAGTTTGTACTTTTGTTCCTATGAATGGAAAGTCCCCTATACAAACATAAATATATGTAGCTGTTTTTGTCACTCCAAACCCTTCGATTAACAATCAAATTTGGTTGTGTATGTGAATGAGCCTGTGACTCGCGAACAACACTTTTGAACACATGTTGACTGTTCATTTGGTGAAATCTTGAACAGTCGCTCAAAGTGGCTTCAATCTTTTTTTGTTGAAATGGGATGTCCAGTGGTGGTCCATTGTCTATGTTCCCCGGCGCCTGACTTAAGAGCCCCCCGCGCCCCCTTAAATAGCCTCGGGCCCCAAGCTCCCTCTCACTGCTTTCCGTCGCCCCCTCTCTAACATTCAACCTAGACGAAGATGGCAATTCATGATAAGCAGTTCACCCACACGAAACTCCTACGTACCTCCGTGATTTTCTCAATTTCTTCCCACCCTCTAGCTCCCCCTTTTCCTTGGTCCTTTCTGTGGACATTCCGATAATTGAACAAGCATTAAAAGCAGCCCGCAGCTGTGGCATGTTCATGTGTCACATATATATATATATATATATATATATATATATATATATATATATATATATATATATATACAGCAAGAGTTTTCCACCTTTCTTGATGCGACTATAGAGATGGGGTGTAACACACAGGATCTTAGAGATCGACTTTGTTCTATTCTTACATAAATATATATATATTTTGCTCTCAATATCAATTAGGGCCAACCCAGTACTTGGTTGTTCTAATATATTCATTGAAAAAAATCTTTTGAATGGATAGTTTTGTCAATCACATCTTGGAGGTGCTTTGCCTTATAGCCATCTTCTTGCCCATCGCTATCCACCACGACCTCCAAAAACCCCACCGCTTAGGGGACCATTTTATATCCTATGTGCTAAAGCCTATGATGTATAATTAATAGTATTTGCCATTAGTCACTCAATTATATGCTAAAGGTGCTAATAAAATACAAACGAATGACCATTGCATTTTGCAATGTGCATGACTTCTCTTACAGTTAAAAGCTGAAAGCTGAAACTAGAATGAGTACCGGTATAATAAATGATTTATTTTTCTTTGCCCAAATGGATAGACTGCGAGTCTCGCACTTACAATTTTCTTTTTTTACTGCATTGCCGTCACAATTCAGCAATAAGGGTATAATGAACTCCGGAATTCGGGTGACACATTGCATTGTTTTGTAGCTTACTAAGTGATGGGATTTGGTATCTGAGTCAAATAGTACAGATGGCATTGGCCGACGACTTCTTGGTTAGAAACGCCTCCCTGACCACAGAGTTTCATTTAATAGAGTATTGCTCATACATTCTCACATTAAGTTAACCACTTGAGAAGATTGTTTCAGGGCCAGAATATTTTCCTCTTCCTGAAATCCTACACCGCACCAAACAATGAAAAACAGATCTTAATCTAAGTCACGCGCAATGTGTGGGCTGGTAAACCCCCTCCCACCTATTTCTCCACATCTATTTAACCATACCTACAGGGACATAGGTATATTTTTCAAAAGACTGCTTCAATTGAAAGGAAACCCGTCCATTAGACTTTAGAGAAACATATTTCTCTAAATTGTAAAACAAAGATGTGAACAAAGACTTCTCATAGCATGGGGAAAAAATTGAGTCCTGATGTCTTGAAAGCCAAGGCTGATTTTATGTGGAAAATTTAAAACCAAGGGTGCTGTGACAGAATTTATATTCTACAGTTGTGTTCGACCATTAAAAACTCACACCCGAACACTCTCGCCCATAATTCTTTAGGACCGTGGAAAGAACTTATTTATGTTTATCCGGGACTAGGTTCCTACATAATTGGTCATACTTGGTGCTGTCGAAGAAGGAGAAGGTTTTTACTGATAGCGATCAGTATATCCGTGTGCAGCTATTAAAAGCAGTACAAAGCCTTGGATATCAGGGACTGCCTCTATCGGAAACAAAAATCTAAATCTCTCTGCAGCGGGGACAATAGATTGAAAGGTATGAGGCTTTTGAACCTGCCTATGTGGTCCCATAAGAGAGGTATTTCACCAACTACTTTAACATGCCAAGTTGCTGAGTATAGGTGATACTATCCCAAATATATTTAGCTAATCTCTACAATGGAAAAGACGTCTGTGTACGTAGGTAACGAGCCTTGAACACCTCATTTGTTCTATGAAGCATGACATTTAAACTTGCAAATGGGGACGGATGGATTTTGCCTTGATATTAGTCTCAATAGAAACAGTTATTCGGAAGCCTAATTAAACATGAATTTCTTCCAGTCAGATACTATAGCAATATATCCAACATATCCCTTTTATGACAAGAAAATAATATGACACGACGCACAATAATCAAAAGGATAATTGTCTTTCACAATTAGGTTCTTGGAATGGTACACGAGGTCGGTGGGAAAGTCAACGAAAAGTAATGAAATAGTTCACAGCAATACGGACACCTAGAAATGTACTTAATTGGTTCTTAAAATTAAATTACCCTACACTCAAGTTATCACATGCTTTATCTTAATGAATCACCATTCAAATTAATTAAGTATTATTGATGTCAAGCTAAAAGCACTGCCTCCAGGGCATTGCTGTTTTCTAAGCTTAGGATCTCGCCAGTCAAAAGTAAACTTGTGGGCTGTTCTGTCTACCATGTTAATATTTTACGTTTACCAAAGGAAAAAAGGGGAAAGGCTGAATAATATGATAGATGACATTGGCAAGTCCATGACTATTATGGGGCTAGAGCTGTGAACTTGCTGCTCTCTTTAACTGGAAACTTGCGCCTGTGGCTATTTCCACCCATAGGACCCAGACAGAACAGACCTACCCGAAGGCCCCCACTCTCTCCACTAACTCCAAAGGAAAGTCCCTTGTGGTAAGGTTATATCCGGCAAAAGATATCTGAGATTCTATTAACATAATTTAATTTCAAGAATTGGCTTTCCAACGAGATGCATTTTTCAGGTGTCTCTGTCCTATTATTCTGATCTTGCTGTTTGGGATACTAAGGAGATCGAAGGATGGATGTGTGGAAGAAGTTATGAATGATATGCACAAGGAATTGAGATATAGAAATTGTTTCGCGCCAATTTGTTATAGACATTATTCGATAATAAATCAGAGAACAAATAACGTATTTGGCGAGTATTGTTGTCAAATACATACCTGTTACAACCAGTGTTTTATTTATTGGAAATTCAATCGTAAACTGAAGGCGCTACGCACACCAATTCAGCAATAATAGTTACAATGCAAATCTGAGAGATATTATTAAAGCGTAAGATTTCTTCTTTTAACTCCATATTGTATTATGAAGGGCACCTCTCTGCGTCTATATAAATCCCAATTTGTTCTCATTACAATTTTTCCTCTTTGTGTTACAAATCATTAGTAGAATAGTATAAACAGCAGATTAAAAAGTGTACATAATCAACTCTTTTCTCTTGCTTCATTCTATTATGTTTCAGATCTGTTCATTATTCAAATATATATTGTTACAATATCTTTCCCACATGCCTGCTCAGAGTCGAAAAACGTTGACATTATGAATTGCTCATAAAAGACAAATGCATATATTTGTGTATTGTTGCTTATTATTTCTTTTAGTCATAGTTAATTTTTATTCGCCCCCAAGAACTGATAGCTGTCCATTTAAGCGGCTTGTTGGACTATTTTCTTGAAAAGTCACCGATGAAAGACATGTTTTGTACAGCGAAAATAGACTTTCAAAAGCATAGTTCTCTGAGCCTTTGGCTATAAAGTATATTAAAGCAGCATATTTGTTTTGTAAGCCCCGAAGCCAAGGAAGATACACGTGTATGTTTCGGCACTCTATATTGCAAGTCTGGGCCGAAGAGAATTTGGAAGCAAGCCAAGATTCATTCTTATGACCACCTATGTTCACGATGGCTGAGAATGTGAAAGGAGCGGATGAGAGGGAAAAGAAGAATTTAAGAGATGCATCCAGGGTCGCCAGAAATATAATCTATCATTTAGAATGAAATTATAAACGAGCCATAGATTATTACCGAAGCATCAACACAACATGTGATGTAATCTGCCGAAGTGAAGCAAATATTTCTGTTATATTTGCTCTTAGAAAATACCAAAGTTTCGTGTTTTTAAGCTCTTTTCCTCCAATTATACGGTTTATTCGAATGTAAACTAATGATCTTATCGAAATAACTATTCAAACATAGGCCGAAACTATTCGCATTTCAATTGTACTGGGGTCCTGTGCAGACTGAACCAAAACGCGTTAAGTTGGAGGATGATTCATTCATGAAGTCAGAAATGTCCTTTCAAATTAAACTCTACATTGGCAAGGACGAGCTGATAAAATGGCATTAACTGAACCACAAATATGTAATTTCTTTTGAAAGATTGATAAACAGAGAGATTCATATTGAAAAGAAGGTATTTATGTATCTCTTGATCTTTAAGCTCTGTTGGGCACTGAATATGTAGGCATAACCCTATCTATTTTTGCCCCCATCCCTCCCACAGAAAACATCATGCATGGCAAATTCCTCAATCAGGGCCAAGGTGTACACAACTTTCTTTCCATAATTATTGTGTCAAAACACTCTTAACGTTATTGCGATAGAAGGTAATTTCAATGTCAGCTAGGATGTTCAATTCACTGGCTGGATATCAAAAACGAATCATTACAATACCTACATTCAAGTTCTACTCTAGGTTAAAGTGCTTCTCATAACAATGCTTGTACAATGTAGGTGAGTTAAAGATTCACATATTTTAGTCAGATTCCACAGGGTTGGACTTAATGTTAGTTCATTCACTAGACATAGCAATGCACACTGTTCCTATTTGTTTTCGACATAATCAGTTAGTAAGATTGTGAAGCAATACTATTGTAGATTGGGGGCTCAATCCAAAAATATTATAATCGGTCGATATATTGGTGAATAGAGCTGTAGTTTATTCCATAGTGTATGTGGTTTCAGTTCTTTTTGTTGTAATTACGAAGGGAAAATCATTTTTATTAGGTTGTTGTAAGTTTATAAGGAATGCTCGTAATTCATCGGAGGGCCCCAATTGATGCGTTAATCACCATTCTTAGCGCATCTTTCAATCATTCTGAACATTCGAATAAAATAATTAAACCAGCGAAATCAATAGCATGCAATCAATAGAAATTCCGTCTCTAAAGTGATGTTACTGACTACCGTACTTCAGAAACAGTTAGGCACTTTCACTATATAATATAGAGACACATATACGTTTATTGACGTCAGAATTATATAAATATCATGCAGTAAATTGAGTAATTATCCACAGAATCCTGAATTTCAGTGTGTGCTGATGTCTAGCCTATTTAAGGTTGTATCAGTTAGTTGAGAGAAAAAGCTTATCTGATGTTTGGGTTCTCTGTCCCTTGTTAACCAGCTATAATTTTGTCCGAGTTACCGTTTTTCGAAAAAGAATGATAGCACTTACCCAGAAGACAGATAATGCCTTGAGAAATTACCAAGTTAGCTGGGGGCTATAGTATACTGCCAGTATCATTGGCCCGTCGCTCTGCAAGAAAAGCCCACACACACTCCCCGCGAACACATACCCTGAGGTCATTCCTACAGACAAGTTAGAAATGACTTATTGAAAATTAATCAAATTTGAATGCGGGAGAAAATCGAAACCATATTTAACTGGTTCACACCTATCTGGACGTTGGGAGCGGGAGGTACGCCTCAACTCGTATACATCATATTCAATATCAACCTTGGTTAGGTCTCTACTGGCCTATGAAGCAGACTGTCTAAAATCAAGATGGATAAACGTCCTCTCTACAACCAGCTGTGTTGCAAGTGTTTGTGTGTATGTGCATCCATCTATATTCATGGAATTCATAAATTTTCCAGGTTCCCTTTCGAGACTTTCTACGCAGTACAGCATTTGATCAATACAAATGTATATATGAGCTCTAAATAAAGAAATGAACCCAAATTACGAGAATTATGGCAATGATTTTAGATATTAAGACGAGTTTTAGTTTTCATTTCAGCCATACTAATTTTGGGATCAAGCTGCGTTTAGTGTTCCATAATGCTTGTACAGAAGATATTTTATTTTTACTGGCAATAATACAACTCCTCATTAGTTTCCAAAATGAAAGACAATGTTATCAGATGAGAGCAGATTTCAGGATCTGGAGGGTTGTATATAGAAAACGTATAACAAACAACGAAATATTTCCGTAATTGACACACTAGCTTATTTCGTTTGTCAGCCACCCTTTGATCGAGGAGCGTTTGACAATGATATATAATATATCTGCTAATTATCATGTCTGATGTCAAGTTCTCCTAAAGCCTAACTATCTAGCTTAGGGTCGGTGTCAAATATATTGACTGCTTGGTTAACCAGCCAGCAATGCAGGTGTAGACTTTGTCATACATGCTCTCAGTTTATCATGTAATGCTCACGGCACTCATGCAATGTCCCAGATTGTTGGCCGGAACACAGGCCGATTGGAATGGTTAAGACTTTTGCGTCCATAACCATGTTTTATTTAAGTCATCACAAGGAGAGAAAGGCAACCAAAAATTCCCTTCTGCTAAATTCTAAATTACTTTTTGCTTTCTATTAAATTCTCGAGACTGACTGACATCTTTGTGGCAATTTACCCAGGACCTAATTGCACATTTTTATGCATGTATATTTGATTATAAACACTCATTGCATCAGAAAGCGGCACAAAATAGGTGGAAAATTCGAAAATATAAATGCCTATGATATTATTTAAAACCTGCTTTATTCTTATATCTGGAGTCTCACTTTTCTTCTTTTAATTCTTGCGTCTGTCCTTCCTTCATCCATCGGTATTCATTCTCGTCTTTCTTTATTTTCCAAGGGCACACAAAATGATTCAATAATGGGATAATAATAGCATGGCTTGGTAATAGGAAATATAGCTTGATTAGCGTTTGCCCGAGTCCTTTTACACCTGAATCTCTTGTTACCGGCAATCATTCCCCTTTGAAGTTGGCTAACATGCAATGATAAAGATGATGATTATATTTGGCCAAACATGTTAGCTTTCGAGGTGCCCTAATTGAACCTAGGGGAGTAAATCAATTTGTGGGAAATAATTACAAGGAGTTGATTATGAAGGGAAAATGAGGACAAGAAATGTATTTTGTCCTGCTTTTGGAAATCATGAGGAATGCATACATGTATTCACTCTGCCATGACAATTAAACCCAGTCACTACCTTGAGAAAAATACCTAATGAGACAAAGGAAGGGAATCCCTAATGTATAATCATTGGGGCATAAAGGGCCGACAGGGGCAATGGGTTAATGAGGATAAATTTAAAACTGTTTTCCCATTATTAGGGCGTTTACTTTCAGATGTGTGGTGTTTAAGGCTTTTACACCTCAAAATGAGATTTTCGACGATGAACGTTTGGATTTGGGAAGAGCTGTGGTGCTTGAAGCCAACCGTCAAGACCACCAGGTTGGTCTCAGCACGGAACCAGGATGGAATCCAAGTTTATCCAGAGATGACGCCAATCCTGTCACGATAGATAATATTTATCCCCATAAAACCCATTCACCCTTTTATTCCAAGGATCATAATTAAAAGAAGCAAGTCAATGGCTTGCAGGTGTGTGGTTAGGGTGTCGAGGTGGTCTCATGCAATCCTTGGAAGGATGATCTGAGGTGAAGGACGTAGAGCAGACTGTGGTAGGAGAGGGTCTGGCCATGAGAGTGGTTGGTATTTTCTGGGTTCTCACTAAACTTCTAAAGGGCACAATTAATTACTTCTTGCTCCATAATGTAAGTTATCTCACCCACTTCTGTTTATTGTCCATGCTCATCTTGCTTAGTTTCCCTCCTCCTTCTGCACTGCTTCTTTTCCCTCCCTCACATGTGTCCACGTGACCAACTCTAGGCTACATCCTATTTCCGGTGACAAGTAGTTGTCATGCAACATTTCGACCTCCTAACTACTAAGTACAGTTGTCAACATTTTGTGATCTTTTCCTTTGTACTCATAACTAGGATATCGCAGATACCAGACGTGATGCTACCTAAACATTAATTTCTATTACCGTAATGGGTATTCGAATTAATAGCACATAGATTGAGAGTACGTATCCTTGTCAGACGGACGTGATGCTACCTAAACATTAATTTATATTAAGGGTATTAATAACAAATTAATTAATAGCACATCGATTGAGAATACGTATCCTTTGGGTTGTGCATAATTTCATAATTCCCTGGTGAATAGGTGCAACCGGAAAGAAAGTATAATTTGCAGACAAAGAATTATGACTTATTGTATGCAAAGCTTAAGGTTTTGTTCCTTAGTAACGCATAAATTAGCTTATATCTGGATGAGATCCAAACAGGAGGGCAGAGTGGTTCTTACAAAGTACATAATGGCAAAGTTGAGGCCCTTCTGTCCCCAATAGAAGATGTGCATGTCACGGAATATTGAAATGTTCGTATTTCATAGCTGAACAACAGTTTTCGAATGTACACAGCATTTTGTCCACACAGGATGCTGCCCTGTCCGTCCCACACGAACGTTCTTTTGTATTATTTCAAGTAAATCAGATGAAAAATTTGATCAAAGGTCATAATGTACCGTCTTCAGAATATGAGGATATTCTGTTCAGCTTCACCTTTTAGTTCAATGTGTATACTACGAAACACATTTAAAGTTGGAAAACATATTTCACTGAGCTTCAATTAAATATTGTGGATAGTAAATGTAGTATGAACTATACAAGTATTGTCTATAATATGTGTAATACGCATGTCTACTTGAAATGATAAAAGGTGCGTTTTCAAATATATATCGACACCCAAGAAAACTATCCAAAAGGCAGTCATTGTAAGAAACAAGGACTGGAGTTATTGATATGTTGCTGTTATTATAATGCTTTTGCAAGAAATTGAAGTCGATTGAGCAGAAAAAAGGCCGAGCGAGGGTGAACGATAAGAAGGGACATCACCTCATTGATGGATTTGGCATACACCGAGAAAATCTGAACGAATGTTTTCAGCAATATAGAAATCCTGAAAGTTTTGAATGAATACTTTCACTAATATATGAGATATAGATAGAATCTTTAAAGTCGTCTCATGAATGAAATCATTTATGTCCAGAAATAATAGACCAAGAAAAAGGAAATTTTATTTCTCCCAGCACATACCAACTTAAATGAGAATGCAGTTTTAAGGATCGTTCCTGATTATATAGTTCTGTTCACATACACATAGAATAGAATAGGTCCCTATGGATTGCCCATTAGGGTTGGTTTTGAATTACCTGAAATTGTATATATATCCGCGTCCTATGAGGTACTCCTTTAATCATGTAATTAGGATCTACGAGATGAAATAATATTTCCATCAAACCGCCTGATCAATCAGTGCCTTTAGAGATCCATATTTGAGGTACGGTCTCAAAGCAGCTTATTATACATTAAGACCATATCTTTGGCGGTTAACTAATTGGCTGTTTACCCATCAGAAAGTGGATATTTACCGAGATCAAAAATCTCATCATAAATATATGACGTGCTGATAGAACTGATACACTGCGCTACCTTTTACAAACCGGTGTTCAGAGAGGAATATAAAATGAAACCTCGATTGATCTGGATCCTCACCTACTGGGAGATAGGCCCACCTGTGTGTGTTCTTCTTTGATCCTACCGCCATCAACTAGTTCTAATTGCAATAATTACCTCCTTAGAGAAGTAGCGGGCCTTACCCCTCACTACATCAGAGACAAAATGGCCGCCAAACGGCAGTCAAACACACGCAATGCTTTGCATCACGGACTCTTCACTTTGGCTAAGCATGTCGCGGGAAAAGGAACCAAGAACATCACATGTATGTACAAAGGTCGTTCATGTACACTCGGACACATTCGCATGCAAGCGAAACTCCCCAATCTGTCTTCAGACAGAAGCCGGATCGCTCTTACTGTTAGCTACTGTTATAATGATGTAGCAAAGAACGGTCACGGTTCCATTTAGCAGTTGTACGGCAATTACGCCACCTTTGCAATTGTTCTTGTATGTATACATATATGTTATGATTTAGGCAACCTTTTTCAAACGGAACGATGTGACACAGATCATATGGAAGATGGCATGTTTTGAATTAAAAAAAATACCCCCTACCCTTATGCTTATGGAATATCGTTTACTATATTGATGCAAGGCATGTATTGCATGACCATATCTGGAATCAAGGGTAACGCTGGGGCGATTTTCAGACGATGAAACATTCAAATCAAATAGTCCAAACAGATCTGGACACCTGACTTGATGTGTAGCACCTATTTGTACTAATTTTATAAGGTCAAATAAAAAAGACTATAATTATATCCAAGCATTTTAATTTAGCGCGATTTCATTTTACAAAACCCATTCAAATATCAGTTGGAACCACTTTAACTTCTAATCTTGTGCTTTTTCTTGTGTCATACCCACTTCTTCAGCTTTTAATTGCAGATCTTTAGCTGTCAGGGTATCACCGCGAGTAATTAGATGGCTGATAACAAGGATGGTCGGAGACAAAGCCGAGGTTTCATTGGAGCATGGACCACCAGGCCATGCTTGGATGTTGTACATTGAGCTATGCCAAAACTTTAACGTTCCTAAATTAACCTTCCATTAACGTTAATCAACATTGTGTTAACGTGAATTGTTACCTGGGTAGTAGTGACTGCCCTACCTTGTATTATTAGGCAAGACATTCCAGACGTCATAACTTATTGGGGAGATGGCGATAAAGAATGAAAACCTATTTTTGAGGAAAGCATGATGCAGAGTGGTTGTTTGAGATGGTGTGATTCAATAGTGCCATTCCGAGAACAAACCTAACATATAACAGTTATGAAAATGAATGTATTCTTGCTGCACTCATAAATGATAGGGATAGGGAATCTGGTGCGAGTGTTATAGTGGTGCTGCAACAGTCTGATGGGAATGAAATACCAAAGATAATAAAGAACGATAGGGGAAATGAAAAAGAATAATTCAGAAGAATGAACCCATTCTAGTTAGCATGTGTATTAACTTTATCGCAGGAAATGTCAGCATTCTTGGTTCTCTAATCTCCCTTTTTACAACATAAAGATTCTTGGCAAATGTTGCATGAAATTATCGCTACATGACAGCGACAAGTCTATGATTTATGCTCAGTAATAAATTATAAGCTTATTTCCATAACCTCAGTTGGTTCATATAACATATATAAATCCCCACACCGCAATACTCTTATATGACATGTGATGGCACTATATACTTCGGCCTGCTCATGAATACGCCACCGGTATGAGTTGATTTAGAGTAATAGTACGAGTTCATATTTTTATCATCTGATTATTTTTCAATTAATTGGAATGATTAATTGGAACTAAGAACGCACATATTGAGAGGTCCGGTATTGTAATGATGAAAACTCGCCTGTGACGATATATAAGCCTATTTTCCGCGAGAATTCCTGTTGTCCGATTCCATTGCCATGTTTATTTGTAATACAGGCTTTATCAATATTTACTATAGGGTTACATTTCAGGTTATGCAGTATGATATTTATTATGGCACTAATTTTAACCACCTTTCCACCTGATATTTCATAATTTCATGATAATCACGGAGGCACGAGGGTATAATATCTCTCTCGTATTTCTACCATCCTTCCTGAAAAAGAGACGCATCCAAAATCCCAGTTGGCGAGAGAATGGTACTCAGAAAGGGGAATCCCCTTTGTTTATAATCGACGTACAGGTATGAGAGGGCCTCATATGAAATGCCTCGGGGATGTGTACATTGTTGAGGTCAGGGCGGAACTGATCAATATCTTCTATCTCTGTTCCTGTCATTGTGGGTCTTTGCCATTATTCCCCACGTCTCTAGTAGGCGCTGACGCCCTCTTTTTACCATAGGATGAATTGGTGTTTAAGATGGCCTTTTAGAGTTGGTCTTTACTGGCGAGCTGTGTGAAGTCATAGAAATAAGTTCATACATTTATACAGGAACTTAACTGTTTAATTCCGGTGGAGTCATGTAGGTTCATTTTATTTCGTTGAAGACACCATCAACCAATTAACACAACATTCTTTCACAATCATTCAATCACGCTATTCTATCACCATTGTACCGATGAAGTTTCTGATTTTAAAAATATGTAATTGATTACAACTTGTACATCAAGGTTACATATGTACAGGTTAATCGTTCATTATTCATAGCAGGAATTTATATAATGACACTGAAGTTTATATTATTTTCACAAGTTTGTTAATTAACAATTATTGATTTCAAATAAGGACAATCTTATGGTATCAGTTTCTAGACACCTATCTCATCTCTTACTCAAATGAAGGCAATAATAGTTATTATAATCTTTGAATGTTGCATCAGAGGACTTTTGCTCCTTTGATCAATTTGTTGAACGTGCCTAGCAACACCTTACATGAATTCCTTACATTCCAAGACTTGTCAGTGTCCATTCCTAGAGACCGCAGCTATATTGCTTTGTATGATGGTCCCACAGATTATCTCTGTATCTCGGAGCATAGATATCAAGTTCATTCACTAATAAGATATGTTGGAAGTATCGTTGCGGTATGGACACCTACTCATTAATTTCCCCAAATTTATGCTATGATATGGAATTATGTCTTTCTGGTGCAATCTGATAAATTTTTGTTGTACCCCCAGTGTCTGATAGGATGTATACGATTGACAACATGAGGTGATCAGATATGGTTTGTTACATACATGATAATATATAATGGTATCGTTATGTCTTAATTATTAGATATAATTATGCATTTATGTTGTTCTCAAGAGGCAAAGACTCCCTTTTCCTTTTTATCTCAAAGGGAAAAGCAAACTCGTCGTGAATGTTCATAGGTGCATGGGACTGCAACGTATGTCTTCAGACCGTATAGATATGATAACAATTGCCATTAAGAAATGATGTCCAAAGTACACCTATTAAGTGTCATAAATGTATTTGCGAGTCCGAATATTTTTAGTTAGAATCAAGATATCGCATCTTTGACAATTGTAAGCACCACTTCTGATGACGTCCACTTGGTCATGCACATCTTAATTATCTTTAGCTTTTAACCATAATTCGGTGCACGAAAGGCATTCACTTTTAGTAGGTTTATAGTGGGATCTAAAACGCAGCTACCGTAAGGTTCCTTAAGGAGTTTGACCCGGGGAGAGGATACCACTTCCACATTCTTATGAATGAATGCAGTGGAATGGACACAACCAGAGACCATTAACTTTTAGAATCAACCTCGATTATATTATATCGTCAGGGAATAAGACCACAGAGGCATATATTATATATACATTATGTATGGTATAGTGAACCGATTGCTGGACAGATAATTATGCTTAGCTTGGATTCTGATCTAAAGGAGCGGGTCAGTATAGTCTATGGATTCCCTATGAATATGTACGCCGACCTAACATCGATGGCTTCCTGAGAGAGGGAATCCTATGCATAAGAAAAATTCTTGTGTTCATTAAATTCCCATTGAAAAAATAAGCAGGCCAGGTTGCAATCTTTTTTTATTGAAAGGTCATGCTGATTTCCTAGCCAAAAGTATCCAAACGTATTTTCATTTAACATTCTTTATATTTACTGCGTCAGAAAATATTCTTCCGATTAATGTCAATACTTAGCATCCTCAGCATGTATGTCACAGCATGAATAAACAGAATCGATGATTCAAACCCTAAGATAGTCCCATGGATAATGTTAATTAATTGTTTTGATGACGTACAAGACAGGCGTCTAGTTCCACCAAGAATCTATTGTGAGGTTCCTTTGTGATTATTTCATAAATTATTAAAAAGGTAACCACACTGAGCGATCAGTTTTGAAATGTCATAAAAAAAAATTACCAGCCCTTGCCGAGAGGAATGCGTAGATCTATAGAAGCGTCACGTGCGAAGCATGCAGCACATTGGAGGTTCTTGGTCCCACCTTACCATTTCCGAAGGTATTCATTCTTACTACTCAAAAATTGAAATACGACAATCTGATGTAAATAACCACCATGAAACTAATTACTCTATAATGTGAATACTCAAGTAGTATATATGTTTATCATAAGTATCCCCTATTCTGTTTTTGTCCTTTCGTATTTTTTAACATGAATTCACCGTAGCATATGATAATTAGGCAATTATACTACGTAATCAAAGAGCAAAGAAAATAGCAATTACCATATCTCCCCAGTTGTAGATCATTACTACTCTCGGAAGTTTTTGGGTAAAACACAACGACAATAACTTGAAGGAAGCCTTGCGTTCAGGAGATGATATGCAGTTTAATATGAATAATTATAGGTATAATTTTGACGCTACCGCCTTGATATCATAAAGTTGCCTGTGTGTCATGTCCTACTTATCACAGAAATATGGATGTCATAAGTAGCAGATGATGGGAAGCTTTCACAAATCACTGTCGAGATCAAAAGGCACTTGGAAAGGAAAATCAGTAAGAAAGCATAGATTGCAGTTACCGCATTGGACGCTGTGACAATAATTACTTATCTTGTGTGACGACTTGCAGTCCTTGATATTCCTAAAACATAATGTCAACCGAATCTTCTACGTAATAACAGATCTAGATCTTAATGGAGTGGAACAAAAACATCAAAGACTTTTCATCCCGGAGATAGATAATAGGGGGGAAGTATCCTTAATGAGTTATCCGGAGCTATCCACGGGGACACGAAAGGGACACACCGGAAAGTATTAAGAGGTAATGTCACGTTATAGAATGAACTTTGGTAATGAACTACTTGTGAGGTTTTCGCACTTGGAGATATAGTTGCGCGTTTTCTGTCAACATAATCTTGAGAATGTTTTAAACTCACTCCAAGCATCTGGTTTGTATATACTAACGCCGAAGTGAAATGAATTGACTTATCAATTACCTTGTGTCTTCAAAACTATTTTTTTATTAGATCAAGCAGTATGTACAGAAAGCACCATATAATAAATCGAATTTGAAAAATATAAATGAAAGGACACATCCCTCAATACATGTCACAATATATGTCAATATATTTTCATCTAATTGAAATTATAAGCGAAATAACCAGGAGTGCATCAGACATTCTCTCAGGGAAAAGATCATACTCGTTCACAGCTCGGAGGTATGTTACTTACATCTCATATTGAAAATTGGTAAACAGAACATTTCTGTCATATAAAAATACTCAAATTTCACCCTTTCCTATCAAATACCCATTTCAATGGTATTACGGTAGATTTTTGGCCGATATATCTATGTAATCAATATTTCATATTAGAGATATATGTTTGCTGTTAATGTTACCCTCCACCTCAATGCAATTCTTTTCCTTATAAAGGACGAGACACACTGACGACCGACTGACGGATTTAGAATTCGGTTGCAAATCAGTCGGAAATAATCATCTCAATGTGTCCCTAGACCGAACAAATTCCCAATCAGTACTTTTCCTAGATCTGTCGGTCAGTCTGCTTAGTGTGACTCGTACTTAAAACGACTCGCTCAGGACAAAAGAAAAACAGTCGTGAAGGATATATAGTCTTAACTAAAACAAGCATACTTCAATATAGCTGAATATGATTATATCATTCTGTCACTAAAGGGATGTTAAAATCCCAGAACTATTATCAGATCCAATGCTTCCGCCTGTAGAATTTGTCAACAATGTATCTTCACTACAAGTGGACACTCGAAGGGGGTCCGTCCTTCTTCCAGGTACCCTACCTACTGGAGGAGGTCTCTGGTGACCTTGTCCTCCAGTACCCTTCTCTGGGGGATACTCACGCTTATTTGGGAAAAATAACTGTGCTGTGCTTGAACTAGACGGACAAGGAGAAGGTGTCGGCAAGTTGGAGAAGACACCGCTAGAAACACTCATCCATGTAGTCCCTGGACGCTCGATTTCCGCTAGGTGTCGCTTTAGCTGATTCTCATCTATACCTGTTTGCTCAAAGACATCGTCTGTAACTGATTCCTCCTCATTCAGACCTTCCAACATAATTCCAATGGGGAGGCTACAACTTCGGCGCAGCTCTCTCTGGGCCATCGCTTCCCTTTTCACTCTCATCATCTCAATTGTGCTGAATGACGAAGACGATACACCTTCGTCGTCCTCCAGGGAGTTGTTGTAACAAGGGTTCGATTCATCGACGCAGATGGTTACATACTGGGCAGATGACAGATCAGTTATCATGGCCTCTAACGAGTCTCGCAGGTCGGAGAAACTTGGTCTCTTGGCTGGGTCTTCAGCCCAGCAGGCCAACATCAGTGAGTATCTGAATCACATGGAAAACATGGTTGTAAGGTTGTTTCTTTAGTCTATCAAAACCTGGGATACAGGCAACACATCTTTCATTTCAATCCTTCTGAATATGAATCGCTGTGTTCGTACTAACACAATTTAAATTTGGTTTATCTACTATTCTTAAACGTAAATTGAGTATTGGTCTTAAACGTAAATTGAGGCTTGGTTTCTAGGGTATGTATGGTATATTACAATGCTATATCACGTATAACAGACGAACTAAATATCATCCTTACTGTTTTAATTATACATTTGCAGGGGAGGGGAGACTTCCAGATTAGATTCTCCTCCTAAAGACTACCTCTTTTTTAAATTGCCTTTTTTAAAAAATGATGTATTGAAAAAAACCCCAACACTGGATGCCTAACGTCCAGAATATAATCAGTTTAGATATATTTCATTAGCTTTTAACGTTCTTAGTGCCATAGAAATCCTGTCCACAACAGGGTTAAGGCCCGCATCCACTAAGCCGAATTTCTAACGAGGCATTGAGCTTGAAAGAAAGGCCAGATGATTGGGTTAATCCAATCTAGATGGGAGGCACTCGGCTGACAATCAGCTACCTTTATCTTTCACGCATCCCAACTGTCCTGACTGCCCTGTTTCTCCTCCGAACGACCCTCGTCAAGAAAATAGGCCAAATAGATATGGAGCTTTAGAACCGGAGCTTTAGAACCCACTGACACGTCCATGCCTCCAAGTTTAAAGCCAACCCCGTCTGCATCAACCAACCCCCGACATAGAAATATTAGCCTCAGCCATAAGCTCATAAAATATGTCCATATACTAAAACAAGCACTGAATGCATTCTAACATATAGAATATGTTTCATACTCTCGGATGGTCAATCCTATTTAGTTTCATCATGAATAGATAGGAGCGTCATTGAATCGGAGAAAAAGATTAAAACTAAGACATGGTATTTGCTACTAATGTCTTCATATATATATACAACATACCAAGAGTATATTGTCTGCCAACCGATAAACTGAAAAGAGCAAACTACTTCATATATAATATTTTTTAATTGTGAATAAAAAATATATGGATGTCCCCGGGGTGAGAAAAAAGTACTGAGAATTACAATGAACGCCATCTACACTCAATATAGCATATCCTGACCTATGTGTATACATGTACAGGTCATGAAAATGAATAAACGGATATTCGTGGGCACTTCGGAATGACATTAGTTTTCGATGGAATACCACCCTGAGTACTACACTTACATTTCCTTTTACTGTTCTCCACATTGTGTCCCTTTTAATCTATTCTAATTCCTGGTTGATAGCAACTAGAATCGATAGTAAGACCTCAAACGAGAAACTAAAATCAATCCAGATCAAACATATCAACATTGAGGAATATCCCCACCAGATGTATTGGCAATCGGACCAAAAGCAGCAGCGAGTGGCTGTAACCATGTCCATAAAGTACAGAAATCGAATTACTAACTTAATGAAGTGTTCAAGTATCCCATTGAGGAGGTTCCCATTTCGATCGCATCATTTAAACTTTAATAGTGGCAGTTCGTAGGGATTTTTAAGCTCTAACAGAGCCTACGCGCTGTATTAACCTTCGCACTGCACGAGATACCCCCAGACTGCCATGTGAATTGCGATGGCATATATCAGAAGCGCGCCATAATAATGTTTCAACGGCGAGGGAAGAATATCGGTGCGGTAGGCGTGGGGATATACTTTATAACATGTAGCATAAAGTGACCTTTAGTTAATTAACACAGGGTTTGCTTTTTTATTTTCTGCTTTCCTCTCTGTCTGTTATTAAGCACCTCAGTCCTGTCTCCTCTGCTTGAACGTGAAGACCTGGTTTGCGATGATAAATGAATGTACCTGTATTTTGTTATACGTTACAGAATAGATTCCTCGCTATTCCCAACTCTGGAATCTACCTCTGCGCACACAAAGGTAGCACTGAGAAGAACATGAACGATTGCACACGTTTTCTTCTCTGAGAACTTCATTCTAATCTAGCAGGTCTATTGAATGTGCGATTATTTACATTTCTAAGCACACCAGGTCTAAAGTCGTTACCAACGTTTGGAAATCTCTTCTGCTAACCATCTCAGTCCCATACTGCCCATACCGCAGATAACCTACTAGCAAAGGCCTCCATGGCCCATCGACACACACCAACCTCTACGCATCAAGATGAGGAATGGCTTAGTGTACCATCTAGACTATCCTAGTCAGACTTATCATCTCTCGGTTTATGATATAGATGGGGAACCACTCCGACAGGTGTTCTCATGCTCCCCCCACGATTGCCAAACTCTTTAGCAGCAGTCCTACTCTTCCCATTTGCTCTTTTAATTGCCTCTCTCTTTCGGTGGACGTCCAAATATCAAATGATCCTATCCACACTATGACACCTTCCTTTTTCAGGGTGAACCGATATATTATGACAGCATCTTCCTCATACAATAGTCATATGATGCCTACCACTATATATGCCATCCCCCCAATTCATACGTTGTACATAAACCACTTTCCTATCCTACCAACACAATTTAGCTGGTAAATGTTTCTTTTATTATTCTGTCTGTGAAGGAAGTATGTTTTTCAGTATTCACGCTTGATATAAATTCATCAATCCTCATCTTTCACCCTCAGATCAATCCAACATGAATAGCAGACACGTCATTGTCCATTCCCCTGATTAAAACAAAGATCTAATCTACTTTAAGCACTTAAGTTCATATAATAATTATATATATTTGTCAAAATCCGGTCTATACTACCCTATCAGATGTATATTATATATTAAGCATGATCCCTTTTAGCCACCCACCCACACCATTTCTAGAACCGACACCTGGATTTAATATGAAGTATACGGATGGTGAGGCAGGCAAGAAGCCTGACCTCGTCACCTCAAGCCGGGTCAGTCCTATCCCTACCTATCAACATGCATGGAATTTATAGGAGGGATCCCCTGGCCACTCTAGCCATGTTTAAAAGGCAGAGTGTAAGGGGTGTGGTATAATGGAGGTATACAGATATTCATTCATCTGCAGAAATGATGTATTGGTAATGTGGTTTCAATTGACTGTGCACCCTGTCAGTTTTCATGGCTGGACAAGCAGCGGGCACCATATGATAAAGCCAATGTGTGTAAATTCATCTCTTAACATCATAGGAGAATAATATAACCGATTTATCATAGGCAACCCTGATAGAAAACAGCCTGGAGATGTTAAGATGGCCCATTAAAAGTTTGGAGGTCGGATGTCTGACCTCAAAAGAGTGTTCAGGTGTCAGTTATCAAAATCTCAAGATAGAATATATGTATATATGTGGGATATGTTCTTAGCTGTGGATGGTATATTCTCGAGTGAAATGAACCAGGAGGATTGTTCGGACGCCCCTGGCCTTTTTTTTAGAATGACGATGGTAGATATCCTTGAAAGAGATTCGCTCAGTTGTGTCATTGGTCCTTGTGCCTATGTCAATAATTTCTATGCTGACCCTTCAATTCCTCGTATAGTAAGAGGCCTATCTGAATTAAGAATATTATGATAACACGAAACTTCATAGGGCTTTCTTTTTCAAAACGCCCCTGGCATTCACAGAACATATATATATAATTATATTCATCTAACAGATTTTCATTTAGAAGTCTTTGACCTTTGCCACCTTGGGGGTTCTCACACTTTGCTTTCCTCTATGTGTGGCTCTTCGCCACATCCACATCTCCCCTTCCCCCCACCCACCACCTCTCCTCCCACTCATCTTTATTTTCTAGATCCTCCTCCCGCTACTTCAGCAGGTGCAGGAGGACATTTACAAACAACACCAGGTCCAATGTAAGCAAACAATAATGGAGTGAAGGTGTCATCACCTCCAGGAACAGAGGTTAGCATCAGGTAAACTCCCCATCTCAGATCTCGCATCTCTCCTCCTTACATACATACACATGACAATCGAACCAAACACATACAAACGGTTCCTGTCCATGACAACACACTGGACACATGACCGGCCATGCATTTTGTATGGCTTTTGTCTTTGTAGATATCTGAGTTAGCAAGGTCTACACTGAGTAGAATCCTACCTAGGCGACCAGGCGAAGTAGAATCCTACCTAGGCGATGGTCGCAGCTGAAAAGGCTTTAGGGATTTGCCTTATAATTAAGTATTTATGAACTTTCATTCTTTTTATCATAATTCCACTAGGCTTTATTTGAGTTTAGTCGGCGACTAACTCTGTAAAGCACAACTTTGAGTAGACTGGAGAATTGGTGATTTAAGATGTGATTTAGCTCATCCACTACAGCTGGCTACTTGCGAGTATTGCATACTCTCGCAGAGTATGAATAGGTAGAATTAATTTTAATTTTCATTGCGACTAAATCAAGTATAGTCTGTAACTGTTTCATTCAAGCACTCGGCGACTTTTTTTCTCTGGTTCACCACCAATCTACGCGAGTGATTTTAGGTTAGCGTTTGGGCTTGCGAGTGCAAGTGGAAAAACTTGTAGCGGAAGACCCAAGTATAGGCTATATGCATGCATGTTTCCCCCAACTTAACCCTTACCAATGGCAAATCACGAGGTTGAGTTATCCCTTAGAGTAAAAGAAATCAATGGCACCTTATACCTGATATATCTGTCTAAATCTGCGACCAAATGTAAGTGATCTTGTATAGGATTTGAGAGAACACGATTACGAAACGCTGACAATATCAGGAATTTAGCAACGAAAATAGTTATGAAACAAACCTCAGAGTAAAAGAGATGAAGCAAAAGTTATTAGAAAGGTTTTTATCGATGACTATCATCGTGTTGACCCCAAGGTAGGCAGTTACTCTCCAGACATATATAGCGGGTTGGTAGGGGGGAGAGCAAATGCGGGTTGTCCACTAGCTATACCACCTGTCAACTGGCTTTAATCACTTTGAAGACCACCTAGGTTGAGTATAATTACACTGTCTTGAGGCATGCAGGTTTGCAAGGCTGTTTTCTGGCAGCTGATATTGCGGATGATTTCAGCTGTGAAAGTAGCTCCTCTCTGTGGTATTCTTATTGCAAATTAGTTCTTCAAAAGTAATCATAAAAGGGGAGGGGCTATTATATACGTATATACAAGTAGAGTTTGCACGCTCTGGAAATATCTGTGGAAGTTTCAAGGTTACTGGAGATAAATGGATAATCTGGCTGAAATGGAAAGTTTCGTACTAAATTGTGAATGTAATACGGTAGGCACCAGGATTTATAAATCTTTTCCTTTGTCAAACAGACCAAGCACGGGAGTTTATCGTTTCATTATTTTTTAACCGGCAGTTGATTACTTTGACATGAACCACTTGCGTCACTCTGTCTCCCTCGTATAGTATATGAAAACGAAACAGGATAATGCAGGTTTCTTTGTTTATCCTTCAAATCACATGAGAATCAAATGCATGCAACACTTTCTCTTCGGCGCTGGGTAACCTTCAAAGTCCTCACGTACGAAAACGTATGAGGGAACCGAGGACTGTGACGTCACTGGGTGATCCAGAACAGACCCCCGGATCAACTGCATCAAACACAGGTGGTCTTTCCATCAGTGACATCGTAAGCTATCGACACTAGATCATTTTACTGCCTGACAAGAGGACAAGTTGTGAATGGTGACTCACCAACTATAACAGCCGGCTATGCATGGCACGGATGTATCATTCAGACTCAGAGTAATACCTCGGGATTTAATGTTACAGAATCGTGATTATATAATACTATAATAATAAGTATTGACACAATGTAATGATAACAATGAGCCTCACATATATATTGTGTATACCATATTGGATTTATTTTTGCGATGCAAAGAGAGCCATTTTAATAGGCTGGTAAACGTGTCCTCTGTATTATTATACTATTCAATTCAAAATTTATTTCGGTTAGACATCTTTTCATAAAGAAACATAGGACTTGAATTTGAATTCATCTGAAGCTTCTGAAACACATTTTGAAGCTTCAAGAGGGTACCGTATACAAGTTCTTTATGATGCAACATCACAAGCATGCACGCGCAGTTCCTCGGAAGTAGAATTGAAAATGTTTGGTTTATTATCACAGCCAGGCACTGTATTTTGTCGCCTTTCCACACAATGCTCAATCTGCCACAATGGATTTCCCAAACAACACCTGCAGGCAACTGATATGATAAATATTTATAACAAACCATCACCAGAATGCAATAATTGTAATGGCTTGGTGGTCTGGAGATCTGGCAAATTTCATGTAACCAATATTACAAGATTATTTCTTTCTTCCTGTAATGGTTGTATTCGTTTTTTTTTATCTTCTTAACATTATCATATTCCGTTGTGCTGTTCATACAAAGAATTTCAAAGCTACTCTCCTCGTCTCAAGTGGTAATAATTTATATAAAGTTTAGTGCGAGAGACAAAGCTGTGTATTTTATTATCAGTGTTAGAGGTGTCAAATAAAGCATTTATGTATTTGATCCGCTCGCAGTTCTAACGTATACACCATTTATCAAGGTCCTCATAGCGACTATTTGTATGACAGTTCATATTCTTTAGTAGTATAACGGTGCGAATTCCTTCATGAATGATCCACAGCTGGAAAGTGTTATTTGGCACCGAGGGTACTTTTTCATCGTTTGAAGAAACTTTCTCAAGTAATCATATGAATGTTGCATGTAGACTGCCAGGGATACCCAAAATATCGTTCTCCAATATTTAGCATAAAACATATTTGGTGGGATTTATGAAAAAGAATAATGGAGGAAGGTTACTCACTACAGTAATCTGATACATATAGGCTTCGACGCAGAGACATTTCTGTATATATCTGTTGAGGAAGAACCATTAGAATCTCATTTATTTACCTCTTTTCCACCTGCGCGCTCAATAGAAAAGTTGTAGTGTGCAGAAGAACACAGATCTGTTTTCGACAGACCTTGTTTTCCATCACCATCGTATTAGTCCACGCCTAGACATTATTGTTAGAAATTTAGATTTGACAATAGGAATTCCTTATAACATCATTTCTCCAAAATAATGTAATCTAAATCTAGGGTAAAACAACTCTTTAAATCGTTGAATTTAGCTTATTTGATTTGAAGTATCAAATGTTCATGGTGACCTACGGAGACATGGTCAACATCTGGCCTTATAGATCTATCACTCTCCTCCTTCTGCCCAGGTGTGTGTGGTATATGTTGCATACATTTATCCCCTTCATATAGGGCATCTACCATTGCCCGCTCCAGGGTATGGGCCAGTAACCATGGTGATGGACAGGAGGGTGACACGTGCGCCCCACCTGATATCCAGGGCTGTGTTAATGATGTATGAAAATCATATAGTATCCAAACACAACAACCGACCCCAATGTTTAATCTCAAAATATAAACACGCGTAGGGCCCTTTGCTCCTGTTTCGATTGGGTTGTGCATCTCTTTATTTTAGTTGCCAAGTCTTAAACGTTAAAATGTAAAGGATTCCCCCATGATTGTGTTTAGCGGGCTTCCAAAGTAAAGAATATCAAGTATACTGCAGTTAGCCTTTAAAACGCATGATATTGATGTTTGGTAGATTGATTTAAGAACATTCTACCCCAACAATAATGGTTAACATTAATTTTTCTCAAGGAATTTCGCTGAACCCTTGGCAACCAGAAGATACATGTATTTGTCCTGAAACAAGGAACCAGTTGGACAGCAGCACTCGAAAGTACCATGCCTTTTTGAATACTTTCTTCATCCAAACAATGATTGCAGAGTGCTCGTTCGATGTCAATCGGTTCACTATTTTTTCGCCTAATGCCATGCGCAGGCCTAAGGCGTGGACGGTCTGTTTTTCTCAACAATATAGTAGGCAGGATTTTTACCACGGTCAATGGCTTATAAGTCATTTTGCCTGCATGGTACCGAGTCATCGTGAGAATACAAGGGTCCATGTAAATATTGATAATCTTGGTCTCCAAAGTTGTGACAAGTAAAGAGACCTTTCCTCAGAACATAAGTCCTTGGCTGTGAACTCTCTGGCCACTTGAAATTCTTTCTGCCCGAGACTACCCCGCCCTATTTTAAAAGACATAGCTAGACAATCGTACAGAACTTTGGCCTTCTCTTCGACTCCTGGTTTATGTGGACATTGATGATTGTTAATAACATGAAATATACTGAATATATTGGATTTTTGGAGGCCATATTGGTCTTTTTGTATTCCAATTAAATTTATCAGAATAGCTGGAATATACAATTAAAACCCATACAATGTTTCCGTCAAATGTTGTGAACAGACAGAAGACAATATTGCAATTTGAAGATTACCACCCCATGGTTATTTGTGAGCTGATTTCGTCAGCTCCTTGAGTCATATGGCAATGCCACCAGTCGAACCAAAGGTATGATATTATATAATTATACTTCCCAATCACATATATTGCCCCAAATAAATTCAAACAATGAAATGGCATTGCAGCGTTGCAATATCAGCATCCGGTTCTGGTGTAAATGTCTCCTACTATATTTCAAGTTTTGAAACTGCGACCTCTGAGCATCGATTTATATAGTAATAGTGATAAATAAATGGTTGTGTTTGGACAGATGCGCTATAGGGGCTCCTGGTTTGGACTACTATATCAACACAAGTGCAAGGGAGGGCTTTGATAGGGTCTGAAGCCCCTGTGTATCCCTAGCAAGGCAGTGATAAATGTCCGACAGGCATTTGAAGTTGACGCAGCTGCATTGACATATAACTGGTAGGGGCACACCTGGATTAGGAGAGTTAATCTGTGTTTTGCTTTGCTGATCTCGTATTTTGTCGCATCACCATCTCCAGTTCGCCCTCTCCGTCAGATAGGAGGAAACAATATCAAGTATCCTTTGAATTAAATTTGCATAAGATATTTTATAAACAACCCGAGTCGCCGGGGAAGGAAGGGGATGAGGTGCTTGAGTTTGGGTGGTATATAAAGGGGTGAAAAATAGAGGGGTGCCTATGCATATCTCAGTATCTCTTATATATAGCAATACAGCATATTTTGTGGGAGATGTGGGGGATTTTTTTTACCAAAATCATTACCATACATTTTATGATTATTCCAATTTTAATTAAAATATTAAACATAGCCATGACAAAATATTCACGTCAGAATGAATACCGAAGAAAAAATAACAAACTACCATACCTTGTGAAACAGGACCTTTTTAGTTTTATTACTTGTTAGAAAAAAATATCATCAAAGAGCTTAAATGCAATGCACTCCTCACACTTTAAGCAGGCATTCCATATTCGGCTAAGGGGGAACCACCAGTCCTTTCACCGGTCTGATTTCCCCATTACTCTCTCCATTACTTACAACTCCTCCTCGGATCTCCACTCTCTTTTCTTAAACTTTGACGAACTATGACTTCTAAGAGGATTAAAGCGGCTTAAAACCCACCTGACAAGGGAAGCTAGCCATCGCTTTTGTCATTCCTGGTTAGTATTTGGCTTCGAGGTTGAGAGGCCGGGTTACAGAGCCGTGGCTCTTACCTTGTAATGAGGCCCTATTATTGACACTGCGTTCAGCGGTGGAAAGGCCGCCAGAAAGCGGACAAACGTCGCTTGTTGACATACGGAACAGGCTCGAAGCTCTTTCCGAGTTGTTGACGTCGATAACAGTCCGACTTTGGGCGGGCTAATGCGCCGTACAAATGTTGGGGTAACCCCACCCCAGAGACCTAACCCGGCTGACAGAGGCAGTGTCAATATTTTGCCAGCGAGATATTTAAGCTGTATATTTCCGTGACCATCTGGCTAGGGAAGTACGTTGCGCACAGACGTACGGACTTATTACACCCCTCCCCCCACTCTCTTCTCTTTCTCCTTCTTCTCAGCTAACCCACAGTCGCTTTATAGGTTCCCCTCCAAGAACCAACACGACCATAACCTCCTACACATAGATCTATGAATCCTCCTCCTTTAAGATCGGAACACACAGGGGCTGGAGTACGTAGGGATGGTAGGAAATGGTTTTGCTCTTCAGATGAAAAACGGAACCGGAAATGCTTAAATCTTCTGGGCAGAGAGATGCAAATCTGATTGGATCCATAACGGACGTTAGCTACCTTTCTTTGCGTTTGGCAGGTAGCAAAGGAAACCCTCTGTCTGGACAGCTAGTTTTTGTAATGTTCCCATCCGATAGGATACAGACTGCTTTGATAGTTTCATGCCCCTGTACCTAATAGTTTGTTTAGGACGCGAGTAGTTAATAAGAGAGTTTAGGGCCGCGTGTGGGTGCTCCGGGAAGATCTTTCTTAACAGCTGCTCCAAACACCCGATCCAGCTGCCACACTCCATCTCCACTCTATAGCCTTCAGCTGATGCAAATCCTTCTCGATTTTTTCTTATCATCCCTCACACCGCAGATATTCAGATCCGCCTGGAACCGAACAATGAAAACACCCGTCTCCACAATGTTCAACTTGTTTTTTGACTTTCCCATTCAGGCTTTACCTTACTGGGTGCATTACCGAATGTTCAAACAAATGCCAAACAAACGCATGTCACCTAATATATTATACATATATCATATATATTATGACTTCTGGGATTCATTGTGCGGACATTTCAAAAGTGTTAATGGCATGAAAGATTTTTGCAGCTTTTTTTCTCCTACAAGCATAATGACATGGGTGTGTTCAGAGGCCTGGAAAAGTGTGGGACATTAGAGCATTTGTTAGTGGTGGGTCTGTGTGAGCAGTGCCAGCTGGAAACGGGCTGACTCGGCTGGTATAGATGCAGAAGGAGCAACTCTCAATTATCGTCTTCATCCACTGAGCAACTCCAGCCAGCAGTGCCTCCAAACATCTGCTCATTATTACAAGTAAAAATTGATCCGGGCACAGGTGTCCACGTCATTCGCTTGTTGCCTAATTAGAGACAGCCTTGCCAGAAGTTAACTTGTCCACTCTCATTCAACGGTTGTCTACGTGCGCTTTCTTATGATTCTCTCTCTATATGCCAATCTCTATCATTTTTATATGATCAGAATTCTCTTTTTTAAAAATGCATTTTGGTATACAAGATAAGAAGGAAGTTGAGGAAAACGACTTTGATTTCTGGCTGTTGACTTGATTTTTGCCGTTGCATCACTTATACAAAACTCTTGACTCCCGGTTCTTTGATTTGAATCTCCCTTTCCTGCTTCCATGTAGCCTATTGGCTAGTTCTGAGTTCCTCCAATTCACTAATCTTTAAAACGTGCGTCATTGCCACAACTAACGTATTTCGTGACGTCATTGCAGTGACATAATGGAGAGCTTTGATTGGTTAAAACAGTCAATCAACCAAGGAGGCGATCTAGATGTATGGCAGTAACCCTTCCTTGTGAGTGCCATGAACATTTCTTTTGCCCTAACAACAATCAGGAGAAAGTGAACTTCTAAAGTTCAACCATGACGTCTAAACTTAAATTAGTTGGTGTTAAAAGGTGGCAATACGTTCGGTAGATTGGGTAATCAGTTGGAAGTGTTTTTATTGTAATATTGAGTAATCTCAAAGTGTTCCTAACATTTATGAGAATGGGGGGGGGGGGGGGCGGTGCTGGGAGGTGAATAGGGGACGGGTTGGAGGAAATGTTTCAAGGACTACGTGAAGGTCCTTGTGAAGGGATTTTATTCTCCACACCAGAAGTTCTATTCCTATTTTGTAATCTAATATACCTTGTGTATTGACGATTGGAAGGATAGGTGGGTTGATAGAGAAATTGATAGACTAATCAACATCTAATCTCATTTGAACACTTAACCCTCCAATAAGCATGCATCACATGTCTAATTACAATAGTGAGTTATGTGTATCTATTTATATATTTTTTATTTAAATGTCTGGCTAATAAAAATATTTAAAAAAAAGAAGAAAATTCTCACAGCAAAGATAATCCTGCCATTACCTCTACAAACACATCATAATCTATAGAATGCTAATAGATGCATGAGCATATTATATCAAATAGTTGGTTTTATAGATTGGCCAGTAAGTATTCATTTCCATTTTTAATTATTAGAATTTATCCTATAATATCTGATCATTTCTTTGTTATTAACGCCTTTGGGATTCTCACAAGAACGGGGTGAAATACATGTACATATCCTACCTTCTGTAAAGACGCAGTGGCCTATTAACTTTAGTCAGTCTCAACGCACCAAAGAGTCGGGTGTTTTATACTACAGAGCCGACGATATACCAATAGCAGATAGGAAAATATAGCAGAGTCAAAACTATTCATGACAATTGCTTTATGCTAAATTATATACGCCTACGCAAGAGGGAATATTAGTAAATTGTTTCCTGCGATCTACGGAGCTTTTTCTCCTCCAATCTCGGCTATTAGATATTTGAGAGTATAAGACCCGCATCTAAGTGTGATGTAGTACTTGTTTCTTGCACATGCTAGTTATTCCCTATAGAATCTGTAAGAAAAATGAGATGTGCTCTTTCCTATTTGTCAGTGTTGTATGATAGCTACTGTCTCAATGATATAATTACAATGCAATTAAGTACAGCCTGGTGAACCAAATTTATGATTGCAGATGCAGGATTATGAAAGCAAGAGCTAGGTTATGAACAACAAGAACTTTCCATGTAAAGAGGATGGGGAGTACACTATGTAAAGGGATTGCAAACTAGTTCGTATTACCTTATTTAAATTGGGAATTCACCACTTTCGATAGTAATATAAGGAGATGGTTATGTTGATGCTGAGGTATCTATTATTAATAGGTGTTATTAAATTGCTCCTGGGCCTTATAACAATTGTATTAATTATGGAAATATACAAATGCACATTGGGAACATCCGATTTCTATAACTGAACTGTCTTCTGAAGAGAATGTGTTCGTTTCTTCCTGAAACTCGGTAGATATGCGTTTTTCCTCACCTATCTCATCATGTATACGCTACCCCTTATTTTAACATCCCACAGGTGTTTTCTTCTTGATGTCTACCGCCAGGATAGACACAACCAGTACCAAGGACATACCTGGCCTATTAAACCACATTAAAGACAATTACTGTATCGAGGGACACCATAAAGTCACCCCTCAAAAGGAACTCATCATCTATGGCAAATAGGAATAAAATGCAAACAGGGACAATTAAGCCTATGCCAGGTCAACCCCCACAAATGTGTTTTGTCATATATTTAGAAAGGAATTTATCGAGGGCAAACGTATTTCCAATAGTGATTATGCAATTAAAGTTTTGCCAGATGTAATTAGCATTGTGTGAACTTTTTGGTAATGGGGTGCAAGACGATGGGTAATTATCTAGGCTTGTGCCGCTGTGACATATACGAGTATATGAACAGATATGAACCTGAGGAGAGGTATAAGAGCCTGGACTTTCCAACAAATGTATTCAAAGCCAATTTTAATCGCGACTGACATTGTGACCTGAAATAATATTAAGTATGAGATACGGGAGGAGGACATTTATGAAAGGAAACCTTTGCTGAGTTCCAAACGGTTTCATCCCATCTATTCTGCTTAGTAATTCACGTGCGATATAGCTTTATAAATTCACCTTGTCATAATGGGTGAGTATCGATACGGTACTTCAAGTTTAAACTTATAAGACATGCTAAAATGTTTGGGAATTATCAGTGGAGAATGCTGAGCTTAGACATACATAATTATCAACACTTAATGAGTTGAGAAGAACAAAGTATTCTTGTAATACATTCCCTGAAGAAAAGCTACTTAAATCCAACATTCACCGCTTTTTCCTATCGTGTCATTGACATAGATATACCGCACCACCAATGAAATAACCCCAGGAAAATGGGAACCTTCAAGCACGAGCGTAATCCCTCAAACTCAGTCACTTTCATGTGCACGTTAGTTAGAAGGTAATGAAATGCAATCAAAACACATTAAACTATAATTTTCTACATTAGCATGTCAAGACTGGATAATTTTCTTCATAGACAAGTAATACCGTAGGGCATTTCAAACGGGTCATAATTACTCCCAAATTTTCACTTCATAGAATAGATAACGGAAAAGCGACCATTAAAATTAAAATTAGCATGTCCTACAGAGAATTACCTACCGAAATAATAGCTAGCACCATCTAATTAGAAGTTTAGACAATTGTTGAAATGATCTATCTGGGGAGGCCCAATTAATAATTAGCGCAATGTAATCGGTGGAGTTCGCATACCTTCATAGATTTGTTCATTGATATAGCGACGAAGTATCAGACCTAAATAAAACACTAAAATGTACTGAAATGGTACTCTGTACTAAACATTGATAAAATTTGATAAAGATGATAGTTGATAGACAATTCTGAATTTAATTTTGATCTCACAACTGACTTCAGTGTTCTTAAAGCTCAAAATCGGCAAAACCCTCATCGAGACATATATATTTCTCAGTGGAAATCGGAAAGAAAGACGATAATTTAAGCATAATCAATATGAAATGTAAAATAATGTGCATAGCAGAGAATTTAGGATTGATGACTCTTAAAGATGTGAAGTATTTAGTTTATCCCCATCTACACGTACTTTCCTATAGAGACTATGGGTGTTGGCTATTTACTGGCACTGACGCCTTTCTTAACTTGTTCCCATGCACTAAACCACCACAAAATTCTTATGGATTTTTGTTTTCATTCCATTAAGGTAGTTGTAAATTTACACGAGAAGTGCATTTCCTCGTGGGTGTGGTCCCTCCAGTATCTTATGGGAGCCTCTGACTTGAATGGTGTAGGTGAAGAGTAAAATATGGAAAGAGTTCCACATGCCACTTTTCCATAAGCCTTAAATTGTGTCCATGACAAAAATCGCGGACTGATATTTTTTTTACTGTATAAGTAAATAAATGAGTCTTTCTTATTTGTCTGTGAATATCATGCAAACGAGAGTCATATACATACGTACACATGTATATATGATTATATCCGATGTATCACAATTCGTCAATCGATTTAATTTCCCCATTAGAGAAATCCTGATGGATATAAATGTTCACGCATTTCTAAGTTTACAATACTTTAAATTCTGTCTTCAACATTCCAGTCTGGTCATTGTCATTCATGCAATCGAAGAAGTGTGTTGGGTAGAATAAAACCAGTTAGATCATGAATCCTGAGAAGTATAGTGACAAAATAAAATAATAATTCTCAGAAGCCTAATGGTGAATTGGTCTGGATTGCACACTAAATCAAGTGAGGTACAGAGTAAATAATATAAGATTGTATATTGAGTACTCAATGAACTTGTCACCGTATGACCTCTGTACCGTTAATTACTAGGCAATTGTCAAAGGGTAAGTACTTCCAACGTGGAAATTTGGGAAACCCTCACCATTGAAAGTCCACACATTATCAATCTTTTGTCCTTCTCGTGTCTCCCGATGCACTTTGTGGACATGTTCAACTCATCATTTGACAGGCCAGGTCAAGTTAGTGTTGAAGAAATGTCTAAAGGACTTGGCAGTGCAACTGCATTTGTCATGTGGAATTTTAATGCTGTTTGCCGGTCATACATTTCCCCAATAAACAGCCCTCTCTCATGCAGTCTTGCAATGGGTTTCTTCGCCAAATACGTGTTCAGAACAGAAGAATGGTTATTTAACCCTAAATTCCGGAAAATGGGTGGAACGGAAGTTCATTTACTAGGCCGTTTGCAAATCCATTTTCCATCACTACATTTTAAGGTATGTAATACCATATCTGTAGCTTTTCTCAAATTAAGATAATTATAAGTGTAATAAATGCACCGGTATGTACCATATCGCATCCTCACCTTTCCAATTTTTTAAAAATTGTATTTAGAAATTGTATACAGTCAATCTTCCGTAAAATGATGAGAAGGAATCTATAGTCCACGGATATACGTCTTAGATCTATACCTTAAACATTTTTTTTATATCATGCCTAGGGAAAAAATATCTTAAATCAAAGTGGCAAGCTGAACCACTGCGCATGCTCCTGTGGTACATGTGAAACATTTCAAGAAAGTTGCTTGTCCAAAGACTGGTCGCATGTGAACATAATGAATGTGTCAAAGGTGATGAGGAACCCACAGAGATTTTGGACAGGATCCCGACAGGTCTCATCTATAGGGAAGGAATGATAAAGCCACACATTTCTAAGGTACTGCATGGGCATTAACCTTTTAAATTGTAAATCATTTTCTTTTACGGGTGAGCTGTCGACATGCATGTGCAGCAGCATCTGTGGAGGAAAGAAGCAGGAAAGCATCTAGACGAAAACAATTCAATCTAAGCAGACTTGAAATTGACTTCTAATTCTGGCTTAGGTTCAAAATTAAGTTTGGTTCTGGCACTAATGGCTTAATAAAATGTTGGCCCTATTTCAATTGCGGTGCATCATGTTTCTTATATAAATGGTCATCCAGGGATATCCTTGAACAAGCAGACTTCCCATAATCTACATGACTAATGTTATCAAACCATATTTCATTAATATAAACTCTCTGTTCTCCCCTCAGTGCTAACCCTTAAATTGCCTGATTGTACAAACTGGTAGAAATTTATTGCCTATATTAATGCTTCATTTTGAAGCTGCACTCTCAGTTAACGTTGGCCAAAAACTAAACATTTTCTACTTCTTGTTCCATTCTTTTCCAACCCATCTCAAAGTGATTTGACCATTTTTTTTTAGGATTTGGTCCAGTTGTTGTCGCTATTAAAGGGCTTCTCAAACGTCCTTATTGCTATGACTTCACTTATTATCGCTCACCAGCGGCAGGTTCCTTTCGGTGAGTAGACTCCAAATTCTTGTATAAACATATACCAGCAGCAGAATATTGATAAATCCAATCGTATAAATGATAATAAGAGTGAATTTTGTAAGATTTGTTTTGCCGTTATAGCTGGGAATGCAGCTTTAAGGTTTTGTGATGAAGCAGAGAAGTTTATCAGAGAAGTTTAGATAGAGTGGTATGTCAGTGATTGGACATGTACTGCCTACAGTAATGGCTTTCCTGACCCTGGAGTAGGCGTCCTAATGGGTTTATAATGACTTGGGATTATAGTGGTTTGGAACTTTCCCTCAGTCTGGAGGAATCGTCTCAAATCTGGGCCTACACTCTGTCCAGCCTCTGTAGAGCGCGGCACCCGCGTACTGGGGTATGTGTCCCTCCTTGAAGTCTCTTTGAAGTCCCAGCTCTTCAGAGGCTGGACAGAGTGTAGACTGTATTGATAATCAGTGTCTGTCGTGTACTGTCAGAGGACATTGGTTCCATAAAGCTAAATATGCCACAGGCTGATTTCTATTCTGCTCAGGCAGAGAGAGAGTTCTCCTTTGCTGTACAATTGACAGCAATATACAACGAAGCTTATACTAGTATGTTAAACCAACAACCATAGTTCTATTGATCCTAAATAAAACCGAAGTTGATGTTTCAAAAAAGGATTTCCATTCTAAATTCTTCACAACAATCTACTCGTAATCAAATTGTCAATGTGCGCTCTCATTCATTCGCATTGGGAACGACTGGAATAACATTATATCGAATGTACACGGTATATACTAGACGTTATGTGAAGGGAAAACCACACAGACTCCCCTGTTGGTTATAAAAGGGAACTATTATAATGGTCTGGGTAATATGGTCTGCTTCTTCTTACTGCTATTGACTCCTGACCTTGCCCCATCCACCTATTGCCTTGTCTGTCATTTACTATTGAAAAGTGTACTTTTAGGACTCTTTCTTGTCCTAAATGCCCCCATTACTTATCAATAGAGTTGTATACCACCTGTCGGTTTTTTCCCGTCAATGATCTAGACGTGACTGTGGGCATTTATTTCTCTTACCAGCATTGAGTAGTTAGCTGAAAAGTGTCAGTTTATAATAACCCTGTATTTTCATGCTTCTTAATTCGCTTTTGTGTCTTCTATGGATGAAAGCACATCTTCAGTGATGCAACTCGTGGGTGAACATCAATCACTGAATGGTCCTTGACCTATCCAGCGTGGAATTGGCGTTTCAACGATACGAACAAGAGAAATGGACTCCGATAAATGAAGGAGCCTGATTTACTTGCAGAGATTTCCCTAACCGTGTGTCATAATTGGCTCATCAGTGAACATTTTTTTAAATGAGATTTTATTGAGCTCATTTTCATAATTGCAATATGATTCATGATGCCGGATAGTTTTGGGTTGGGGCATCAATTTAATTATGTTGTCGAAGCATTTTGACATTTTGACAATTTATGCAGGGTTTTCCTTGCAATTACCAAGTATAAAATCATTTTCAACGTATTGAAATAATTCAATAGGCGGAAAGGTAGGGGCGAGTAGGGCTGAGGTGTGTAGGTGTGTGTGGCGGGGTGGGGGGTGGGGAGTATTTCCCCCAAAGCTAAGGTGCCTAGACTCCGTGTAGGCCTACAGCTCAATGATGTACACGATTATTTTGCAGATTGATTATTTCTGGCATAGCAGCGGGTAGTGAAATGCTTATTTTGGACTGTTCTATCCCACCATTCATTATCCAGGTACGGTATAGACTTTAGGGCTATGTATGAGCCTGCATTTTGATTGTGTTTCTCTCTTCTAACATTCCCCTTGGAAACCATTACCTCTGTTAGCTGCGAGATATATTTATTATTTTATGCTGTCATCATCATTCGACCTTAGTCTTTATCTCTCCCTCCAAGGATCGTTTCCCAAGTGGCTGACCCCCCAACCTTCCTGCTGGCGCATCTAGCCATGCGACAGGCGCTAAGTAGACACTAAATAGCCAAACCCAGCGGTGTTCCCAACTCCATACCACCACGCTAAATCTACCATATTCAATTTTTAGCCGCGCCATTCCAAAGTTATTTACTCAACAAATTGGCCAACGCTTAGCAGTCAGCAGGGGCTCCCTCAATGGGAAAGGTAAGGTCTATAGAGCATAGGTAAAAGTCCATTTGTTGCCCCTGCGGCGAGAGAGGGTTCGCCGTGACAGTTCTTTGCCTTGAGATACGACCAAGTAAATATTCCAGCATAAAGCTATGGTCCGCCGAGGTCACATGACCAACCAGCGATGGCAGCGACACCTGCCGTAGCCTATCAGCACCATGGAGAGACCCCAGGTGGCCATGGCAACGTGAGAACGTCCGACAGCGGGAAACAACTTCTGCAAAAAAGTTCTAAAGCACAGAAGAGAGAAGGGGGGAAGGGTCTAGTGTGGAGAGGAGGCATGTTCGATCTCCATCGCTCTGCTTTCCTGCCAATGTCAGTCAGCGAGGAGCGAGCAATATTAGATCTAAAGGAATGACTGTATAATGTTTGACATGACATTCCTTGAAATGTTGGGGGTGAATCAAGATACATTTTAATATCTAATGGGTAAATATCATATGCTTTGAGCTTTGTATCAGCGTATACAAGTACTGGCTGAATTTTCATTGAAGAGCGCGAGGCCATTCACCGACTTTGACCATTTTGTACATGTACTTTGCCTTGATTGGTATAAACAATATTTTTGCTGAATATAAGAAGTAGTTGGGTATGATTCAGTAATGCAAGACAATGCACACCCAGTGCAAGGATTGGAAATAGTATTTTACATTTTAATCAAAGAACTTTAACAGAAGAGAAGACCCAATGAGCTGTATTTTTACTGTACCTTCTAATCTTAGTCTGGGGGCTGCCTGAGTTTTTTTAAATATTTCATTTAAATATTTCATTCAAATTTAGCCAGTTAGATTAGGTTATATAAGCCTTCCCGAGAAGACCTAGTTTCCATTCTGAAAATGGTTACTATTTTCTCCTTATCAATGTGTCCCTATCGTTGAGCAATTGAATGAAAGTAATGAAAGAAAAAAAAAGATGTTTGGGGCAAATCCAGAATATCGTGTACATGACAGAATGTATCTTAAATGTGAATTATACATGGCAAATACAGACATGGTGGATCCCTGAGGCTCCCTTCAAATTATATGTACACACTTATATCCCTGGTATATTTCGATCATTGCCTAGCCCCTTTAAGGTTAGGAATTATTCCTCCTGGAGCGATCGGAGTGTGTGAATCTTGAAGCCTATATTCTCCCAGATTCATCAATTGTTTGGTGTAGCGTTTATTTACGAGTAGTGACATGCGCTGTTTGAAAGAAACCAGATAGCCAGTCAGCACACCTGCGAGGTCGCCTTTGATGTAGTCCAGGTAGAAAGATCACCGATACCGCCAACACCTGTATGGTTACCTGGTCCTCCTTGCCTCCCCCTATACAACACCCGATCCCACTGCACATCACCCTGATTATACCTCCCTTCATCCCATTGTAACCCCGAGCTCCCAGTGCCCCGTCCAAAACACCCCCTCCTGCCACACACACGCATACCATGCACTCTGATGAACGGAACTGCAGCCTTCACCAAACGTGATGCTATGACTTCATGAAATTATAAGTGTGGGATAAAGTGTATTGCACACATGTAAGCAAAGCTCAGTCGTCTTGACCTATTCGTCTCGCCTGACTTTCCGAAATTGATTGGATGAGATTGAGAATGATTGCCAACAGAAAATAAAGCCAAATCTGCAAGACCATAGGCATGATTTTATTTCGGACCGTCAAGAAATATAGACAGTTAGAAAAATTAATATTTTTACTTTCAGTATCAGCATTTGTATGTGTATTAACTATAATAATTATTATTTATACCAAGAAGGTTCCAAGTCGAGGGAGCAGAATTTGGCAATTGTTGTACAGACCACCCTACACCTATCTCTAGTGGGAGTCCTATTCTGGTATCAACATGACATTAATGCATGCCACACTTCATTCTATATATTATTATGATTTCATATCAACAAACTGCTATAATAACAACGTGAATACTATGCAGTAAGTTTACATTCACCCGAGTTTTTGTGAAGTTCGATGGTACATGGCTTCAACACAAATTATAAAAGAAAGATTCTATGTAGATTCCCGCGGGGAGATAGCACGCAAAAACAATTTTCATGCAAAAAATGAATAAAAATGTTTGTGGATGGAGTAAGTATGGCGAACATATAAAAGTATCAAGTTGCTGGCCATCTGGTGAACAGCCTTCCGTGTGTGTAAGATATGAAGTCAGGGTGTTTCCTCGCCCATTAGTGATTGACGTTCCTGACTGGAGTTGTTTGATTTACAGAGGCTAGTTTTTATGTATCGTGCACCTGCAGAGTTTTGATTAATAGTCGCGTAGTCTTAGGTATCCATCGAAACATCGTCTACCTCCATCACACATCTCTCTTACTTATTCTCCCTCCCTCTCTAATCACACTTTGGATCCCCCCGTCTTCAGTATCGGTCTTTTTCTAAAACGCTCAAGCCTATACTTGTAGTTTCTCAGAGTCCTGTCCCTCAGGGTGGAAATTTATCCCTTTGAGAACCAGGGTGAAACGATTGCTCCCTATTTAGATCCTATAACTGCTCCATTTGGTATATGTCCAGTGTAATAGAAATTATTACTCTGAGTAAAAAATTGTTATCTGAGCAATAGAAAATATTCTGAGTAATAGCAATTATTACTCTGAGTAAGAAAAGAGGATCCTTTTATAAACGAGTGCATTAGCCAAGTATGGAACGAATACTTTTGTTAATTTCAAGGAAATTCCTCATCACAAAGATAAGGATGAATTTATTCTAAAGAGAACAACACATATAGCGTTTCCCCAATTATTCCCCGTTACCGTCTAGGAGGAATACTGTATTAGTGCAGTCCTATATGTCTCAGAATAGATACTGAATTAATAAGCATTAGCTCTACTTTGGATATCAAGGAAATGAAAAATAATTCCCAAAATAAATTAACTTTTTTTCTTATAAAGGAGCAAATACAATAGGAGGACAGAGTCAATATCCTATTTCGATTAGTCTCCTGGTTAGTCTCCAAACCATTTAATTCGCTATCGATGTAATTGAATAAATATCTCGGTTCGAATGTGATTTTTCTAAGAACGTTATCGAATAAAAGGACTGGAATTCACTGTCTGCACATTAAAAAAAATATACTAGTCACTAGAAAAAAAGATAAGCATTGCTGTCAACAGGATCACTTCATTCATCATTGATATATATACTTATGGCTTAAGAACCTCCAATTACTCGGTATATTTTCCTATCTTTATCATATAATAGCAGTTCACCACCAGGCACCTAGTCAACCTCAAATAAATCTTCACTTATTGCCCCGTGAAAACAAGTCTCTCTTTCATCCAAAAATTCCAAAATTATCTACAACATTTAAAGAAGCCACTGGCGAGAAAGAAAAAAAGAAGTTAAGGATCCTAAAAGCATTCCACGTTCCCAGCCCTGGTGAAAAAAGACCCACGTTTGTTTTAGAAGCGAAAGCAACGAAAAAATACATAAGCATATCAAACATTTTTGAAAATAGCAAAGGCCGAATATCAGCTGAAAAGTGTCAGTCTATCTCAGAGTATCCTTGTGAAGGCTGGCCTATACGAGAGACCACCTGCTGCTAACGTTACCGCCGTGTGACAAGGCCGCCTTAGATGACATATTTTGATCTTCAGCCCTCAGGGGGAGCCACGACACCGCAAAACAAATATTGACTTCTCTAAGGAGCGCCCCCCTCGGCCTCGTTCACAACAACAATCAAAGACACAACTCGTGATGAAAAATTACCAGATTGGCCGCCGGGTCTTCTTCTCTAACTTCAGGTGGCTGCATGCCTATATTATAGCTGCCGTTGTTGCCGTACCAGCGCTGCTGATTGATTCCCTAATACCAGTCACTAGACTTGATCATGGACTCGTTAACATGATCTTTTCTCCCATGAGATAACACGAGTGCATTCTTTGCCTTGCGACCAATCGTTCGTAATCGCTGCAACAAGGGATATGGCAGAACCCCCTGCTGCGATAACTATTAAACATTTTAACGTTATAAACATTGTTGATACACTTTTAAATGCATGGAATTTTGGTGGGCACAACATTACTTCCCCCAGTTTAAATCTCAACCAAATTGAACCCCTTCGTGTGACTTACTAAAAAGCTGGGTGAATTCAAATTTCATAGCCCGGGCATACATGCGATTTTAATTAATCTTCTAAGAAATGCCTAAACAGCTACTATGATCATATCCCATGTATTTTTCTTTATATACCAACAAATCGTTTTCCTCTCGATTAAAAGAGACACGCGAGTGGAGTAAAGTTAACCCAGCTTAACAGTCCATATATAAAAGTGAGAAGGGTGGGACAATGGTAAGTCTAAGCTAGCCATGGGCATGTGAAGATATGTGGTGATAGATATGTTACTTTGGAAGGTGGAGAACGTTAATCTACACAAACAAGCGTTTGTTCAAACCCTGTATATTATTCACCTTCCCAATGGTCCTAATGTAGGACTCAACAACAACAATAGCATATGTCCAATGTCCTCAGCTAATACACTGCCACAATAGTTTACAGTTAATTTTATGATATGGATTCATCTGGAGAGAAAAATAAACATCAGAAACCAAGAGAATAATGCATGAAGTTGAACAAAGAACAGGGTTTCGGGAAATCATTTTCAGGTAAAAAAGGATCGGGTATATTCGTCTACTAACATTAATTTCAGATCAGGCGATCATACATAATTTATATAATAATCGAATATAATTTCCTCAAGTGGAATCTACACGTAGAATGACCTCTGTCGAATCACCTTTTGTTCATTCTTTTAAATTAAATACTGTCATAATCGAGCCTAAAGTACTAACTCCGTAAGTAACGCAAGCAGTATGAGAACATATAGCCCCTTCGGAACTACTTGTTTTCTGATTTCATTATATATGCGTTTCGTTTCCTTACCTCGGGCAAAGAACTTGTTTTTCACCTCCTACCCCGAAGTAGCGGTGAAGTTCACAGTTCGCAGAGGATAGACCAAAGGGGGTATATCACATTGCCTCCTGTAATTACCCGTTATGATAGACAGTATTTTCTTAGCACAACGCTCCCATACATTACTAGAATAAATAGTGTAATTCCTTGGCAACGTATTTCTACCACCTAGGAAGAAAGTCCATTCTTCATTACACTGGAGTACGTCTTGCAGCAGGGGGGTTGGATTTTGCTCTTGTATCCACATGCTTACAACTATACTTCGGCTCATGGCTTCTGCTAAATCGCTTCGCATTGTACCAATCTATTCGAAATACGGTAATTACATGCAAGATAATATACTAGATACATGCAAGATAATATAGTAGAATGTTTATCTAGTTGAGTGAAAAAAACAAGAGGACCAACTTCAAGTACTTCATCATAATCCTGAATTAATATTCGTATGGGTCTAGGTGTTATTGACTTTAATAGGGCTAGGTACTGAGGACCTCCCAGTACTGTAGGGGATGGCCTCCTGTTGAGGTGATCACCACCTATCAGGCCACAATTTACACATCACCTATACCACTATATCAATACTGTCTCTCACACCACCCTGCCTTGCCAGCACAGGGACAAACCATCACTTAGTTGAACTCAACCTTGTCAATATTGTTTCTCCCCTGCCTCGAAGTTCTTATAATACCCCAAGGCACAGGGCCATCAGTAACTTTTGAATGAGTAGAGTAGGGAGACTCGGTTTATCTGTATCTGTTTTTAAGGGCTTGCTGTCCTGCTGTGACTTTTTGTCAAAACACTTTTTGGTTGAAATTTTCACTGGCACCTTCAGGCGATTGGTATTCATGCCTTGTGTCCGACAGCCTGTTGACAGCAGAGGGAGATATATGACAGTACTGCTTGAACTCTTCTCAATCCTGTCCACTATTCTTAGCCACCCTTCTCTTTGTTTCTTTATATAGCCCGCTGTCACACATTCATAATGCACTATAGCTCCCTGCCTTTTGTTTCTGTATAAGTTATGATACTTGAATAATTAACGACAAATAATTTCAAAAGGTAAATACATTCATGAAGTAAATGGAACAGAATATGATAACCTCACAAAGAACAGATAAGTATACCTTACATACGACCATAATTAAATATCAGTGAATATTATTTACGAAACCAGATCTTCCTTGTATGACTCGCGAGACAAGTTAATCGGATAATTATACATTCTTTTAGCATCATTTTGATACCATCTTTGCTCCAAAGTACGCACTTGTTCAGCGACCTTTATGCTAACAACAATGAAGGTGATAGGTTGAATTTAATGTCATGCATTTTCCAGATAAGTTGAAATATATATCATTACTGTCTACAAGACACAGATATCTTGGGTGTTAACATGTATAGGGGGTGGACGGAGAATGTACACACTGATCACGATGGAATAAGGGAGATATGTTCACAATAAGATAAAACTTAATATAAGACTATCCACATGAAGACCTGTGCTCAGAAACTAGTAATACCTGACATCTTGATAAGACTTTATGTTAACAACAATACCCCAGAATACTGTTCCCCTCTAATAAGACAATCTTTTGATTTTATCATGGCCCCCTGGCCACCCATGAGTTGGAGAGGAGCATATTTCACATTTAGAAGAAGGAGGAAGAAGGGGGTGCTGATAACGAATCCAGTACCTTTCACAAATATATTGCATTCTGCTTACTACTTTTAAGTGGCCAAATGATATGATCAAAGCATATCAAAAGAAACCGCTGGGTGAAGGATCCTGAGGGTTTTCTGATCCTTCTGATCTTTACATTATATATATGCACACTTGAAGACCGATTTCTTCTTTCACAATCCAGCCACATTTCGTTTTACTTCTGTTTGATATGTACGCCTAGAATACGTCCAATTCTTTTTAAATCTCTGAATGGTATCAGTCTATAGTCTGAGGCATGTATAGACCATTCATTTCCATTTTTATTAGCTTATATTCAACGTACATCTGACTTTCAACACTACCAACTTCACTAGTATAGTGTTTTGTCGGAGGTGGGGGTGAGTGGGGTGCCCCAGCGTTTATGGTGGAAACAACAATTATTGCGAACAAAATCGGAATGTGTAATTCATCAAAAGTTTCATTTGTATTCCGTGGTTACACAAATGGTCTGTTATCAGGCTTCGGCCTTTACCTTTATTCTGAATTATAGGCTTTTAGCACTTGGCTAAATCTACTGTGGCCTGAGTTGCAGATAAAACCCCTATCTAGTTAAACTTAAGAAATAGTCATGAGGCTTGTCAGGTTGTACTTAGCCAAGTCTAGCGGAAGATTTACGAGATTGGGTAACGCGTGTGATGACTACTTACCTTCCTTTTAACTTTTTTCCTTAAAAAGGCAAGTCATTTCAAACATGTCTGGTTTTGCTGTAGATGAGAATTATATTTTTAACATCCTACTTTGGACAAACAAATCATTCATAAAGGAAACAAAAGAAGTCGCGATCTGGACAATATTAGGAAAACAATGCATTTTAAGGTATTGTCAGGCATGCTAAGAAATATGTGTATCGACGCGTCTTGCTGTACAATGGGAAGATACTTATAAATTGTGGTTAGGACAAGGAAGATGGATAGGTGATGTCAGCAGAGTCAACTAAACCATCAAAGAGACATTACAAAGGTCCCCCTCTTTATTCAAATGTCCACCCTCCTAATTAACATAGCAGTTCGCTTCGATAAATGAATACACTTTTAGGCAAGGTACATCAATAGGTACTTGACTGAGTCACATACCCAATGTGAGAATTTACATTTGAATTGTAAACCTCGATCAATGAAGCTTATGATGTGGAACCGCCATAAGGCCAAGAAAAAAAATAGGTGTGTTTCCGATTTACCCCCCCTACCTAGAAAAACCTTACCCTACCTAATTTTTTTTTCACCATATCAGATTTTTTTCCCCTCATATCTTACTTTTTTTAGATTTGTTGACAAAAAAAGCTTATAATAGCAGGAAAACGGGTTTTCCTAACCCGAAACTGTGAAAAAGCACATTTCCCATGTTTAAAACAACTATTGTTATGAAATAGACATTTTTTTCAGTTCCTGGGAGGTGGTTTTAAAAAAAAAAAATTAAAAAAAAAAAAAAAGTTACCACCCCCCCCTACCTAGTTTTCAGCCAGATAAATCGGAAACACACCTATATTTTTTTTTGGCCTAAGACAGTATTCAGTTTTAAGTAAGCTGTTAATTCTTAAGCGTTTAACAGGCTCTGTTGAAATATTTAAATGTAGAACAAAGGACTATACTATATACTAGTTGAGTCTACAAAAAGATCCTGATTCGGTTTTAGCTCTAAGATTAGGAAACAAAATAACGTAATTTAAAGAGAGGTGAAGGACTGAGGAGAAAAAACGTAATTGTACATGAAGTGACATGAGAAAATACTCATGACCAAGTTCAATTGCTGTGAAGAAACCACATTTTACCGTGAATCCACACGATTACGAGACACAAAGCTATACTACTATCAATGAAAACAAGCATAATTTCCCATAAAATGAGTGGAATCATTGGTTAGCAGAAAATAACTTAGCGATGCATGGACATAAGAAATTAAAGAAAGGCAGCCGGAGTTCCCTGTTCTCTGTACAATTGTCCTGCCCTCAGATACCTATTTTAGACATTTTATTTGAAGACTTAATTTAATGTTCAAAAGTCGAGGGAATAGTAATTGCAATTAAAAGGCTACTTCAGAATATCATATATATTCCTAGTTCAGCTGCAGACCTGCCATGGAGCTCAGATGATGAACCATCCCTAACAGCTTAGAATCAAGTGCAATGAGTCACACCGATAACAGAAGAAAAATAAGACGAAGACTAAGCAGAAGATGCTGGGAATCCCTTAGTTTCATCAATCTGAGCACAATATCCGACACTTGATTGTGTATATCCACAACAATGGAGGCTTCATCCAATGAAAACATTACTCTTACACCTGTGGACCCCACCAGACAGTAAATATACAGGCAGATCACTGCCGTATTGACTTAGGTGCGTTTGTGACTATTGCAGGGATGAGATTTGATGATCGCAAACAAACAACTCACTGAGAGGCAGAGAACTGCTCCGAGTAGATGGTTGAGAAAAGCTAAGTCTTGCCGAGTAAAAGATAAGAGATAAGGCCTTTACCTTACGAAGGACAGAGGAGGAACTTGTACATGAAGTGAGAAAATCAATACAATAATAATAGCGATAATCAATACATCTGGTTGATATTTTAGAGAACATAAATTAAATAAATGTCCATACAAAAATAAATATCTACCAAGCCCATTCTTTCCAGCAGTGATGGCATAAGCATTATTTTAAGACTGTTTGGTGGGTGGGAATGTACCTGTTTGGCAGAATTTTGGCCCTAACTAAGATAGTTTTTTCGCCGGAGTTTTATAAATAAATACATAAATGCCTAAGGGGTACACTCATTTATGCCAATGATTTTGCTCGCCAAGTAAATATTTACCAGATAAATGCAAGCTCGCGACTTTGGAAACTAGAAGAAGGAATAAAAACGGAGGTCTGGTGAAATTGATCACAAAGCTTTTAAGAATTTTGGAGCTTTCAAAAACAAGAAATTGCTGGATTCTAGCCACGAGTTTGCCCACCTTCATGCACGCTGAGATTAGGTATACCGTAGTTTGAAAGCACTGCCGGAGTTAAGCCTCTACTTTCTGCAGTGAATGTCAGGCATACCTGGTGATGCTAAATAGTGTGTACCTTGTTAGTGATACACAGTTTTTTCAAGATCAGATGGCGTTACATACACTTGTGTGGCATGGGTGGGGCGGCCAATATGAGGGTGAGTTGCTCTCTCCATGAGCCAGATCCTGACCTACCCATAACTCTTACGCAATTGTATCACCCGGCATATGACTTTGAAGCATCGCTGATGATGCTCCTTTCCACTGACAATGACTTCTGTCTCGAAGAGAGTCTCTAGATCAGCAAAGGCAACCGGGATGTCAACAGGGTAGAGAGCAATGTAAGTGGCTGCTCTATTTAAGTTGCCCTTAAACCTACCATGACCATGGGCATGATCAAGTTTGTTTTCTCTTTCGATACCAATATCCCAATTTTCTCCGTCTCAACCCTTACTCGATTCATTCCCAGGGCCGGAGACCAGGCGAAATGCCTATACAACCTCAGTGCATGTATTGAGATATCTTTGCTTTGTTTCATATCAGTTGTCTACCCCTCACACCTGTAAAAGCAAAACAACAAAATATGACCCTGGGTCGAAACGAGCAGAGAAAGCATTCGCCCAGTGCCAACAGTGGCATTCCATACAAAACGACGCAAATCCTTATGGTTGTGACTAATATACCTATTTTCGAATAAAAGCAAATTACAGACAATAAATCAATGGCGAGTCTTTATTTACTTTCTCCCAGTTATTTTCATTGTTTATATCGCTCTGCTGGAAGGCCTGTGACACATGCATAGTCATTCTTGCTATGTATCTCTTGTTTATTTTGTTGTTTTATTTTTTCTGGTTTGTGTTTGGATTTTCAGTTGAGGATCATTTATCTATAGACTTTTATTGGGGCTCAACTCATTTATTTCGATGGTAACCATATACGACTGATTTGCAATCAAATATTTGCAAGTCAGCCAATATGATGATGGAATCTGCTGGTACCAGCTATTGCATGCTTGGGCCTTGCCACTCTTTTCTTCGTGCCTATTTTGGAAACTATCTCTGGCAGTTTGGTGAGGTGCATTTCCATGTGAGAATAACTACCCCCAGGGCGAAGATTCGGACGGAATTTCTTGTATGGATCACCGAAAATGTATAAAAACAAACAGCTTAGTACAATATTTGCGCTGAGAGACCAATAAGTCGACAGTTGGTATGGCCTCATTTAATTAGTAGGATCATCCGAAGTTATGTTATGTTGGGAATGTAGGATGTTATGTAACAAACATGGAAGGTATGCTCTTTCTTTAAAGCAATGTTGGTACAATAGATTATTGGGATTTGGAGAAATCTGTGGGACTAGCAGAATGAGGATGGGGAATTCGCATTCTATTATTGTTGTTGTTATTATTCGTAAGATGGAAAGATCACTCTAGCCAGTGTAACAGTTCTAAATTACCCCCCCCCCTCATCTAATGTACCCCCCGGTAATTTAGACCTTTGGTTTAAATAACCCCGTCTTGGTTCAAATTACCCCTCTTTGTTTCATTGATAACCTTACACCAACAATTATTCAGCAAACTTTTATCAAACAAAACAGAAATATTAGGATGACGTTAGGAGAGAAGGTCACATCTGATTACCAACATGTCTATCTTTGCGTTTTCTAAAGGGAACGGGGCAGTGCTTTGTGAGCATTTTTATTGGTCAATTTCTAATGTATTTCAATCACATACTATATCAAACTGATTTTAAGATTCTATTGTATGTACGAAAATGAGCTCAACAAAGGTAATCTTTTAAAAAGCAAATTTATTTTTACTTTTTTACCAGGACTAGTTTACCTTACGGTGCTGATCTACCTGGGGCAACCCCACATCTGATATCTTGTGTTTTAGTTTTAAACACTTCAAAAGGATGATATTTGGCGAATATTTGTAACATTCCCTTATTTTCTTTTAAACATGATATGTAGTTAACTGAATTTCTGAGGATTGATGTTCTGTATTTTTTTTTCACTCTATGATGTATTATATTGATATATTACATATATATATTATTTTCATTTCCTGCACACTCCACAACGCGCTGCCAGTACTCCATGGGGACAGAAGGCAAAATCCTAACAGTGAAAATCGAGGTGTGACAAATAGCACTATGAAAATATCTTTTCGCACCTGATTCTGTGTAAAGATACCAGAAACGCCCTATAATTGCAATAGGCCGTGTTTGCGCACTGCCCAAAATTGCATCCTTATTGGAAGGTGGCTCAATACAGCATTATATCATAAAATAAACTAATGAATTTCAAAGTAAGTTGCATTGATTAAAACTAATGCAAAGCCAAGTTCCAGCTGAGCTTGATATAAACATTATAGTTGGTATTATAGAAACTTGAAGCCATGTCCAGGACCAAATACCTGTTGTGCCCAATAAATTGGCTACGGGGTCAATTCTTTACAAGAGGCTCAATGTGGCATAGTGATTGCAGTTCAATAGAGGGACTATTTTTATGGTAGTCTAATGTCAGTGTTTATAGATCTCATTACTAACCATATAATTTTAGTTGTGGATTTTACGTCAATATTGCACAATGATTTGGTACTAAAAGAAATTGGTTTCTGCGACGAAGAAAACTGGCATGTAAGTGACATATGCCCTTGATATAATGGGCGGAAAGGGGGAAGTCAGGTCACGCCTGTATACTATAATGCCATAATGATATACTTCATAAATAGTGTTTCATGGTATGTATGGGACATTGTGCCCTTAGCAGACCATTTCTGTTTGTAACATAGTCCCCCCATCCCGTTCCCTGGTTCTCTCACCTCCAAAAGCTCTAAACCTACCACCCAGAAAAAGCATTTACCTTGCGCATAATTATGCCAATAGGGCAACTGCTTTGACGCCATCCTAATCGATATTAGCATGGAATTGTGGGCCTAGTTCAACATATATTTACACAGGAGATTTCCCAAGAAGATGGCAATATATTCTACATAAGAAGACAGTTGGACAAGTCCCTTATTCCCTCTCCCATCAGGCACATCATTTGTAATAAATACTAATGGTAATTTTCACAAAAGCCCTGACAAATATTCACATGTCAGAGCTGTTTCCCTCCCGGCATGCACTATACCCAACGTGCTGCACAGAGGCAATTGCCATTGCCCTATTCCATCTGGCGGCCATCTGTTGGACGTCGCTGTGGTTCCCCTGATCACCCGCGGGCGTCGCCACTTTCCGTTGAAGGCAGAGAGATAAATAGCCGTGCATTGGAAGAGCTGCCTACGGTCCTTGTGGCCAGCCTCTCAATAGGCCCGCCCACTTACAGCCAGAATCCCAACCCCTCTGGCCTCATCCTGAACCCACTTCTACTGGTACGAAGCACTTCAACGAACGCCCAGTTTATGCCCGCCACACGCGTGTGTGGCCTAAACTCACCGCAATATTCTACAAATGCTTTATTTTTCGTCTTTCTCCCAGCCTCATCTGTTCACTTCTCATTACTCGTCTTCATTCCTTGTTAGCTCTTTATATCTGTCAGTCACATGCTCTATGTTCATGTGTAGGTAGGTATGGATGCTTTCTGAGCCAGTTCTCCATGCAACCAGCCCCATGGGACCACAAGGGTCTTGGACAATCTTGAATGAAGGATCATTAATAAGAAATCAATCAATGTCTATTCCATTCCCTCGCACCATTCAATACTGATTGATTGGGTAGATGGAATATACTTGACAGGTTTGGTTTTGATAATCATGTATCCAATGTCTACGGCGATATTCCAACAGGTCCATTTCATTGACATCATGAATTAAGGTTAGAAATAATATGATAAATAACATTTGTTCAGTCAAGGTGTCCAATTTACTTTCGCCATTCTTCAAGTAGGAAAACGTGATCTAACGATATTAATGTATAATAATTAATGTATCAATGTTAAAATACTACATTTACATCTTGCCTCTTTTGACCCAAGGAATATGTCATCACACAACCGAAGAATTGACATGTCTGAGAATAATAGAAAGTGAGATAAAACACTTCGGTAAATCGGTATACTTAAAACGGTATAATCTAAGTGGCTTCAAATAAGCCCATCTTGAATAATACAGCAGGGCTTAACAAAAATCAACTTCTTGGGAAAGTTTCATTTCCCAGGTGATTACCTGGTGTTTGTGGTTGTCTGTGGAGAGAAGGGGGCCAACTGACTGCATGCCTCCCTGCCTGACTGCTGCCTTCTGCAGCCACAGTCTGGCCATATCCTGTTATGATATAACTAATAGCCATCCTGTGGATTGCGGTGGAGGGTTCAAACTAAATGTTATTCTAGTCCAACCGTGTGGATGCTTTGGCCCCGGCAGGTTACACATACTTATGTTTAAATCACGTATACAACACATGCAAGCAGCAGGCTATTTCACTACGTTCCTTATGCCTGCATGCCCCCAGGCTTATGAAACCAGCTTTTCAAGCCTTCCACTGCAGTGTGGCTTGGTGCTACTGCATTGGCACATATGAGAAGTACCAAACGCACATGGCAACCAAATGTGGCAGTGTGGATCGATCTATAACTTAGGAAGGAAGGTAGGGCAGTAATATTTATGCGCAAAATCATATAGATGGAATGGTGGGGAAAAAATACAAAGAAAACAAAAGAAAGATAAAGCTTGATATGGGATAGTCGCAGTGGGGAGGAGATTGGGGATATGGGATGGACTCAAGGATGATTCGGGAGTGAAAAAAATGTCAATGGAGGTGTTGTTTTCCAGTATTGTTTTCCTATTATCTCAAAGAAAATAATATTTATGTATTATCGGAGAATCTTAACCACTCCCTTAAATTTATTGGCACTCCCATGCTTGAAAAGTAGTCAGAAACTACGAAGGTTCCATGAAACACATGAACTGCTATATTACGACTGATTGCTCTTCGGCTGTGAAATCTCTTGGAAAAAACCTTTCTCTGTTCTTTCATTTTTGTGTATACTTGTAGTGTAAGGCGGCGTTGGGCAGGGGGAACCTCATGCCAGGGCTGGAAAGGTAGAAGGTTCACCTGACGGGAGAACACAGCTGTGACAATGTTGTCATTCCTTCAGCGTTTAGTTGGTCTGCCTTAGCGACAACACAGGGGCAAATTGAGCTGTCAAGTTTCAACTTCTGACGGCAGAAGCGATGTATCTTCACCAACTGTTCGAGCTGGAATCACTAGCCAATATTTCTTATTCACACAGCTTTTCTCAGAACATTTAAATGGTTGGTGTGTGGAGTACGCAGGAAATGAAAGAAGTTCCTAGGTCAAACCTTTTCAAAACATTCTTCATAAAATGTTGATTTTGCGAACGATGCCCTTAGCGACTATGTAAAGAATCAGATACACCATAGGATCTGTTTCTGATTATTCAACCCGGTTGCTAGTTTCTGAGCTGTAGAATTGACATTTCAGTGTAATTGCGATTATATAACCAGTACCTTATTTTCGCTCAAACGTCGCCTCATTTCAGGAAGATATATTTGAGCTTCATTTATAGGTTCTAGGGATTCGTGGTTTATTTTACTATACCGTTATTGTCTGTAAGTAAATTGTATCTGATTGTATCATTTGATCTTACTGTAATAACATGAAATTCATCCAGTAAATCCCATGTCATTCCTGAGTACTACAAACCGATCCCCTGTCCATACATGCTTACTAAACCCTGCTTCAATCCGTTTCCTCAGATCTTGACTTCTGTACGAACGATAACATCAGTGCATTAGTTCATTGAGAAAATCCAGGTGGCCACCCCAGGTATCTTTCTTAGAAAGCTTGAAATTTGGCAAAAGCCACTTTCGATGTATGGCCCATCAGCTAATTCTCGAGAATCTTTGCGTGGGCAATACATTTGTTGGTCTTATTTTAAAAAGGTAGACATGCCCTCCGAAAAAAACACACGTTTCTCACTCATGATGATTTATCTCAGGGGCCTGCCACATGAAACAGTTATTACAAGACTAGTAAGGTTCATATCTAACTTGCTGCTTTTATCATAACTTATTCACATTAATTTTCGTAGGAAGCCAATATGGGGCTTTGATAAAAACACTGATTTGCAAAGGAATCGCATCTGCAAGATGGCCTATAGGGAACCAGAGATGTTCATGGGTGGATATATTTGTTTGTAAAAGGCATGCAGGCCTAACTTCGATAATTATTTAAAGCCTCTGTTTAGTTTACGGGAGTCTCGTGGAGAAAAAAAACCCACAGAACGTTCGCAGAGATACTACATTACAGGACAACATTTTAAAAGCCATATTTTATTATGATGAGCTCGGTGTGAAATTAATCTCACTTTGCGAATTTTCATCAGAGTACCTACAGGGGTCTCACACATCCCCAAAGTATATTCCGTGGGCCCCTCCTCTAGACGGCCTTGACCCCAGTTGCCGGCTGTCGGCCATCTTTCCTCACGTGTCTATATTTGGCATGGCGTGTTTCCCCGTCGCCAGGCTGTCTGGTCCGACCGACACGCCCAGGCCAAAATATCAAGGGTAGTTTTCCACTAAGCCCAGATCCAAACACTCTGTTTTCACATATTTCTACCAAGGTTTTGAGACTCCTCTGAAATGTTTTAAAGTTTGATTCGAAAGACTTTACTGTTCGAATAGATTTTCTATGTAAATTGCGAGGTTGTTTAGGACATTCCTCAATTTCCTGGAATACGCAGGGTATAATTTTAAAACTGTTGCATTTTTTTGTTTAGGCCTATTGAAGGACCAATTGCAATCCGATGTCTATCTTGTTCTTGGCTGAGAAACGAGTGGCCGAACATATTTAACTTGATTATCATTCAAGAGGCAGTTTGGAATATGGAAGACCTTAGTAATATGGAATTACTCTAATTAGAGAAAACAAAAAATATATTGCTTATGCCTCAGCCTATGCTGAGAAATAAACTCACCCCATTAGCCCACCTCGTGGATATTACACATCGCCTTTTCTCCACCTTGTGAGAGATGTCAAGAAAGCCATCACGAAAACTAATGTAGAAGGCTTCTTATTCCTTTGATCCGACTACAGGATTGGGATTGTAATCATAATATTTATTGAATATATTCCCCTCACGAGGAGGGCGCAGCAATACGAACACCAACCGGCCGGCCCAGACAGCCTGGCTCCGGGGATGCACCCAGTCTGTTCCAAATTTAGCAAAAAATGCCAGCAATGCTAATGGCCTGAGATATTTCTCTCATCCACCCTTAATCCTGAGAGGCTACGTTTGGCGGAGGCAGTGTCTGAGTCGGCGGGATCGGCGTGAATTGTGAGGTCTGAGCGCAGGGATGAATCCCCCGTGTAGACAAGTCCCAGCCAGGTTTGGATCTCCCCACATGAGCAACTGGAGAAAGTGGGGAAAGGACCAATCATCACAGTTTAATTGAGACCTGTCCCTGACAAGCTTCCCATGATAATACTGCGCTATAGAGAGAGGTACAGCAGTCTGCCTCTTGCTCTCTCAGTCTTAAAGGAACCAGCACGTTCCTCTGTTATTCTTAATCCAAAATTAACTCTTGTTCGCGTTGGTTTTGCTGCATCTTTGTCGTGCTGACAGGGGAAATAATGCATTACTGCGAGTATCAGCATTAGAGTTTCATTGCGCCCAAAGTGCAAGAACCAGGGGTCAGAGAGCGCCGGAGAACTCGTGGTGATGATATAGGGAGTCGTAACTCTGGTCACATGGTTTGGACTAAACACCTCACAACTAACTTTACTTTGGAATTTGACCCGTTGAATAGTCCAACATTATTAAAGATGCATTCTCAGCTATTACGACACATAAATATTAGCAAGTTTACTCACTGCTTGACTTTTAGGGGCTGAATTGATCAATGTTTTGCTGGTACTATAAATGGTCTCTATGCTAGATTTTGAAGTCGAATCGGCGAACGAAAACGAGCACCGGTGAGCGATAATAAGTGAAAACGCTGCAGCAAGGAATTCGATGGGCCACCTAACTATAAATGTGGGATTTTTATGGAGCCTTGCCCCACAGGGTTAAATATTGGTCTTTTGAGATAGTTGTGTAAGAAAATATAACAAAAGATAGAAAATCTTATCTTTAGATTTTGATCAATCAACTTAGCATGAAATCAATGATTCTAGTCGTGCAGATATCTAGTACTATTTTGTGGACAACTTGCTCTTATTAATTAGAAACCTAAAGTTCACACATACATCAAACCTATCTGCGTACATACGTAATAATAGTACCATAAGTTGCATTTAGTAAGTCATAGCCACAGAAACGGACGAGTGTAACTGCAAGTGAGCCATTCACTCTTTCTCATAGTAAAAGAAACTTCTTTTACTCTGAGCTCTGTCAAAAATCTCGGCCAGTATATTTGCAATAATAGCGTTTTCCCTTTTTCATTCATTCAATTTCCCCTTCCTTCCTCCCTTCCTTCCTTTATTCATTCACTAACAAGTATACATTATAGTTACAAGTACTGGTAACAATGGGGCCTATCTATCATAATGAATTGATCAAGTTAAAATAATCGATTCACCCGTCGGTTCAATTCTCATGTATAGCCATATCCTGGAAATCAGTGATCGCCCACCCTGCCTGCAGTTCCGGTTATGTATGTATAAATACCTAAAAGCCTTGAAGGATGGCAATCCCTATGCCCGCCCTTCATCCAAGGAGATTATCTTCCATTAGCAGAACGGACGTTAACATTGATGAGTAACCTTTTTATTCATGTTCCCTAATTACCAAACACATGTAAAATGCTAGTAACTCTTGTCCCTATCAATCTACCTCCCTCGGTGTATACTAAACAACACATGTACAAAACAACTTAGAAATGCCCTCGCAAATTTATATGGCATTTCATTTGTGACTGACTAAACGTCGCTGTATTCGGTTCACGAGTCACAGAGGCTGTGATGAATCTGCGGGCTAAAGGCAATGGACATCTCTCTCTCTCTCAGGGGAATGACTGTGGAGGAATGTAACTCAGTAAAAGCACACAGGCTATTTTATCGCATCCTCACTTATTGCGATGCCATTATGATGGGCTTTAGACACATGGCTGTATATATTTTCTATACCAATGTCCTATTTCTTTGTTTCACCCCAACGCTGTTAATGGTCAAATACAGTGGCCTATTGTTTACTTATTTTCAATTTTTGTCAATATTATAAATAAAAAATCCGGCTAATTAAATCTTTGGCCTACAGATATTTCTGGCAGAAGAGTTTACCATGCATAATCATTGAAATAGACTTGATTGAAACTTCAGAAAATCCAGAAGGAAACCAGTTTAAAGGATTGAACACTTTGTATTATTTCTTTGACAAGGTTCTCGTCGTAGAGATGATTGTGTTTCAGAAAACATTTTGGGAAGAATTGGAGAGATTTCTCCCAAACTATCTTACTTCTTTGTGTGGAAGGTTTCGGTTGATGTATGGGCAATTGAATAGATACCAACTAGCAAAAAACCCTAATTTAATTTGCTCAAGTTTACCATCGATATCATGTGGGTAAACGCCTGGGTGAACTTCAAGCCAACGATATGATTGAAACGTGGGCTGTTGACGTTTTATAATGTTTTATTAGCGTTCTGCTAATGTTAGGGTAACGAGAACTTGTGTTCAAACTCCTCGTGCCCTGAACAGTAACTTCATGTCAACCTCAGCCAGTCGATTAGTTTCGACAGCAAAGAACCATGGGAACGCTCAAATGCATCATGGGATACATTCCACTGCTCCTATTCACATTCCTTAAAGGTCAGTCACGATCTCCGTCCACTTGAATCGGTTTGAGGCGAAACTTGCCCCTACTTCCGGCAGCTTGGGTGATAATAGGTGACATAGGCGATAATGGGGGAGATTCTGGTGTTTATCGCGGATGTTGATGGCGGATTCAAGTGACATCTTCCATGCATTGTTCCTCAATTTAAAAGCTGCTAGTATTCAATTCTTTTGACGCAATCTCTTGGGTCAAACGTATACACCTATCCATGCCACGCCCAGTTATTTGTATACTTCAAATTTAGTACTTCCGGGGACATCCGGATCCTTTTCTCCGAGGTTATGGTCTCCGTGATCAGTAACACCTTGATATGGTGAATGATTGTTAATACAAAACATGTGCCACACTATCCTGACCACATCGCTATTGGTCAAGTACATTGTCATCAAAGACAAGGCTTTGCAAGACCCCATAACATCCTTCAAATTGCAAAAGTATTTTTTTAATTTTATCTTTTCAGTAGGTAAATACTAGACCCAACATAATCAAAGCACGTCACATGCAACATAACATTACATTAACATACACTAATGTGCAATTTCGACCTAATGTATCAATAACATTTGTTATCATTATCCAGATAGAAATTGGCACTAAAATATTAAAAACTGCACATATCATCAATTAATTGCCCCAAACAGAATCAATAATATAAAAGATATGAATTAATTTGGGCAAGGTACCCTGATTTGTTAACACCCGATCCCACTTTCCAAAAGATTTCTTATGTCCATGTAACTAGGCCAGGAGTGTTTGATATTTTAGCTACTGCAAAAATATTGCTTGGCCACATTTGCATTGTCAGATGCAATCATGGTCTAAGTCATAACTTCATCACAGACCTAGGTACGGCTTGAAGAAACTGGACATTACATGATTGGTTGCACATTTTCAGCGCAGAAGAAACAGTCTAGAAAATAGGTCTACCTCGCATCAAAACAAATTAGGAATTTCATGTTTCTCGAGAGCGTAATCTCTGTAGGAGGTCTACCCTTAGAAGAAACAAACAAAACCATATTTCAGACCATCATATTTCTTGCATGGCGGTGCAGTAAAATTGTATATGATAATAAATAGGTCTAATGACTGTCTTAATCTCAATCATTCTATATCTTCATTTTTTTTGATTGTCAAATTGGAAAGAAATTTAGTGTAGCAACAAGAGGTGATATTGAAACGGCGTGTGCAACTTCACATTTTGAAATCTTAAATGAAAAGAATAGGAAGGATCGTGAGATGCGAGCCAGCTGACGTTGGATTAGGCATCAGCTAGGTACATGCTTCCATGCCAAACGAAACAGTACTTTTAGGTATGATAGAAAATCGAGCAATATAAATCATCATTAACCCAGACATGCAATTCTAGTGTCATTTCCCTTACAAACACTAATGTTGAAAGGACTCAAATGTCGCAGCCTCCTTTCCCATATATTTTCAGCCTAATTAATTTTTCATCGATTTTATTTACCGATGTTTTTACTTCCACCTGGCTCTGATGGCTTCACGTTTAGAGTAGATTTTGGCATCGGGATGCATTTGACCGTGAGGTATACAGATGTAAGGGAGGGTCTGGCTGAAAGGCTTGGGGCGGCTGGTACGGGGTGCGAGTGGATGTCAAAGGCAATATCAGTCTTGTTCTAATGATTCTTCACAGGTGCCGACGGTAAGCCACATGCATAGATAGAGAATCCGAGAAGCCATTATTTTGAACAAAATCTTGTACCTCTATAATATAACTGGGGTTGGGAATAACCAATTGGTTCCTTTGTGTTTATCAAATCAGGTACCCATATTGATATTGATGTATATATACTGATATTGTTGGTGGCATTAATGTTGTAAAATAAATGAAGGTTGTTGATATACATAGCATCCGATTCATAGCATCAAAAATAGCCTGTGTCGAATGAAAATGGAATGTGTAGTTACAGCAGGATATGAAAGCTGAAGTCCCACAAAGTCTTCCGAAAGAAATTTGGCATTTTGATGAATGTCCCTGCTCACCCCCTTGAAAAGCCTCTGAATTCTTTATTCGGAGGAACGTGTTTTACAACTCACATGGTTGAAAAGTAGCCTTTGATATATTCTCCTATAGACAGTGATTTGATAAATGATTACAAGATCGTTTCAGTTTGGAGAGGCTAAAAAATTGGCTTTCAGATTATAAGTTTCGTATCTGATTACAATCGCCCAACGATTGCTTGTCGATTACGTGTGAAAGGATCTTGTAATCTACTTTCCGATTACGTGTTAGGACATTCTTATGAATCGTCATTAAATACTTTGCCTAAAAAATAAAGAACTAGACACTCGGGAAAATGCTTGGAGTCGGACCATTCGTTAAGATCCCATTTTGAAAAGAGCTTTAATTTTCAGAATACATTTTTAAAAACTAGTTCCCTCATCAACTGTCGTAATCGCCTACAGCGTTTGAATTTTAAGTAAACGTTATCAGTTAGGCAGGTGTCTCTCATTTAAAACTCTTTCCACTATATTTCTGCTAGATCCTGATTGATAAAGCCAATGTATATTGCCATTTTACCATCCTTAAACAATTTCCACCGTGGGAAAATGGCAAACGCATTTCCTTCCCAAATATCGAAGATCGTTTCTTCCCAGAGAAGATGATTATGAGTTCTGTTTAATGAAGCTTGCAGCACATTCACTACCCACAAATGACTTGAGAGTCGTCGGCGATTGGGATCACAGTTTGTTCGCTGTGATTCTACAACTGATCAGTTGTAAAAATAAAATGAACCCGGATCGTTAGTATAGATGGTCATTTCCATCTATTGGACGAAACTTGGTGGTCCGGGTATGTGTGTGGGTGTGGGTGTTGTTGGTGGTGTTGTTGGTGTTGTTGTTGTTGTTGTTGTTGGTGGTGGTGGTGGTGGTGGGCGGGGCGGGGGGGTGGGTGATACCAATATCCCCAAATTATAAAATAATTTCATCATATTTTATTTTGTTTTTGTGTATACCTTGTACTATGGCCCTTTCATGTGTAAAGGATGGAACAATTCCCTGTGAATGTTTGTTGGAATATTTTTTATCAATATTCAACCGACTATATTTGTCACGGGACACAATAGGAATAATGTGATATTGCCTGAAATTAAAAACGATTGTTCATAGTTAGCATGTCATTTACGGTGGTGCTGTAACACACCAATGGCATATGAAGTATGTAATTCACCCCGTCTACAAAACAATGAATTACCACACAAAGTAAAGACCCACGTAGTTGTGACACACGGTTGTTTCTATACCATTATCTCTATAATCATATCTCGCGTACCTATATAGGGTATGTCAATTGTAAAAATTAAAGTCAAAGTATAATGAATAATTGACATTTTAAAAATATATTGTTTTCCCCCTTTATATTATGGTTTAGACAATGGTTTGCGTGGGAGGATTTTAAGCCCAGCTGGACATCAGGTTAAAAACCTTTGGTTTAAAATCTATTTTAAAAAGTGTTTAAAATCTTTTTTTAAAAAGTATTTAAACCATATATACATTAAAGATGCATCAATATTACTTACGTTTTGTATGAATTACTGTTATTGCTCATGTTTTTATTTAGCCTTTTCATATGCATGGAAAAACTGAAGAATACACCTAAGAATGGACATAACACAAAACTATATGCACGTGTGTTTGAAGTCAATTTTGTCTTCAAAAGTGCTTTTTCTGACCATTAAATTGTTTTTCTGCACGTGTACAAATATTAAGAAAATTGTGTCCCCAGGTTTCTGGGCATAATAACTTCATAATTATGGTATATCTTAGTATGTATACATTTCGCCTTTATCCCTTACGGGTATGTCAACATTTTTAAACCAATTATTTCATACTATTTCTTCCGTTTTATTTTTGCTGTGAGATTCTTCTGCTTCTGCTTCGACTTCTGAATGTCATTCAAGGATATATTGCGGAAACTAATATTTTTTTTAAATTTCTGTTTGAACATTTTTTAAATCAATCAGTCGTGAATTTGTTGCTTCAGGATAAATTCCTCTTTGGTGTATTGCTGGGTCAAATTATGTTGAAAATCATTTTCCAGTCTAGGCTCAGAGTTGAGATAGTCCCTCCAAACTGAAAGCCTCTCGATTCAAACCGCAAAATGCCATTAGAATTTTTTTAAGACACCTACTCCAGGGGCAGTAAAGTCATTATTAGCGTAGTAGGGGTTCAATCGATAACATGTAATTCTCATCTGATGTTAGAGGCTGTAAGCCTAGTCTGTTTCACAACAACAACTTTCATTAATGTCATAAGCCATATTCACAAACAATTGGTTCCACTTCCAGTCAAAGTAAACCATTGTCAGGATTGATAACAATTCTTATTTGCGCGCCCTTTCTAGCGAAAATAATTCCCTCCAAGAATTTTAATCTTTCATTGGATATTTTTCTAACAATTTCTAGTGTTAATAATTCCCTGAATTTTCCATCTTTCGTTAGATATCTTTTAACAATTTTGAGCTTATAAAAATCATAAGGTCGAATTCCTTACTGATAACCTTTCAGCTATTCCTTGTTTTTTCAATCATTTGATTTAATTAGTTATCCCAATACCGCGAATTTTCACCTCTTATTTTTTGGAAATATTTTGTCCTATATTTTTTTGTTTAATGTCTCAACCTTGCCAATCTTCATTCTGTAACGCTTCTATAAGTCCTCTCTTAATTCTTAAATAAATTTCACGTTCGTTATATTTTTCTCAAATGGTATATCGAGTCATGATCATTTGGGGATTTGTTAAGGACACCTACATATATCATATATTCCGCTGAAGTAGGGTGTTGTCTATACAACAATTTGTTCTTCCATCTATCTTATAGTAGAAGTAGTAACACGCTGTTTCAATCCATCCCTTCTGACTTGCGTCCGATATATTATGTTCTATCATCATTACTAACACTGAGTTCCATTCTCTTATATTGATTACTGTAGGATATTATCCGACAAAACATTTTGATCTTTCTCTGCCTATGAATGCAGGTTTTTTTTATATCATTTATTTAACTCGGCCCCATTCTGGTGTTCTCATCTATGTTATTCTGCTGTTTGGGCATGTAATAATAGATATACTCCTGAGAAACTTCGATCTCCAGGAGATTATGGGATGAGAGGAGATTTCTCCCCCTTCTAGAAGCTAGTCCTGCTTATGTGAATAGACCACCCAGATGGGTCCATAGTATCCAACAGTCAATTGTTGCAAAGCTGGGGGCTACGGGTGGAGATACTCTCGCACCTCCTCTTTCCCCTTAGCCATCATCAGTGGAGATCTGATTACCATCTTGGTAAGAGCCTTATTAACAAAATCACTTCACCTTTATGCTTTTACACGCCACCTTTTTCACCTGGGTTACACAATCTAGCTCATTCTAGTCACCCTTCCCACCGCTTCTTTAAGGAGAAGCGCACTCATCATTGTCCCTGAACTAAGAAAATTTTGTGCATGAAATGTTCGAGTCAATTTAAAATTAAACACCGACTTTGTATTCTATGTAGCTTCTCTCAGGTGTATTACCAAGTAATTTAATTTAAAAGAAAATCCCACTCACCCATAAATTATCCATCAGTTTCGCATAATTATATAGACTTATTAGCTACCGTACTTTAAATTCCAAAAGAATGATGCGATTCTTTTTACATGTTTTCATATTGGAAGATGGGAACATTTTTGTTACTAAAATCGTAAATGTATTTTTAAAACACCCCCAGTCCCACTATACCTGTTTCCTTAAACGATCAGCAACCCTCACAACAACAACCCTCCTCCCCTGGCCCCTCAAAAGCCCCGAAAATTTCCTAGTACCACCCCTAAAACAAGTTTGATAACGATCAGCACTTGGACCTCCCGAAGCTAATATGAAATAAACAATTGTTGATATGGAATGCACACCTGCATCGTCTTGAAAAGATGAAGCGATCTAAGTTGGCAGCCGGATGGCATCGGTCACAGCTGCTGAAGGTGGGGAAAATAAGCGTGATAGAAAGGCTTGCACGACTGAATGCCTCGATGGCCCTAAGATAAGGGCTTGCACAGGACGGCCCTTCTACAAAGGCCAGCCCGATTGGGCAGGTAACCCTACCTGGCCGCTCGTAGCGCCCCTCACCGAGTGGTTGGAGAATCAAAATCCATCCATTCACCGGCAGCCCTTTCTTACACTTTGTAATAACGCGCTTATTGTACTCGAGGGGGCGCAATTGTGATTAGGTTAATGCACCTGTGTATACATACATCTGGATAGGCTAGATCTTAGCGCATGTACTTTTTAATATCATGTTATATTAGATTGAAATATGGGGATGCGCAATACCGTGTATGTCCTTCGTTTTACCCTTCCCCTCCAATCGAATAAGTTATTCATTAGGGGTATCCCACGAAAACAAAATGGGTATCCCCTAATCCTAAAATCACTGTATATATTGTCCGAATTAATAAGGGAGAAGGTGTCTTTGCACCAATGCGCTCACTTTGAAACTAATGTAATCTAATGCTCTTACAAGGACATCCTGATAGTAAACTAATATCATCTTCCTTCAACGTCGACGAATATACGCGGGTATACGCGGATAATCCCGTCATTATAATATTATGGTTTTATCCTCTACATATCATATTTGGTATTTATGATGTGTTTCACCAATCGCTTTTGTACATTTTGTTTTTACCGTCTGGACAATCCATCCCGGATTTGGGCGTTTGCCTCCGAATTTCCTTGAAAAGAATGTCTTAGTAAACCCCAGCAACTTAACCATGCAACAGGCCACGTTAAAGCTTACTCACAATTGAAGTGGGCAGTTGTCAGGCAGTTCCATGCGGTATCCGGATTGTAGCTTCCTTAGTAATCCACTGTTGGGTATCGTTGGATATGGCACACCACCTAGTGTTATAAGTTCGTACAGAACAACTCCGAACGACCATCTACAAGAAACAGTCCCCCATGGGAAGAATATAAAATTTGATTTTAGGAAAACATTGAGAGATGTGTGTGTGAGGTACATAATGCGAGATTGAGAGTAAAATATAGAATGGTTGTGTAAAGGTTGATTGACATATGCTTAAGATCTGTCTTGTGAAATTCTCTAGGAATCTTCTGACCAGTGTTATTTTCCTAAAAAAAAACCTTTTTTACAGGTGCAGGTTAGGGGGGCTTCTACCTCGACTGACCAAGATACTATGCTTAAGATATACCAATTTAGTGATACCAATTATTTAAATGCCAGTTTCCTTAGTAATATAGGTTATTTAAAATGTGTACTAATTTCCACGAAGTCAAGAATATCTTTCTATGTGGTATGACGAATCCATTACTCAGGAAACTATTTATTAAGGGAACAAGTGAACTCACACATCGGTCATTGTGTTGAATACGAGGTCAAATATGGCTTCTATGGCCATCCACTTTAAGGGCAATGTCCTGCCCCTCTGCATCACATATATGTGGTCGTCATATATGTATCGTGTTAGACCAAAGTCTCCTATCTTGACATTTTTCTCAGCGCCTACTAGCACATTCCTAGTGGCCAGATCTCTGTGAACAAATCCTCGCTGAGAGAGAAACTCCTGAGAAAAATATAAATATTATGCATCCTGGGCACCATCTTAATTACAACTCAATGATTCCTGTAATCTTTGAAAGCATTGTCTCAACTTCTATACTAAAACATCGAACAATTTCAATTGGATAATGGAACTGTAACTGTGAGATAATTTCAATTAATTATAGGCAGGCATATAGTGTAATACTTACCATGCCAACTGCGACTTGTCGAGCAAAGGAGAGGAGGTCCTTAACGTTCAGCTTCTCATCTTCGGGCAAAGAGGTCTGCGGATAAATGCATAGACTTTGTGCAAATTTAGGATTAGCCTCTATTGGTGTATAGGAGGTACATCAACGTGTGACAATGTACATTATGCTTATTAAGAATTGATTGAAATAATACAACAAAATTTAATATCATTTTAAAATCGCTGAATGTATCATATTGCTGAATGTATCATTTATAGATATACATTTAAACGGGAGGAATATGTTTGTTTCCCAGAATCTGTATTCAGGTATAGATAAACAAAGCACTCGCACTTTTTAAGCGTGGTTTGTTTTCGTTGTACAATGAGAAATATTTTAGAATCAATACATGGGGTTTACATTGATTTGAAAATGGTTTTAATTTAAATAATGTTTAATGGATACAAATGCAGTACCGTAATGATAAGTAGGATATGAGGGATGAGAGGGAATGAGTGATGATAGCTAGTGTCTATGAGTTTGTAAGCCCCTACATAGCTTTTAATGATGAGGTGAGATAGGATGGCCCTCAGATTTTCTTTTGATGATTTCCTCACATGATGATAATATGCTACATATATATTTACAGAGTTCATTATTTAATTGTCGAACGAAAAGCTGTAGTAATCTTATAGGACTATCGAATTTAGCACATGTGAGCCAGAGGGTGTTGTTTTCTTTTAATTTTTTTTTATCTTGTGTCTATTTTATGTATTGTTTAATTGTTTGAAGGTCTAAATCTTTGTCTAATTTAAATGGCATAGACCGATATTGTTTTGTACTTTGTCAGATCTCGTATTTTTTTTGTAATTTGGATGGCATAGATTGCAGAGTTATAGATATATGTATAATCTGTTCGTACTATCTTATAGCTTCAATGGGTCCTTTTCTTAATTTAAATGGCATGACCCAACATAACCTAAATCTTTATAATATGAAGTTCTGATAGCCTATCTATATTTGTTATATGAATTAATTAGCTGAGAAAAGTGTAAAATACATATTGTCCTTGCTGAATAAAAATCTTTAAATACAAAAACCTACATCAGTTAAGTTCCGCCTTCTATTGCGGAGATAGTGGAGCAAGTCTCCCTGTGGCATGTGTTCAACAATAAGGCACAAGGGATCCGCCAGAGTGCAGCACCCTAGCATGGATACTATATGTGGATGTGCACCTATCTGCTTCATCAGTCCTATCTCCTGCAAGAAGTCAGCTGCCAATACTGCATCAGCGGAATCTGAAAGATTAAATTAAAGACCGACATATGTAGCACATCGATTCTCTCGAATTAAAAATCACTTCAAGGCGATAAAACAGGGGTAACACCTTACATAACATAGTGTAACTGTAACCCCAATTTAGGCTATTGCAATAATATATCAGAATTGCCAATCTAGTCAGTGGATCTCGTCTGGATAGGGATGAATGGATGGGATAAGTCACTCGATCATATTTCACCATCAATAATCCTAATTATATTAAAGATAAACGTGTGTCCGAGATGAATCTTTTGAATGACTTTTGATTCACAACAGTTTCGTACACTCACCATGAAGCATTTTCACGGCGACCTTTAATACTGTTTCAGTACTTGGGGTATTTGGGATGGCATAGTTTTCTTCGCTAACCGTGGAGCGTTCGGATCGCTTCTGAACGGTATACTTATTGGACGATGGTGGTAAAGGTGGTGGATCAAGAGGTCGAGGAAAGGAAAGTTCACCAAGGACTACCTGTCCGAAAGCTCCACGTCCGAGGGCAGCTCCTAGTACTAGACGATTCCTTGAAATTTCCCATGGATCGCTAGAGAAAATATTAATTGTTAGAGAATGTTTGAGGTGATTTTTCCAAATAAAATAAGGTCCCCCGTGAGTTTCTTGTAAATTGACGTTTATTAGATTAAATACAGGGTTGCATGTACAGATACGAAACACATTTTAAATCAGAATAAAAATAAAACACACGTACCTAGATATGTAAAGAGGATTTGTGACTGGAAGTTTCCTGGAATAAATAATATTAAAATGTGTTGTATGTTTTCTTATTGATGATGCATGCTTCAGCTGAAGGAAAAGGAAAAGTGTGTATCATAATACTTTTAATCCTAATGCAATAAACTCTGAGCAATCATAGACAGTACTCACATCGCCCCTCCAAGTTTGGGGTTTAACTTGTACAAAACATCAGATGATGGGTTTTTGCGTTTTGAAATTGCCATTCTCTTATACTGTACAAATAGTATTGTGGTAACAAGAAGCGCTGCACTAAGGACAGATCCAATAATCGTCATATTCTGCCATGGATTTTTACTTTTCCCCCGTTCCCCTGGAGCTGGAAGAACTGATATGGCTTTAGTAACGATTTGATTATTTAGGCTGTGTAAGGATTACATCTATTATTCAATTGTTTAAGCATGTGTCATGATTAAGTGGATGTGTCCGTCAACCAAAAATAGAAATAAAATTATATAACGTTGGCATAGTTGGTAGCCTACTCTGGATAAAAAAGTATGAAATGAATATAAAGTGGACGGCAGTTCTATATTTTTGAGGATTTAAAAGAAAATCCAAGTTTTGTTTTAATTGCATAGAAATAGAAACATAGAGTTGATAATTATGCATACGAAACAAGGAAATTGTTATTGGTTATACCTGTGGGGCTACTAGTCGGTGAGTCCTTTTCCCCTGAAAAACATATAATATGCATAGTGATAGTTCTGTATGTTAGACACAATTAAAAATTAAATACCAAAATATAAAAACTTTAGGGCAGGAACTAAAGGGTTAACTTGAAATCTAATGTTGTGTTGGTGCTACAGCCCTAGCTAGGTGTTCCTACATAGGCTGGTTACCGGCCTACTGAAAAAGCATGCGCCCAATGTGGGGCTCGAACCCACGACCCCGAGATTAAGAGTCTCGTGCTCTACCGACTGAGCTAACCGGGCTGCTGTTGAACATTTCACTCAAATACATACCTCCGAATTCCATTTCATCAATGCAGAATTCGGTATCCGTACTCCATCGATCCATGTCAAATTTCCTGTTCCTAATTTCATCAACTCGGGGCATCACCTGTTTGAATCAAAATTTAAACAAATCCCACTTTTGAATAGCAAGGCCCTTGATATATATGATACATGTATATAATATACATTCATACAATGCGAATAAATTCAATGAAATTGCTAGGATACATAGGCCTACATACCTTAACACCATATGTAACATTTGTCATATTCACGCATATTTCTATACTTGTTTTATTCTGAAAATGAAAGATAGTTAAAAGGCGATGATATACTTTTCCCCAAAGAATGAGACTAAGGATTAAAGGGAGATGTATGAGTGAGTGAGATTGGTTGCTTTACGCCCTCAACGCATTGAAGGTTATAACAAGGGCAAGAGAGCTGAGAGGGAGGCAGTTTATAATCTTACCCAGGAAGAAGAGACAGAGAAGAAGGGAGAGAGGGGCAAACAAGAGACAGAAAGGCACATTATGGTTTTACCCAGGGCCAGTAGCCGACGGTTTACTTCTATTGATTGGTTTTTTATTTTCCATAAGCTTAAGTAGAAAGAAAAATAAAGAAATAAGTACTTGTCAACAATAATGGACCATTAAGTTACTTTTTACGCTAAAAAAACATTATACATTTTACCTCACTAATATATATAAAAAAAACTCAGTATTTCGTACTGAGTAGCTAAGTGACAGCTTTTTAATACATTTTTTGTAACTTCAGCCATGTAAGTAAGATATATCATGACTTTTTAAGAGAAGTGAAACAATGATGGATGAATACAACGCCGTGCGCCTATTTGGTAGTTTCCTATTCAATTCAATTACTAAATCATCCGCGGTCATTCTAAAATTTGATCAGACTTTCTAAACAGGCCATTGAAAAATGGACCTACCGAATGTACCCTTTTCCTGCCAGCTTCCTCTAGCACCGACGTTACAGAATTCTTCCGATGTGTTCCCCACTGCACATCATACCAATCGACCTTTCCTTCTGAACCTAGGTCCTCTGGAGGTAACCATTCCGTAAGTACGCACAGAGATGTATTCAAAAGTTCTACAGTTACATTCCTCACTCTTCCAGGTGGCACTAGATGAATAATGAAATAAATGATATAATTCGAAGGGAACTTTGCAACGTCCAATATTATTATATTGGTAATAATACCTACTTTAATAATTTATAATCATAAGTCTTGGAATGTCCGTTTACCTTGGAAACTACATGTACTGTAATGGGATTTAATATAACGGGGTAAAGTTACATAATTATATATTTGGTCGTACGCATGGAGAATAATATAATGAGTAATTCGACACAGGGTTGGCCAGAAACCTAGCAGAGTAATGTTTGTTTATTAATCACCAAATATGACAATAGTCATGTTTGGTGATAACAGATAACAGATAACATTGACTTAAGCACAAAATACCTGGCGGAAGATCGTCACAATCGAGCCCTAGGGCACTATCGCAGTCTGAAAGACGAGGGAAACGTATATCACTGCACGAAATCAGTACGTCAGTAAATGTGTATTGTGCGAACTGAGTCCGATTTTTAAAAAAACCCAAAACCAACCAAGGAAAGTACTAGAAATTCTCATAAGATTTTAAAATGGGAATCCTTGATTCTAAAAAATGTACGTTGTTTGAAATTCATTCACCAGCTCATAAAATGATCCCTACCGGTCAAATCAATGGTGACTTGAACAGCAGCTCCTACAGCTCCTTCAGGGCAGTTTGATACTGCGCTTACCTGAAAGATCCCATGCAGTATCACATGCTATAAAATTATCAACTCGGAGCATTCTATTTGCAAAACACTCATGCGACTTATAGAAATACATTGCTTATGTCAATATACATATTATTCAATCTGGCAAACATCCTTTATTATCGACACAAACGAGATGCCATATATAATAAATAATAACCATGTCATCTGGTTTTATAATATGAAAACAGTTTTGCGCACCAAGACCGGTCAATTATTACATATATAGTTACCGTGGTATAATAAGTACATCCTCGGCCATAGCGATGAATTTGTATTTCTGCCTCAATGTACGTTGTTCTTGGTACCTATACATCCACATGAGGTAGATTAGATTCCGATCATTGCATGAATATATTGAGGAAAGCTTTGGCATGGTACATATTAATTGATGTTAATTATAGAGAAGATAAATGTGTGTACCCTGTAGTTGATTTTTATCCATATTCTGATTACATTTATACGATTTTAAGTTAATGGGATTCTTTTTCAATTACGACAAACCATTAATCAACCTGCATAATCACTGTTCTACACTAATATTTTATCACACATTAATATGATGTAAAGTCCACAGACTTTCTTGCATCTGAGTGCCACTCAATACCAGTGTACCCCTTATACCGACAATTAAACTTGTAATTGTGACGCTTTAACGATTCCATTCGGCTAACTTGACAATTAGTTCTTAATTAACAGTTGATATTATATTAAAAAGAAGAGGTTTTAATGAATTCTTACCCGACTTATGGAGTTCACAAATGGAACTGCTGGTAAGATATTGTCTGGTGTACACTTTTTCTCCATGTGATCAAATAACTTATAGTCTTTAATATCTTCATGAGCCCAGCCTGTCAGATGAGGTCAGAGAAACAAGTAGAGTGTCCACATTCCACATACATTTATTTAATCCAAAAAATTCTAAACGCCGTCATTGAGTTACCCAATAGGGTATTCCTAACACTTGTAGTCTTCCTTCGTCCAACAATTTCGGGAGATTGCATTTAAGCAGATTTATTCAAATGAACCACCAGACCTACTTATATAGTTAAAATTACAAGTCTCCATTGCATCTATAGATGCCAAACTGAGTAAAACACTAAAATTTAATATTTATTTTCAATATTCGACAATGATCCACAACAAGGAGCATGACCTCGGCACTTACCTATCGGTATGTTCCAACTCAATATAACATAGAAGTATCCATCTTCTGAGTCAAACATGATTAGCGGCTCACCAACAAGTATCACGGGACCTGGTTTAGGGAGATCTGAAAAAAAAATTTTAAGTTCATGAATGGAAAATGGCAACTTATACTGACATTATCAGGCATCATCACCGTCTATGTCAAAGACTATAAAGGCATTGTTTTTAATTTAATTTAATTCGCGACATCAATAAAGAATAGAGTGTTATACCAGTGTTACATGATTCGACTAACCCTTTATCAATTCATAACACCTGGATTAATAAAGAAACAAAAAAAAACGAAAAGAAAGTGTAAATAGTAGCGGCCAGAAAATCTTACCAGTTCGTTGCACCACAGAATGCGGGGCATAGCCATTGGAGCCATACTGGTTAACTGCGGCAGCTCGATAGTTTTGCTTTTTACATACATCCAGTTGAGTTGTGAACACTTTCTCTCTTGTCTGGTGCAATGATATTTCAAATTTCAAGTTACAACTCATGTGTTAGATTTTTGACGATACAGTGATATTGCACGATATAATTGGTGAGTATGAGTCCCAGGTTGTTAAATTATTAACATTATGCCATATACATATATTTATATATAAACAATTATGAACTTATTGGATGGTCGTTTTATGAAATGTTCTCTGCTAAAAAAAGTGTGCTCTGCTAAGACAGAGAGTCAATGTGCAATACCAAATATAGGCCAAGCTTAATTGAGTGGTTCAATCTTTTATATATCTAGTTACTTAAAAATTTTCCTTATTGCTTAACATGAAGCAATTGACATTGGATCTTTGGGGAACCGACTTCTAAGTATTGTCTATATTTCAGTGACTGGGGAGCTTATATATGAATGAGACAGATAATGGACGACACCTATTGAGTCGCCCACTCGCTATTAATTAATCCTGGATGATCCGTTGTATTGGACTTACATGATTAAGATACTGCCATCGATGCCCGGGATCAGCAGACTCAACAACATAGATTGTAGTCTCTCTTTCTGGAGGTGGGGGATTCCATTCTAAAGCAATCCAGTGCGATGCCACCTGAATCAACTTCACCGTTGGTATCACCGGTGGTTGTTTCTCTGGAATGAATGTGTTATGTATAGAAATGCTACAATATGTCCACCTATTTAGTGAGTGACTCTTTTGTACTTGGTTATATTAGGGATACCACTCTGTAATACAATAGAAATACAATAGGAGGGACATAATAATATATATAATGCAGGTCACGTACCTGTATTAGATCCATTTACTAAATATGAACATTTCTCCAAGCATTGGGTGTTATTCTGAAAAAGAAATATAATTATGGTTATTCCATTCTTGCTTTTGTATTAAACGATTCGCATTAGAATCAATCATACACGTCTATACAGTACAGTACAACGAAAGAACTTTTGCTCCATAATCAAATGCGAATGCATTATACTAGATCCATGCATATTACGTAGTGTTTGCTTTTTTATGCGCATCCACTATATGTCTTAATAACCACTAATTCTAAAGAAAAATACACCATCGTTGAAACATACCTTGCAACTTATGACCCAATCGTCTCTCATTTGAAAATGGGAACATTTTTCTTCACAGGTCCCAGCCTACCAAATCAGAGGAGAAATAGTGAGAACGTAAATTCAGTCTAAGAGCATAGATTAAGCCATTGACAAAGTTACCATTACCCACCTTCTGAAGTCCATACAAAATAACAAAAAAGAATGCGAATGAAACTAAGAGTTTCCATTATGACTAAAGCTTGCTATGAGTTGAGTTATATCAGTTGAAGCAATTGAAAACGATAACCATATAGACGCCTTATCTTGCAGGACTCACTTGCACAAGAAAACCTTTCAACATAGTTAACATCCACTAACAGGGACATTGATGTATCTAACATGAACATTGATAACATCTTTTAGTATATTCTTATAAGCTAACTGTTTGATACATCAGGAAAACTGACAGCTGTCAGATCAAGGGTCTGGTAGACCAAAGAACAATAATGAAACACGTCAGATGATATATAAAAGATCCTAAGTGATGCATGATTAGAATATGGGTCCATCAGTCCATCGTGAAAACCCCGGATATCTGTAACAGTATCCGACCTGCATACCATACTGCGGTATATTTAATCTACGGTGTATGCCTGACTACAATTTGCGCACTTTCAAGAACAGGGAGTATGGTTCCTCTAGCAGATACAGAAAACTTTCAAAAATAAGGAATTGATTAGAACCAGTGTATAACAATCTACCTTTAATATGTTCGTCTTGAATACAGGTACTTTTGAAATAAAGTGATTCCGCCTTTCAAAATATAATCCAATTCATTTTCAGTGGAACTCAGGGGAATTCCCTTATTCACGTTTGGGTTTGTTTTTTTTTAGAAAAATGTTATTTGCGTACATTGTCGGGCTAACCCAATAATCTCATGATACACAATGGAAAAAGAACATTGAATTGAATTTATTATGATAAGACAACAATATTTTACCATTTATACAATATAGACAAGTTAAGTATGAATTTACAAGAGAAGGATCTGAATGTCAACATGACTGATTCATTCCTGATATCGTTAAATTTTATGTGCTTAATCAAGCCATAGTCATCTAGATAGCATAACATTGTTTTGTATATCTTTGCCTTCGACATATCAATACAAATATTTTTTTTTAAATACGTACGAGTATAAAAGGTTGTTTTTCGTTGTATTTTAACTTTTTGCTACTACGAAGTATTCGAACAACCTGGCATATTCAATGCACAGGGTAGTGATATATATCACATGAGTATACAGTCAATCATCATCAAGTGGGTAATTATACTAAAAAAGGGTTTTCTCCCTCGTTGACGTTCCCATCTAGTATGATAGGGTAGCCCTACATATAATTCATCTTAGAACCAATGAACATTATTTTTTAATGTTTTTTTAATTTTGTCCCATTCTAGGTTTCTCACATTGGCTGGGAGTTTGTTCCATAGTTCCATCTTTTTTCTAGGCTGTCGACGTTACATTCATTTCTTATGTGATTATCATGTGATTCTCACCTAATTTCTAGAACATTTCTATGGTCATTCAAATAAGCAATTTTTATGGCTCGTGTTAATAACCTTTCTCATTTATTTCTTAGATTGGCATTTGCCATGCATAAGAAAACAATTCCATATTCTAGAATGGATAGAATGTGGGTTTTTAGGATAGTCACAGCCATCTCGTTAGATATAAAGATCCGAATTTTTCTGAATTGATAGATTTTGTGTTGGACAGATATTTTCAAGTTATTAATATGGTCGTTCATAGTGGCAAGTCTATCGACCTTAAAACCTAGATATCTGACGGTTTTACACATTTGGATCGGTATACCATTTACATATATTTACCCAGTTCATTGAACTTGATCTTCTTAAGATTTGATCTAGAATCCAATATTTGTAGTTGGGACTTTTTACCATTTAGGAGCAGACCATTCTTTCTCATCCAGTCACTAATACAGGTCGCGAATTCTTGGGTTAACCTCATACAACAAGTGAGGCTAGGGCCAGAGACAGTCAGAGCTGTGTCATCACAGGGTAACATTCATCATAATTATTATCTGAGGTATTAATATTTTTTAAACTAGTGGGCAAATTATTGATGTAGATTAGGAAGATCAATGGTCCTAAATGGCTCCCTTGAGGCACGCCTCTGTTTATAACTTCGTTAAACTAACAACAATAAATTTCAATGACCTTATATGCCATTAATAGTGTTCCTGTGAATTCAGTGGTATTCGTTCTTCGACTGCTAGTATTTATGTTAATATTACAAGATCTATATGTTACAATCACTAGGTTTACCGTTTGTCGAACCTAGCTCTTGTTGCAATTTCGATTATATGAGATCTTTTTCTGTTTTATTTATATAACATCGCGGGATGGCCTGTCACATTCATGTATTGATATACCCCATTTGAATGACGTTTATCATTGCATTATCTTTTATCATACGAATTGAACAACCAAGTCAAGTCAGAAGATTTCCCCTACTTTAGTTCTTTTGTAGAAGTGTAATAGACGGAGTCCTACTATATAATTATTATAATAATATGGAAAAATTAAGACAAACCCCTTTCGCGAACCTTTCTATTTTACATATCAACTCAAAAATGTTATTAGGGGAAACTACATATCACGCCATCACCAATAGACGATGGGCATGGCTATGGGACATTCCATCACCGAAAGTCTAACTTCATCATAAAAACCCTGCCCTATATTCTGGACACAGAGGAAAGCAGAAGAGAGGAAAGCTAAGGACAGCAAGGACGAGAACATATCCTTACTATACAATCCTAGGGTACCCTATAGAAAATGGCCTCAAACAGACAGGAATGTCAAAGGTCTTTGTTTGCTACCCTTCACGCCAATTATTGGGAATTCCGGAAAATATGATGATGATAATGGCGGATGATTATGACCTATAGATGTCATTCCAATCATTCCAAAGGCCCTCTTGGACTATAGACAGGTATGGAAAATGCTTAAGTTTTCACCAATGGGTAGGCTTGGTTTTAATCGATGATATTGTATTTTCAGTAGATTTATATACCCTCTCGTTCACAATGACCAGTCAAAGAAGTCATCCATGTCTCTTTGGGCACTTACATTACATGTATAGACAGACATTATACAGACAAAGAATTTTTTCCATGCGTGCAATTTATTTTAGGTAATAGCGTTAATTTCCACTAAGAGCTCCATTAATTTAAGAAGCTCCATTATTGTATGAAAGAAAATAAGTTTCTCCTTTACACAACATTTATCTCATGTATATGTCCATGTCCATGTTCATGGTCGCAATAATATACAAAGTCTTGAAAGTAATTTCAGGGATGAAAGGCAGCAAGGCATCCAAATGGCGGGTAAAGAAATGAGTAAAGCTATGAGTTTTAACACATTAGTTTTGATAACAGTTCAGTATATTAAATTGGAGAGCGTGTCCAACATGACGAATATAGGAATCTACATAGAAATGAGTGAAAATGTCAAATCATCACGACCACAATTCATGTCGGCGCGAGTTACAGATGAAGCTATGTTCTATACCCCCGTAAAATACAATCACCCCTGTTCGTATTTCTTCAACATTTATAATTCATGGAAGCTTTTGGATGTATTTTGCACGTCATTGTGTTTGCAGTCTCATTAATGCCCATTGTTTTAATCATAATTGTTCTTGTAACAGAATTCTTGCATAAAAGCTGCAATTGAGAGAACAGGTAACAATGTCGGTCCCGATGCCCATGTTCGAAATTAACAGAAAAACTTTCCGGGGAGTAAATCAAGGAGCGTCCATTCAATTTCAATGTGAGAGAATATTTGAGTTGATTTGAGTTTAGATGACGGGTGACGCAGGACTGCTTCTAAAAGGCATTATTGAGCCAATTAAAAGTTGTCATACCAGAGTTCGATGCAGAGAAAATGTGAGAAACTCGAGAGCTCTAAAAGGGATCATATACAAGCCTCTGTCAAATTCCGCCGAGAATTAAGTCCAACAAACCTTACCTTTGTGACAAATTTGTTTTTCTCATTTGATTTGATTTGAAAAAATATTCTATTCAGGAAAACATATACATTTCGTAGTCATACGATTGTACTGTATTGTATAGTGTTTATATTTCCAGATATAATATAACAAAGTACAAAATAGTGATAATTCTGGAAATGGGTGTCCCTTTCTATGGTGGCGTTGTTCTCAGTATAGCCTGATTTGACCTTAATTTAAACTCAATATTACCATTTCAACAGAAGAGAAAAGACAACTCTGATTTACAGAGAGAGAGAGAAATCATTTCATAGAATATACGTCCATGAGTGTCTGATTTCACAATAGTTTTAACCTCAGAATCAGATAGTCTCTCTAAAGTTGTATAGTCTCAACGATACATTATTAACCAATGCTAACAGATTTTTAAAGAAAAAACAAGGTAAAATACAAATAAGCAAGCATCAGCAAGTATTAAAAAACCAATTAACCGTACCGTGCTCTTACACGTATATACCGTCGGTTATTCCACTGACATTGGACAATAATTATTTTCACCTGTTGGGAAGTTGATATTCCCAAAGAAGAGCATTTCTACCTAGCAAATGTCGCATAGGCTGGCCTAGAATTAAAATCAGGCGACTATAGAACTCTATCAATGGCGACTTTTGATCGGGTTTCTGTTTTCAATGACCCAGTAAGTAATCCAGGTTTTGTAACAGTATTGTATTCTAGGTATCACATCAACCATGCACATGGTCAACTCACATATATACAGCCTTTGAACGTGAAATGTTTATATTGCTTGTGATCATTAGTTGATTGTCAACTATATACATTTATCATAGACATTTACTTTATCAGCTGCCTCATTCCTTGTTCAATTATTGGAACTTTAAGACGCTTCCAGATCATATCTTTATTTTCATATCAATCAGGAGGGAGGAAGTCATGATATAAAAATGAAAATCTATATAGATTATAGATTGAGACAGCACGAATAATTATGTAGATTATGTCACAAGCTATTGTGGTTATTAAGCTATTTATGTGGCTATTAAGCTATTTATGTCACAAGCTACTGTGGCCTATATGGGCCTATACTCGATATTTGCCTGCGGAGTTGATCTTCGTTCGGTACTGTTAATTATTTTTTCCCGCTGTCCGATAATGTATACGATATAAGACAATGTTAGATGAGGGTACAAAAAGGACAACATTTTCCCGATTAGCCCTACACAGCTAATCATCAACAACTTGTTATCAAAGTGAACTGAATTTGTTCTTAGATATCATTCAACTTGGTATGATTTACAGCTGGTTTTGACAGCAGCTTCCGAATCTTCAGCTGTGTGGAAAGTTATTGCCACTGCTTATTTTTCTGCGCATATTGTTTATTATCTATTCCATGTCGTCTTCCTATATATATATATGCTATAGGTTTTCAGCATGTTCTGCATTATGTCACTGAGCTGCTTTTATAAATTATATTTCACTAAATTAACTATGGTGGAAAATGGGGAAAATGGGGACGTGGAAGATCACACGTAATTAATTTGCCATATCTACCTGTGTTTCCAGGCAGTGGGCCTTACACTGAGCGTAGCACAGATGCTTCAAACTGGACAAACCTATGGAATTCCCATTTCCAAGAACAATTTCACTATCTCCGACTTCTGAAGGCTCATCGATGCCGTGACCTACGTATGCTCCGAGTAAAAATACAATGATAATGTTGCGAATTGTCCAAGTTAGGGAGTAATCCACCATTCTGTGAGATCTTGGAACAGAGCGTAGAAGTATCTCCTATATGGGTACATTGTTTTGGCGATACTAAATCAAGGCCGTCTCGGTATAGTCTATTGTTTGCCAAGATCTATTTCACCAGCTACCTTTCCAAGCGCGCTTATCAGTTTTAGTTACACAGACATTATGATATCATGTAGGCTTGAGAGATAAGACAATGTCACAGAAGGTATAATTCCCATTGGGTCGTGAATGTTTCTTTAGTTATGTCATCACGCATGTATACCCTAATAAGAATTCATTGTGTCAGGATGAATCGTTGCTTACCTTTCATATTAGTTTTGTATTTAACTGTTTGGCTTTACTGTAAAAGGACTATAAAACATTAGTCTTACGTTTTTATTAATTGTTCTGAGAACCCATGTACAACCTTTTCTTTCTGTTGGAGACGAGTTAGAGAGCGCTAAAACGGGATATTGAAGAAATAAATTGTATGGAAGCATAGAAGGCTGGCTATGAAGCTATAATCCATGCATATGTATTGGTAATATTGCTCTATATAATTAATCCGTTTCATTTGACATGTTTTCCAGCAGTTTGATTTATTGATTTTGTGATATAATATTATAAGTAATCAGTATCTCCTATCATTCACGTCTGCGTTAGCATTAGAAAATATCCCACAGCTATAATTTTTATTAACATATTTCTTCATTGTCACGTTTGAATCAATTATACTTTTATATTATAGCACTCAGGTCGTCCGATTCTAATTAAACAGTCATAAACGGCAATGCCTTAGATCGGATATATGCACCCTTTCGTGGGTATATTAAGTCGGCACTTCATACACCCCATGGAGGGCCTCTGCTGTCATCAAAGCAACTGTCATTTAAGACGGCAGAAACCCGCAACAATCATTTATTACTTGCACGCTAGAAATGATAGAGCATGTTTCTGGGGAAAATAGTGCACCCCTGAGATGGGATCCTAAAAGAGAGTACAGGAGAGAGAGAAAGAGAGAGTCCGATGAGACGAAATACTATTCTAAACGTTTATTCATATCGTTGAGGTAGATCATCATAGAGGCAACCTCGCGAGCCAGGGCAGATTCTACGAGGGAGGAACGAATCTGAGAGACATCCTGTGTTTTGTGTTTTGTAGGATGCATAGAGGGAGCGGGAGAGAAAGAGGGCAAAGGTTTGGGAAAGTGCAGGGGTTTTATTGCCACACAATGTAAGGCTTGGTCAGAAGTATATCTAACAAGCCAATGTATTAACACTTACATATATATATCATATCTCACACCTTATTTGACTTTTTTTTTGTTTTAAAGGTTTTTATTCATAGTATCCTGCCATATTTTATAGTTTTTTGTTTTTTTTCATATTTTCTAACACCTGTTCATTATCCGGGAGAACATTCATACAACATCAGGCAAAAGAAACAAGCAATAACAAAAACGCTCCTCTATCATAAAGTACATACACATTTCCCAGTCAAGATACCAAGTCAGTTAGAATTTCACATTCATGTTACATTTTACAAATGATTTAAATCTGTATCTGATAATTGATACCCAGAATGTAAAGTTTGATTAGAAGTAAATCTAATTAAGCTACTGTGTTTTTAACAACTGACGTTTGTATTCAGTAGAAAGAATACATGCACCTATAATGTAAGGCTTAACAGAAGTATATCTGACGAGCCATGACCAAAAACCGACTCAAAAGTGTACAGAAAGATAAAAAGGAAAAAGATAAAAACGAAACCATGTAAACCAACATATCTATATCTATATGTTTTACTATATTATATTTTGTTAATGTTATTATTATTACCTTTAACCTTGCCATACTATGTATTTAATCGTACTGTACTGTATAGCAAACGTTGTAGTCATACTAATAGGAAATGCTTATCCACTAGCAGTTAATTATGTAATTAATTAATTAACATAGGGCTTATATTGTTTAGTCCCGAATTGATGGTTTAAAAACACTAGCCTCTTTAGTACCTTAGTTTATCTTCTAAAAACAAGGGAACGACTGGAAGAACTGGGACCATCCCAGAAGTCTGTGAACCAATTTGTCATTTTCAATGTAACTGTTACCTATTCACGACAGATAAAAGATTTATCATATCATATCATATCACTGATAAAGGATGATATAAGCCCTCCTCCAGAGCCTGGGCATGATGGGGGCCTTCTCAAAGATGATGTCACACAAAGCCCCCAACTGCCTTTGAGGGAATGAGGGAAGAATATCCGAGTAGAGAGAGGGATTGTGTGTTTGCCGATTGATGACCGTTCAATCAGAAATCTGACGACCTTACGTGCTATAAAGTACTTACACCACGGTCAGTCTAATGACATCGTGTTGCTGCCTTTGAAATATAGCACTCGTACCTCGTGCTATATTTCAGGCAGCAACACGATGTCATTAGACTGACCGTGGTTTAAGTACTAAATATATATTGTAGTAGAGGGATCGGGGAGCGGGGGACGAACGATGTATAGGGTACGTTCGTCCGCCGCTCGGGGCGCTAGGGTCTCGTACTGTGAGCGAGGACGGGTCTCTGGGGGGAGGGGAAGTATAAATAGGGGTGGGAAACGGGGTAAGGGCAGTTGGAGCCCAGGCAGGGAACGCGATAGAGCCCCTTGATACTTGAAGAAATAAAGCAGCAACATCGCTAAACTATACTTTACGACTTTGAGTCTACATTCAACGGGGATAGATGTCAACCGGCCCTGCTGGGCATTCGTCCCAATCCAACTCATTTAATTAACTTATACAGAGAGCCCCATGTGTGTGCGATCCCCACCAGGAAGGATAATAGCCTCTGCTAGGTCCCAACACTTTCCCTTATATCATAACTTATAGTAATTGATGAACAGCGAAGAACGTGGCAGAACACAGACAAACTCAGACGAATCCAATAACAACACAACAACGTGAGAATGTCTTTCGGGTTATTTAATAGAAGTTCAGACGAACGCCACGGTGACAACAATATATATATATATATATTTTTTATTTTATTTCAAAAACATTTTATCATGCGATATGCATATATTCTCTCCGTGTAAGTTATGGCGAATGTTTTAAATGTAGCCCAGAAGGCGTAATATTACAGTAGAACGCAAGAAGAAAAAATCGCACGTTGTTGAGAAGTTTTCTCATTATCATTCTCACCATAAGCACGGCTAGTATTGAACGCTTTCTCGTGCGCAGTCATTATTTGACATTCGTAATGGGAATATATTGTTATGGCTCGATTGCCAGGTTGTCCTCTGGATCGGTTCCTCTCCTGATAGGGTTGCCATAGCGACCAAGCGCCCATTTTAATAGTTTTATCAACCCGCACTTGACAGTCACGTTCTAATGCTCCGAACCACGATAAATAGAAATGAATTGACATTTGAGTCGATGGAAAAACATTTACAATATTCTACTATCGGGGTAAAAGCGTGACAGATAATTAAAGCGGTTTCATAAGCCCTATGGGGGTTTTCTCTGTTAAAGGTATCGATGTACCAGATTCCTCATACCGTACGTTAATCTTCCTAGGGAAAATGTTTAATCTTTCAAATGCAATTTTAAGAATATTCGAGTATGGGCGTAATGTAAATTCTATCCCGATTCAATGGTATATCTGATATTCACGTAAGAGTGATTCTGAATCAAATGATTTAGACTTAATTCTTTTGATCTCCTGTATAATTATAGTTAAAGAATATTATTCAATTCATGCATCGAACGAGTATTATTCCAATGTAAATGTAAATAGAAATAAGAAAGATTTTCACTTTTTATACAAAAATCAAGCACATAGTTTATTTCAACTTCATGGTATCATATAGAGACAACATATTTACACAATGCAACACAATAGTCAGCGATATATTAGCACCAATGTAAATGTTTCCATTTCCCTGAGATCAGCAACATACAAAATATTCAACAATGTTCTAAGCGTTAAGTATCCAACTTTTTACTTTTTCTCCGGCACACGATTAATCTGTCTCCTCTCATAGAAAGAATATTATGGCATAATTTTTAAAATCATTACTCGTCAAATGATATATATACACCGAAATTTAGGAGCTTTTCCAAGTTTGAGTTTGAATGTTCCGTGCTAGAACACTCGGTAATTAAGTTATCACTCTGGTCCATTTTCCATCTCAGCTACCATTATCTCTAATACACTCCCAACGTGTCAATAATTCCGCATCTAGACGCTATAGAGTGAGGTTGGCGCTGTTGGTCTTGCTTTGCTTCAGTTTCACCACCAGTTCTGGCCTGTAGATGGCGCGCTTGGAGCTTGGCTTCACAAATCTCATGCGGGAGGCGACACGGGCAGCATTGCGGCCAGGTATAGAACTAACAACCCAAAGTTCAAGTCCTTGGTTGCTGCTGGATTTCGCTATCCAATCCTTGAGTGCTGGGGTGATATCAAAGCTGGTCCATCCTCGGGAACGCCCTTCCACAATCCTAGAATAATTGAAAATGAACATGAGTATGGCTGTACAAAGAGAGGAATTATTGCTATATAATGGGTAGGCCTACACTATTCATAGGGGAATTGGGAAGAACCAAACTTGGCCAAAGAACAATAGATATCCAGACAGGACAATGTCAGTTTATGCTTGCCACTCAATAAACTGCCTAAGCGTTCGTGAAATCTAAATTTTATATTGATATATCGATCCCCAACGAGTCACTTCTGATTGAAATATTATACATGAAAATGGTCAAACGCAAATGCATCACGGTCTCATAAAAGATACTTACTTAACATCTGTTGCTCTGGTGGTACCAAAGTCACTTCCATAATCTACAGTCTGATGCATGATGACACGAGCTGATTTCCTCAATCGAGAACCTGAAGATGCTTCTTGCTCGAGGGCACGTCCTTTCCTGGTCCTGCTAGCCCTCCTGGGTCGGGTGTGGTAAAGTAGAACCTGAGCGCCGATGATATCAACGTCAGCCAAGGCACTGTAGTCAAAATCGAAGAAAAGGCGGAAAGCCCTGCGGGCCGAGAACACAACGTCTCCAGCAAGATCTGAATGAAAGTGAAGAAAGAAGTCTATGAATTTATGTGGGCGAACAGAAGGTTTGTTTTCATGCAGGTACACAAGGCTAATAATATCATGGCCTTATCATATAACGTAATTGTATAAAGTAATGGCAATGTAAAGATTATTATAGATGATGAACATAATGAAGAGTTATATAGGAAGATTTTGATATCACTTTGGCAAATCCATTGTCTTTTAGAAATGGAGAGGCTCTGATCCCAATATCACGAATGAAATGAAATACGGCACGTTTGAAAGCGATTGCTATGAAGTAATCTGATTCTTTGCTGATTGATTGGATTCGAGAAGAGATGTCTTTCTTTCCTGAGCATTTTCCCGACATGATATATGAATGGGAAGTAAAATAAACCCTTGGCTCAAACCAGAATATCTGGATTGAAATGTTTTAAATCGTCATTAGAAAATGTATGCTTACCGGGTGTCCTTCTTGCTTTTTTTCTGTATTGTCTGTCGGTCGTTTTCGTTGATCGCTTCTGTCGGGAAAGAGGGAAGAAGTCTGGTTCTGAATGTGATGCGTCTCCGTTGTCGTCTACTTTACTGGTGGCAACATTTTCCCAAGGGAGGTCGTCGTCCATTGCTTGATGATTCGTTTCGTCATGTCTGACGGGTATGTGTATCTCAACCTCGTTGTATTCCTCCTCGGACTTCCAGGAATCGGGCTTATGTTTCCCATCGTGACCCTCTACGGGAAAGGCAATTGTGTTGCCCATGCAAAGCAGGGTTATGGCACAGCAGCATATAAGCCATAGGGAAGGCATGGTGTCGTAATCACAACTAATTTGAGTTAATGACTGTAGAAGTTAATTAGAGATGTTGCTTGAACGGCTGCTCAAGGACGTTTGTGACTGTCCACAGCCCTGCCCCCGTCATATATACCTCCTCCTAGCGACATGTTTTGATAACGTTCTAGCCCGCTCGTCTACGCATGCGCGCTAATCTTCAGCGCGCGCCGACAGGCGTCGCGCTTTCCTCTTTTCCCCGTTTTAATCCCTCTAACGAGATGGTCGCGCCGGTGTTTGGATAGGGGTTTCAAGGCAGGGAATAATGGAAGTAAAGATAAATATTGATCATGCGCGTGGAAGGCGTTGGTCAACGAGGTCGAGACCATTATAAGATGCAGACAATTAAAGATATTAACGGAGTGATGTTTTGAAAGTAAATGAGTTTATTTTTTTAACGACCCGCCGGCCATGCCTCAGCTTGAAACCATGTCTGGACAGGGCTAGTCTATGGATGATGGAGTAAGAAAAAGGATAATCAAAGAAGCTTATAGAAGGGGTTGTGAGATGAGAATGAAATAATCGATGACTACCAGATAGAGTCGTAAAAGAAACATCCCTCAACCGGTATGGGACCGCTAACCATTGTCCTCTCCATATAGATCGAGTTGATGTTATAACACTGGGTTCATAGATTTTATTCTCGGGTAAAAGCGAATAGATGTAAACTATACTTTGGATAGCAGGGACCTTTATCAGTTTTGAGATATTTTCTCGTCGACCGGGGTGAGCTGACGCTTGCCAGTTTATTCTAAAACCCACCAGAGGTTTAAGTAATCATCCAAATGAAAAACGACATTCTTTTTGCAATTACAGTATTTGTTTCTGTCGTTTTAAAATTGTATTTTGTGAATTAAAAGGAGGAAAACGTGAAAATCGTGCATCGACCGTGATACACTCTACACTGAGTATCTCAAAGGCATGGAGAATACATCAATCCTACATCATAGTCTTTGGTTCATTTAAACATTACACATAATTTTATATGAGTGGGAGAGAGAGGTGGGGGTATGATATTCTCAATTGCCATCATTCGAGAACTAGAGTAACGTACACTTAGTTTACATCATGTTTTCTTTAAAATATCTATTTTACCGGGCAGGATTGATTGGTAGTACATGTAGTTTAGTTTCATCCCGAATGTAACTCCCTGGGTGGTTGTTTTTAGGTACATGATATTTTTTTTATGGTAAATTCATAGAAATGTGATCAATATTGCAACCTTTGATATGTGTTGTTCATGCAGTTGCTATATATTATCAGACTAAATCCACTATTGTTCACACTTTTTTCTTTACCCAACACATTTTCTACAATGCATAAACATGTACAACGTAACATAGAGAGCTATAGGTCGTAGGAATGCAAATATATCCACTCGTTTTGTTTATCTAACTTTTCCACAATTATTAGTTCATAAATAATTAGCAAATCCCGCGCGCTGTAATTTCTTCTAGGCTATTATGTTTAGCTGAACATGTCCTTGGGGTGACAATTGGTCATGGACGCCAAATCCCAAGATGTCTGGAGACTGCGCAGACGAACTTGTGAAAGGTGTGAAAAAGCGCCGCCGTTAAGGAAAAGCGTAATAATTGTCTGTTGTAGCTAGAGCGACATGCCCACAATGCCCGACAATGTTAGAATAATATTGTCACAAAGCCAGACTTAATGTGTTTAAACCACATGCTGCAAACAAACATATATACATGCGAATATGCTCGTTAATTCAATAGTCATCCTGGAAACATAGTTAGTTGAGTTATCTGCATATCAAATGTGTCGCTCTGGTGCAATACTGGAATCACAAATAAAGTTCTTTGGCCATAGATGTCACGGATGGCTCTCCTTTCTCCGTAAAACTAACACATTCATCCGATACAACAGGATTTCTTGAAAGAAAATTACTTCCACTGAAAACTTTGATGGCAAACCTCTCTGAAATGCAAAACATATATATTGCAATTCGACTTCTTAATCTAAAAGTGTGCACGTTAGTATGCGAAACGAAGCAGTTCGAAGCCATCACAGCGAACTGCAAATATTGGACTGATTGTCAGGTTTATTGGATCTGGGAAGTCAATAACCTTAAATGACATCTCATGTTGTACCGTCGCGGGGATTGGTCGATATAACTTGTACCACCAGGTTGGGGTGGGGGCATATACTATTGAACAAAATAGTATACACTGGGAAAGTCTTGCGAGTATTTTAGCATTATATCTTCTCGATTTTAGACTATCAGGAAATTCCGCAATTCTAATCAGTATAGATAACTGATTATAAACTTCTATTGCCAAAACCTGTTCGATATTTATAATTTAACATTTGCACGAATTCTGTATAATCATACTAATTATACTTGACACATGGATCCCTCCAATAGACAGAACTCTTCTTTATTTTTTATTTTTTTTATTTCTACAAATTGTATTGCCAAAATTCTGCAATGATGGTACGTTTCATTTGACATGAGAGAATTAGAGAAACATCTAGATCAATATTAACAGAAGGTAGCTTACAATACCATAATACTTCTTGATTTACGTTTAACTTAAATATCACTCATTTTACCAGAAACACATTGTGAAATACATTTTTTTGCTTTCATGTGGCCATATACAAAAGTAAAGATACACAACATAGAATACAGTAATTCGCTGCGAAGTAAAAACAAAATCGTGAATTAATATTGCACCTGTTAATACAATTGCGGTATCAACATGTTGAATTACTACCTCCAATCGTCATTTCGCTTCAAGTGATTTTTTTTACAATTTCCCGACTACTACTTTTTAATCTCAATGGCAATTTATTCCAGACTCTGGGCCCTTGATAGATGGGCGATCTTAAGAAATACATTGATCTAGCAAAGGGTTGGATTAAGTTCATCCCTTCCCCTATAATCTAGTGCCTCTGGCCCGGGTAGAATTGCTTGTTTCTCTAATATGTGTTGTTCATTCACCGCTAATACGGCCTGGGGTTAATGTTATATAATACATAATTAAGGTATCTTAATATTATAGGTGTTACCATACAGCAACCAATGCAATGCGTATTCAAAAATGTCTACATGTATATATATATATATATTGCATTGCCCCGAGGAAATATTGCATAGGCCTGAATTCAGCGAGAAAAACTTAACCACAGGGACATAAGTGATGTTCTTTTGCACATTACATAATAATATTTATATTTTCACGATATTTCTAAATAAATATTCATCATTCTTAATGTATATTTGGTACTTTCTCAGTCTATGCTGAAAAATTAAAGCACGTGAAAAACCTTCTAGTAGTTGATTATATGATGCTTTGTGTATTCTTGAGCATGGATTCTATCATTTCTATTTTATAAACCATGGTTCTATAAACACACTGTGTGTATTGCTTTGTGTGATAGTGGCTCGGATTTTTATTATAGGTTTTATTTTCCACTGCAACAGCATTCCTGGTCATCATAAATGTATCTGTACTGATTTTCTCGCGCGTCATTTAAGAGTTTAAATTCATCTTGGAATCCAACCCAAAGACGTTTTTCCATTAATTTGAGAAGAAATGGTTATTTTCAAATTGCAATATAAACGTGAAATGTCATGTGCCTGCGCCTGATGAGATGACATCTATAAATATATTGCTGAGCTAAGATATTATTTAGTCGTGACATTCTGGTTTTAATAAACTAATGGTTAAATGGGGTCTTCTACTGCTCATATTAGTCGGCGACTGCATGACTGTATGCGACAATATGAATTCATTTGGAATATAAACGGGATATATTTTGGCCATGGTCAAAATACACGAGCGCTAGGGGTAACTCCCGCTGGAATGGCGCCTGATGTTAGATCCATTATCAGAAAGATATTCTCAACAGACATTCAAGTAATCCCATCGCCGTTATGCAGCAAGATCCAGCTCGAATTGACTCCCACAGAATAACACAAAAAAGATATCAAGATATAAAGATATCACCGCTGACTGACTAATACCTATATTTCGTCAGAGTACATGACAGCAACATTGGAAATAGCCACGGTCTCGCCCAGTGAAAGGATGTTGAGTTCTTTATTGGTGTTCAGTGGAACCACCCTCCAGCAGCCAGCATGGGCACCTAGGTCGATGAACTATTTGCAATGCAAAGTTATAGGAAATCGATATATACCCACGTACCGAGTTGAAATACTTTAGGGTATAATTATAGCGTCCTATATAACCATTCTTAACAAGTTGCCCATATATGTTTTCTGAAAGGTGGAGTGCGAGGATGTGAGGAGATGCTGAAGGAATTTGACAGGGAATTCAATGAAGGGCCGAAGAGATCTGTGACTATTGAGCCAGTGTAATGGATACGTGAGATTAACAATGTAAATGTTGCTGTACATGGGCGATTTCAATTGCTTGAGCCTGAATTCTTCTATTATGTACGGGAAGCATAGCTGACATGATACGTGCCCAGGAGAGTGTATAATTGTATAATGATAATGATAATCCAATTTTTATTCAGTTTACATTTACAATTCTGGTACAGTGCTGAATAGGGCGGGACCTTCTACACGTAGGTCTTCCAGGGCGTCAAAAAAAAATATGACTAATACCACAAACGTATATATACACTGTATATAGAATACAGGTTTATTAACGAGTTGGTTGAAGGAGCGTGAATATCCTAAACGACTGAAACCAACGAGTCAGTTAACAGATTTATTATACATGCTTTCAATCATGAAAATAGAAAAGAATTGAGTTCAAAAATTTGAATTTTACCGGTAATTTGAGTAAACCCCCCCCCCTCCCCCAGATTGGTTACCATGACAACCCCATGTAAATCACTAGTGAAATACGCACTATGCGTAAATCACTCTAGATACGTTGTTTTCAGAGCAATGCGTGTATAATAAATGCCCATATAATTATATGCTTTGCATGTAAATTGTAATGCACACATCACCAATTAACTGTTAGAAGCATATGAATCTAATCTTCGGGGATTTAAGACCTCTGCAGCTTAGATAATGAATTATATTAAATTATAATAAGGAAAATACATTATTTAAAAATGAAGTTTGCATAATATTATTATGTAAAAAAGATTGTGTTGGATACTCGACTCTACGGTAATTTAATTAGTTGAATCGCCGCCATGAAACTAACGCTTTTTGGTTTAATTAAAACTAATTGAAATTTGCCATAACATTGGATAGAAAATAATGATAATTTCTTATTCCAAGAGTATGATATTTCATACCCCATCTATTATGAGCCTTTGTTTATGTCAGCATGATCTTCCATCGTGGGAAACAAGAGCAACTGAATCGTGTTTATGACTGGTATGGGAGTGAACAATCCATTGAATGAATCGTTGATATTAAACACCGCCATATTGCGATCGTGGGAGTGAGGCAATCGTCCATCATTATATATATGCAGTCATACAATCCTTCAGAAACAATGTCGAGTGCGTATATATTCCTACGATCAAGCTAGATCGAGCCAAATCATTGACTACTTTGGTGTATGGTATTGACCGCCAATCCGATTATCATTTTCAAGTATACTTAAATACGATTGTCAAAATTTGATTTATGAGAATAAAATTATTCATGTTAATCATGGTGAAGGTGACCCGCCTCTTTTCTCGCCAACTGAAGGAATTTAATGCCATTAATCTCGAATTAACAGCTAGTGCTTAATGTTTCCAATAAATGCTGATTTTATGTATTTATGTTCCTACCAAATTGAACATTCTTTGATGATATATACTTGGAAGTATATACAAAGGTGCGGTGAAGACCTATGTATATACTTTGACAAACAGTTCCAATTAAACATGAAAGATGTATATTGTGCTTTTAACCTATTTCTGACAATCTATATAGGCATATTATATTGCACCGTAACAGACGTTTGATTTCAATATCATTTGAGGGAACATGTCCATTGAATGTAACATGATAGACGACGTATTGTCAGACATCAAAGATTACAGGTTCATTCAAGCAATTGAAACAATGTCATGTTTTGTGAGTAAATAGGAACTACATTCCTTTCGTAGAGTAGACGTCGGTATTTCATCATAGGAAAATTACCAAATCGGACATCTGGAATTGAACCAAGATTTAAGAAGTCTTCGGCATTAAAGACGGAAGTGGATATATTTTGAAGCAGGGCCAACAACGCAAAATTCTTACCAAGATATGACGAATACGTCGTAGTAATGGCTATAGTGTCTCGTAGGCAGTCGATTGGTGTTTTTCATACATCAAGACACCCACCAGAGAAGTGATTAAATCAAAGAACACTAATTATAATTAAATGGGAAACTTCGCTTCGCAGTCAATATTATGTTGAAAGAGGAGAGAAGTTATGATTGACAAGGAACCTTAGATACAAGTAGAACCACGCACATATTCATTTTATTATCATCCATACCAATATAGCGTATACAGCATAAAATGTGTTTAGTATATTTAGATGGAATACCGTCAACGTATTAATGTTCGCGCAGTATTTATTTTCGCTATTTTAGCGAACCTACCTTTGTGCATGAAAATAAATCCTGCGCTAAAGGCATGAACAAGGCGTGAGACTCCCTTGCTGCGCGAATTTAAATCCGCGCGAAAATGTGTCAAAGTACTTAGTGCGCGGAAATGTATCTGCGCGAAAATAAATACATTTACAGTATAAGGGAACCCATTCTTCTTGCGAAAGTCCAATTCCCCATATTAATCATTCATGGCCATTCACTAAACCAGTTTTCTCATAAGGGAAAAATAACTCTTTAATACTTCTCATCGCTGCCACTATTCATCGGTACAACTGCTGCAATATGAAATGGTGTAACCATCTGTACAGCCTAGACGTCTATACCAGCTGCTGGAGAGGTAACTCACCCTCCGAAATGAGGGCGGTGTGGGGGGCCGAGGTGGGGGGGGGGGGCAGTTTTCAGAAAGGCGAAATATCCCCTAATCAACTTTTTGATCTGAATTCGTTCTTTAATCTTCCGTTATCGTTCTCAGAGGAAAAGAGATGTGTTTCATTAAATCTCAGACAATGAAAGTGTGTCAAATTTCTTTCCCTTCTTTCTCAAAACTCGGGGGAATCCCCAAAGAATGATGAGTAAAAAAATTGTAACAAGGATGATAACTAAAATGATGATAAAATAATAAATGTTGTGATAAATATTAACATCTATCTGTATTTATATGCAACTTTATTTTTCATTATCGTTTGGGGAAATTTCCATTCCCCCTCCCCCCCCCCCCCCACACACACACACTCACACACACCACACCTCGCCCCTGCACCATTTCCTTGTAGTTCTCACAGGTATTCACGCCCATACACCGGTCAATCAGCGTCTCAGTGAGTACTATTACTCCGATTCTAGCCGCGTTTCTTCTCCAGGGTGCTTAACCTTGGGGGGTTACACCGAGCTTGGTGGTATAATATAGAAGACGTAGGTAGACACCTGGAGCTAGGTATATAGCTCCAGCATTCACAGCCAAACCACCGTACAATACTCTCAGCAAATCTAGTGAGGCACACGTGTTCTTGCTTTCCGTAGGTTCCATACCTCAAAGAAGCCCAGACCAATCTACATGCAGTTCTGAGACAGTGTTTTGACAAGGAAAATACTTTGAATACAGGCAATGGCTTAACGTTCAGATTTACTACAGGGAATTTCCTCAGTCTTTTTATCCAGAGACAAATCTTTGAAAACCTGAACTCCTATTACTATAATAAGGACCATTGGAGATGGTAATTCCCAATCGTTCCCTCTGAAGCAGAGATTGACACTGGATAAAAGCCGTCTTCGTTCGATTTATTACCAGGTGGAACTCAACAAAAAAGGACTGTAATTGCCCTTTAAATTTTTCATCCACTAATTATGAGCATTCTTGCCACAACTTCATCACTTTTGGGAGTTCTCCAACTCGTCTTGAACTTCTTCATTGCCACTTATCCTTCGGGAGCAGTGGGAATTCCATTCACAATTCTATCTTCTCGGCCATATACAAGTGTCAAGCATCCTCTCCACTCAAATGGCCACACCCCTCGTCATCCGAAATTATCAAAGAGTAGAAGCAAGAGATGGATTTACCTGTCGACAACCGGTGGTGAAGATGATGTGGGGAAAGACGACAGGAAACTTTCACCCATCGTTTTCTTACCGGGGACTGGCGGGTCACAGATAGAAGCAAGAATGGGGAGTTTCCATATACCCCCCGAAGGGTGCCCTCGGCTGACCACTTGGTATCGATTATGGTTGGATATCATGTACATATTTGCAGGTATGTTATGGATTACCACGTTTTCCACTTGACCATCCGCTACTTTACCCTTTTCTATATTCTTCATTAATACGTCCACGTTTGGAGTACAGGAACCCCAGTTGTCCTAATTATGTGAAAATATCCATTCCCTTCTGTTCAATCACTTTCCCTTCTTTGCGATAACGCCTTTTTATTAAAACTGTTAAGGCATACAGTTAAGACACTCACATCGAAAGAATAAAGTCTGGAGAGGTGCACCGAGAAAGCGCCTGCTCTTTTGCGTTATAGCCCTGAATATTGGTTTAATATCAATGCAAGATAGATAAATAAATAAAAAAGAAGGTAAATAAACAAATAAATAGATAAATAAATAAATAAAGCTATGCATAAGCAAATTTCCAGTATGTCTCAGCGAAATATATCAAATTCCTATGACCGAGAACTAATCTTCTTAGATCTAAGTCTCTTAAGTTGATTTAAAATACCAACATTCTTATATGTGTTCCCAGCCAAATTATGATATAATATTCCACAGAAAGGGGATTAACATAAATCGTAATGAATACATGTATATCGAGAATTGTAATCTCATACATAAATGACTATCCCTCGCAAATATTTCTTCAGCTGAATTGGAGAACAAGTGTACAGCAAAATCAATTACAGTGGAACCTCGCATAAAAACCACCTCTCTAATGAGACCACCTCTTTATAGAGACCACCGCTCTATTAAGATCAGTCCCAAGGGTGGTCTCAATAGAGAGGTTCCACTGTACAGTGGAACCTCTCTATTGAGACCACCTTTGGGACTGAACGATTTGTGGTCTCATAGTGAGGTGGTCTCATTAGAGAGGCTAATCTAATAAGAGGAAAGCAATTCGGGACTGAGAAAAACTGGTCTTAATAGAGGGGTGGTCACTGTAGAGAGGTGGTCTTTATGCGAGGTTCCACTGTATATGTATGACATTACACGGGAAGGCAACCTTCAGAAACAAGAGAGACGTGATACAAAGTCACGTGACCATCGGAATGGCCAAGCCCCCGACAGCTCATGCCAGCCAAAAGGATGGATTGGCCTAAAGCTGACTTGAACCTCTTTATAACGGAGATTTTAATGGCAGCATTTTATTTCTTACATAACCTGCACCAACTCACCCAGACTAATGATTATGTATAGCGGTCATGTGCCATTTCATATTTATTGGCACCATGATGCTCTATAGAGAGCGGTACTATTTTACTCTAATGTATACATACATCTTATGTTTATTTTCATGACTTTGTTTGTAAATATATACCATTTAAGAACGTAGCCATACACGCAGTCAATGATGTGTGAGCATTTATTTGAGCCATCAAGGAAAGTCAATGCCATTGACACGTAGGAAATAAGTCCAGTAGATAAATATTATATATTTAAGGTAATGGTATGCCTTTATTCATAGTATTAACCACTTTTTCCAATTCCCACTATAAATATTTCAAGAGTACCACCAGTTGAACGGTAAAGATTAGTTGTTATGCCATGTCAAAATGAAAGGATACAGGTTACGGAATAACCATTTTAATATACCGTTGTATTCAATCCGGTGCTCTAACCTTGGGCGCCTTGATCATTCTTGCGGAAAATCACCCATATGGTATAGATAAAAATACCCTCACAAGTCGCGTGCTCTTATGCCAGTATACTACTGGTGTGAAATATTCGGCAGCTCTTCAGAAATCCATCTATAAAGTCTATATAACCGAACTGTGTTTCGATCATTTCTTCCTTCAGTATTGTTTTACCAAAATATTATACTCATTGATATAACGATTGTATTTTGTCGCGTATTCCTTTGCAAAAATATGGTACAGTTGCTATACCTCTCATATTTCTGTTTGGGAAGGCTGGTCACGTTTGTGGAGAAGTTACTATTCTCGCGATGCAAAGCAAAAGTCAGACACGATAGCAAAGGACAGTTTTTACCCCAAAAAAAAGATCCATGCGAAGCGTACTAAATTCATGACTGGGATACAGTTTAGGTTATTGGTGTAGAAGTTTCTTTCCTTTTACCATAATTCTTTGTTTCAAGCATGGTTCAGTCGTCTATATCCGCCTTCTTTTACTCCTAGACCTTCATTAAAGTTGAAGTTCTTATGACATGTTTCAGTTTCGTCAATTATACCATGGGAAATTGCCTTGTTTTCTGTATTGTTAATGCAATGCAGGAAGGGAGCGTAGAGCAACCGGAAGAAAAGCTGAGATTGAAATGTTTAATCGCGTGGTCTTGTCGGCTACGTCAATTTGAATAACATAAAGGTTCATTTCCATTACCACGACCAGCCGGCCGATACTTGCCGGCTGCAATACTTTAACTTTGTGTTTTGCCGTGCGGCAGCCGTACACCAATCGGCCTTTGTAATGTGAATGGGCCTTAACGTTCTACATTATATTTGTTTAATTAAATTTAGAGCGATGTTCCTACGCCTGGCTGGTGACAACAGCTATAGTGTACTTTCATTTGAATTGTTGTAATCCATCTTTGGTAAGGAAATAAAACAACAAATTGATTTATGCAAATTCATGTACATGTATATATCTGAGGCATTACATTTATGGGGCCCACTGCATAATAAATCTTTAAACACTATTTGTCCTTCCTTAGCTACTTTTCCTTGCTAAAGCGGTAAGGAATTTTTGTTTTATGCAACAAGGCCCTGACCATCTTCTCATACATTGAGGTCTAAGGGGCTGCATGGGGTTTGTAGAATTGGGTCAACATTGCCCAAGATACACCAACCTTAACCCCATTAAACCCTATATATATTGAACCTAGAACCAGAGAAGAGGAAAATGTCGGTTTCATATAGTTCGAGGATTACTATACCAATTTTCCTTCAAAAGTAGCTTGTAACATTAATTTCGGAGGGACCCATCGTAATTTGATTATCTTTACGGTTAAAGTAAAATACAATTGGCATTGTTAACTCATCGGTGTGTGGCCTTATTATGACTCTTATGCATTACGAACATAAATGCGCACTCGGCGGAATAACGGGCAATATAGCATAGTAACCCCATAAAACAATGGCGCAGGTGCTCAAAAATTGCCGAGCCAGAAACATAACACTCTCCTTACCTGAGACGACCGAACCAAAGCACAAAACCTATAGCAGGGCAGTTTTCCAGCAAATGGTTATTCCCCGAACTCTAAGCTGCCGCAGCTCGGGTTAGTTAATGTATATTTAGTTGATGGCAATGTGTGGGAGATTAAATTTGAAAAAGAAGTTGCGCTGATATGTGAGACGGCATCAGGAGAGTTGTTCATCGGTATGAGGGATGGTGTGGTCGCGGGTTGGCAGGGCTTACCTTGGTAAGATTCTAGTAAACAGAGAATCGTATGTTTGTATCATATCACTTGCTCTATCATCATGTTCTTTTTCTATATAGTCGCCCTACTAACTTACTTTCTCATGCGACTGGACTACACATTTTACCCTGTCTGGGGGCCCAGATTTGGGATGCGTATTGTCTATAGAGAACGGGGACATGGTAGTAATTGGATAATTCTTCCGGTGTGTGTGTGTCGTCTTTGTTCCTACAGGTAAATTTAACAAAAACAAACAGAACACATTATTGCCAGTTGGTTAAAATAAGCGAGTTAGGATTAAACAGGCACACCGTATACGTGTGTAAATATAGATTTGATTAAAAAACGATAGTATTAATGATTCACGTTCTTCAATACATCTATAATGGCCAGGGTTTCTTTCATTCATTAATTTTAATCTTCCTGGCCGTCGTTTGCCATTAGGGCCTAATCCAGAATACAAAATCATATACAGACAATGGTAAATATGGTGTTCCAGAATAAATTATCATAAAAAAACAGAAACATACAGTACAGATGTCGATGAGTCAAGAGAACACATATCTTTTCCATTTAGCATCTGTCAAGTTAGCAGGCTTTATGACAGAAATTTATAGTTAGGCTAAAGGGCCTAATCCACCAATCCGATTCTCATGCGATTTTGCGCCGCAGAGGACATTTTTCCACTAAATTCTGTGAGAATCGCAGGAGAATGGGCTTAGTAGACTTGGGCTTTTATGTATAGCCTCTCCTGTAGTCTAATAAGGTATGTTGTTTTTGTATAATTATAAGATAAGACAAAATGTTTAATAAGGAAAATGGGTGATAGAGAGGGAAGGAAAGGGAGAGAGCCAGATAAGAATGGTATGTCAGTGATTGGACGCATACTGTGGTAATGGTTTTTCCGGCCCTGGAGTAGGCGTCCCAATGGGATAATTAATAATAATAATGATAAATTATATTAATAGTAATAAAAACTCTGAGCCTAAAGTGAACCATGTAAGTGAGCAATGCACATATGAAATACCTTTTCATGTGAGCGAATGCTTATACTCCTAATTTGGATATCATGTAATCGTTGTGAGACGGGGACCCTTGTGTCGCAGCTTGATCTACGTCGCGAGGAAATCCCATTTTTAACTTGTTATGTCATAATGCAGTCGTGCAAAATGACTATATCTAACGAGACATAATAGTCTGAGTTGTTTCAAGTGCGAGATATTGTATTTTAGTTATGTGGCCAGTTTGGCAAAACCCCATAATATTATATATGCAGTTTAAATTCATAATGTTCAGTGCTCATGTACTTTGCGTTTCCTTATATAATTATATAAAAGTACTCCTCTGACCATTTACTTCAATATAGTGGATCCCGATATGGACACAATTAACAATTATAAGGCTTTGGCAAGGTGAAATAACGTTGTCAGCTAACAAATTATTCCAAACTTTTGTAGAAAATTAAATTACATGAGCATTGAAAGTGCCGTCATTTTTTAAACCCCATATATGGGTCAGATTTTCAGAAAATGTACAATTCGCCTTCACCAATCCTCTCATATAATCCACATTTAAGACAGAAATGAGCTTCAAAATGCTGTTTAAGATAGCAAAACGATATTATAGATCAAAGCGATACCAAATATACTCAGATATACCCAAAAATGTTTAATTTTTTAGCAGCATTTAGCAGAGTTTACTAAATGTGTAGAGCTGCCAATTGTACATTCTCTGAAAATCTGACCCTTATATATGCTCTAACACTATATAACAGTAAACTAACTGCCCTAATGAACACACTTATCCTCGGTAAAAGTTATAATACTTTCATAACATATATACAAAGTAGGAAAACTGATTAAACGAAACGGCTATGTCCCTTATAGTTAGTGATGGAGCAGTTCTTTCAGGTACTTCCAAAGCAAGTGAGTTTAAACCTTTAAACTCTAAAGTCCCAGGTATACAATGAGCAAAACTTATTTTTCTCGTTTTTTTTCTTTCTTTGATACCAAGCGATGTTGAATGGAGATTTGAAGAAAGAAAATTGAATGAAAAGTGGTTTTCTACTAATAAGTGTCACGTGTTTCGCAAAATTCAATGCAAGTTACTGAACCTTCGAAATATATTAACTATGTAACTGAATATCTGAAGATATCCACTGAAAAAGAAACTTATTTAACCCTGCCTATAGCTATTAAAGAGCATAGTAAGATTTAAACTTTAGTCCTTAATCCAACATACGCAAAACCCAATAACACGCATAACTTAGGGAGAAACATCAAGGTACATAACCCCAAAATGACACAAAAAATGCCCCAGAGAGACAGAAATAATCACAGCACAGTGTTTTGGCGCCTCGAATGGGTCTCCCTCATCACTCCCATCTTACGTGAAGAATGTTCTTATCTTCTTTTACTCATGGTTGTTTGTCCTACAACTGTAACCTTCTGACCCCTGTAGCTTAAGAAGTATGAGACATGACGTCATGAACAAGAACTAGCCACTAATATCCCAGCTAGCGACCTTTGCGAATAATAAGGGCGTCTCAGTCGCGCAGAAGGTTTTTCACGTTGGTACAACACATTGTAAATATTTACTTTGGCACATAATAACCGTATGTCAAAACATGCAGCAACAATGCACCTTACCTCTTGCTTCTGGCTAAGTACGAACATGAAAAAGCGATACATTAAACGAATCCATTATGGTCTATAGGTCGACAGGGTTGTAAAACTTTCCCTTGTGGCGCCAAAAAGGATTGATGATTTCACAGTAATGGTTTTACCCCAACACACATCAATGTGGATGGGTAGCATTTTATGAAACATGTTTGACAAAACAAGCTAGAATCCTTTCTTTGAAATGTTAAAAATGGTCCATACATAGCCACATTATAATGTTTCTATGCATGGACCTTTTTATATGAATCAAACACAATCCATTCTAATCAATGATCATAGCAGTCGTATTACTGAATGTTGTTTCATTTTTGATAAATAAAGATAGATACACATTATATAATAAACCTTTCCTTTCCTATGTTCACAGGTGACTTGCAATGCTGGGTGGATGCAATGAAACTCAGGTACAATACAACCACTAGGAAATGTTCAGATGCTCCGGGTCTGCAGACGAGGGTACCTAACTTTGGTATCACTGATAGCATAGAATATATTGACCCATCTTGGGTGGCCTGGGCAGCGGGCAATATCGGCTCTTATGCCGCGCCTTTCATGGAAGGTATGTTTTTTTTAAGGATTTTATTTATACTTGGGTACGGACTCCCCTTTTCGGGGCTAGTTCTGCCGGGCCAAGATGAAGTTGTACTGGTTACAATTCATGAGAGTGTACATGAAATTCACTTTGCCACTTTTGTTTGTATATAGTGTTAGTGATAGTTTCTGAGTTTGTTTCTCATTTTAAATAACATATATGTCAGATTTATTGATCACTTTGCCACTTTCGATCAGTGTTAGTGATATATAGTATAACATCAGAGTTATTAAATTCACTTTGCCACTTTCATTGTACATGGTGTTAGCGAATAGTTTCTGGGCTTGATGAAAAAGGACATGTATGTCAGATTGATTATTCACTTTGCCACTTTTGGTAAGTGTTAGTGATAATTGCAAAAAACCTAATAAGACAAATTAATTAAAAGAGAAGATAGTTCATGCCAGGTGAGTTTACTATGCACTTTGCCACTTCTTCTTTTAGAGAGTGTTAGTGATAATTTGATTGATTCCTGTATGTCGGCAATAACTCCCTCACATACATGCATGTTTCATTAGTGTCGGGAAAGGCATTCACAGCGCTATATACTCAAATTAAGGCCCAGTTATATTATAAAAATGTGCATCGAAATATTCTATATGGTCAGACAACAACTTTATAGATTAAAATTTAACTGCTCAGAGAGTTGAAGTATTATTGGAAATAGAAATAAAATCGTTTTATTGTACTGCTGCGGGAAAAAAACCCATGATATGAAGTTAAATCGTATTATGAATACTTTATTGAACTGATAGTATAGTGGTTGGTCGCCTCCAGTCATCGACGGAGGTGAGCATTGTCAATCACTTAAAAAGCACCTGTAATGACATAAGAGTGTCTGAAATCTTCCCACTAGCTGGAGATCGCCCCCTTTGTGCATTTTTTAAAATTTAATCAAATGTTTTCAAATTAAAAAAAAGGCTTCAGTTGGATATGATTGAAATGGTAATGGATGTCAAAGAGCAAAGGCCAGCATTGAAGTATGCTGTACAATATGAATATATTTAATTAGTATGCATGGTAGTCTCATGGCATGGGCATGTCATGAACGTCAGGAGACTTCAGACACGTGCAATAGCATATATACTGTGTATACAATATCACCAAAAAGGTCATATTATATATCAAAATACTAATCTAATCTAAAATTGATATTAAATGGTGAAATGTCGTGGCATTTTGGCTATTGATAACGCCTTACTTTCTAGTCATGTGTTATCTCTCGGTATAGTAGCAAGTTTCATTAAAATAAATCTATTTTCGCTTTTCGTTTACACAGAACTGCAGGCTTGGGGATATAAGCGAAACAAGAATCTCCGAGGAGCACCCTACGACTTCAGATATGCACCTCACTCCTTGAAGAGCTTTTACAACTCGCTGAAATATCTCGTAGAGAGAACATACGCTTCAAATGGAAATACTCGAGTCAGTATAGTGGCCCATAGTATGGGCGGTCTGGTAGCGCTTTACTTTCTCAATCGCCAGCCACAAGCATGGAAAGACCATTACATTCACAGATTCATTAGCTTAAATACGCCCTGGAAAGGCACTGTGGTGGCTGCGCAGGCACTAGTGTCCGGAATCAATTGGGATCAAGAGAATATCGACCCTTGGTTGATCCGCGAACAACAGCGATCTCAAGAATCAGCCGCGATGTTATTACCATCTTTGAAACGCTGGCCGAAAAAAGCTGTGATAATATCGACGCCATCTCATAATTATACAGTCGACGAGATATATGATAAATTCTTCGACGATATTGGATTTCCTGTTGCCAAGGAAATGGCGAAGAACGTGCAAACACCTGATTACGACCAAGTGAACCCAGGCGTCAAAATGTATTGTCTCTATACCTATGGACAGCCCACCCCAGACACATTAATATATGGGGATGGGTTGGCGAAAGAAAAATATCCCTCAGGTATCTTAAACGGGGAGGGTGACGGATCGGTGAATTATTTAAGTCTCCGAGGATGCAGAGATCTGCGTTTTAAGACAGGGCGCAAAAGGCGGCGACCCAAGCATCGAGTATATCTCAGAGGCTTTAAAGGTCCTGCTCATGATGGCATATTCACAGATGAAAGAGTCTTACAGAAACTGAAACACGCACTGAGGCTTAACAGACGCCATTAATATAGGTATGGCAATATAGAAAATGGCAATATACAATATGGCAATATACGTCTCAGTGTCATTTACAAACAGTTTGGAATTGTAGGTTCAATTTACATGACCATTAATCTCAATACTATACAGGACTTGAATCACAGTATAATTTTTGAATTTTTTCGCTGCAAAAGATTTCTGGAAGAGAAATATGGAAATTACTCTTACAACTTTATTTGGTTAATTTACGAATACAGATTTTTCTTCAGTGAGGAGTGCCTGATAATGTGTCAGAGGGAGATGCATTTTGATATCTATTTCATTGCCATGGGTATTTCTGGTTTGATGACAACGAGTGAATATCAAAATTGTTTTGATACCTTTCCACTCGGATAATAATGTTTCCGTGTCACCCCCGATATTAATTCAGATCACTGGATCAAAATGTATATTGATTTCATAGATTTATTCATTATTACATATATCTCAGCACAATACATCTCTCAATAATGTACACAATAAAATCTTTCATCAGAATCATCTATAGGGTTTTATTCTGATTTGTTTCTTCCGATATAGTTTCCCTATTACAAAATTATTTGCACAGCCCGTTTAAATATTGGGCCAAGAGTCTCTACTTCAAGATGAAACACAGAGCGTATCAAATAATAAAACTACCTCGTTTCGTTTCATCGGTGTTGTGTTTTTGCCGATATCAAAGTCAATTGTTGAGGTATACTGTTCCACACCATCTCTTTTACTGCGCACCAACGCCCATTACAAGCCCAGTTTTTGTCGCTCTCTCTCTCTCTCTCTCTCTCTCTCTTTGTGTCTCTCTGATGTTCCAGCAATGATTTGAAGGATGGAGTGCTGAGTTATTGGCTGTCTTTTTCTGTAGCTGGGCAGCTCGCTTGGAGGTTTTGCGAAACGATTACTTACAGGTATCTCGGGTTTCTACTCCTTCAAGCCACTCTTTTGGTGAGGACCGACTCATCAAATTTCCTTTCAACCCGCTTTGTAAACTCTGAATGTTATCCGCCCACGCTGTGTACGTGGTCTTCTTCTTTGTTAGGCCTATACTTGAACGTGTTCTAAGTATACTTTAATATTCGTTTTTATGGTTTATCCTTTCCATTATAAAGTTAAGACCAGAAATAAATTATTGTGTATAGATCTCTCTCTATATATAATTATATGGACTACACATGTCGGATAATGCTAGTATATAATGCTACTATAAGAAATAAGCACCCGGATATGTACAGGTACCGCATGTATTGATTTTTTTTATTCAGTTTAAGACCATAATATATGAAGACAAATGTATCATCTGGCAATCGTTTAAAGGGTATTTTTCTTACTCTTGCTTTGTACTTTTCGTGAAACTGAAATATTGCTTAAACAGGGATGTGATCTGTTTGGGAAGTATTGATTTTGACCTTAAAAATGACCTTCAAACAGAAATATATAAGGTCAGAGATATGTTTCTCACACCTAAAACATAGATAAAGAGGTGAGATATGCCAAAAATGTTGCACAAACTTGTCACCAAGTGCGCGATTTTCTTGAAAACTTCTTAGTCATATTATTTCGTTAATCCAACTTTAAGCTATTTCTTTTTTTATAGGAAATACTCTTTCTGCGTTTAATTATACATTTAAACTGAATTCATCAATATGCTGCTGCTGTTGTTTCTGTAATCAAGAATTTGAAGTCGAATCCGTCGAATGAAAACGGGCGCTGGTGAGCGATAATAAGTGAAACCGCCGCAGGGAAGGATTTCAGTGGGTTTTTGGACTATAAACGTGGACTTACATGGATCAATACAACCGGACAAAATCCTCGACAAAATCCTCCAAGATTTTGGTCAAATGACTTTTAGCTAGATTGGAAAGGAATGGAACAAAAAGTAGAAAATCTTTAATCATTGACCGATGTTAACTGAGAGTGCAGCTTTAACTTGTAATACATGGGTCAGAACTAGGCCAATGTATGTTTTTTTTTTTTTTTTTTTTTATTTCGTTAAAGGCCAATATAATATTTAATACATTACAAAATACGCTCTGTCCGTCATGGATGGTTCTCAGGCGTTGCCTCTCGAAATAAAAATAAACAGAAAACTGTATCCAAATTACCTCTTAAAATTCTAGTATACCTCTATTCAATACCTTTCTATTCAAAAAACATCACAGTGTCAAATATCATTCCTCAATTTCTCTTGTACATATCAAAAAATTCTCTAGCATACATCCACAGCCTTATTTCATCTCTTATTTATTTCCTGGCTGTTTCATATACTTCGACAATCTAAAATATCCTTTTAAGAGATACAGTGACAATACCACCTGTTACCCTTCCCTCCCCCATCAACCAGCCCTCCCCAGATATCACATCCATTCCATGCTTTATAAAAAAAATTGTTTACTATCCAATTTATATAGACACATTATGTACTAGTAATAACTTTCTATTCTCCCTCTATATTCTTACTACGATACCATACTTTCCTTACTTTTCTTAGCTTTTCAGAGAAGAATCTTTGCCATTAAATGCACTTCTAGAAAATGGCATTTTGTGCATTTATATCACAACTTAGCTTATTTGTTACCAACCCTGCAACTAACTGATCGCCACTATGCGTTTTGTCTTGGAAAACCACTATAGTTTGGCGCCCGATTCCTTAAGAGGAAAGGGAGAAGGGGGAAGAGGGAAGGGTGTTTGTGGTCATTTAAGTATCATTCAACATCGGCTACCCAATCTTTTAATTGTATGTGGTAAAAGAAATACCGAGGATTGAAGCTAAAACAGGAAGAACTTTCCCCAAAATTGGGTTGAGGGAGGCGAGCCAATCCCATGGCCCGGCTGTTTTTTTATGACGGTGTTAACTGATTAACAGGAACTAATGGTATTCCTTCTTCCACACATCGACATCAGAGTGAAATCACCGTTATTTAATTATCCTGTCATAAACTATAGCTGTGGATTCCTGCAGACGACGTGCTTCACCTACCACTTGACTTTTTTTCTTTTTTTTCAAGATTTTATTTGCTGTGACTTATGTGTCTGATACGTTATTTCAGAACAACCACTCAGTGCAATCCAACTACCATACTAGAGGTCATTATTCAAGACACCAATCAGTAAAAGTTATTGACACATACTTTTTTTTGACATTTTCAAGTTATCAGATTATATGAATTAGTATATTTTATGTACATATACTATAATAGGAATAGTCAGATAATGGTCTTCTGGTTAAACATTTCTGATATACTTGAAATCAAGAAAGCGTTAGAAATAAGGCGTAGACATGATGCATACGAGGATAATTAGGCTGTTATTAACTCCTACTAAACATGCACTATATCTTACATTGCCACCTCGAGGGAAAAGGTTTTTAGTCCGCTATAGCCCCATTAAGTGAAGGAAACATACAATATGATGGAGAACTAATCGATCACGTAATGAGCGGGCCGTACATGGCCGGGTATATGGCGCAACCCTTGTTACGAAGAAGGAGGCACTCGAGGTGTTGTTTATGTTTACATTTACTGTCACAAAATATAGTCTCCAGGCCATAAAAGAGACAGCGATCACCCCCGATGGCAAATGCGAGCGTGGGAAACATCGCTAATTGAAGAACCGTCAGGTGTAAGCACACTCTTCTTTCCCACTGCCATAATCAATTATAAGGCGAGCTATTGGTTAAAATGGTTCCTTCCAGGAACATGGGTGTAGAGGTAGTTTACAAAAAGACTGAAACATGTTTGGCATTATTTGTTTCTATGGTGCTTTTAATACGATAAGCAAGATGTATTGATTTGACTACCACATATTATATATAATTTTGCTCATCAATAAAGTACCAACTTTCTACTTGTGCCGCAGATAACTAGTAATGAGTAAAGCTTTCATGATTAAACAGAGGGTGCTAATTAGGTATACTTGGTGGGCTATCACCAAGTACCTTGTGGATGAATTTCCAGTTAATTAGTGTGTTCCAGAAAAGTGCACTTGGCTCAACATCATCAACGCACACACAGTACATACCTCGCCACCAAAGACATTTTATTAAAATTTGAGATATGAAAATAGCAAACGCACTCACTAACATTGTGATGCTCGGAACAATTCTATGGAAGATATTTAACCTCAAAAGATAAATTGGTTCAACAGCAAGGAAATGTTCGGTTCGAGTCCTGATAGACACGCTGCCATTGTATATATATATAATAGTTTTATTTCAAATTGTACATCTACATTTTTAATAAGTACGGAAAAAGGGAAAAGAATAAATCGAATAATAAAAGTTGCATTCAGAACTATCTGTGATTACACAGGTCTTCCTAGTCTCCCTGGGTGGTGATTTTCTAAATTTAAAACGAATTCGTGTCAGAGGTGATAAATAATCTTGAGAAGCCGTCCCGATCTGAGGGGAGGAGAATTATCACAATGAAGAAGAGCTACATCATAAGGGATAACAACAGCATGAAAAAACGAGAGACGCTAAAGGTTTGGTTCTCATGAAGGCGATATTAGCCTGCAAGAAAACGTGCCCATACGGGATGTAAATTGTGTCAGTCTTGTCAGTTTGCGGTATAGATCTATCTATACGTATATACCGTGAACATGTGCAGACAAGAGAGATGATGAAGTATTCTTGAGTCATTGGGTTATTGGATTCACGATGTCGGTCATATCTAGAGTAACTGTAGATAGCTTTAATGTGAATACAGGAATTAATGCTGTCCTAAGCTCGTTCTCCTTTTGCATAGGGTTTAATTTTAATTCATCACCAATAAATCTCACTATCTTTCCACTTATTTGAAAATAATGTAGGAATGTGAACCTGTTGCCCAATGATTCTTTAAAAACGTCCGTTCTCTTAATCCCTGTTATCTATATTACATGTCATATGATATATATAGTGAAATGCTTGCAACGGGACCTGACCTTTATGACTACATGGATGAGGATGTATCATATGATTTCTGGCTGAACCTAGCTCTGTTATAATACAATGCTATTTTTCTCATGGACATGTGCAATTCCCCGAGGAATGTGTTTAAAATATTCATTTCTAATATTCTTTTGTGATTGAGAAGCAATATAATATCTACAAAATTAAAATACATATCGTGCACGGTGTCGTGCAAATTTGATTCAAGTGACGCAACAGCCACGAAACCCGCCCTCTTAATGGCTTAATTCAAGATAATATTTCCATTACCTGTCCAATAAGCTGTCTCTTCTGCCATTAAGAAATATTCCACAAGGAAAGCCAGCAATCTAGCAAGGAAATTGATGCGCCTACAGAGAAAACGTGCTCATCATAATACCCCTGCATGATAGTATGACTGAGGCACAAAACAAAACGACAGCAGTACGGGAAGCAGCGCTGAAACTTATCTATAGGAATATTTGGTGATTCCGGGCTAGCTCTGCCCTTGTTCACATAATGAATGCTGTCATCTATAGATATATGTATAGTGACCCTGACGAAATCGCTACGCCCGCGGGAGATAAACACCTCTTTCACTGCCAGAAGTCAATGTTATATATATTATGTATGGTGTTCTGAGGATGGGTGTATGCAGAGCAGGGGATTTTGCAAAGGTAGGAAGGCAATTAAGATTGAAAATCTTGACCCGACGAGTAATGAAGGAGCCAACTAATAAAGGACTTGAAGAGATAATCATTGCATCATTTCCCATAAGCTGTTGTATATACATTTTCGATTAAACCAACAAATTAAAACACGCGCCTTATGAAGTAAAATCTAGGATATAAAAGGATAGCAAAATGGTAAATGGAGATTAAGTATACGTCGACCATAAACTTCAACTACTTTTACAATGTAGTTGCTATTTCATACCAAACCCAGCAACAATTTCGATATCTATTCAAACAGTAATATAACCACAGATCTATAGTTTTTAGTATATTAAAATCAGCTTATTCACTAAAACCCAGACGTGCGCTCGAAGACCTGAGTATTACTCAGTAGAGTGCATCTATTCTGACGAATAGCGAATTCCAATAACATAATTTATAAGGTTGAGCATACAATAATACATGCAATATTTAACCCAGTGGAAAGCAATAAGTAAAACACATGATATGAGTTATATCAATATTATATAGTCCACTATTGTAACTAATGCGGTATGAAAGCAGTTAAATGTAGAAGGTAATCCAAACCTTTCGTCATCAAATGTGATCGCTCAAATCTTATCAGGAAGCGAACATAATATATCGTCAACATAAATACATACTATATATATCCAATTTATGAAGAAAATGGGATATGAATCAGGCAACTCCCGCCATCTTATGGACAGCCTCATGCTTCGTGACGTCATTATCTGGTCCTCGGGGCTGCATATCTGAGCTGGGGACCAGGTGATAGCATTCAAGCTGATCTGGCCTTGTTTTCAATCACCATGGTAACTGAGGAATCCTTCTGGCGGCTCTTGGCAGATCAAATCTGACACATTACCAACAAAATATCAAAAGACCTCAATTAACATCCGCACATGCATGTTGAATATATACATAAGAAGGATCCACCCATTAGGATTATATGAATTAGACACAACGCTGGGATTGGATTTTATTCATTTATTTATTATGCTGTAAATTGCCTATGTGAGCCAGGCTCTTAGAATTTGTAATTTGTAAATTATTCTTATATCTTATGATCCATATAAATTGCTTGTCAACAGATTATTACTTATTATCACACTTTCAGGGATTTTGTGTGCAAAAAGGCCATGCAATATTCACGATAAGTGAACGCTGAAAACGCCAGCCTGCAATAACCATGTCTGAGCATGCAATAACCAACATGTCTGAACGTGCATTGTCCCTCTCTGAACATGTCTGAACGTGCACTATCCCTCTCTGAACATGTCTGAACATGCAATAACCAACATGTCTGACCATGCAGACAAGGATATTTCCCCTGTCTTTGATGCTAGCCTTGCGAAAGTTTACACAATTGGAAAGTTTACCATGCATTGACCTGTTGGACTGGAGATTTTAATATATTCTTAAGAGAAATTGGTAAAATAATGACTTTACTTGGAAGTTTTTCATACAATATATACACAGCTCTCTTTGGAAGTTTGTGGCCCTGACAGTTTGCCACCTGACACTAAGGGATGTGGTTGAATTTCTCACAATGGTCATTTATTGGTAGTCCATAAAACCTTGCTCCCCATGGTCATTTATTGGTAGTCCATAAAATGAACTGGCCTCACATGTGTTACTCTTTATGACCCACCCAGCTTAGGAAAGAAAATAATCAATAATTGATATTCAAACATATTTCAATACTCTAGATTCATATAGCTTATGTTATATGCATCATTTTGCTAGTTTCAGCGGATTTCTGTGACTATTTTAAGTGGAAATATAACTTCTGTTACTGGTGTCACAATAGGGGAAGCAAACATTAGGAACAAGCCCCACTCTCCTGAGAATTAAAGGTTCAATTGATTCAGTAATAGGGGGTCGATATCTACAGTGCCCTAATCCTTAAAAATAAAGTATATTTTAAAGTTTTCATGTTAGTTTCAAATGAGGAGTTTGATCTTATTGTTTGGATGTAGGCATTTACATCCTTTGGCCGATCTAAAGTCAAGTTGTGTGGTTATCCTGTACAATAGTAAATTACATTTCTGAGAAATAGGGAAAAAATTAACAGGTCCCTGTTCTTGTTTTTAAATGAGTTTAAAGTTATTTCTCTTGATCAATTTGTTAAAAGTGATAAAATATTTTAGTCAGTTTTCCTATTTGTATTTGGGAAACTTTTTCCTACCAAAACCCCTAGATTTCAAGTATTTGGATGAATTAACCCACAATTCCCTGGGGAGGCTGAGCTTGAAAGGGTTAAACACTGCAGATCAGTAATCTAGGTAGTAGATACCAAATATTTAGATATTAGATCTTACTACATATCTGTTACTTGGTTTTATCAATGATCATCTCTATGACAATCTGGATAAATACTCACAATGAAAACAAAATGGCATTTCTTTTAAACTCCAGTATTTGATTCCTTTCTGGCCATGAAAATGGAACATTCTCATTTTTTAAATGCGTACCAAGTTATTCCTCTTTTATTTCTCTAACAACTTTGTCTCAAATATGTAAATATATAGTGACTTGAGATAGATGAGAAAATAGAAAAAATGGTTATATCTTGCGACTGGGTGACTCATCTTCCTGTGACACATCACATTTCCATGAATGCAAGCAAAACCTTTTCTTCTTCTAAGTTTAATTATTCCCCAGTTCAAGAAATCAGCATATTAGAGAAATGTAATTTATCAAATTTATCATTTCACTAACTTTGTTATCTGTATCTTTGGTGATGAATAAACAATCAAAATCAAATGAAGTCATATTTGCACTTAAAATAGTCAATGAAATATGCTGGAACTAGCAAAAGAATGCACAGAACATTAAAGTTTTCTTGTAGACAAAATGTTTTCGAAACTCATTTCCCTGTGACACATCACATATGGTGTTTATTACACGTTTATTGCACCTGATTGAGATGTGTGATAAACTAAATAAAGGATTGCTGGCTTGATGGCCTGATCCATTACACCCCTAATAACCCCACTCGTACCTCGTGTGGTTATTGGGGTTAATGGATGGCCATCTTCTCCAGCAATGCTTTATTCAGTAATAAATGAACTCTTTTTGTATGATTAAATCAGCACGTCCTGAGAAAATTGTAATTGTTACATAATGTTCTATTGCTGAATAAAAATCTTAAAATATAAAATATCCATAAGTGAATTTTAGTACTCATAGTTTTTTTTTCTGTTTTGATTAACGATATTCTGATAGTTCTTATTGCAATAATTGTTATCATTATAGAAAATAAAGCGAGGTTAGTTTTTATAAGTAATGTATCTAAGTCACTCAGGAAATATATTTTTTATATCATCAATTTGTTGCTCATTAGGATACTTGTATATAATGCACCTCAATTAAGAATTTGTTGTTATTTCAAAATTAAATCGTACCGGTATTCATCAACAAGAGAATCGATAGTTTATTAAAGGTCAATGTTTCTGTGTTCCTCTTCAAGTTCAGATTCCCACGATTGATACAATGAAAGTCCGTAAATAAATAATAATATATTTTATCTCATTTTAAAAATACATCAAATGTTATTCTATTGTTATTTTGGTATAAATGGTTCTGAAACATGCAGAGACCTACCCCGACTTTGGATACTCTAGAAATCTAATTCATCTTGGCATCTATAAGAAAGTCTATATCCGTGAATGATTCAGTTCTTTTCAATGCAGGTTTGTTGGTGGTTAGGATGGGTTGGCCATCTGATGCTTTAAGCAAACATGAGGGCGGGGTATTCCATGCAATGAGACTGTGAGGATTGATCTTAAAGATAGAGTCTAGAATAAACAATAGTAGCGGTTTACAGTCGGTCCAGACTACAATGTCAACATTGTTTGGATGCTCCGAACTAGAGATCTTTGCACTATAGGTACATCTTGCACGGTTCTCTGACAGAATTCTACTCAGTTTTTCTGGGAGGTTTCTTTTCCCAAAGTTTTTCTGGTACCTAAAATATGGCTGCAAAAATTATTTTCTCAAACATAAACAAAAGAGTAAAACTAGCTTCCATGTTCACAATCGGGTGACCTGTCCTGTACTGTATGTATGTACATAGAATAATGCGATACTCTTAAAGAACATTTGATGATCTTTGATCTGTTCTTTCATGTGTGATTCGCCTAATTACACACGTATCAAATGGTCGCCTTCGGAAGTATATCTCAGACGTCCCTTCATAGTTGCCAATTTATCGGAGGCGCAACATATTTTAATTGGAAAATCTCAAAGCTTAAAAAAGGACAGAGCAAGGCAACAAAATCATTTTTGACATGACGAAACAGTAAATGACAGACATCAAATATATATCGACATCATCCCCATATACAGGTTAAAGCTCCATTCCCAGCTAATTTCTATACAAATCTCAGTTTTCACTTGTTAAGCTAACTAGTACACTGCCCCACCTTATCCCAATCGTTAAGGTTTCTTTCTTAAGGTTGGAGTTTAATATTTGAGAAGAAATACTCGTCCTCCCGTACTAGTGGTCACCAGTGTGACCTCCTTAGTCAACAGTGTGACCTCCTTAGCCTTGTTCCATACAGATAGTCGTTGACGGGGAAAATTCGTTGGCAAACAGAGAGAAACATGTGGCTTGATGTGGCACAGAGGCGCCACATGTGACCATTCAGTGCATCTACAGAACTGTGATGATGGCTTCTATACATATCCCTGTGTGTTCCCGATCGTAAAAACACAGAATTTAGACATTAATTTTACTTTTCATTGAAACAGAGATAGATAATATTGAGTTTGGGAACTAATATGAATGTAATTCCAGAAGAACCACTCGATCTTAAATCCTGGGAATGCAGCTTTAACTAACGAGATGGTGGAAGGAGCGTGAATATTGCCCGAGTTGCTGCGCAACTCGGGCAATATTCTAAGCGACGGAATGCAACTGATTTATTATATATATTCTGATGCAACTGATTTATTATATATATGCTTTAATACTATGAATAGAAAACACTTTTAGTCAGAATCTTGGAACTACACTTGGTAATAAATAAGCATTGGTTGCCATGACATATGGACTGTGCATAACTCACTCTAGACACGTTGTTCTCAGAGCAATGCATAGTAATAACGACATCTAATGTACCTTTGCTGATATTAATATGGTATAAGCCAATGCAAATTAAGTTGGAAACAGACCCCGTTTAAAGCTGTATTCCCAGATGAATAGACCAAACTATTTTTCTTAATTCTTTCTTTGATCCTTTGTGTTGCCGAATCTAAGATTTGAATATTAAAATTGATGATAATGATGATACATTTCCTCTGTCTTTAGTGAACCCAAGGCCCCTATCCCTAGATCCTCAATGTCTTTATATTTCCTGTTGTACAGTGGCAATTTGGGGTAAGGCTGATTAATTGTCTCTATATCCAAGCTGGGACATCCTAAAATTTTCAATTTGACCGAGCCTTCCCTATAAGTAAAAGGCGATGAAAGAGAGCCATACTGAAATCTGTTATAATGAAATTCTGATGTGCACCGAAATGAATAACTTGGAAGATTATTTGCTTTTACACACACAATTCACCGGATCCTTTTAACATTTAACATTTTTATATTGGCGAGTTTCGGATGGGTTGGAAAAGAATAGACTTTAAAAAAAAGAATAGACAACACAATAAAAAATATCATTTTATGAAGTAAATCAGCTACTAAAGTAGCTTTAAGATCCATTTATAGGATTTATATAGATCTTATATGTATATAAAACCTCTATCAGAATACGTCCACCTGTCCACATGTTGATGATCAAATGGAATTTTATGTTGTATTTACTGTGAAACTTATGTCAAAAACTTGCATGCGAGTTTATGGACAGTATAGAGAGGAATAGTTGGCAATGTATGCAAAGCACTTTGCATGATCATTCATTTTAAAGTGTTTGATAAGAACAGTACTGGGGAGAATCTATTTAATATTTGAAATATGAATATACAGTCTTGAATCGAATCGTCGTGTAAATTATATATGCTGGGACTAGAGGGAAATGTTGCTCATGCTTCCCCTTTGTATTTAAAGGGTGGTCTCCACTGGATGCGGTAAACCTTGCGATGGTGATGTGCTGGTTCTGTAGGTGGAGAGGAGTAAGAAAATCCTCCTTACATGATTGACTGGGCATGTACTTCGCCACTCCTCTCCACCTACAGAACCATCACAACAACATCGCAAGGCTTACCACAAGGCTTACCGCAGAGCTCACCACAGCCAGTGGAGACCACCCTTAATTATACAGCTCTCAAGATTTGACTGCAAAATAAAGCCATGCTCGTCTTACGAACATTACCCTTACAAAACAATAAACACTCTTAGCACTCAAACCTGCTTGCAAACGCAGATACACCCAAAACAGTGTAACGTGCATGGCCATTCAGAGCCAGGATCTTCCCAAGGATATGACCTAATTGGTAATTTGAGCTCAAGTCACAAGGTAAAGACTATATTGCAGGGGAACTATTGATTCTCAGCTCTCTGGGGGAGGCTGATGTGACAACTCACACACTTCTCACATCAAACCGTGGCAAATGCCCAAATCTACTCTGACATTCTGTAACAGATATTACCCTAGTTTTCACCACAAGCAGAACCGGTTCACATCCATTTTACTTGTCATCCAGGACCGCCTGAACAACACATTAAGCTAAATTTTCTTGAGCTGCTCTGATGACAAGAAGTTCTTATTTCTGTATTTCTTTAAGTTTCAAAGGTTCAAAATCAGATAAAACACATAGCTAAATAAAACCCACTCATTCTAAAAGCAACCTATAATGATGATATCAGTTTCGAGGTGAATAATCATTGTTATTGTGGTGCGATCTGAGAAGGATCAAGAGATTGTTAAAAAAAGAAATATGCGAACAACATATAAAACATCATTTTATGAAGTAAATCAGCTCCATAATGCAGTTTTGAGATTGATTTATATATTGATATGCCCATAAAGAAACACTATTCTCTGTTTATGTTAACTCAATTATAACTCTAAGTGGATTTCTTCCATCCTAATTGTGCATGGTTATCCGTCGGATATATTGATTTTGTTAAGCACCATTTCATAAAGTTGATTCATAGAGTTGTTCTTGTGGGGGCATGTCAAAATGATGGAGAAAGACGAATGGTAGCAAGCGTGGGCTCTACTACAGGTATTTAAGGTTAAAATTATAAAGCAGTCCGCAGTCATCCTTCATATTCAAGGAGCGTAAATGTTCAAAACAAAACCCTATACTTAGCACACACACGCAGCGGGAGCGCAGGAGATAGAAAGCGGGAGATGCCACTGACTGGTATAGTTGGTAACCTGATAACTTCGCAGCGGCGATATTTCTTTGATGGGGATGTGTGGAAGACGGAATTCCATTAAACCTCTCGAAATCTGTCACCTCCTCATTAGAACAACAACTGGGTCAGGGTGGAGGAACTCAGATTTGGAGGACAGCTTCCCTTGTCTTATCATCACCCTCTCCCCCACAGCCCTGATGGCAGTGAAGCACAACACCAGAGGTGGTGAGGTGTATCAGTATGTATCAGGATAGCGGGCCTGATTACCAAAAGAAGTGGTCCTTCCTCCCCTCAGCTTCGAACTTGTTCAGTTAAGAACCATAAGGATTTAGAAAAAAATGGGTAATGCAGCAAGGTTTCTAACTTGGGGTGCAGCACTATAGCTAAGTCGACCTTGAAGTAAAGTGGCCTCTTGAGTGTTTACTACAAATTCACTAGACCATAACCACACAGAGCTCACAGGTAGTAAACATGCCCTTTGCAGTGTCATTGAACTACTAATATGGAAGCGCCAAGGGTATACATAGGGCTTTGGGAGAGCGGGAAAGAAATTACTTGATTGATATGTAAAGAATTTAAAACAGCCACAATAGTTCCTTTATATAAAAAAGGTTAGAAAAATGATCCGTCCAATTATAGACTCATAAGTATTATTAAACTACCTGCGAAGATATTAGAAAAAGCAGTTCACAATCAATCTTATTCATACCTCGAAGGAAAAGAATTATTATATAAACACCAATATGGGTTTAGAACGGACCACTCAATGAATCAAGCACATCACAGATTATTTCATGGATTATATCAAAGTATTAATAATAAAGAAAAAGCAGTGTTGGCTTTCCTAGACTTTAGGAAAGCATTTAATACCATTGATCATGACATACTTATAGAAAAACTGAAATATTTGAACGTTCATGGAGATGTGATTTTGTGGTTTAAGAATTACTTAATGAATTGACAGCAAAAAGTACTTATTTATAATTGTACATCTGGTATGGAAAAGGTGACACGTGGGGTTCCTCAGGGAACTGGTCTAGAACCGTTGCTCTTCCTTCTGTATATGATTTGAATACAGTTATCTCTAAATCAGGTTTTCAGTTCTTCACTGATGACACAGTGGTGTACACATCAGATAAGTCGAGGCTAGAGGCATGCAATAACTTGCAATTTGATCTACAAAATTTTATAGTTTATGGTGTAGGAAAAATAAGATTAATTAATCAATTTATATTGATAAGAGTAATATTATGGAATAACTTCCATCTTAGGATCTGGATAACCCCAGAAAATTTCAATTCAAACTAGGAGATATGGAAATGAGATTTACTGAAAAATACACATACTTAGGCTTAGATATAGATAATAGACTAACGTTTAAGGATGACCTGCATTTTAAAATCTCACAAGCTTCTAACAGATTAAAAGCTATAAGGAGAATTCATAGAGCTTTAACTTCGAAAAATATCCTAACTATTTATAAAGTGGCTGTGAGACCCCTATTTGATTATGGTGACTGTACATATAATGTACCCCAGAATCTCTTGGGTAAATTACAAGTTATTCAAAACTCTTTTATGAGAGTAGCCTTTGGTCTCGACAGGAGAATGAATGCCATTGACTTACAAGAAGAACATAATATAGAATTACTAGATATCAGAAGAAAGCATCATATGTTAGAGATGGCTTATAAATAAAGTCAAGGTGATTTGTACACAGATAGCAGAAATATGAATCTCAGATCTCATAATAACGGTAAAATGATGGGGGTGCCTCAGCCACACTCTGAGATGGTAAAACGATTGCTTTATAACCAATTACCTGTTATGTGGAATGAGCTACCTAAAAAAGGGAAGACATGTCCTTCGAAGGATGACTTTAAAACATTTATTGTAGAAAGTATACATTAAAACTACAAGCAGAAAATGTTTCTCTGAAGTGATGAATTCATATATATTTATGTAAGACAATTATGTCTAGAAGAAATCATAGGACGGTATGTAAATATGTATGTAGGTAGAAATAATTAGAAGTATTGTTGAAAATACAATAACAATACAAGAGAAATGAAGAATACGTTCGTCATTGTCCCAAACCGGACATAAACAATTGACGCTTTGTATAAATGTTGACTTTATATGGAATTGCCATAAATTTTCTCATCTCTTGCAAGAGAGAGTTGTACGATTTCTGTTTACAGTAAAAGGTATGTAATAATATGCCTTAACTCATGAATATGAGTTTGGTACCAACACAAAAGAAAATGAATCATTAACAAGTCACTTAATATCTCTCTAAGAATATAGGGAGACTAGGAAAACCTGTGCGAGCACAGATAGTTTATGAATAGATTATTGTCTTTCTTTATCCCCTTTTCCAGAAACTGCATTATAACTATGTACTTGTACGACTGGAAATAAAGTTGTTACATACATTACATACATAGATTAGAGGAGGAGGGCTGAAGATGATTGATTTTCATACCAAGCATGACTGGAATTTCTAGATTGTCCTGGGTTTCCTTTGTCCATGACCTTTTACTTTGCCTGTAATTACTTCCGAGAAATCAGTCAATTTGTTGCGTGCATCAAGTCGTGAGTATAAGCCATTAGTGGGGAAGGCACTTTAATGATTTCCAATAGTAAAATTGTAATCAAGGGTCTGTAATCACTGAACCTCATGTACCAATGATCACAAGTACATGACACCACCCTCGATCTTTGTGGTCGACCCTGGACGCTTGCTGTTCAGCAAATGTATCCACTGGAGGTATACCTCTACAACGAACAGTTTTACATCGTTTTTAGAGTTTTACATAGTGTTTTACTATAAGGCGGAAGAAGCTATATTAGATATTAGATCATTGGGTCAAACCCAATAGCATTCTTAAATGCTTAATGCTCACAAGAGACACCACAAATGCCAAAATAATAAATTGTAATAATTGTTATTATTACTTAATAATAACAATTACTACACCAATAGATACTTATTTGGAATGTGTCATGGATATCCTATATGGCTCTTGGGGTGTGGCAAAAGATGAAGCAAAAGGCAGTATATATGTCAGTAATATGTATTTTCTTGTAATTCTTTTAAGCCGCCAAAATTAGTATTTTGATGATCCAATTTTTTAGGTAGCTTTGGCTTTTTCAGTTTAATTTCGTATGAATAATTTTGTGTAACTTTTCTCTTTTATTATATAAGTTTTCTATGTTCCTCTGAGATATGTTGTTTAGTCTAGGCACCGTATGAAGTATACGTTCATGGTGGACAATACGTTTTTACACATGAACGTTGTCTTTGTTAAAATTAATGTCTGGCGTGGATTGAATAAGAAAAGAATATAGTGTGTATTCTTGCGTCATCTTGGCGATATGAGCAGACAAGTTTATTAGAAAAAAAAATGTTCCAAGGGGGGGGGGGATAAATTCTTAAAATGTGTCATTCTAGATAATAATGATATATATAATATTAGGATATCTAGAGTAAGAGGAACCTTCACTCTAAGCTTATAAATACATAGACTATATTGCACTCGTTCCGACCGCGGAACTCAGCCATGCAGCCTTAATGTTAAGTGTACCCAAGGATATGGTAATTAAATTAAAGCGCCCTAGAACCACTCACGTACCCTTGGCATCCGGGCCTAGGAACATATAATACTTAGAAGAACACTTCGCTAATCTATTTTTCGTTTACTGTAATTCATTTCCTCATCGTCTTCCTTTCCTGACGCGGCTTCATTTCATACAACTTTATACACAATCCGGTATTTCATCTTACATAGTTTGTCAATCTCAAACATAGCGTTGCTCACCACTAATGTCATGAAGTGCCTTCTAGACATGAAGATGGAATAAATGTGATCAAGTCCTGGAGCAGTTGGATAGATGAATGGATTTCCGATGTCGGGACTCTGAAGCGGTCGTCCTAAGAATACTCTTTCTTTGAAAGCCTTCCTAGATGGATCTGTTAAATGTTGGTAAAGGGAATATTGCCCCATACCACAAGATTAATTACGAGTTTGATCATTCAAACAGTGAAAACATATGATTATGATACTCCTTTACAAACAGGAGCATAGCCAAGATCTATACTGCCATCCAATTATATACATCTTCTTTCAAACAAAATAACGCAAATGCAAATGTATTATGACTTAATTCGTAGCCTAAAGATAGTTTCCATTATTTCATCCAGAATAGAGGTATACACCATATTATGTAATACTTTGGGAGTTGCATGTACAGAATGTTTTTCAAATGTTTTGATGTACAATCTATATAATATCGTCATAATATCGAGTTCGTCTTGTTGGCGCACACCTTAGAAGCTACTAACCAGAAATAATTCTACTACCTGGCATGAAAACTTTCAACTTTATATAAAGCACATGAGGTTGAGATGTGCTTTTTCTATTCATTCACGACTGAAATATTGAATTACATTGAATTACAGTTTCAATTATTTAACCAGGACGCACCTCTCCTAAATTATTGGGTACAGTAGGCCTTCAAAGCTTGGCATTTCTTTGATGGACCACGCATCCTCGGGGCTAGATGACACCCTATCGACTGGACATATTGATTGCTTTCTTAAGGGGAAAGCCTGAGCAAATAGACTGAAAAAGTTCTCGTTTCTGGTTGATTTCTCACAACTACCTATATAGTAATGCTATGAGGAATACTAAAGATCTTCTAAAATTATCTGAGATGGGCAAATACGGCTAAAGAATTTAACTCCGATTAATTATTATTCGGTTGAACCTTAGGTAAGATGTATGAATGAGTCTCCCCTTTGTTTCATAATGATAACTCTTCAAAAAGGTGTGGGGTAGGGGGAGCAACTTCACTAAAATATGTAGCAGGGTCTCTAATGTGCTAGCAGCATCAGGTGTTATATAATATCGTGTGAGTAGCCGGTGAGGGGACTTCCCCCTTGCTATGTTCCATCTATATATATCACACCTAGCCCTACTTGGGGGAAGGGAGGGGTTCAATTCCTTCCTGCCTACCTGTTTATTACACCCCTGTGCTGTAGCTGCCTATACCTTCGGCATTGTATGCCACCCTTGGTGAAGGTGGTGCCTAACAAATTATGCCACCCTTGGCGCATACAACAAGCTGGGCAAACTGGGCAAAAAGAAATGAACAATGATTTAATTCACCAATTATTTGTCAACCTCATACCTATATAACACTTGACAAATAAAGTATTTTTTAATTTGATTCAACAAATATCAATGATAATTGACCAGCAAGTTAAAATCTAGTTTAAAATGTTAATTAACCAGTGAGTTAATGTTAATAAGTTGACTTCAAAAACATTAACGTTAAATTTTGACCAGTAAGTTGATGTTAATGATTTGACGTAAAAATATTAGCGTAAAGTTAATGTTGATAATACGCAAGTATATTGATGTTAAAATATTGACGTTGAGTCACCATCAAATTAACATTGACGAGTTAACATCAAGAGAATTCACATTAAGTTAATGTTTGCTTAATGTCAAAGTAGTAACGTGAACTAAATTCATGTGAAATTGAGGTTAACTTTACATCAAAACATTAACGTTGCTAAATTAACCTTTGGTTGACGTTAATCAACGTTGTGTTAACGTAAATTGTTACCTGGGAGTAGGTCCGCCAGCTAAGCCTGAAAACTGAAATTACTTTTTTTATTTTATTTATTTATATTTTCTATAAATTGGGTTAGTGAGGCAGATATGTAAAACAATCGTGCATTTTGTCATAAAAGCATGAAACTTGGTAGAGTTGTAGATAAGGGTCCCAGGATTAATTTCAGATATGGCGCCATCTTGAATTATTATTATTACGGCTGTGGCAGCCATTTTAAAAATGGCTGCCACCAAATAAGGAGCAATAGTCTGGCAATGGGGAAACCTAACTAAAAAATCCCAGAAAGGTCTTTTTCCCTCTTGATTTATCATATATTAGGTCTCTAAATAACATTACTATGTAGTCTGAAGTTCCTGGCATTGAACAACACGAGATATTCAAAATGGCCGCCACTGAACCCCGTAAATCTATAAATAGACATATCTCTGCTTATAATTGGACTAGAATCATGTTCTACTTGTCTAAATATATGTTTATTTAGTCTAGGAATTCGATGAAGACATTCAATAACTCATTGGAGCAATAATTCCTAGTGAAAAATCCATTTTGTTATGAAATAATTCAAGATGGCCGCACCACTGAGCCCTGCAAATCTTTATACCAGCATATCTCAGCTCCTTATGGAGCTAGAAATACATTCCAGATGTCTACATATATGTTTCTGGAGCCTAGAAATTTGATGGAACCATTAGATAAGTCATTGAACCAACATTTCCCAGTGAAAATAGTTTCCTGGTGTAAAATAATATATCATTTGTATTGGGTTATCTTATACCATTTCTCCTTCTGATTATCTACATATCACAGTCCGTACCACTGGATTCCCATAGTGCCAGGGGCGGATTTAAGGGGAGGGCACGGGGACACTTCCTCCCTCCTTTTCAAAATCAAGGTAGGGTATTTGTGAAGGCTGGTAAAGCCTAGACTTTTGGCAAATAGATTCAAGGGTTGAAAAATTAACATATATGTAATAACTTTATTTCCAGTTGAAAAGATACATAGTAATAATGTTGGTATCTTTTAAATGGCCTTGGAATGTTCGGAGATTCTCAGTTTCTTAATACAGAGGGGTGTGTCAGAGGGGATGTAAATAGGTTATGAAATAGTTCGATTATAGCTGATGACATAATTGCACCTTCAAGTATCAAAATATATACGTAGAACACAAACTATTTCATGAAACCTTAAGGTACAGATAGAACTGGCTTTCTGATCTTTATTACATTATACAACTTAAATAATTCTCAGAACCATCCCCAATGTTACTTTAATCTTAAGATGTAAAATCTAAAATTGAAAATGAAATATATAATGAAATTGGACATTAAGGAAAATACTTGGATGCTCTTAAAATGAATCCTTGAATGGTGAGGAGGCATAACTAATGCTATATTCAAGTTCAAAACCAAAACCCTTAAGTTTAACAAATAATTTCTGGTCCAGTATTCCGCACAGAACGGAAATTCCTTTTGGGTGATTTTAAGATTATTTAGTACTTTCATCATTGTCCATTTTAGGGTTGAAATAAGTGAGAGGCATCACTGAATATTTAAAGCATTGCAGAACAAAGCTGAGCAATTAATTAGAATATGACATGTACTCCACTCTTCTTGCATTTACAATGTCCTCTACATCCCTTTTTGGATCCACAACGTACAAGCTCCCTCAATGAAGTGGTAGCCTCAGGCAAAGCTGTTCAAAATGGCTTCCAGTCACTAGGGTTTTTCCATCCCCAGTCTCCTGGAGATGGTAAATCAGGAAATGTTTCAAGAGCTTTCCCCCAGCAGTGTCCTCCTTGGCTTGGTACACAGCCCTCTTGATATGCTGCAACAATGCTGCCTGAGTTGGAGGGATGGCTTCCATAGAATGCCCTTTCTTGCCAAACAACTCTTGCCTAGCCTTACTAATGTCCTTCTTGCAACTTTTACGGTCATAGGATTATGAACTGCTCCAGCACAGCCACTTGAGCATCCGATATATGAGATGGTCCAGTTGACAAAGCAAGAAATGTTGAGGTGAACTCATCAAATGCCTTCCATGTCTCCCATCCTGTCTTTTTCCCCCTTGTGCTGAAGAACGATACTGTGTCACAGCCAGTAAAGGCATGAAATACTGGCAGGGCCTTGGATGTGTCTGGTCCAAGAGAAGCAGATATCTCATGTGCAGCTATATATTGAAAGTGCTGACCAGTTCCAAAGGCAACCCACAGTTCCTTTACTCTTGTCCTGCCTACTGCTGCCAGTGCCAGAACAAAATCTCCTGAGGAGCATCTTTTGGAAGCCTTGGTGGACTGCCTCTGCCACATGCAGGATCATTCTTGTATCAGCCTCTTCATGATTGCAAGGAGCTAGTAAGCTGGAATCTTGTGAGGGATGACAGAGGTCCTGTGCTCCATATGTGGTAAGAACCTGCTTGTCAGTCTCCAGCTGTGAAATATGCTCTGCCAAGAAAGCTAGCAACTCTGTTTTGTTGGCATCAACACATGTATAGGAACTGCTGCCAGTTTCCTGGGAGACTGTTGGGTCCTTCAACTCTCCTTCTGATGCCCTTGCCACTTCTGGTCTGGGCCTTCAGGCTGTTTTCCTGATACTGATCCCATATTACATCCAGCGGATCAGTATTCAAAAGTTGGCCTTGTATGTATGGGCATACAACATTCCTGCCATATTCACTCAATGTTTTAGCAGCCATTGGTTTGAGAAAGTTCACAAGTGCAGCAGCATCAATGATAGTCATATTTGTTTCTGGAAAATCGCCTTTGCTTACTGTGCAATAGCCTTCCAAACATAAAAAGGGGTCAGATTTTGTGTCAGATCTCAGCTTACCATGCTGGGATAGTGAGGGGAGGCATGCTCGGTTTTCATGATGAAAGAATTCTCCCAGGTTGCTATCTCAGGACTGGCAGGCAATGTACATGCATGAGAAGAGGGAAGAATCATTCTGAAGGGAGGAAACTTGCAAATTAGGCTTTGATTTCTCCCTGGTATGCGGTCTACTGAACAAAGCCAGCTTGTTTCTTCTCATGGGCTCCATGATAGGAATTTGTTCTACTAATCTATCATGTACATGTATATGATTCATATTGTTGCTGATCTATCTCATCTACTGAGCTGACCAGAGATGCTACTACAGGGTCCACAATGTCTCCTGTGTCTAGTCTCAGGAGGTTATTTTTCTCCTCCAGGAATGGGTTGCCCATTTCCTCCATGACTCCAACCAAGCTATGGACATGTTGGGCAAAGCAAACTTGGGAGCTCTTTTGCTGCTCATGGTGCCAGATATCTTGTCCTTTGTGATCTGCCTCCATAGACATTTCAAATTCAGCAGTTAATCTCATCACTTCTGGTCCAGCAAGCATCCAATGCCGGAGACCTGCAAGAGATTGAGTAAGGCCAACAGCCCCACCATCACTCTTCACAGTTGCATTGTTTTGTTCATGAGCCTGATCTAAAGCCATTGCTGAGAAGACCAGTTTGGACTTCTGAACGGTAAAGTTTCCTCTGTTGAACTCTGCTTTGATTTGCGGATTGGTTGTCTTTAGACTTACCATATCTCTAATGTACTTTATTCATAAGTTTGAAGAATACTCACTTTTGATTAGTGGCGGCCATTTTGATTTATTTTACAGCAAATGCTATTTTCACTGGTCAATGTTGGTCCAATGACTTATTCAATGACTCCATCGAATTTCTAGGCTCCAGAAACATTATGTAGACATCTTGAATATATTCCTAGCACCATTAGGGGCTGAGATATGCTGGTTCATAGATTTGCAGAATTTGGTGGTGTGGCCATCTTGAATTATTTTATATCAGAATGCAAATCTCACTAGTAATTATTGCTCCAATGAGTTTTTTAATGTCTTTATCAAATTCCTAGACTGAATAAACATATATTTAGACATCTAGAACATAATTCTACCCCCATTAGAAGCTGAGATATGCTTATTTGCAGATTCACAGGGTTCGGTGGCGGCCATCTTGAATATCTCGTATTGCTCAATGTCACAAACCTAAAATCACACTGCAAGGTGATTTAGGGACCCTATAGAGGTAAAAATAATTTTTCTGGGATTTGAAACCCATTGCCACACTATTCCTCTAATTTGGTGGCGGCCATTTTTAAAATGGCCGCTACGGCCATAATAATAATAATTCAAGATGGCGCCATATCTGAAAATAATCCAAGGACCCTAATCTACAACTCTACCAAGTTTCATGCTTTTATGACAAAATGCACGATTGTTATGAATATTGTTACATATCCGCCTCACTAGGTGTAATAAATATGGAACAAAGCTCGGGTGAAGTCTGTACACTGGTTAGTGACCTCGGGAGCGCGGAAGATCTCGGGCCAACGCCCTCTAACTTCCCGCACTTCCTTGGTCACAACAAGTGTAAAGACTTCCCCCTTGCTATGTTCCATCTATATATATCACACCTGAATCACACATGAATCAAACCTGTCCAAACCAGATTTGCTAGATTATGCTGGGTTTAATTAATGGAGAAATTCAAGACACAAAACTATTTTCCTTTCTCAAATCGGATGATTCTCAAAATTTTTATGGACATTCAATTTTGAAAATATTACAGCCTTTGATTGCCCGGGGAACGATTTTCATATAACTTCATAAGTTGCGCGGGTAGAGACGTAACACTTAGTAGGTCTCATAAGACCAAAAGTCAAGTTCTCCACGGGATAATCTTAGGCGAAGACAATAACAGTCATATCATTTGGTAAAACTAGTCCCATTAAGACACCAACACAGGAGTGGAGAAGATTTTCAACCTTTATTTCTGCCTGCTGTTTGACATAAGGAAATTCAGGTGGTACATACATTAGAATAAAATCATGAGTGACATTGAACAGGAATCGATTGAGAGGCATGTAATAAATCTCCTGGCACCAATAAGGTGACAGCACCCTCAGAGAAGCTCCAGCTTTTCTGATGTTAAAAATAGGCGTGGGGGGGTGGGTAGTGTGAACTTTCCCCTACGGTGGTTGATGCTGGAGTGAGGCCGATGTCCGTTGGCGTGGTCTCACTCCTGCTAGCGCTCAATGCGCCCTCATTCGGAGAATGGGGGAAACATTAAGACACCAACACAGGAGTGGAGAAGATTTTCAACCTTTATTTCTGCCTGCTGTTTGACATAAGGAAATTCAGGTGGTACATACATTAGAATAAAATCATGAGTGACATTGAACAGGAATCGATTGAGAGGCATGTAATAAATCTCCAAAGTCTATAATTATTTAGTAGCGGTAATGTCTCTGAATGCCTGTGAGATGGCCTCAGAGGTTTTGTCTCTGGTATAAGCCAGGAATGCTTGTGATTTCCACTTTCCATGAATCCTGATTGCATCCAGGTCAGCGTGTTCTTGGAGGGCGCAGGCCGACCCCCTTCTGATGCTGTGTAAAGTCAGGTGCTCTGACTCTAGGCCTGCGGCAGTGATAGCAGCATGCCAGGCATTGTTGAGATATGCCAGTGTCAGGGCCTGACCATTAGCAAACATGAAGAGGGGGGCGAGCCCTCGAGCTGGACGGTGTTTCAGCATGGCAGTAGTGGCGGCTAGCGGGCAGAACGCTGACCCAGGGAGCGACGGGAGGTGGAACCATTGCGGCTGTGCTGCCCCCTGGTGGTTCTTAGCCCATTTATGGGCCACGCTCACCTGACTTTCGCCAATAGTGATGTCGTTCCTCGTCAGGTGGCGCGACCGGTCGAATGTTGATCCTCTCTGTAGAGCGATGTTTGACTGGCGCATTAAGGTTAAAAACATTATCACAATAGCACAGACCAGTGTGGGACCTTCGCGGTCATAACATAAGAATGATATTATTTTCTCCAGGCTTTCAGGGGACACCGGAGGGGCCTGAGTTGGAATATGCCTTAGGTTATGGGAAATGGCCCTGAGAGCATCTCTAACCATATGGTTTGAGAACACAGAGATATCAGCTCCCAGGCGAGTGAGTGTAGCTTTAATAGAGCCCAGATAATTTGAGATGGAAGCTGGAGAGTTAAAGAAGAGGGCCAGATACTCAATGAATAAACATATGTCCTCGGCGGTAGGGAGGCGGAACTGTAGCTTATAGTGGATGCAGAAACCAATGAAGAGCTTTGTAGCTGTGCGTCTGTTTGCTGCCGACCCAGGCCGGATGGCTAGGTGTTGTCTTGCTGTGGCCCTGTCAGCGAGGAAGTCATATGCTGGGTCTGGAAGCAGAGCACATTATGTAGAGGCAATTCATAGAAAGCGGGAGTAGTCATACTGTGAAAGAGAGGTAACAATTCGGCACATATTATTTTGTGTAGTGATCGAGTGGGCAAGTTCTTTCATTTCTGGGTCAAAATGTGACCTCGAGAGTGCATCAGAGAGGATCATGTCTTTCCCTGGCACATGTGTGAAGGAGAGGTGGAGACCATGTGAGTGGGCCCAGAACCACGCCCCTCTGGCAGTTGCGTTGAGGACAGTGTCGCGTCCTCGACTGTTGAGAAACACATCAATAGAACTTCTATTATCACAGCATATCTCAACGTGTGTTTGCTGAGGGAGGGAGGTTGTGAGGAGCCGGATGGCAGCCAGGCAGTTTATTGCTTCTAGCTGCGATATATGATGGGCTTCTGTCATCCTCTCTGTGTATTTGGTGGAGTAGAAGTGTGTGGATGTATGGCCACCGCCCCCCTTTAGGCACGAGTCTGCATAGATCACCACAGACGGAGGGGGCGTGGCAGACATAACCCACTTATTGCATTTGACAGCATAGCGGTTTATCCAGGACAGGTCAGCTTTAACCTGTGGTGTGAGCTTGACCACTGTGTTATGTAGAAGAGCATGTCGGTAGGCGTCCAGGAGCCTACACATGAAGAGACGTGCAGGTTTAATGACCTGTGAGATGTGGTTTATCCTTCCTGCCAGACACCTAAATTCTCTTATTGAAAGGGTCTCGTGGGTCATGAAACTGCGTACTTCAAGCAGTATTGCCTGAAGTTTTTTCTCTGGGATGAAGATGCATTGTGATGGGATGTGGAAGGTGATTCCCAACCAGGTGAGGGATGGGGTAGGGTCGACCAGCTTGCCATAGCTGATTGGTAGGCCTAAGCTCCTAAGGGTGGTGTAGGCCAAGGCAAACTGGGCAAATGGATCTGTGTCTTCTTGGTGTATGAGGAGGAGATCATCCAGATAGAACAGCCCCACAATGCCCCTGGTGTTTAGGTGTCTCATGATGAAGTCTGCCACCCTCTGCATGTAGAGGGAGGAGATTCGTGTGCCAAATGGCAATGCTCGGTCGATGTAGTATTTGCCTGCATGAGTCATGAGGAGGAGGGGCCAATCAGATGGGCAGATGGAAAAGTTTCTGTATGCCCTTTGAAGATCGATGGTGGCGAGTTTAACTCTAAATCCCTCCTCTCTAGCCTTGTCCACGGCCATAGAGACAGTTGGGAGGCTATGTGAGGACCTCCAGCCGAACACAGTGTTTTTAGGTATAAAGTCATTTACAGATGCTCCTTGAGGGAAAGAGAGATCGACTATTATCCTCTTTTTGGTTGAGTCACTTTTGTCCCTGGTCATTATTGGGCTTACCTGAGCCCAGGGCTGGAATGGGAGAGTGTCAAATGGCCCAATTAATGCTTGATTACTTAGTTCAGTTGCGATGTAGTCCTCAACATGTGTTGTGTTATAAACGGCTGAGGGGTGATTTTTCAGTTGAGTGGTGCCTAGAGCGGGGCCTGAGTATTGTAGGGGGAACCCAAACTCTATGCACTTGAGGAGCCAGTAGTCCTCTACATGGCCGGTAGACAGAGCTTTCCAACGAGGGATGTCGAGTGCACTATTCAGTGGGACCTGAGCACCCACCACGTTAGGGAGGCCCGATGCTTTGACATTAGTGTAGAGTTCAGTTACTGGGTTGGTGAGGACATGATCAGACCATGACGGGAATGACACAGCTCGTTGCTTTGCCTGAGACAAAATGTTAAACTTGTGGTAATATTCACCTACCATGGTAGAGTTAGTCCAGTCATGTCTTTGAGGTGCAGGTTTGTCTGTGTTGTGTTGACACATGACGTCCTTAAAGTCCAAGTGATGGCATAGGCATGCAGCGGGCATAGATTCGCCAGCAGCAACCATGCTCAAGAGATTGTTTACTAACACTGGGAAGGGGTGTGGCATGTTACTGTCAGCGCTCCTATTGGGTCGTTGGTTCACTTCCGGGCTATCATGTGCGCTGGGCCACGTGTAGTCGTCAGCGTAAACATTGTCCATGCAGCTATCCAAGTTACCATGTGTGTGGTCAATCCATTCACTCGGCATAGGAGAAACATCTATCCTATGATGAGGGTTGGTATAAGCGTGAACATCAACCGCTTTAACAGTTTCCAGGGGAACATCAACCTGGGTGGGGAGAGTAGATACAGTGCTATGGCTACGGTGTCTAACTAGAGCGGGCCCATGTTGCTCGTGTTTAACACCAGAGGGGGCAGGCAGGGACCCAGGGCCTGGCCCCCCGTGGGATGCTACTCGTTTTTTGAGTATGAATCCTCCTCATTATCATCTTCCTTTTGCTGTTTCTTCTTCTGGCCTCCCCATTGCTTGCCACGATTCTGTGTATCACAAGACCTATCTCCTTTCTGTTGGTCTCTCCCACGCTCAGTATTATTCTGACGGAGCGAGTTACACTTTTTAGCCGGGTGGGGATTTTTCTTATCATATGCAAAGAAACACACCGCACACCAGTGATGCACAGTTGCTCCTGCAACGGTGTGGGTGGGTTTTTTCTTCTCACATTCCCCCCGGTTAAAAGGATGGCATAGAATGATAGGTGCCTCCGTGGCAACATGATTAGCACTAGACCATGAGAGTTTCATGCGCTCGTCCTTTATTAGGTCTGAGTCACTCCACTCAAGTCGATCGTCTGCAATGAGGTCCAGGATCGTCATGGACCACTCATTTACGTTATTCCACGGGTATTTAATTGCATCCTCTGTGACTTCTTTAATGTGGGTGAGGATGAGTCGAGTTGCTGAGTGTTCTTTGTCGTCGAGAGCAAGGCCCGCCATGCCGGTTATATGCTTGGGGACCGTAAGGACATAGTCGGCCTCCTGACTGCGTATCTTAACACTCCTGGGCAGAAAGGGTTTAAGCAAAGCTTTGCCGAGCTTGCCCACTCCATCACTGTCTAGATCTTTGATTGCCTTACCTCCTCGTTTGACGATCTGAAGGATGATCTCCTGGAGGGCCCTTTGGTACTGGCGATCCGCGGCTGGGGATGCAGCAATGGCCTCTGGAGGAGGTACGTAAGGGGCCTCACGCCTGGGGCAGAACGCATCTACATCATCTCTCCTACTGGCCACCTCTTCCCTCCTCGTGGCAGGCTGGCTGAGGGATCTGCAGCGTGGTGTCTCTGCAGAGAGGGGCTGAGATGAGTGGACATTTGAATCATCTCTGAATGATTCTTGATGTGATGAGAATTCACGTAGGAGACGGTCCTGGGAGACTAGTTCCATGATCTTGCTCACTTGTTCCTCGAGGCGAGTGAAGCGTGCCTCTGGAGGAGACGCTGCCCCGGCAGCCATTGTATCTTCCAGCGTGTTCTGGTCACGCGTTGGGGCCTGCCCCTCTCCCGTATTCTTGGTCCTTCTCCCTCCTCTACCCCTGGGTTTAGACTTAGGTTTTGGTAGAAGAACTTGGGGAACGACTGGCTGACGAGCTGCTCCCCTGCCTCTGGTAGTAATCGGCATGATGAAGGGGAGAGGGACAGGAATGGGTGATAACTAATAGTGTGAACTTTCCCCTACGGTGGTTGACGCTGGAGTGAGGCCGATGTCCGTTGGCGTGGTCTCACTCCTGCTAGCGCTCAATGCACCCTCATTCGGAGAATGGGGGAAAAAAAATCGGAAAATTGTAATTTAAACAGTTCTAAATTGACTGATGTAGCATTTTCAAGCTCCATAAAATCCCAAATAATCTTATAAGACATGCAATATTGCTATATGAGTCATAAAGACTACTACTTAGAGTGCATCTATTGTTTTTCAGACAGATAACCTTTGAATCAGTTGGTAATAAAAGTAGAAGTGTATGTGTGTGTGTGTGGGCGGGGGGACTCGTTGAATAATCTTTACCATAATAACTGCAACAAGTATACAGGTAATTTGACTATACACCTGTCATGTTTCCTTGGGGAAAACGAAAGAAGTCCCTGGTGACTACCAAAACACAGCTACAACTGTTAACATGTAAACCACTGTAGCCTTTAATAGAAATCTCAAATACTGTTGCCGGTAAATGTCACTGTTACTTGTTTTAGCATCCTCCACATCTTCTCACATTTAAGTCAACATCATCATTCCTATTGCAATAGGGGATTTGTATGTCTTACTGCGCATGTCTATATCACAGTGCACGCTGTGATGTATTCAGTTCAAATCTGACATACACATCTATAGCAACATTTTTATCGAAAAAATGCAAGGAATATTTCACTAATATAGCTTGTGTAAATGATCTATAAAAGCCAAATGCATGATGGGAAAGACGACGTCTTGTTTTATGGAAACATGTAAAACACGGCTCGCTGTTATATAGCCCATGCTGACCGTAACATATATTCTATAGAATTTAAGCTGACATTCAAGATGGCGGATACATATGCAAATCCCTATATCCCATGATAATGCACTTTCAACGTCAGTCCAGGTATACAATGACAGGTGGGCGAACTGGAAATTTCATTCCCAGCCCATCCGGTATCGCATATCCCTGGCCCTTTCTGATATCAATCCAATGGCTGTCTCCGAATGCTCAATCATCCCTTTTTTCGAGATCTTGTGTGGTGAATTGTGCATAGAATGAAGGAAAGCCTTTACCCTTGGACATTTGGAGCTCCTTTGTACTCATGCACAAAGATTACGAATCCTAAAGACCATACCCTTATGCACTATTGAATGGGAGGCTGAATGGTAACCTTTTCCATCGCAGAAATGGAGATGAGGTCTGAAGAGCGACCCTTAATTAGCATCTGGTAACATCCAATGCATTTTGTATCCACTTTTCAGTATGTGTGTGCCCATGTCCTCCCGTGGTTGGTAGCACTCACATCCCCAAATGTAAAGTTCTACTAGTGTGGGCCTAGAATATAGAATCAAATCCACATCTGTCCACTCTACTAATGCCTTATTCTCGGTGGATAATCGCCAGAGTTGACCCTTTGCCAATATTCTCGAGGGAGTCTTTTCTTAAAATAAGAGATAAAGCTATCGTACTTAGTGTGTACTTAACATCTTAATATAATGTCTGACCCTGCTGTCTGGCCAATATAAGTGTCTAATAAGCCATTACCAGACTAACTGTCCTCATTTTCCGCGTCAGAATATCAGAATATCAGAAGTTTGTGAAGGTTGTGTTATGTTGCATGAATGAATATATACCCATCCGTCTAGCTGCCTCATTCTTATAGGACACGCACAGTGCACCGGTAAATGCTGCTTTGAATGACCGTTGGAATGACCTTCCTAACAACTGATGATGGCCTTATTTGATTGTCGAAACCCAGAGGCAAAAAGGCAGATGAGCCAATGGGGAGCTTCCCCCGAGGGCTTCTTTTATAAGTACATCCTAATATCACTGAAGTGCTTGAGGATCTGTATCCAAAGGTATTTGATCAAGTCCCACGGAGCCCTTGCATTGACTCACTAAACGTTTACTGATCATAAAATAAATTATGTATTGACCCTCACAGTGTGGACAGGAGGAGGGGAGACGTGATATGAAGAAAGTTGTCATGTATATTTATACCTTCACCATAATTATTCTAGTTCTATTTCCGACAGTGAATATTTTTTTGTAAACTTTTATCTTTTTTAACCTGCCGAATATTTATTGTAGAATGATTGGTATGAGAATTAAACCATGGATGCACGCTACCATGCGTAAATAATAATTTGAGGATTGGCGTCAGGTCGGCAAGTCGTCGGTTTGTTAAAGGTAAATACCAGTGTCATATGCACTGCAGCAAGTGGGAGTTCAAGGAACTAATGCATGAAAAAAGACAATACATTTCAGTGGTCCCTGACATAAAAACTAACCCGGAGACATAATGTTTTTATTGGGTATTTGGTTTCACGGAACCTTTCTCCAGTCAACGTTTTAAAAACAGTCCATGGTTCCTTCCTTTTTTCATTGAACGCTAGTATAATTTACCTGTAATATTCCATTAGGAGGACGAAGACGACCTCCCGTGGGAACGACTGGAAACATGTGAATGAGGTATTCACAATTAGACGCAATGCCCAAAGGAACTCCTCTAATGGCAACACGTTGGCTTGGTTTGGATATGAAATTTTCCGAAGCTGATAGTTGATTACGTTCTGGATTGAATTGCATCCACGCTAGGGTGGGTTGAGCCTGTGTCGATTATACATTCCAGATCGAAAAGGTAATATTGTGGTATGCTTCATTATTGCCTACATCAGATCTATCTGTTCATTATGATATCACCGTGGTTTTTCAATATATAGTATATATATAGGGATATCGGGATTATGTTCACTCTCATCTCCTTTTATCCCTTTATTACTTATGCATTCATATTTCACCAATTTAGTTTACATTTCTTAGACCTTACGTTATAAAACCAACACATGTAGAACATTGTATAAAGTTGTACTTGTATTCCATCAGTAATAATGCCCCCAAAATTGTTCAGACGTTCGACATAATTATGTAGACTTAGAAATAGACCTTGGGGTGGTATCCTCTGTTTTTAAATCACCACTTGAACTGTTGCGTGATCCTTTGCCTTTCCTTGAGAATTTTGAAAACGAATGTGATTTCGGTATGAAAGGTTCAATAAATGGATGAAGCAAGAATTCTTCCCAGCAACATAAGATATGAATGTTAATAATCAATGCGAAATTAGAAAGGATCGTTTTTGTGGATGATATTTTAGCGAGGACACAACAAAGGCTTAATAATAATTCTTTCGGTCCGATTTAATAACCTTATCCAAATCTCTCGATAGTTACATCGGGGGATAACATTTCATTTTATCTATTTATCTGTTAATGAAATGGGAATCCCCGGGACATAATTATTTTATTTGCAAATGAGTTGGCGCCAACCATTAATTTTGTTGTAACTTGGTTTATAACTTGAATATATTTTGGATATTAGAGAACTATTGTGAAAGGAGAAATAAATATAGAGCGGAGGCTTGAGACCCTGGGATCCGACTGACATATTTTAGTATTCAAATGATACACATGAGTTGTAGAATGGTCGTGGTTGTTGGTGATTGACTAGTATATTACATATTACCATATAGACTCTGTTACTTGATCCTCTTACTGGACTTGCATAGCACTGTGATTAATTGATTGAATAAGTAATAATTAGTGTTAATGATAATTTGGATGATACGCAATCATTACGTAATATTGTGTAATGTCTGACAGCAATCTTTGCCATTTCCCCCTCAGATCAGGACTAGTGGCAAAATCAAAACAAACCATCAAAATAAAAAAAAACCCACCAAAACAAACAACTTGGGACTGACTGGGTCAAGTATAGGATCTTTGTTCAGGGAGGGACAACAGGGCCTAGTCAACTAAGCCGATTCTCATGCGATTCTCACAGAATCTAGTGCAAAAGAGTCCTCTGCAGTGCAAAATCGCATGAGAATCAGCTAAGTGGACTAGACCCTTACATCGATATATTTGAACAAAATCAAATATTTAAGTGTCATTATTCGGTAGAAATATTCATTTTGAAGCAATACCTTTTTATTTCCAGAGAAATTAGGGTGAACGATTGACGATTTCACTATCGTAATCGGCGACGCATTAATACATAATTTGACTTCCGGTGATCAGGCTGCCGGACCTACTTGTTGTATGCGCCAAGGGTGGCATACTTTTCATGTTATGCACCACCTTGACCAATTGTGGCATACAATGCTGAAGATATAGGCAACTACATCAGAAGCATGTAAGAAAGTTCCCGTATACGGTTTATCAGCTGCCGCAGGAGGGCTATTATTAATAGCATTCAATGGAATATGAAAGGAGGAAGAGGAGGTGAAAAAATATCAGTTACCCGGATACTAGCATTGTAGAGGTCACGATGGCAGGATTTCTTGAGTAAAATTGTGATGGAAAGAAAAGGAATAGCATCCAATGGTTACTATAAATACATTTCAAACATGCATACAGCCAAATACAGTAGTCTGGATGGGCCGTGCTACCATGTTTTATGAGCCCGAATTAACCATGGTGAAAGAGACCATTATAGGTCCTGACTAAAATAATAAATTGGCACAATTATGCCTTTTCTATACCTTAAACAACTTTGGACATGACGTACATTTCAAATGAAGTAAGACTGATCCTTATATAGATAATCTGAATTCTTTTCAAAGCATGAAGATCGAACTGATCGTGTGACAAATACTGATTATATGAAACTGCCCACCCATCATTTTCAAAGGGCGATATTGAATGGCTAATGATAACAAAACTAAAGGACCGTGATCCCTCCCTCCCTCCCTCCCTCACCTCACACGGTGTGCTCGTGAGATAGTCAAAGCCACAATGTCCCACGTCAACGCCCCCTTTCAATCCACATCAGGCCAACATAAATAAGCGCAACGTGGATCCAGTTGTTCCTATCATCACCGCCCACAAAGCGAGCAGTGCGTGTACTTTAGATTCCCGAAGAAAATCCCACATTTTACATACTACTCTCACATCACTAATGTGAGACAAGCCACGTGCACCGGGGCCCTCAGCCAGCGCTAGAAGGCATGGTCCGTGCGAGTTGTCCACAGTGGATTGAACTGTGCGCGTGCGAGTGGATTGAAGCATAAGAGGCGAGGAGACCCGAACGCCCGTCATTGGAGGATAGTGCTGGATAAGGAAGATACCTCCAAGCCGGAAACTAACAACAGGAGTTGGACGAAATTGACGTGTAAGCGGAGGAGGAGCTTGGAGGGCTTTACTCCTTCTTTCTCACCCGAGGAGAGGGGGTTTATGTGGCAACTTAGCAAGGTTATCGTTCAGCCAGGCATAAAGAATTGTATATATAGGAAATATTGCCTTGAGCAGCGCATTGAACTAGATTAGGTAAGTGCGACAGTTTTGAGTTTTTATCACCATCTTCTCCGTTAGATTCTTTAGTTTTGGCCAAAGTCACTGCAGGCTTCGTTTAAAAGCTATTAACGCACCGAATTAAGTAATACGTCGTGGCAAAATAAGGGGCCATCCTCTGTATTTATTCTATCACTGCTTATTTAAATTAGCTTTAAAGACGCTCGGGACATCACTGCGTTCAAAACATTGACCAACTATGTGACATACTATTTGCACACATATACACTCTGTGTTAAGAACAATGCATTACTGACAGATATGGAAGAAACAATGTTTAACGATGTCTGTTATCATTTTCTAACAACATATTTTACTCTTTCTTATGGCATAATTGCCAAGAGCATTTTCATGAAGTGAGGTCTGGAAAAACATGTCAAACGATCGCCTGAAATAAATTTGATGTTGAAAGATGCAAAACAACATAAAAGTCTAGGCCTATTGAAACAACGTAAAACATGGGTTCATGGTAACGGCCCTGTTGCATAAACTACCCCGTGTAGTCTTATTTCCCATGTAAAGGTCCATTCCATGCATTACCACGACCAGCCGGCCGATACATGCCGGCTGTAAATGTAATACTTTAATATTGTGTTTTTGCCGTGCGGCGGCCGTACACCAATAGGCCGTTGTAATATGAATGGGCCTTAACGCACCTAGCTATGCGACGTTTTGTGTGACTCGTGTATAGTTCTCTTTATCGTACATTATTACGTAAGCTAGGTTACGTAATGCTTCGGGCAATATGTAATAACAATGTCTTGCTTCTCGAGATGTGCGTCTGACGTATGATCGACTATTTTGGGCCGCCTATTTTAAAGCACGTACGTATATTGTACGTACACGTAGGTCTGTGCTCTCCTGGGGTTCCCAAATACATCGTATGCATGTAAGCCCAAGATTAATTGGATATTACGAATGAAGGGATTGGTATGCACTTGACATTCAGTTGATTAGTTGTCTATGGCATGGTATATATGAATTGCCTCTATATAAGACTATCCCAATATTGCCATTAACCCCAAGAAATTTGCCATGTGGTTACAAGCGGTTAGTAACAGCATCTGCCCACGAAGTGGGGTCTTCGGTAAAATATGCAAGACCTTGAGAAGTGAAATAAATGGCCTTTGTGGTGTTGGAGAAATAATGTGGATTGTTCGCCTCATTCATTGCATGTCGTGAGCACGGAAACCACTGAAAACTCAATTCCTCTCCTCCTGATTGCAATATCATGTCACAGTAACACAAAACTCGTACAATCAAACACTTTCTTGTTTGGAGTTGGCTTCACTATAGTCCTGATCTGTTGGGGAAATGGTAAGGATTGCTGTCGGACATTTCCCGTCCCGCTTGAATCTGTGCATATGAATGACGATGTACTATTTGCAAAGCTAATCTATTGGTTGCTATTGAAATTTAAAAGCAGAAAAGTATGTTAGATGGAGATTTATAAAGAACAGGAGAAAGTTTCTGACGTGGGATTTTGGTTTGCTCATGCAGAATCCTAGAACTCGTCATTATTGCTTGTCTGAACCCTGTCTAGAACTGAGCAAATATAGTGCAGTAATAGTTACCCATGAGCAAACTGGCTTCTGCTTTTCTATTAATAGCTGAAAGAAATATAGTGTATACAAGGGTGGGTTGGCTTTTAATTCCACGTCTCACACGATACAATATAATAATGATGGTAATACTATAATGCCTTGTCAACAAGTATTGCATCTATTCAGTTTTATTAAATACACTGTATCAGGACCTATTATTAATGCACATTAACCTGATGCAAGGTGGTGTACAGAATACTAAAACAAGTAGGACAGTAACAAAGCGTTTTGAATTACACGTGCCTTGTTTTCAATGCATTTGCTCGTGAATGTGATACGGGAAATGACTCAAGGGAAATCATATACAGTCTTCATTAGACAGACGTTTTCCCTCTGAGACTTGTGGACTTGTTAATATATATATATATATATATGCTAGATTATTAGTTTTATATTGTGTATTCAGCTTTAACATTTTACATGTCTCGATATTCTCAGTTAGAACAGCAATCAAGGAAAGTCCTATAATAAATCTTATACAAACATAATAATTTTAGATTACGATATCAAACATTGAATTAGTATACGTTATAATATGAAATATTGAATATGCAGTTTGGATACAGACAGATCTATGCATTATCATATTACAAAACATTACAATACGTATAATAGAGACACACAATGAAAAGCAAAACGTTAAATGCTCTGTGGTCTAAAGTCAACACATCCATGTGTTACAGCTCTAGACAGTTGCGATAATAGTTTCATCTATTGGGGTCGTTGCATAACAAATGTCTATCTACGATGTCGTAGACTTTTTTTTGTACGACTACGATGTCTGTTTGCGACTCGTAAAAATAGACGACAGCTGCATTGCATAATAATGATTCGTCAAATGGAGGAGTCCTCGTGGCTTGAAAAATGACATTAATTATGACAACAAAATGGTGCATGGAAGAACATCATCCATAATTATAATTTATTATAATTTAACAAATCTGGTTTTTATTACTTTCATCTAAATAAATGCAAGAAAATTACGAAACCTACTTTAAAGTACAAAAAATAAATAAATGTGCAATGCATCAATATCATAAAATATCATCTAATATTGAATAGTGGTATTCTTTGAGACGGGAATCCGGGTATTTACAGGTGGCGCTACGATCGGCGGCAAAAACTCGGGTGAATACACCAGCTGAGTGCCATAGGTGCTAACGCTAAAATACCTGTTTTCAACCCCTTTGAAACCATACATAAACGGGTCAAAATGCTATGATCTTACATGAATATATCAAGTATTGTTCATACATTGCAGTCATTGGTTCCGTTTTTCCGACAATTGTTTATAATTTAAGAAATCAAGGGGGAAAGTTGGAGATTTTAAGCTTGGTTGCTATGGTCGTCAAGGGCTGGATTCCCCCAAGTCCCGGCCCCCTGCTCGGCAGTGGGGTGAAAGTAAACAATGGCTGAAATCTCAGCATTACTGACGATTTTAGGCAATGAATGTTGCGGAAATGTTTCTCATGTTCATTATGAATATATTTTATGATATGGATTTTAATATTATATATGATTAATTGTTCAAAATGGCACAAAACTAGTTCGTTCCTAGACGTGTGGATGCACTGTCACGTGACCAGATGAGCGAGGCCGTCTCAAAGAATATTTGAAAAGATAATTTTGAACTTTTTCACTATTAAGATATTTTAAGATGGGTAAATATGGTATCAGTGCATCGCAGAGCATGTTTGTTATGCAAGGCAGAATGTTCAGACAGTGAATATGACATCGTTTATTTTTTCACCAAAATGATGTATGTCATAATTTTTTCAGTGAAATTAATAACCATAACCATAAGTATACAGAGTTGATTTTTTGTATCATTATGGCCATTCTTAGATCAGGAAATAATCAAAACATTTAACATGTCAGTACTGACGCAGCGTAGAAAATCCATCGTGGATGTCAAGAGATCTACAATGTCGTAGAGGATGTTGTCATATGTTATGCATTGCAGCCATAGCAGATGGCTGTCTATGATGTCATAGAAACGATCCACGAGCTCGCAGATTGTTATGCAATGGGGGCATTGTTAAATTATTTTTTATTCCATGATTTGGCCATGAGAGTGGCGTATATCGGATATACGGCACTTACATGACCAGTGATGTATTGTTGGCTCATACGCCACTAGTATCCAAGCTAGTCCCGTTTTCTGTAAAATCATTTTTAAACATAAAATCATGGAATAAGAGCAAGAATACCATATAGTGTGAAGTACTCGGTGAACAATACTCACCTCTTAAGCCAAGAAGCAACTCTTTGGCTTCTTTCCTTCTGGGCCTACTCGGCGAGTATAGTCCACCTTGTGCTCCGCATTAAGCTATTCTTACTATATTCTCTCCAATAATGCCTTAAATACATCTGAATCGGCTCATTTTGGTATCCTGTTGTATGTATTTTCCTTGAAAGAAAACAGAGAGAAAAGCACTTCGTTTTTTTTAGTTCTAGTTGACCTCTGTTACATATTCTCATGTATTCTGTCTATAAATTTACTAGGCCAAGGCCAAGACATAATGCCCCCATTGCATAACAATCTGTGAGCTCGTGGATTGATTCTACCACATCGTTGACAGACATCTGTGATGACTGTATTGCATAACTTTCTACAACATCTTCTACGACATCGTAATCTCTTGGCATCCATGAGCGATTTTCTACGCTGCGTCAATACTGACATGATAAATGTTTTTGAATATTTCTTATTCTAAAAATGGCCGTAATGAGACCAAAATTCAAACCTGAATACTTATGGTTATGGTTATTTATTTCATGGAAAAAATATCAACACACATCATGCACTTTGGTGAAAAAATAAACGATGCCATATTCACTGGGTTAATATTCTGCCTTGCATAACAAACATGCTCTGCGATGCACTGATACCACATTAAATTTTACCCATCTTAAAATATCTTAATAGTGACAAAAGTTCAAATTCATCTTTCCAAATATACCACTATTCAATGTTATAGATGATATTTTATGAATTTGATACATTGCTCATTTATTTATTTTTTGTACTTCAAAATAGGTTTCATAATTTTCTAGCATATTTTTAGATAAAAGTAATGAAAGCCAAATTTTTAAAATTATAATGAATTACAATTATGGATGATGTTCTCCCATGTACCATTTCGGCATTTTAATGCCTCTCTACCTTTAAATTATCATTTAATGTCATTTTTGAAGCCACGAGGAATCCTCCAATTCACGATTCACTATTATGCAATGCACCTGTCGTTTATTTTTATGAGTCGCAAACAGACCTTGTAGTCATAGAAAAAACTGTCTACGATATCATAGATAGACATTTGTTATGCTTGTTATTATTTGGAACCAGGTGGACATTCTTGAGGTGTTGCTCTTAATAACCTGACATTACGGGTGACGTCAAATTATAAGTACTTAATGTAAGCAAAGGCCTCCTCAGGTCAGCTACCTCGCTGCCTTGTGTGTCTGCAACCATTAGGCTCCAGGCTTTGGGTTGGAGAATTTTAATCCATTCTAATTTTATTACGGTTCCCAAAGTCAGTTTGAATTTCCAAGAGGTTAGGGTAGCAATCTCGCCAAATCCCACTTCTTTTAACATACTATATCAGCGGTGTCTTACGCTTTTCACAACACTCAAGTTCTGGTTAAAGGGGAACACTGGACTACGTATAATACGTTTTCAGACGTTGAGGAAAACTACAATATGATGTTCAGTGGGTTTAAATATGTAATTCAATCATTTATAAATCATTGGGTGTGTGTGTGTGGGGGGGGGTCATTTCTAGTACCGAAACCTGCTATTATCCGGAATGCAGGGATCGAGCTACCATATTCCCAGATTTCTATGCATGAATGGCGTCAGACTAGCAAGGCAAACCTTCCGTCACTTGTAAGTCTGCTCTGGTCAATATCATTGTCCAGAAATGAGTATTATAATGTAAGATCCCAGTTATTAACCATAATTGAGCTGTATGACCTGCAATTGTTCCAGCCCAGTGTTTTACTTTGATGCAATGTAGGGATCTGACCGGGCCATCCGTCTTTCAGGAGGCGCGGCTGTTTAATTGGTCGGGGGAAGAGTGCGTACATGTATAAATTTATAATAGTGTTAATTGGTACATACTCCCTCGACTTCACCTTGGGAATAGGCACCAAACAATGCACCAGCAGCCCAATAATGCAGGCTGTTAATCCTTACATAATATTGTATTTCTCTGCACGTAATTGTGGCTGTATTCTCTTCCCTTGTCGTGATCCTACATATATAGGTCCATTTCTTGCATTTCATACGTTTTTGTCTTTTTTTTACAATCTACATATTTTATTCTTCCCACAGATCCTATTGGAAGGCTACCATTTGGGTGACGGATATGGAATTATGATGGCCCTCCCAACGAGGTAGATACATAACCCGCCACAGGACAATTGAATCCTGGCAAACCGAGATCGACCAGAAATAGCGTCGGATATCTGACCTCCTCAGCGCTCCCGGGGAATATTATGAACAGACGCCATGGGTTGCGACATGTCAACGCATATAGCTGCTGGGCATTTAAATGAATGCCTCGACAAGAATCAGATAGATATTGTGCGGAAAACTTGGCAAGTACTCAAAGAAGATATGACGGGCACAGGTGTCATTATTTTGTCTAGGTGAGTGAAAAGAGCAATAAACGCTGCAAATTATCTTGGTCTTAATCCAAATATTCTAATCATTGGCGTGTCGATATTGAATATGAATCAAACGCAAAGGGCAAATAAATCAATAGCAATATTCACTACCCCTTTCTGTCAAAGGGACTTTATTCTATACGATTGTTGTGATAGGTTTGGGTATATGAAACATGACAAATTTGTATTTTACTTACTTCCCCTGCATGCCATAATAACAGTCATAGCCTTTTGGGTTGTTTGGATATAATTTATATAGAAAATATGTAGAAGGACCAGTCCTTTAATTTCATTTATGATGGTGTTGACATATCTTAATGGAATCTGGGTGGATTGGAAGGTAAATATAATTAAGTTACGCAAGTACCAGATGTGCAATGGCTATACTGTATAGAGAGACCCAGTATACCTCTATCGTATACCCAGCAACCTTTGCAATGTTAATTCATCAGTAGGCCTACTATAGCTTTATTGAATGCTAGATGGGTGTATGGGTGACATGGCCAGAATATGTACAGCTCGCCTTCGCCAACCCTCTCACATAACCCACATTTAAAACAAAAACGAGGTTCAAAATTCAGTTCACGAGAACCGAAAAGATTCTTTTAATCAACACGATACCAACTGTGTATTGAGTTATACCTGGCTTTTATGATATCTCATGCTAATTTTGCAGAATTTATCAAATGTGCAGAGCTGCCGATTGTAATTTTCTGACGACCTGACCTAGCAGTCGGTATTATAGGGTATTAATTAGTCGCATGGGACAGCATGAGGGCATCAGCAGAGAGAGGCTAATGCAATCGCATTAACTAAGGGAAAGGAATGTCTCTAATCCTGGGATATTAAGAAGGGCATTTACCTGGCCAATTATACAGAGGCCTAATTCTCGGACGCGACTAAGAATATATCAAAATAGAGACCAAACAGTAGTATAGAAACACAAAAATAAGGTAAAATAAAGAAGGGGTATCCCGACAAAAAGATACCTGTTGTAGACCAGTCACCGCCTCAAAAGCGACAAGGGTCTCTGGAAATGTGAATGCGAAAATTCCATTAATGTTTTAAAATTGAAAATGTAATTAATATATATAGTGGTCCAGGTCAAGCCGTCTGCAGTTCCACGGTTATATATATGACTGGTAAAACGCCGCACTGGTAAAGGGAAAGAACTTATTAATTGGACATAATTTATATTGTTTACCAGTGGGACACATTGTCAGTCAGCCGTTCTTTGTATATATATAATTATAGGCATGGGAATCGTTCATGGCATTTTTTCCCCGAAGACCTATATGACCGCATGTATATCACAATAACATGTTTATCATTCCTATTCAATATTTTAAGGTTTTAATTTTTCAGGTTATTAGAGAATGAGAGGAATCTTCGTCCCCTCTTCCTCCGTTTGGTGGATGATCCATTGGACTTCCGACCGGATGAGCGGAAGTTACGTCGTCATGCTACGATGGTGATGGAAGCCCTGGGGGCTGCAGTGGAGTCTTTGGATGACTCAGCAACTTTAGTTCCCATTTTACAAGCACTTGGACAAACTCACATTAGATATAAAGTAAAACCCGAAATGCTACCGGTAAGTATTAATATTATTAGATATTGAATAAGGGCCTCAACTTCAATATTATTTCCAAGAATAGTATCGTCATACTGATATAATTGCACGCGGTCCTTTTTTTTTATTACAAATAAGGCCAAACATTTGCAAATACGCGTACCCACGCTGTGGATATATTCCTGCGTTGCCTTCTATTCAATCTATATTTTAAATATCCTCAAATTACAATATCAACAAATATAGGAAAGCCTTCTATACACATCTTTGGCTACAAATACTGCTTACACACACATTAGTGTATAACTCCTCGTCTCATCCAATACATCACCATCTCTTATATAATTCTTCAATAAGGACCTAATCCACTAAGCCGATTCCCATGCGATTCTCACAGAATTTAGTGCAAAAGGGTCCTCTGCGGCATAAAAACGCATGAGAATCGGCTTAGTGGTCTAGGCACTTAAGTTCTAAATAATTCTTATGCAGCAACCTTTTCATTAGACACTCACAATCGCCTAGTCCTCAAAGGACTTTTATACAATAAAAACAGGGGAGATAGTAAAAAGAACTATTCTTCTTTCAGAGATAAATATGTTCAGACTTCATCTTGTTCATCTATAATCTTCCAATATCTTTCCTTCAAAAGAAAAGCAAACGAATCTAAGTTATCACTATTTCTTGTCAATTCATGTAGATCATTCCATAAGGTACATCCCATATAGAAACACCTCCTGCGCATCCTTTCGGATCTGGGTCTAATCATTTTAAAAACCGTACCTCCTTTCCTTCCCAATAGCATTTGCTTAGGGACATTATAAACATAAGCTTCCTTTTTTCTGTATAAAGTTTTGAGCAGAGCTATTTCTCTTATAAATTTCAAAGGTAAAATTTTACCTAATGTAATGTTTTGGAACATCCATTTTGATGTTTGGGCCCGAATGTAGCACAAATGATTTACACGGGAAAGTTCAGGAACCCTATAATCAGAGATGCCGGAGAATATCCATCATCACTGATCCGGGTTATACTAATTATTTCGGGGTCAATTGTAGAAAAGATGAAGTATCGCCGTGTGTTCGTTATAGCTTTTCTTCACCATACGATATGGCAGTCCCTCCATGCATTCACTCTATCTGTCACTGCATTATGTTATATAGGCCTATATATTACTCCCAATTTCAAATGGCCCTAATTCGAGCTTAAGGCCGATATCTGCTATCACTTCGAACCTTTCGTCAAAACTTCCAAAGGGATGGAAAGACTTTTGCATTCGAACGTGAGCTCATTTTCACCGACAAATGTTTTATATGGATAAAATCGTGGTAGAGAATACCGGGCTTTAGGAAAAATCCATGCGTGTCATGATGCTCAATCTGATATGCCATCTTCAAGTCTTGAACTAATTTCCATTAGTACATGATTGCAATTTAATCCAAAAAAATACTTGTCTCATATTCGAGGAACAAATTCCGAAATCCACTTTAGCTTAGAGTAATCTCAATTTGTTCGATATTCATAATTATAAAGTAATTACAATTTGAAAACCATGTAGTTGCGAAAGTTTGTGATGCATACATGCAATGAGGTGTTAGGTATGAACTAATTCAATGAAGGAAATTTTCTTGGAATAGTGAGCGCAGTATAGTTGTTGTAATAATAATTTAGAATCTTTTTTAGTAATAACAATGTTAACGACAACGCAAAAATACATCCACAATCCCGATGTGCATGGGTAAATCCGCCAATGTATGGAGAATTGCATTTGGCCAGTCACAGAACTGCAATCCGCTAAAAAATGCAGTTCTGCACCTGGTTGTGTACCTGGTGAAACATGCGGGATCTCATGCACTTCAATATGCATATCGAAGACCTCATAATCGGGTGTAATTGTATGCACATGCTGCATGCAGTTACATTATTCTAATACAGGGTAAACATCCTAAAGATTGGAATTGAACTTGGAATCTGACTGATCTCATCTTTGCAAATAGGGTAATATCTAAAAGTCCATTTTCTTGCAACTTATGACTCGTTTTTCTGTGACACATCACATATTCTGTCAGCCTATTTCCTGCCTTTCTTTCTTTGTCTCTTTCACATTCTCTCTCTCTCCTCTCTCCCCCTCCCACCTCTCTCTCTCTCCTTCCCATTCAGCCCCTCTCTCTGTCTCTCTTCCTTTCTCTATCTCCTTTCTCTTTCCTGTTCTGCCTGCTCCCCCCCCCCCCTTTCTCCTCCTCCTCTCTCCCCTCTCTTTCCTGTTCTGTCTCCTCTCTCTACTCACTCCCCCTCTTTCTCTTTCCCCCTCTTTCTCTTTCCCATTCTGACCCTCTCTCTGCGTCTCCCTCTCCTCTCACCCCTCCCTCTCTTTCTCTTTCCCATTCTGTCCCTGTCTGTCTCGCCTCTATCCTCTCTCCTCTCTCCCCTCACTCTTTCCCGTTATGCTTCTCTTGTAACATTACAAAACATTACTCAACCTAATTATATCATATCAATTATCACCCTTTTATATAACTCTCCTTCTATCAGTATCTCCTCTCATCCCCTCTCTCTTTATCCTGTTCAGTCCCTCTCATACATATACGTGTGTTAAATCAGGTAGTATGTCATTATGATAGTTTTGGCCTGATTCGTACATAGAAAAACTATTGTATGATATTTGAAAAATAGGAATAATTCCGCACCTGGTCCTGCACATGATGCAAAGTTCAGTTAATCTTGTGTGTTCTGCATCTTTTATAATACCATGTTTATCAAATGTTTTGGCTGATTAAGTAATAAAGGAACCCAAGAAAAACAATGTATATATGCCAAGGATTCTAAAATGCAGGCAATGTCTGGTCGGAGATCAATTAGCAGCTAAATTAAAGGTTGTGTAATTAAGGCATCTGCCGTTTATTGCAGTTTTTCCATTCTATACATCGATTATTGATAATTGTTTTCCACTATATCAGAGGCAGACTGGTTACCAACATCCATCATGGTCCATCATCAATGATTAAGCCATAAGCACCCAAGCTGGGTGCGAAATTAGACATAATTGTTGAGGGGTTAGCACGGTCTAAATACTAGGAACACACGGAAACATCACTATTTTTACCAATGCAGGCAACTCAGAGGTGGTCTATTGTTGGGCCTGTTGTATAAGAAACTCATCGTATCCCTGTTGTAAGTGTTTCGCAAGCGCTCACATCTACAGGAGAAACAATGGGCTGACAAAGTGCGACAGACATATGATGCACCACAGGAGGATGTACAGGAGGTACAGTGGACATATAGGGGGATGTAAGCTTTGTCACAGGTGATTTGTATCTTCAGCGGTCTGGCCACTGTCGACAAAATGGTGTCGATGCAAAGACGATGGGATTGCCGGCAATGCACGTCGATGAGGAGGATTATCGGTGGTGGCCTCGTCTTGGCATCAACAAGTAAAAAAGCTCTAGCAACCGGCCACTGTCAACAAAATCGTTGGCGATGTGTTGGCAATGAGGTAGTTGATAAGATTTTTGTGAAATTTATTGCATTGTCTTTGTATCGACTTGTCATCGCTATGCCTTTGGCAATGATGACCAGCGATGAGTGTGCGATGTGAAAATTGCATCGGCAAGGGTAGCGATGAACATCAAACATGTTTGATATTTCCTGTCGATGTGATTTTGCATTGGTACATTGTCAATGGAGGTAATGTTGGTAGCGATGCATTGGTGATGTCTAGTCGATGCGATTGCATATGTAAAAGCAAGAGAATCAGTTCTCAATGTTCTCAGTTGTCAATGCAAAGACGATGCTGCTACCGATAAGCCTCTTTATTGACATGCATCGCCAGCGATTACATCCACTTTGCATCATCTTTGCATAGACTTGGTTTTGTCAACAGTGGCCAGACCGCTTATAGAACTAATTTTCATGCTTTTATATGTGGAATCTCATCGACTTCTCATCGCCACTACTGATACCGATGCAATTTTAATATTGCCCACTCATCGCTGGCTATTGCCGAAGGGATAGCGATGGCAAGTCGATGCAAAGACCATGCAATAAATTTCACAAAAATCTTATTGACTACCTCATCGCCAACGCATCGCCAACGCATCGCCTACGCATCACCAACGCATCGCCAACACATCGCCAATGCATCGCCAACGCATCACCAACGCATCACCAATGCATCACCAATGCATCACCAATGCATCGCATCCTCCACTATCTCCTCGAGTGCCTCTTCCAGTACCCCTCCAGTATCTCCTCCAGTACCTCCCCCAGTACCCCCTCCACTATCTCCTCCAGTGCTCCCTCCAGTACCTACTCCAGTGTGACTTCCAGTAGCTCCTCCAGTACCGCTCCTGTACCTCCTCCAGTATGTCCTCCAGTACATTCTCCAGTAGGCTACCTCCTCCAGCATCTCCTCCAGTACCCCCTCCAGTATCTCCTCCAGTACCCCTCCAGTATCTCCTCCAGTACCTCCTCCAGTACCACTCCAGTACTCCCTCCAGTGCCTCCTCCTGTATCCCCTCCAGTACCTTCTCCAGTATATCCTTCAGTACACCCTCTAGTGTCTCCTCCTTTACCCCCTCCAGTACTTCCTTTAGTTCCTCCTCCTGTACCCCTTCCAATGCTTTTATTCCAGTAACTCCTCCTGTACCCCATCCAGCGCTCTTCAAGTTCCTCCCCCAAATACCCTACCCTGAACATCATCCTACAACTCCTCCAGTACCTCTTCCTGAACCTCCCCCAGTTCCCTTTCTGAATATGATCCTCTCCCCACCCCACCAGTGCCTCCTTCAGTAGGCCGACCATACCTCCTTTTTAATTACATCGAGATAATTTCATCTCTAGACTAAAAAATTGGGACAAACACATTACAATTCCTCACCCGCCCTGCCCCCCCCCCCCCCACACACATAAACAACAGCTTTAGCTTTGTACAATAATAATGTGGGAGAGAGGTGGAAGAGGGGGGGGGGCGGAAAAAAAGGTAGGGGGCGTTCCCAACGTATGTCTATTTCACGCTAAAATGATGGTCAATTGTGATTTACATTTTATGTACAAATAAGCGGGATGTCTTTTCCGTAGGATTCAGGTGTAACACACAACTCTCCTTCATGAAACTGTGTGCTTTTTTAGCCATTTGAAAACACCTCTCCACCTAAAACTAATTTTCTCCTGTCACTGTGTACGGCCCACCCTATCGCGAGCAACTAGCGTTTGCGTTTAGCGTTGTGCTGTTGCGTTGTCAGTGCTAAATGTCCCTAATGTTCCACTAAACGTGCGCGTAAAATTCTCGTATGCATGGACCTGCATGTGGTGCTGTGGAAATCAAACCCAGTTTTGCTTCCCTCACTAAGAGGGGTTTTTTATACTTTCTTTTTTACGAATAACCAACAGCTTTATAAAAAAAAAAAACACCTCAACAGCTATTTAACCAACCTTCTTGTATTTTCTCTCCCAATCAGAATAGAACTTATAATTTAAACACATGGGCTATATAATTATAGTTCAACATTAAAATGAGAAGATGGCAGGTATGTGTCGCTATCTTTGGCCTGGTTCTGGAGGTGGGAGGTATATATGTCGCTATCTTTGGCCTGGTTGTGGAGGTAATATGTGCTGACCACCATGGAGATGCGACCTTCGGTCTATTGTGGTATCCGATAGCATGACTCACCTTTCTTCGTCAGCAATGTATCAAACACAAAGTTCTGTATAAGTATACTCAATCACTACTGGGATTTACTATCGACATATCTTAGTTTATTGGGTTTTATTGGGTTTTATTGGGTTATTCTATCGATATAACCTAGTTTATTGGGTTTTCTCCTCAATGCAGTTTTTCTGGAGGGGGATGAAGGGGAGTGGGGGACGGACAGGGGAGGGATGGATGAGGGAAGAGGTAGAGGGGGTGCTGAAATGAGAGCCATTTAAGGGAGCGGGTGAGGAGGGGTAGAGAGGGGGATGAAATTTCGATGAAATTATATATATAGGGAGAGTAGGATGAGGAGATGGAGAGAAGGCAAGGAAGAGAGTGTGAGAGGTGTAACAGAGAAAGGAGACTGGGAGAGATGAAAAAAGAGAGGATGAAAATGATCGAGATATAGGTCTTGGAACATGTTGGAATACAGATATTTAATTCACAATATGCATTTGACCGCATAAACCCCCCCCCCCCCCCACCTGAGCAAATTTGCGCCGATTTAACTTGTCCCGATCCGATTTAACTGCTCCCGATCCATTTTAGGATTTAACTTTCCATCCCGATCAATTGGGAGTTCAATCAGGACGAATTTTATACTCCCGATTGCAAAATCACCGCCGATTGAAGTAATTTTCATCAATCGGGACTAGTTAATTCCTATTTTTGCCCGATTATAGATTTGTCCCGATTTTGGCTTTGAATTTTTATAATCCCTTCCTAGTGTGGGTCTCTGCCCGATGCATCTGGAACTGTCCCAATGCATCGGGGGGCCTTCCAGAGCCGTCGGGAGGGCCCTCCCGATTATCCAAAAAATGGAAAATCGGGAGGGTGAATTTTGGTTTGGCGTCCAAACGACGTTTTTTGAGTGATTCTATATCTCCTGAATCTTCTGATTTCAGATCTGCCAGGCGCAACGATGTAACCTTTGGGCAAAAAAAGTTATGACCATTTGGGAAAAAAAAGTTAAAAAATATTTTTTAATTCCTAAATAAATTCTTGATCGGGAGCAGTTAAATCGGATTGGGACACAAATTGGGGAGAATTTGGGTAGGTGTGGGTCAACGTCCCTGGTGTGGGTCTCCACAAATGGACAGTTTTAAAAGTTTATTCCTTAGAATTCTTGATCGGGAGCAGTTAAATCGGATCGGGAGAAGTTAAATCGGATCGGGAGAAGTTAAATCAGCGGGCGCTCAGGTGTGGGCGGCCCTTTATCCATGAACCTGGACCCTTTTGCTCCACCCCTAGCAATCGGTCCCAGTCGTGTGACGTCACAGGACCATGAATTTTCTCATTGGCTAATCTATTCTTAAACACATGGGCACCTAGTTTTGGCGGCCATTTTGCCGCAATGAATGTTGGGATAACTAGCAGGAATCCCTGCTAACTTCAAGGTGCTAGAGAACAGTCTGACTAAAGCCATAGTATGGGACTGTACTAGTCTATTGACTGCATGGCCCCCTTTCAACTGTCAACCGTCACAGACGGGTACATTTCTAATCAATTGCAATCATTTCTAATCAATTGCTAATCAATTCCTCCCCGGAATATGGGGGCACCTCAAGTGGAATTCACATATATGTGACCACGTCGCTAGAATATGAAGGAAGCATGAGATATGATTTGGCCATAACATCCAAAAGATATTTATTAAGAAATATCATAACAGATATCCACTATCTCAAGGTCAATATTACAACCAGTATCACATGAATAACTAGCAATATCGAGAAGGATGATGAATAGCCTACAAATAATAAGACAATATCAGATTAACACACTGTTAAACATTTTCATACAGGCAAGTAAGGAGCTAGCTGTTTGTTTCCTCTTCAGTGGGGCGATTTGACTGTCGCTGTACCATACGAGTAACGAGTAATATAATTTCATTACTCGTGTAATTAATTGTAATTGACTCATACATTAACGATTGTCTAATATTATCATTCTTTTGAAAAGTATGGCAGTTTGATCCAAGGTAAAACGTCCCAAAGAACACCCCAAGGGATGGGCACATAAAAGGCATTCGTATAAACCTTGGGTCGGTACAAACTACTCAAATGGAAGGTTCATTACCAATGTCCTTGGAACTGAGCCCGAATCCTTTAATTAAGACCCGTCCATCCTATCCTTGGTTCAACAGAGCAACATATAGCAATCCTTCAGCCACTTTGACATGAAGAAGTGAGTGAACTAGATCAAACCCAATTGTGATATGTTTCAGGAAAATGAGTCATAAGTCGCAAAAATTGGATTTTGAGATATTATCATATTTGAAAAGATGAGACCAAGGGGATTCCAATGAATATAAACATTAAGGGCATCTAATAAGTATTTCTATATTTTAAGTTTGATATTTTTATTTCTGAAAAAAAAGTTTCAATATTTTTGGGTGAACAACTACAATTAAAGTAGCTAAATATACTCAATGGAATGACCCTATAAATGCATGACAATATTTCATAAACTGTCTTGCATTTTGGTACATGTATTCATACTTCATCCAGCGTTAGTCGCACCAAAAATGAGAACATTCCTACAAAGAGATTTTGGAAATATATCACTTTGAAAAATATCAATTTTGCGACTTATGACTCATTTTCTTGAAACACATCACAATTGTTATGCTAAGGCGGCAAAATGGTCTTGCACTTGTGCAGACCTACACCTGTGGGGGAAATCTGTATTTTCTTGTTTGAATATGATGGAGGGTTCGCTCTATAGATGATTTAGTAAGCTTATAGATCCATGATCAGAATTGATAACAGTGTTAATAATACAGATATAATAGCACATTTATATAATGATATGCCCCCTTCTTGTATATTTTATATTTTGAGGTTTATCCTTTCTTTTTTTTAAGTAGACGCGAATTGATGTTTCCTATTAGTGAAAATAAATGGATCTGGCTTCGCCGATCGAAATGAATAATGGCCTTAGTGTAGGCAACTGTGAGCTCACGATAGAAGTCGCTGGCAGAAAGAAAATGTAGACCTGTGCATGGTGTGATAAATTATGACAGCCCCAGATGTTTCTAGATACGCATTCAATATACTACTAATGACTTAATAAAAATAGCCTGGCTTTCAAAGTGTGAATGGTGCTAGCTCTTTGTTCAGCATAAAAATCCTATTCACCTTTGAATCTGATATCAATTCCAATTTAAAAACTACGTACCTATATCGGGTGAACAAGAAAGTACACCACTATGGACCGACTGTACGGAAAATTAATTAAGTAGGATAGATTTTAAAGTGGGAATATTATTAAATTTTGCTTTAGCGATATTGAATGGGTATTTATGTAGTGTTTCATGAACAGCTTAAGAACTCCTTGGTAAGAGGAAGTCAACATGATTAATTATAATAATATGCTACATGTTTTTGTACTTAGATGTCCCTTGTAGTATTTATTCTTTGCTTATTTTAGATACCTTGTACAGATGTCCCATGTTTATTTTACAGAAACTTTGGCCAGCGATTGACTATGGTTTACGCCTGAGATTAGAAGACGGTTACACCGAGGAGATTGCCAATGCTTGGCGAACTGTATTCTTCTTCCTCATCAGCAAGATGAAGGAAGGTATGAAGAAATAACGCTTTGTGGACAGAATGACGGCATGGGTAGATTGTATGGATGAATGAAGCATTGATATAAGAAGATGATGGACCAGTTTACACACTTTTTTCTTCGAACAGGTCTCGGAAGCATGACATTGTGTCAGCAATAATGCCAATGGAAATGTTGATGTGTTGATATTGTTGAAAATAATAACCTATAGACAGCATACAATGAAAGGATTGAATATGATCATTTTGGTTGGTGCTCTTTGTTCAATTGTCTGAAATGTGATCACGAAATCTGAAGTGAAAATAATACTGGTGGGTCATATTGAGCAGTGAAATTGAAGATATTTTTCCGTTTCTTACAATTACCTGTGTGTTTTCAATTTCGAAACGGCTGCTCGGAGGTGGTAAAGGTTATATTACCTCTTAATATGGTGCGGATGAAATTGGATTATGATAAAGTCAGAGAAACAATAATGAAGTCGTTCTGAACGAATAAGTCTCCAAAGTAAAGGGCAGTAAATTGATACGAGGACAGTGGCTGTAATGTTGGAATTACAGCCGACGATGTACTCTTTACCATTGTGTACGACTGTATCAATGGGTTATACTTCCCTTCCATATAATCTACAAAGAAAATCTTCAGTGTTGACTCCACTGACAAATGAATCTAACAACAAAAGCTTCACTAGTTTTCATAGATTGCTGTTGGAGTGGCACACCAGTAGAGGAACATCTAAAGAACTATGGTGCCTTCTTGGTGGGAGCGCTTATACGACTGTTGAAAAAAATGTCATCCTTGGACTATACTATACCTGTATGTGTAATTGAACCGTTACCTCAAAAATCAGCTCTCTGCCTGATTGTCACATGTCATCAAATGAAACAAACACGATAATGACGAAATCACAGAATTGTGTTACTTACACCGGGATAACGACGTTTTCATATCAAAATTATATAATTTTGTGAGGACCACAATTGTTCGTCTTATGCTGTACGGATGAGTCTCAATTCGAACAACAATAGGGCAAAAACCCTCACAAGAAGGTAGCCTTGTGCTCGGTTCTAACTAGCTCACTGTAAGAGAATTACTCCTTGCTATGAGCCTAATCCAAATCTAATCTCTACAGTTAATCAATGGAGAATACATTAGGCAATAGATAACCTCGTCAAGTGAATATTGGCAGCACTGGCTGAAAGTCAGGGAAATCAGATGAGAAGTATATAATATACAAATCTAGGTACTCTGCTATTCACCAAAAAGAGATGGCAAAAAAGGTGAGATGCGTTTGATGCCTTGCCATCTGCTATCGCTTTGGAAAGACTGCGGACCCTTGGGGAGAAATCAATCATTGTATCACCTCTCGATAGGGCGTATTTTTATATAGACATTTTCGATGAGTTGATTGGTGTTTCTAGAAATGGACGAATATATATTATATATAAGGTCACTTCTTGCCGAGTATAGCGGAGGCAAAGTAGAAACTAATTATCATTCAGAGGACAACTTTGGACAAGTCTGAATCGTGCACCTAAGAGGTAATATTGAGAACTAGTACTGAAAGTGGCCAAACAAAATGAAGAAACCCGATACACCCGAGTGCTTTAAATACGTATGTTCTATTAGTATCGGGACAGGATAAAGCTCTTGGTTGAAGCCAGTCCTGGAGACCATTCTTCATCCAGCAACGTTCATAATTAAGAGCTCTGGCAGTAAAAGAAAAGTGATATTCCCTTTTATATCCGGCTATATTGGCGTCTCGCCAGGGACTAAAATGGAAATAATAGAAGGGGGGAATTCGACAGCCACTGTTATAAACAGCATCATCGCTTTCGAGTCACGCATATTGGAATGAAAGAAAATGAATAATCAAATTATTCTCTGTTCTCTGCGACAGTTCTGATGGACAATTAATGGTACGTGTAGGCGTTGAACCGTAAATTGTCCCTTCAAACACGAGTCATGGTCTGAAGAAAGCCAGTGCAGTATCTTAGGTACACCATAGACTGCCTGCATGTGTGTCTGCACCGTTTATATTTCTTCTAACTATATTATGCTTTGACATACAATGTTATTACAGTATGGTGCAGGTTAATGCTAGCTGTTGGGCCAACGGGTTGAATCTACTCAAATATCAAGCAATTATTAATAAGTTGAGTGCTTGGAAACCGCCTAAAATTATATTCATTATATCATTTAATCATATGTTCATCGTGGACCTAGATATCTGAAATGAAAGAACGTTACAACAAAATTAAACATTTTGTAAAATGAAATATATTTTAGTCCAAGCAGAGAAAAAGAAAACGTTACTAAATCACAGGCGACGTAGGATATTTCAAACACCGAGTTATATATGAAATAGTATATACTGTTATCGTATTACATATTATATATGAGTGATGGCTACAATCATTATTTTGGTCTGTCTATAAAACCTACACGGATGTAAAGGTAAGAAAAACTGCCAGTCGCACTTGTGCATAAATGAATTTCAACATCCAAATATATGACCTAAGCATATATGAAAAGGTTATTATATTAAATTTCCATATGTTAAAGATTCTTGCTGACTAATGTGCAAATAATCCACTGTATATATTTCTATTTCCATTTGTGAACAGATTGATTAAACCAATTACAATGGAAAAGGATACAATGCATCAACATTATTATCAATTCCTGCTTAACAGTACAATTTCCCGATTTGGTGAAGCTATGTAAACTACTTTTTTTTCAGAAGATATGCGTTTTAAGTAAACAGGTAGATTGTTTTATCCCTGGAGGTGTTCATTATGAATTAAGTAAATTGACACCTATTTTTGGCTATAGCTGTGAGTCTCTTGTTAGGCTGATGTATCGGACGGTACCAAGTAATTAATTTGAAAGTCGCTGAAAGGCTAAAACGCCTCCGACAGATCCAGACTTTGCGTCATATTAAATGCTTTAATTGTAAAATCACAGTGTGTTTCAGTGGACGTGGATCGACTTCAGAGTTTTTATATATGTTTAAAAGTGTCGATCTTATATGTACACCGTGTATCTATACAATTCTAAAATTAACAGTTAAAATATATAATTCTATGAACTAATAAATAAAAGTAAATGTAAACTGACGTATGAGAACATTATTTCGTTCTTTAACGTACGTGCAATATTCATTAAGATGACAATTGAACGTATATACCATGTGAGCGTTTCTACGTTTGACTTTTTATTGAATGTTTTGTACTTTGTTTAAGTTCACTTTTTCTAACCAATTCCTCGTTAATTAATGACATTCAACCAAACCTTTCAAACTTCAGAAGCCCATGCAGTGACCTGAAATGGTACTTGATATACCATCTTGCCACATGAATCGTTCCTTGCCTAAATCGAACAAAGATTTCCAAAGTTACATTGTATTGAAATTCATATTTGTGGTGAGTGGATCTGTCCAGGTTTTGCAGTCAACAACACACTATATCGCTCATTTCTTCATAACTTCTCTGAATTTTATGTCACTATACCAAATTGATCAAATATGGTTCTATAATTACCGTCTATGACACTGACAGGAATCTTTTATTCATTGCAATGAGTATATATTCGTATACGAAGCTTGTACTAATCCACATTAATAATGTCGCCAATAATTATATTATAGTAATATCGTTCACATGTATCAACGATCTGCTTGATATTTGATTTGAATTTTCATAACTTGTTGCGTCATAATGCTTCTTGAAAGTCTGTACTGGGAAAGCATGGAGGAAAAGCATCTTCATCATATTTATATTTTTATCATCATTGTCTTTGGCGAAGTGAATGTTAGCGCAATACAAAAGATGTTCGAGCCATTGCATATCGACTATATTGTCATGTTTTTAATTAACATTAATGAGTGTTTAGTGTTCAAGTGTAATATTTAGTATTGAATAAAGTCTCAAATTTTAAGAATAATGCCGTTACATTAGCACTCTCCCACTTGGAAACATTGATGCGGATCACTAGTTTCTTTTTTCAAATTCAAGTTTGAATAATTTCTCTGAATGAATTTTTTATTCATGAACGAGTTAGTGTTTTGCGTTGCCCGGCCTACGTACAGACATGTAGCTGGCACCCAAGTATTACCACGTATTTCCTCTTAAATAAACAATAATTATTTTCAAATAAATTTATTTAGCTCATGTCTAAATAATACAATGTCATGAATAGTCTATTATCCACTAAATGTCCATCAATTTGCTTGTTAATTGCGCATCCTTAACACCCAAAAGTATCCGTTTAATTGACCAATTAGCTACATCCTTGGTTATGGAAGGATCAAAAAGGAAATTCTCCATAATTGGCCTATAGACTAAGTAACTAATGTAATTCTTTTGAACCATTCATCATTTTCTTCACATTTCCTGCCAGCCATCCTCGATTTCCATTTTGACTAAATGAAATATCGTCTATTGATATTATCATGACATTTACTTTTTCTTGTAATTCATGAGGATACAATTTGCGCTATAGTCTTTTAGTCGGACCAGAAATGTTATTCTGTATATATATGTCGAACATTGTATTATGTTTGGAATTGTATGTCTAAATGTCACATTCATTGGTTTCAAACCTGAGTAACTGCGAAAATATCTACGTATACAACAGACGAGAAACTTTCCATATCGATAATCGTTGTTTATTCTCACTATGACAACCTCAATGTACCCGCGTATAAATAAGCTCAAACATTCTTATTATCCCTAAATATCCCCAACTGTGAGGGCAAAACGATCGACCGTGGAAATAAAACTAGAAAACAACTTTTATCATGGGTTTATATATAGCCTTTGATATGAAACAGCGTATCTAGAGTGGACATCGTTGCATGTTCCACAAGTGGTATAATTATGCAACCATGCCACCTGAACCTCCGGAATTACTTCATGGAAACTCCACAACATGGCTTCAAAATGACGTTCCTTTATAGATTATTAAAGGCATACATATAAATAAATCATATATTGTCAATTTGGCAGTATCACATATCGTACTAAGAAACAACGAAATCTTAAATCTTTTGAATAAGAAAGAAATTTGAGGAAATAGACTACCGGGTTCACTAAAGGGCTGCTCCAGTTTATCATTCACAAAAGACCTGGAAATATTGGCTACATAGGCCACAAAAACACTTGCCAATGCAAGTTCTAAATCACTAAAACGATATTCTCGATCATGCTCACCGCAGATGCATAAATAATCTTATTTCATAATACAGGTTTGTGTACATTTATCGGTAATAACTACATGTCCTCTCATTGATCAAAGCCTTCATGTGTCCCTTGCAACACATGTTCTCGAATGCTTAGCCTTGTGCTGAAGGTAGGTAGAATAGATCAGCACAAGATTTACTGTACCGCAGGTCCCATCAATCCTAGCCACATGCATGGGCCATAGCTCTGTAGTTCAGCTAAGGTCGTCTATATAATACATATCCCATGCAACCTTTACATTCATCGATCAAGCCTTTCCCCTATGCCTGAAAAAGTCTTTTTCAAAAAGAGAAATGAAATCAAGAACGGCCAATTATTGTGAGTTCCCTGTGAATATCATATGAGGAGTACTGCCTATAGAAAATGCAAGCAGTCATTCAGCAATTGATATGCTATTCAGGGAAAATGTACTGTTCCCGCAGTACCAATGACTACACTGCATGGAGGGACACAGTTCCCCGTCACACGCTTTACCTCACCACATATATAGCGGTTCTGAGGCTACCATTCATAAACGTTTGGTCAGTTTTAGCACTTTTTCCATTCATATGAGTTTGTATTTTATATATTGTTTGAGGTATAATACACCAAGGAATAACGCACTTAAAGGTATATGCGGGTGTTCGATGAAAAGATTGTCCACTGACATTTGCACAAAACTCTCTCTACCTTACTATATAAGAAAGAGAAAAATCGAAAAAGAAAAGTATATATCACCGACTTAGTTTTTATTTTACAGTCGCGGGAAAATAACAGTGCTTTAGTATGGAACTTATGGACTTTTTCGCCAAATTTTCTACACGTATGATGGGTCAGATCGTCAGAAAATATACAATTGACCTTCCCGAATCCTCTCAAATAACCCAAATTTAAGAACAAAATTAGGTTCAAAATACAGTTCAACATAACCAGACAGATTTATTGAATGAATACAATACAGAATACACTCATATATTCCTAGCATTTATTAATTTTCACTCTTATTAGCTCAATTTAGCAAAATTCAATAGATCTATAGAACTGTATATTGGGCTCTTTCTGAAAATCTGACCCATATATGAGGTCATACGCTACACATCTATTGAAAAAAAGATACGTCACCAGGGTCAAAGAAAAGTTATGGTAATTTGAAGTTGACCACATCACCCAAATTTACTAATCAAGCAGTATAATCAATGAAAATGAATCTTAAAAAAACATGACTCAAAACAGCTGTAAAAAAAACCTGTATATATTGGAAATCGTGCACAAATATATCTCAACTTATGGTAATAAGGAAATATTTCAAAGAAAATACGAGTAACAATATTGTTTTCAAACTTGTCTTGAGAAAGAACATGGTTGGGTGAATACAAAAAGGAAATAAAGAGGATGTTATCATATTATTTTATATTTTAGGGACGACTGAAGTTTACTATCATTCACTCTGGAGGTCAATTGGGGAAAAGCCTAAATTCTCAGTTGTTACAAGATTTTAGACAGAAGAATGCGATTTGTATCTTGTAAATTTCTCCAAATATATCTGACATACAGTTTTATCCTCACAAATCAGAAAATAGGGAGTAAACATACTTGGAAAAATATTATTCAGATTCGAATATGACACGTGTACCCGTTTTTTAACTCAACATGATACCAGTTCAGTTGAATAATCTTTTAGTTCTTTTCCTTCTTAAAATTTCAAGTAATAGGCACTTGCAGGAAAATAGCCTCAACATTGGTCTGTGTAAGCATTATCTAGACATATATGTGTATGGTTAAGAAATAATTTCCAAGGTTTTTTCTGATCGAGGGTTCTATAGCCTGAGGGAAGTTCAAGGGCGAAGCCTGAGAACTTCCGGCAGGCTATAGTACCCGAGATTAGGAAAAAAACGAGGAAATTATTGCTTTTAGAAGAGATTTGATGAGATTCCCTTAATGGTAGAGAAAAAAAGATAGACAAACCTTCTTTAATAAGGCCATTGTCAGTACAACTGTAGAATAAACAATTTCGGCCACTTTCCACCGCTATGCATGCGTGTGGCAGAGCGTTCGCCTTCAGTGCCAATGGTTGGTAGTTCGAGTCTTGCCTGGGCAGCTTTTTTTTTCATCCTTGCAACGTTCCTATTAACATTTCTCTATGAAGGAATCATTGGAAGACAACAAGATTTCAGATGTCATAAGAAATCATATTGATTAAGATGTCCTGAAGATTTTGTCTTTATACAAGGTCCCGTTTTTTTTATCAACGTTCGAATATGGTCACCACTTGGCTGGCCGACGGAAGTGACAGGGAACTATAGATCCGGCCGACCACTGATCCCTCGAGACGGAAGTCGTAGGCGGGATTCTATAGAGAAAATAAACCTCCCAGAATCTCATCAAATCGATTCTAATATGGTATACTGAATACCGAGTTATTGGATGTGCACCAACCCACTTACCAAAAAGTGCTTATGTCCCACAACCCACTATTCAATTGAACTGCCGCTGTGTACTATGTATTACCCATTTGAATCACTTACTAACAAACAGAGCCCCAACTCTATGAGTACACCACATTACAATGGACTAACACACTTACTGCTTACCTTGTTTGGCAAAGGCCATTTATATCCATGTATTATGTATCGTCTACTGAAATACCTATTAACAAACAGAGCCTTAGCTCTATATGAGTATACCACATCCCAGTGGACTAACACACCTACTCCCTGCTATACTAAGTTAGGGATAGCTGTTCACTCTGATTATCATGACTACTATGCATGTTTATTATGTCTGCCATATTTACTATATTTACCATGTTTACCATGTTTACCATATTTGCCGTGTCTGCAATGTTCGCTATAGTCATCTATGATTACAGACCAGCTAGGCATAGCAAAGCTCCAACTGTCAATTTACAAGATATTGCCTACACTTGGAGAAGGATATGAAGAAAATGATGAACCAAAATGATGAAATGATGATTTTTTTGAGTAAATAAAATTGTTTGAGACAAATGTATTTCAAACGTTTAAACATGAACAGTAGACTAGTGGGAAGAGTCAAACATTGGAGGAATTGTAGTTAAAAGCGTTAATTCTATGTTAGATGGGAATGTTCTCTTAACATATTTTTCAAATAGTAGGAACGTTCCCCTAACACATGTTCCAGGAATATCCACCAAATTTTCACTTTCAAACATTAAGCTAACAAACACCCAAACATTGAGGGAATATTCTAGAAATAAAAGTGTGCCATTGGGGTTATTTCCACTATTTCCTAAAAAGTATATGAATGAGTATGTATATGAATTCATGAGACTTTGCTTATATGATATTTTCCAAGCGCTCAGCATTCATTCTGTGTTAACACAATATAAATCATGCATGCTTCTATCAAGCATTGAGATGTTACTTATCTCCGCATTGCCACCTATCCACCTCTATAAAACCCAACAGCATTCAGTCAGCCATCCTCTGTTCGTTTTCACCTCTCACAGTATATGAATGAGTATGTTCATGAAACTTTGCTTATATAATATATTCCAAGCGCTCAGCATTCATTCTGTGTTTACACAATATAAATCATACATGCTTCTATCAACCATTGAGCTGGACCATCTTATGACTAGTTTGTATTGGTAAAATCCTCGGGGAGACTATACCTTGAGGCTAAAGGCTGGGTTTCATTGAGATGTTACTTTCCTGTGCATTGTGCATTGCCACCTATCCACCTTTATAAAACCCAACAGCATTCAGTCAGCCATCCTCTGTTCGTTTTCACTTCCCACATACATTACCCACCCACCCACACCTATCATCAATCATCACTCTTCAACAATCACTGTATTATTTCAACAATTTATTTGATCAATTATCATCAACTATTTACCAATGTATCATTTCAACTCAATTTGATCAAATTATCAAATAAATCAAACTTTTATCACTAAAAATCAATTTATAATCCCCAATTACCTCTGAGTTCCTTATCCAGTAATGCTACCGTTACTCCACCTGTTTCATTGGCCCCGTTACTTTAGAAGCAGGAGCAAGTAACTGGAAGTAGCCGTTTCAAATCAAACATGTTTTCGCTTATTAATAATGACACGATATGATTATTGTTATTACTGTTTATAAATTCATTTATTCTTTACCGTAGTCATTTCTGTTATTCTGAGGATCAGCAAACCCTGCAAACAATGTACTCGTTACATAATGTTTTTGCCTGAATAAAAAAATATTAAATACAATGTTTCGTTGAAGTGGGACCACTCCCGTTACACAGGAGAAGAAACGGTAGAAGTAACGCCCCAATGGAACCGAGACTTCACTGGACTTGTGATAGAGTATCAACGTATCTGGGTTATACCTGAGCTGGTCACGAGCTAATCCCATGTAGATCACGTGCTCGCCACGTTCTAGCAGGGAAGAACCCTAGGGTATTGCATGTCATTATTTGACCTGCCAGACTCTCGAAATCCCAACTCATTTAGTGAGATTCCATCGGGAATACACCACCATAGAATGAATTAAAGGACAAACATGTGTATACATTTCCTCAGCCACGACGTTCAATATTTTCTCCCTCTTGCATTTTCTTGAACTGTGAATATTTCTGTTTAAACTGTTGTTAATGTAGGCAGGTGGTTTAGGTTCATGGAACTGGCGTCTTGGGAAAGTTATATACACGATACCCTTGAAGGCGTGAATACGACACATAATTATTCTTTTCCATTTTAAATTCTGGTTCCAGACTAAGAGAATCACGTTCTGTTTATGTCCGATCTAGGTAAAACAAATAGGACTAACATTCCAATCACGTAGGAGGCGGCTCAAAACTCAATATTGGCAATTTGCACTGTGGCCATAAATGCTCAAATTCAAAATGTATTGCGAAACTTCTTGATAATAGATCCAATTAGAATATGCATCACAAAATCTCATCATTAGTACTGGCCAATTTGTACCGAGTGTTTTGCGTTATTTATAGCCTACTGTGTACATAATATATATGAAATACCCATCTGCAAATTGCTATCATCTGTCTACATTTATTTGCACCAGCTGCACCTCTAGAGGAGGGATGTATTTGTATTTATTTCGCATGATATTAGCATCCAATGATATGAAGGAAGCTGCTGGCAATCTTATACAACTGTTAAAACTCTCAAAATTAAAGATGACAGACTAAGATGATACTGACGTATTAGTAACACGAGTCAAAGCCGAGATGATTCTAAAACGTAACAGAAGCCGAGATGTTAACAAACAGGGTGCTATTAGCACTTTAGAACTAATTTCCATGGATTCCTCAAGCTTTGACATTGGAACCCACCTAATGGTGTCAGGAGTGAGTGAGTGACATTGGTTGCTTTACGCCCTTATCAACACATTTAATACGGTTATATCAAGGGCGGGAGAGCTGAGAAGGAGGCAGTTTATGATCATACCCAGGAATTAAATAGAGATAGAGGAGAAGATGGAGAAAGACAGAGAAAAAGAGTTCAGCTGTTAGTGATTATATAAGATTACGCAATATGATGCAATGGTTATTAATTATGATTCATTAAATATGTTTATTAATTATTCAGTGATGTAATAAATCATTCAGTAGTATTATTCACATGAGCATGATAACATATTTCCTACCTTTACCTATATTATATATGTATAGCTCTCCCCTGTCCCTACCAGGGACACTACTCATATTCTATTCTTGTACCTCATTTGCATTGTTCAACTATATATACACCTGTACAAGTACATGACTCATTCAGTGGGGGAGAATAAATCTTACCAACAGGATCTCCGACTCGCTCATCATTTCCTACATTATTAATTAATATATCAATTCCTCACACTGGTGGAGAATAGGCCCGGTCCTGGTTACATCAAGATCATATCAGCAAAGATTATGATCAGGAACTTATCAGTAACATCGTAAGCAGATCACACATTTAATAGTTGTCTTAATCGCAGAGAAATTGGGGCTAGTAATACAGAAAATGGGAATTTGGATCAAGTAGCAGATCTCAGTGAATAGTTACATCATAGAAACATCATGAAAGGTTAGATAGGTTTTCATTAAAATTGCACATAGATTACTGGTCATATATTTCCGCCTTCTTCTGATCTCAAACAGTTTCCATAAAGCAAGTCGCATATGATGTTCAAAATGCTCTTTGCAAGAAAGCCCTTCAGTTATCCTTGTTCCCAAATATTTAAATGATCTTACCCTCGAAATATTCAGTATATATATATGACATTTCAGAACCTGGAAATTTCTGGCCAAGACCCTTCTCCCAAATATTTGAAATTTGGCTTTGGCTGCATTTGGTGACAGACCATTCGCCTCACACCCCTGCTCGTATAGTCAAATAGAATATTGAGCCTTGTGATGTAATTGTCTGTGGTCAGAGTCGTCTAGGATTATGCAAGCATCATCTGCATAGAGATAGCTATAGATATATAGAGTGTACCTTCAAACGGGACGTCCTACATATCATTGATGTAGATATCAAATAAGAGTGGCCCTAGTAATGAACCTTGAGGGACACCTGAGCATACATCTACTTTCTCAGTGGCGATCTTTCCTACGCTAATAAATTGTTGTCTATCAGCTAGAACATTTTTGAGTAATGCTAGAAACGTTGGGTCAATTCCTAGCAATTTCAATTTATGCAGTAAGAGCTTGTGCGAGATCGAATTGAACGCTTTGGCAATATCAAAATAAATTGCTACTACTGTCTTCCCTTTTTCTAATGCTTTGTTCATATTCTCTTGTAGGTTGTACACAGCATCAGCTGTAGACTTGCCAGACCTAAAACCGTACTGACGTTCAAAGAAATAGTTTCAGATCTGTCCCTGAACTAATTGTTCTCAATTGTTTGTGCCTCAATAGTGTTGATTTCTAGTGAGAAAAAGGCATGTCCCCTCACTTACCATCTACCTCAAAGACTGTTTGAAGTAGGCAGAGAATATTGAGTGGTTCAAGGAGGGAAATGATGTAGTAATTTCCTACGTGTTTACCTCTGCTTAGTGGGAAGGAAAAGTCGTAGGAAAATTCCCAGAGAAACATAACTGAAACTGTATTGGACTGAAGGAATTCCCCCATGAGCAGTTAGTTTTCCTCGCTTAGCGGCTGGGAAGGAATGGTTCAGGGAAGGAATAGCTTATAGACACAATGCATTTTACCGTAGAAATTTCCCACTGAAGTAGAGGAAAAAAACGTAAGAATTCACACAAAAGAATTCCTTCCTTACCTTATACAACAGGGCCCAGTATTGGTTGCTGTATTGGTTGCCGCATATATCACATCATCCCGGCAGTAGGTAGTGAATAAGCTGTTACAGAGGTACTAGGCATAACTCTACGTTTTGGGATCTGACGTAATTCATATGCAGATTGAATTAGATATTTACATTGTGTACTTAGCCTGTCCATTGAGATACTGCTGGAACTCAAACAATTAAGGAAATGTATTGGTACTTATATTGTGTGGGTTATTATAATAACCCACACAATATAAGTACCAATGCATTTCCTGCAAGGTGTATAGGCCTGATATTTCTAGTATACTAGAAATATCAGGCCTATACACCTTGTAGTAAAGGCAGAATTGTGAGGGATGATAGTGTGAGTTGTCTCATTTATTGTATTCCTTCCAACATCTGAAACCAGGGACTTAAGATAGGACTCAGAATATCAGGAAGGCTTTAATATTCATTTGCTTCTAAAGTTCTAATGCTCATTAGTTATAGGCATTTGGATTTTTGAAATGCCGAGGCGTATGTGGGATCATTTACCTGTCAAGTAGAATTCCCAATTAAGTACATAGAGAAGATTAATTGCGACTGTTGGGCTAGGACGAAGCTCATGAATCTTGATGGAGGAAAAGTATGAAACCATGAAATGACAGAGTTGGAGGGTTTGTGGGTTGGTGGGTTAGCGAATTCCACCACTGATGCAAGCGGTTAGGAGAATATTAAACGAATTAATGGGTTAATTACACATGCTAATTTAGAATTGAAGCAGGGTATACTTTACTTTCACTTGGGACCATTGATAATGCCTATATTACTCGTTAGGCAGGGGTAGACTTTATATTTTCTGATCCCAAAGCACCATTCCCATAGTACATTTTGCCTTTGAACACGTGGTTCGGTGATATAAGTGTTATTTCTTCGGCTGATATGTTTCTATGAAAGGAGAGTGATTGAGGGAATGCGTTCTTACTGGTAAACGAACAGTTGGATGCCCAGGAATCCCTCATTTCGTTCATACCCATTCAAGTGAGATGGAATTCTGAGCAGATCCATCAACATCTGGGGCGGAATAGGCCTGGGGCGGCGCTTTGTTGTGTCAAATGGAGGCAGTAAAACAAGAAAAAAACCCACATGGAAGACAGCTAATCGGAGATTTGGCGTTTTGTATTTTGAATCAATAACATCAGTAGTGATAACAGAATATAAAGCCCATCTCGATGCAGTCAGATAAAACGAATGTGTCTGTAAATAAACTACATGAATGGTGATCACGTTCCAATCGCCTTTCCCGCTCCTTCCAATGAGTATCTGTTCAGCTTTACATTTGGACGACTCGTTAAAAGAATATTCAAGACTACTCAAAAATGACTCAACGACAAAAAGATTTAAGAAATCCACCCTCTCTCGATTCCGTTTTCCTTTCCTTCGCTGCGTCTGGAAGCATCTTTCTACCGTGAGCTGCTAAATTCATACGTGAGCCAACACTATTGTTTGATATAGGAATACGTGTGCTTCGTTCATCTAAGAGAACAAAAGCGGTAAACAGCTATATCAAATTTCATGCCCATGGCTTTAAGACTTTGAGATTGCTCCCACCTACAACTTATTTGATTTTCTCAGGGTTCTACCCAATAGACTACATCCGCAATGGGTTAATATGATTGCACCCGCGAATCCTGAGTGTCCTTAATGTCTCGTCTCAATCTGGTGCCTGACAAAGCTGATTAATGTCAGATTTGCTTCTGAAAGAATGACACGATGTGGAAGAGTGAGAAGAGCTAAAAGGGATTTTTCTAGGCCCTCTGACTAAAAACCCGATTACAATCATCTTGGTTATATATCTGGGTGACAATGCCTTTTCGCAGTGCCTTTAACCCTGGCAGGCCCAGGCAGGCTTATATTGCCTTAAATATAATTGTTAGGGGTATTATAATTATACTTTGGTACCAAATTATATTGGACCATACGTATACCTATGGAATAATTGTATACTAAGACTTACTACTCTCCCAAACTTGTTAAGCAATATTACCCAACATTATCAATCTCACCAATAACCAACCCATTTCCATCTCATCTCATTAATTCCTATTTGATCATATACTTCTCTCCACGAAATGTTTCAGATGTTATTTCATAGCTAATTAAGTCAGCTATAATCATGTATAACAAGCAATATGCGAAAATTCAGGTTACGGAGGAAGACCGGGATTACCCGAACCGCCTAAAACCCTTGGCGTATGCCACTTATCTTCCTGAATAAAATTCATGTAAAAAAAATATCGCATCGGTATGTAGAAAGGACATTTGCTTTATGTTGGGTGTAGCTGGGTGAACCCATATCTGACTATGGATCTATACCTCACAACATATAACTCAAGGTTTACATTTCTACTAAGGAAGTTAACAGTGTCCTTTTATTAGTAACATCTTCATCTCTATTATAACTATATGTTTTGTTCTTAAATATGTTTATTCAGCTAAGAGACATTATGTTGTTGCACACTTTTCTCAGTTCTAGCTGATGGAAAAAATCCTACAAATAAGTTCAGTCCAATTTACAAATTAAATCGACAAACTCCATAGCTCGAAGAGATAATTATAATACCCTTATTATACCTTTGGTGTGAGTCGATATTATCAACCCTACATGCACCTCTTCTGCTCTCAACACCGAAACAACGTCTAAGACAATTATTCTGCTGGATTTGTAACCTTTTGGAATCTTTATCACAAGCATGATCAATCATCAGGGATCCAAATTCCAGGACAGGCAATATAAATGTTTGGTATATTAAAATTGCGATGTCACCAGAAATAAAATGTCTGATCCTAGCAAACCTTTTAAATAACATCTGAACTCTATGCAGACGTTGCTGATGTGAGGACCCATACTAAGAGAACTGTCCGAGGAAACCCAAATATCTCAAATTCTGTACAATTTCAATTTGAGATCCATCATTATATATGATTTAATTCCTCATACCCTCAATTACTTGCAGAAATATAGGTTTATAAAATCTACGATGGGATCATTATGAAATGACTGTATATATTCCCTTCTTCCCAATTTTGTACACCTCATAATATCAATTAATAAATGACCAAATATAAAAGTCACGTAGATTATCAAATCAATACCTCGATCCTTTATCATTCATTCCATATAATACCTCTCCTGCACAGAATCTGATGTCCTAGGCTTTTATTGTGTCTAAATCTCATCAGCTTTCTCTTTCTACTGAATTCCCCCTTGTGATATTAATTCAAGAAATGCTCTCTTGCAGAAAGTCCCCATGTCATCAACACCTGACTGGAAGGAAGTAAACTATTTTTATCTAATTATCCTAGCGACACATGCATCGTGACATTAATCAAAACCCTCTCTGAAGTAAATTATCAAGGTACAAATATTGGAATACACATGTATGCAAAGTTACTTTGAAATTAGATGTTGTTTTTCGGTTGACATCTTTAGCTGATAATGCTGGTTCTGACTGAGGTTGCGATTGAGAAGGCAATTATAATTGTGGAGAATAGGTTTAAAATCTAATTGTGATGAGTAGGATCACGCAGATGGATTTCTAACATGGCTAATAGTAACGAGACAAGTCTGGAGAACGGAAGGGGGTATCAGAACAATAATTAATTTTGCTGCTGGGCTTGAACAAAAAATTAATTTTCATATATAATTTACAGAGAGTACAAAGATGTGAAGTTGAAGCATTTCCGTATACCAACATCAGTAATTGGTTGACCATTGATCGTACGATAGCTTCGTACCCATGCCTTATGTACATTATTAGTTTGCATGATCTCTATGTAACGTCAGTTTTATTTTGTTTGTCTTATCTTATCTTATTCTAGTCTCTTGAGGATATTCTGAAAAGACCTGTTCCTTCTAGTCCAAGTTTTAGTCATTTATTTGTACTTAGTGAGTTGTAGAGAGCGCCATTGACTCTCTACTTATTTCCCTACTTGCTTTATTCATTATTGGGTGTGTACTCACATGCCTTCGTCATCCTCATTATTATAGGTGTACTGAGAGCAATGTAATCTCTAGTTATATTTCTGATGGTTGACAACCCAAACCCTGTAATCGATGGATTCAGTATCATAAATGTAAACGTCCGAGGACTAAAAACTAACCAATTTAATTTAAAGAATGCTATAAGCCCACTTAACCCTGATATAGTTATTTGTACAGAAACGTTCTTAACAAAATTTGACAGATCACTAGACCATGAAATGCAAGGTTACAATGACATCATAAGAAATGATAGAGCAGTACTAAACAATGATTTATCTACCAAAGCAGGAGGTGGTATTGGCTGCTACATCAAAAATGGAATTACATACAAAACTGTGCAAAATCTCAACAAATCAAATGCTAATATTGAAACATTGTGTTGCACCATTATGTGTGAAAATAAGAGAAATCTACATATCATAGGGGTCTACAGGCTTCCTGATGGAGATCGTAATTCATTCCTCCAAGAGCTTCACAATAGCCTATCTTCATTTGATAATACCAACTGTGATATTGTAGTAGCTGGTGACTTTAACATTAATATGTTTGAAACAGACAACCAATATGTTATCGGATTGATTGATGTTGCTCATGAATTTGGTCTCACACAGCTAATTAAAGACACTACTAGGTATGATGTAAGAATAGACAGGGACTCAGTCCCAGAGACTTGTATAGACTTAATACTTTGTAAGGAAGATTATATCAACTCTAGTGGTGTAATAGATGTATGGGTCGCCGATCACCTTATGACGTTTGCTACTTTGAAAAAACAAAAATCTAAGAAGAAGAAGTGTAAAATAGTAGAATACAGAAACTATAGAAACTATAACTCTACTGACCTCATTAATGCAGTACGTTATACCGACTGGGACTGTGTATTGGCTATAGATGATCCTCAAAAATCCTGGGATAAATTTCTTTTTATGCTCACTAATATTTTAGACAATTTGTACCCTGTAATGAAAAGAAAAATAACTCCCCCTAGAGAAAACTGGGTTACTGATGAACTACTAATATCTATTAGAGATAAAGACAGAGCGCTACGTAAAGCCAAAAAATCAAGACGTCATGCCGACTGGTTGGTAGCAAAAAATATGAGAAACCATGTTACAAAACTATGTAGAAAAGCAAAAAGAAAATATTTGTCTAAACTAAGCAATGAATGTATAGACAACAGCAAAGATTTCTGGGCCTTAGTCAACCAACTACTACCCAAAAAATAAAAAAACGGTAATAGAGAACTGAATATAATAGACGGTCATTCAAATTTGCCTGTTCCTGTCACGGAAGTAGCAACAAAATTTAACGATTTCTTTGCCTCGATAGGTGAAACTCTTGCTAGCCAAATTGATGCTCCGTGGAACTTCAGAGGGCAAGAATGCCAAAATTCAATTGATACCATATCAACCACCCCAGAAGAGATAATGAAGATTGCTAAGGAGATTAATACAAATAAGTCCAGCAACATAAAACTTATAAAATCTATGGTGTTTAGAGATGTTTTTACGGCGATTCCATCCACTCTGTCACATATCTTTAATAGAATCATGTCTACTAACTTTATACCTGACTCATGGAAAAGGGGCACGGTTAGCCCTTTGTTCAAAGGAGGTGATTAGTCGTGTATGTCAAATTATAGGCCTATCACACAACTACCTATCCAGTCGAAACTGTTAGAGAAAATTATCCACAGCAGATTGATAGAATTTTTTGAAAACAACAATGTTATTTCTGATAGACAAAACGGTTATAGAAAGATGAGGTCGACTCTTGATACAATAGCAGACTTAACTGATGACATATTTAATGGAAGAAACAATTGTGCCACAACCTTTGCCGTATTCTTTGACCTGAAAAAGGCCTTTGATATGGTAAACCATCACATTCTCTTGTCAAAGCTAGAAAAATACGGTATTAAAGGCAATTTATTGAACTTACTGCGCAACTACTTATCAAACAGAACCCGAGTCACTTCTTGTAATGGCACGTTGTCAACTGTTAAAAATATCTCGTATGGGGCACCTCAAGGTTCCATATTAGGTCCTTTACTGTTTCTAATGTATATAAACGATGTTGAAGACTGTCTTGTGCACTGTAAGGTTAAACTATTTGCTGACGACACTGTTATCTACTGTACTGAAAATAATGTTAACTCTCTAAATGCTAAAATACAAGAGGATGTGAAAAACTTTTTCAATTGGTGCCAGGCCAACAAGCTCACACTTAACATATCAAAAACCAAATATATGCACTTCAGAGGCCCTAGATCGAGAGTAGGTCATGTCGAACTAAACCTTTTTATAAATAATATCCAACTAGAAAATGTAACAAATTATAAATATCTAGGCATCACGCTGGATACTGCACTGAAATATAATGTACAGGTTAGAGAAACCCACAAAAATGTCAGTCACAAACTTTATTAAATTTATTGAGAAGAATTGCTAAGATGGTTCCGAATTATGTCTTAATGAAAATTTTCAAGGCTCATATCTTACCTCTATTTGACTCTGGTGATGTTATCTATAGTGGATGTGTGGCGGGTGAACTGGACCAATCGGCGACAATGGCATAATTAATTAATTATGCTTGCATAAAACCCAAGCAAGAAGCATCGCCACATTCCGCCATCGGCGAATACATTTGTACTGTACAACTTCCTCCATGATCGGGGAACCCACTCTATTTCTCATTGTCCAATACCAACAAGTTACATGACTGCCTAAGTTAGAGCCTTAGGGAGAGATTGGACCAAGATTTTTTAGCTCTTACTGGTATAATTAGTGCATAACAGACCTCTCACATTCACCCTTTATCTGCATGAGGACGTCGAAATCAGACATTGTTGTGGTCCTTACACCTTGTGGCAATGTGGTAAACTAACAGCAAGTGCCAGGAATGGTTTCTCACCCTCCCACGAGGTAGCTCCACCAGCAGCACCAGCCAAAATAAACCTCTGCTGGCCTCTGACTCTGGAGTGGATGGCATCGGCGATGCGTCCACATGGATTAAAGCTAAAAAAATAAATGATTTTGGACGCGTCGGGAGACGCCATAGGGGGGAGGGAAGCAGGTGGGGTGATAGTGTTAATCGACAAAAACAATCTTTATTTATTTATTTATTTATGAACGTAAATAACCCAAGACTTTGCGCCCCCAGCGCCCACCTGGTGCCATCATACCCTCTGGACAGACTACAGATCTTACAAAACAAATGCTTAAAGGTGGCTCTAAAACTACCTAGGTTAACTGACACTCTTTTTGTTCATCGTTTGGCCTGTGTGCCCAAACTAGACGACCGTAGAAAAGCTCATGTACTAAATTTTGCTTTCAAGAGGAGTAGAAAGCCAAACTTCCTCAACAATAACAACCGAAATACTAGATTATGGGATGGTCCTATTCTTTTGACACAGAGACCTAAATCTACTTCTTATGACTTTCACTGTGTTCATGGAAAAACAGCAATCCTATGGAATAACCTAGATGCTGAATCAAGAAATATTGAATCTTATATAAATTTTAAGGCCTTAACCAAGGCCGAAAGCTTGTTACCATTGTACTTATAATGTCACTTACTACTCCTATTCTTCATCCATCACCTTTTCATCGTAGTTTTCTTATAGTCACCTAGATAGCCCTATTTTTCTATGTGTATGCTACAAGTTATAGTTATGTTTTACCATCAGGTAATGGCCAATCATACCAGACCTAGTTTCACTAGGACTGAGGCTATTTCCTACCTCTTGCATACAGGTGATATCTTATGTATATTGACTTTGTTATATTTACTAGTACATGTACTTGTTCCTGTATCGATTGACAAATACTCTTAATAAATAAATAAATATGATGTAATATTAGTTCTGTCTTCATGCAAAAAGGGGAGTTACAAAGAAAGCATTATAATTATATTCTTCCTGCCACGGTTATCAGTAATGCATCTTCATATGAAACGCGAAATTTAAGCTGTTGCGATACCCCCTCATATGAATATACAATTTATGAAATTGAGGGGCCAGCATATTCTTCGTTGATGGATTTATATGGCCGGTTGTGAGCGGAATTACCTTGTGCTAGGTGCGCAATCTACGATGATTTAGGAGACTAGAACTAATGACTGATGTAATTTGAAGGACCGAAGCAGCGTCTTAAAAATAAATTCAGTTGCATGATTATAACAACTGTCCTTCCTTCCTGTGAAGAATTACAGACGGACGAGCACACTGAAGGCAGGTTAATGCTTCAATGATTGCTTTCCTGTCTGTATATCCTTCACAGTACACTGAGGTTTCTCATCTGCAAGAAATCGATTGGCAGAACTTTTCAAGTTATCCTGACATCCCCTGGGTAAATTGCTGCGATTACAGTAGCCGACTCAAGATTGGAAAATATATATTTCGTTGTAATCTGTGAGCAAATGAATTGAACTTTGGCTGTAATCCGACATGGTGGCTCTCAATTGTTTAAAGTTCCCTTGGGTGGGTGTTATAGTGCAGAATTCAGTGAAGGTTGCTGTGCATATTACAATTACATTATACAAACTGCCGCCAATTAACAAAAACGCTATTTCTCCTCAGAATACTTCGGAATAAAGTAGAAATTCGGAAAGAGCATGATTTCCTGCCCCGACATGTGTTGTTTTATCATTATTGGTTCTCGAATATGGAAAATCTGAGAGAAACTTTAGTACTCTTGTGTCAGTAAACAGCAGTTCTGTGAATTTTTAAGCGACATTTGAACAGTAAAAGTTTGGGTGAAATTGTGTCAACCGAATTTGCATCGAGCGTTTACAAAGAACTTTTCACTACATGGCATACATTTATACGGTTGGCAGAAATAAGGTGAAAAACATCAAAACAGGATACATCAAAATAAAGTTTTATAAAGTCGGAAAAGCACCCTTGCCCCTCCATCATGTAATCTGTATCATCGTTAATATCGGTTGGAAAATAAAGACAAATGTGAGGGGAAGTATATATAGGCCTATACTGTTGTGTCAATAATATAGTTCTGGGTAGGTTCAGGCATTCAAGCAGATTTTATGGGCAAAAATAAGGTATAAGAGTACCATTGCCTCCCCCATGTCTATAATGTCATCAATATTGTTCAGGGCACAAGAGAGATGTTATCGAGGGAAAGTTCACTGTTCTGACAGCGATTGGCGCATCATCGCAGCCTGCCCTATGCCATATGTGTGTTAATATATCTATATCACATATACCAAGGAATTCTGAGTTCTCTCAAGGAATTCTAAGTCAAACCCTGATTTCTTAATTACCAATCTTTCCTAATGACAGATGGGCGCCGCCCAGTCTGACTTCCCTTCTTAATACCTACCCTTGTTTATCCTACTGTTATTGTTTACTGTACTTAAACCTAGTTCACTGACATATGTAAGATAAGACCATAAGGCAACAGACAGAACCGTTATATTTAGCTATTCCAAGGATCGACGATACCATAGATGCAGTGGGACAGATCAAACCCAAATTCATCTCAGCGTGCGATCTCCAGATGGCTTTCCATCAGATTCCGGTTAGAGAATCAGATCGTGATAAAACCGCGTTCCTAACGCCATTTGGTAAGTTTAGATACAAGAGGATGAGTATGGGACTCAAGAACGCAGCCAGATCTTGCCAAATGATAATTGATATGGTTTTGAAGGGACTGAGGTTTAAGTCCAGCCTATCGTATATAGACTCTGATTGGATATTCTCTTTGACTGTATATGATGATATGAGCATATAATGACATGTTTGACTGACAATAAACAGAACGGGTTTATACCACAAACAGGATACACCAAGACTCCTTATTTATTATACTACTACATGAGATAGAAACCTTTATCTCACATTCATGATGACGTTGTCTTTGAGTAAATGACATTAGTAACGAACTCGCTCGCTCCTTGACGACGTTAAATTCTTTCCCACCTCAGTGCGATGGGTGTCCTTGCATTGGCAAGAGAATATTCTGGACGTTAATTAATGAACTGATTAATTAACTGAACTGCTTTTTCAGAAGTAGGGCCTGAATAATATTCGAGAAACAAATCTAAGACGAACATATCAGTGAAATAAAGAGCAATGAAGAAGCATTTCAAATTTTCTTTATATTTCCAGCAAAGGTTTCACAAGTATTCGATTTCCTCCCTGCGGGCAAGTTCAAAGCTTTAATTTGGTAGGTATAGAATCCATTTAAAACATTGGAATCTGGGGAAAGCAGATTTTCCTTGGCCAGAACCAAAAGTTCTTGTTAATCGTGGCGTTTCTTTCCAGGAGGGCCTGTTTGAAACTTGGTTAGATTTATCCTGCTGTTTTTCGATATTTCCATCGAATTCATTTAGAAATATAGATTGTATTATTATTTTCATTATTTTATAACTAATATGTCTAGAAAATCATCAATAATCGGTGTTGTTCACTTGCCATGCCAAATTAAGCATTGGGGTAGAGAAACTACTTTGCCTGTATCACCTTAAAAAGATGGAAAGTTGACAGTTTTAGCTCCATCCGCGATGGGCATATCAGTACGGCGAAGTGTTCCTCGACTCTAATCCCTAACATAAATATATAATCAATTAGCACCCGTCCGCAAGTAGCTGTTGTTTCGGGGTTCTCTGAGACATAGGAAAATCAGACACAAACTAATGTATAAAGCATATTTAAATTTCGTGATACAAATTCTTTTTTCTGGGGGGTGGGGTGGGGGAGTCATGTTGCTTTCCTACTCCTGTTATATGAGCAAACAAATTTTCACGCTCATTTAAATTTCGCCTATATGGCTTATGCAGTACATCGTCGGATGCCTCAATAATGAAACACATGGTTTGGTTAGGGCCGACGGTCCCCTCGGTCGTGGTGGTGTAATGGCCGGTTATGTAATACCACTCGCTTCTGAAATGGCCCGTTTCGGCCGTGAAATCCCGGTTGGGACCTATACTGTATATATATAAATGGCCCTAAGCAGGATCAGTAAATCAAACGTAGAGTAAGTCACACAATAAGGTGGCCTTAATCTACACATCCTTCGAAAAGCCTCGAGAATAACGTGGACCAACAGAATATTGTGGAATGCAAAGCAATTGCCTGGAATATAGCAGGGGCGAGGCCCGACCCACTTGAGTGTGTTTACATATTTGTTCAATATTGTCAATATTTTTATAATTGTTATGTCATGTTTATGGTGGAAATGAATATGCACGTTTAGAGCTTTGACTAAGAACATTTCACTTCATGGCTAAATACAAGCCAAATGCGAGAAATAGATAGAACCTGGTGAGAATGTAGTTCGAGGGACACTATTGCACTGGCCAAGATGTTGGTTTTTTCGTGACCCACGAGCCAATAGGCAAGTGGGTTATGAAAAAAAACAAACATCGAGGCCAATGCAATAGTGTCCCAAGTACCACATTCGAATTTAGGTTCTATATTTACTCACACATGTAATGCTATGTTCAAGTATATAATAGAATAACAATGGCATTTTACGTATAAAAACAAATACAGCCATCGATCTTGACTTGACTTATGTTGGGACCAGCCTCCCAAAACCCAGGAGAAAGCTGTGATCTGATTGGTCGATGACAACAATATGATCATGTGTATCAACCAATGGGAGCGCTTTGTTACTACTCTCATACCTAACGCATAGGTTTCCCGAAAGATTACCACACTACTCTCGCCCATACAAATAGCATGTGGTACATACACCAACATGGAGTAAAAGTAAGAATGCAAATGAAAAAGATGTATAGATCTACTCGTTCCCATTGGAAATCATGGTAGAAAATTGGTTATAACGGTCATATCAATAAACTTAGGGGCAGCTGTTTTGGGTTTTTTAAAGATTTTATTTTAACTGGGGTTACATTTCCCGGAAGTCCAGGATGTTCAAATGCGTTCATTTTCATGGTGCAAGTTAGTAGTGGATCCATATTTTGGAATTGGTAGGAAACAGTTCAGTTAGTGACTGCATGCGCTGACCGCCAATTGCAACACCACTAAGTTGTTTTTTTGAGAAGAAATAGGATTTTTGAAAACGTATTGCATTAATGATTTAGATTGCAGTTGCATTAATTGTCAGACAGCGTGCACTGATCTGGCATATATATGGAGATGTTGTGTCTGAGCTCTAGCCTGTCTTGGAGTAGGTGTGGTTGACTTGGAAGGGGAGTAACCATTGACAGTTGATTTTATCTGAGGTGTCCTTGTATTCCTGTCCCTGCTGTTGTGCTTGTTAGATAGGTTGAGGCTCTGTCATTGCTGTCTGGGCAGGTATGATGAGGTGTTGCACCATACCAGTTTGTTTTGATGTCCGCCTTGTTGTGTGAGTCACTCTTTTTTGGTGTCTATAATGTGAAATGAGCTGAGACAAGATTAAATCATCATGAGTATCTCCTACCCTAGTTTGGAAAGGTGCGAAAGAATATAAATTGATGAATGGGTGAAATGAAGGAATAGTGAGACAAAATAGGAGACAGGGCCTTTGGCAGCTGTCCCTCTGAGGTAGATCAATTAGAGATAAAATGATACGGATGAAAGGATATATTTTAGGGACAGTAAATCGAATGTATGATGGTAAGATGGAGTATTACTTAGTATGAGATGTAGATTGTAAAGATGGAAGGGCCTGTGGCAAAGGTATATTTAGGAGTAACTAGTATAGTCAGTCCTAGTGTGTGTGTTCATATAGTGCTTTGGTGTGTAATAGAATGGGAAGAAGGTTTTAATAATAGAGGTCTGCAGTATAGCAGTTAAAGAAATCGTGTTGTAGGAGTGAAAATGCCAGCAGTATGGCAGTATAGGAGTAGGAATGATAAGAGAAATATGAGTAAACAATTGGCGGATATAAAATCCAATAGGGCTGCGTCAAAGCAGCAAGGTTGATCTGCTGTATAGTAAAAGTAAAAAGCCAGGAGTTTGGCAGTATAAGGCATAGCAGTGAAAAGATTAAATTACCTGCAGTATGACAGTAAAGATAAAGAGTAAAGCGAGTTATAAATGAGATGGAATTTAATAGCGCTCAGGTATGGCAGCGGAAGAGAAGAGCGATAATGGTTAAGATCTTGAGGTGGATATGAAAATAGAATATGCCTGTGGTATGGCAAAAATGAAATAACTGTAGTATGGGAGTGTATGAAAAGCCTGCAGTATGGCAGGAAGAAAAATAAAAAGTAAGAGATATGTGACTTACAAGTGAGAGGGATAATGGAATAAGGAAATTAATGGTGCTGAGGTATGGAAAGTGAGATGGATATCAAAATTGAAGAAAGCTGTGGTATGGCAGCAGGAAAACTGCAGTATGTGAGTGAAAGAGTACATTGCCTGTGGATATGGCAGAAACAGTAGGAATAATACGAGAAATTTGAGTTACAAATAGAGATGGAGATGGAATTGAATATATATATGTTTACTATATGGAAAGCCGTTTATACATATAACCCAAATGTACAGAATTTTAGTAATACTTTTCCTAATTTACCTAACCATATTCCTGATTAGCCTTGTTCTTTTTGAACTGGCATCCTATTTTGGGAGAATTGGTCCAGCTCGGCGGCCAACCTGGAATGAATTAACCCTAAATCAGGAGAACTAGTAGGCTAACCAGGAAAATGAATGACGAGAATTAGATCTCAGCTCGCAGTGAATTAACAAAAGCTATGCCCCAATCAGGAATTGATGAAGTCTAAGTAGGAATGACGGAAAGGGAAGATTAGCTAAATACTAAAAAGCACAGTTTAGGAATTTTAGGAATTTTCCGATTTCGTGCCTAATTCTCGGCTAACCTGGAACAAAATTCCCCAGTTCGCGTGCACTTTCAATGGTGAAATCGTCAGTCATTTTCCGGGTTAGCCCACTAATTCTCCCGATTTGGGGTTAATTTATAACATGTATAAATGGCTTTCCATAGTTTACAGCTGTTGTCTTTAAGTTGGAAAGGCCCGTTCAGAGAGGCGGCAATTCAGGTGTCACCACGGTAAGTTCTTGATTCAGGCATCAACATACAAATTCCTCTCGCTTCGCAGGAGAGGAAGCTATTAAGGAGGTAAAGAATTCCCATTAAGCTGGTGAAGCCCCACCAATGAATATTAAGCTTAAATAAAAGAGAGACAGGATAATGAGACCCTGCTAACATGTAACAGGATGACAACCTCGATCTCTCTCCTCGCCACTATGCATAGAACTATCTATTAGCCGCATAACCGAAATGATGGATATTACCTAGCTTCTTTATTTATTTGTCTTATTTTAGAAAATAGATACTTTTTGTTTTTATTTTCTTTATTCTTTTCTAGTAAAATCTCAAATTCACATCCAAGGTTGTACTCACATTAGTTTTTGATGCTAAGTGAATTTGTAAAACTGCCAGTTCAAATAAACGCACTGTTTCTTGGAAGATAATTTCTCTGAAACAATAAATTGTTACCCAGTCTCGCAAATTCACACATACTAAGAAATACCGACTGCATCAAGCGTATCTCCCTTGGTTTGATTGGATGCAATAGAGATGGATCCGTTGTATGCATGATTAATCTCAGACATGACGCTCGCAACATATCACAACCCTGTTAGCTCTCATACCCATATTCTGGTAATCAAAGAAAAAATATTCAAAAATAAATCATGCCTAATAAATGTATGAGTCTTGCTACTTATCACGAACATGCACTAGCAACGGTAAAAGGTAAAAAGCTGAAAGGATATTAATGGCGTAGAATACAACAAACATTACAATATATGTGTATAAAGATACAAGTTTGTTTATTCATAAATGATTTTCGTTAGTTGCTGGTATCCAAAACAATGAGTAATCCTACCTGAGGTTTTAAATTTTCCCTTTTACTATAAAGAATGCATATACATGTACGGTCAATCTGACAGTGGTCACCTTTTACAATAGTTGTATGTAGGTTATATATTATGTATACAAAATGTAATGTTACGTAATGTTACGTAATACGTTGGTCCCCCTAGCGGACAGTGAGCAAGGTATAGCAGGGTACAGCTACCTATGCAAATTAGGGACGCGCTGCTGGGGCAGTGACCATTGTTAATCAAATCAGTTAGCTGTGAGTCCCCAACAGGACCACACACATATACCATAGCGCCTTGTTATTAGTCTTATTAATTAGCGAATAAGTGGCGAAGGAGTCATTTAGGAATACCAAGATTTATCACAAACAAAAATTGAATTCTCACTCAATTATGATTAATGATTAATTTTTGTTATCAGGATTGACTGAGAATAAGATCTGAAAATGATGTAATGTTGATTACTGAATAAACATATTCAAAATCTAAACTAAAAAAACATGTGTACCGTGCCATGAGTAGAATATGCAATGACAGCTCAGTGGAAGAAACAAGCATTTGCTTTACACTGGCCTGATAAGCCGACAGAAAAGGTTAGTAAGCACGTATAACAAAGTGACATACAAAGAAGGCGAAGATGACAGGGGGAGACATTATAGGAAAAACAATCGTAGAAAAGGTGGACTGACGTACAAAGGAACCAGAGACAAATCAGCTGAACCCTAGGCCATGGCGAAACATTCATTCAGTCACGAACATAGACGGACATGTCCAAAAAATTCTTCCGTCTCCATACAATAAGATATAATATTATACATGAGTGGAGGTTTTACACATTCTCCTAGGTGTTCAAGAAATAGGTGGCGCTCCCGTCCATTGCCTGAGAATTCCTAGCAATTCTGCATGCTACTCTGCGATGTAAAAAATATGGACCAGGAAATGGGACAACTGAAGCCTTTAATTATGGTACGATGTGTGGAGGCTTTGTGGTGTCATGGGTTCATTTTCTTTTAGCTCGTTCTTCTATGTGAAAACCGAATTATCTTTCAAATGACTTTTATAAATGTATAAATTTATATATTAAATAAGGACACGAAGATGTATAGTTGGGCTTTCCTCATTGAAAAAGAACAATTTTTCAACTTTCTCTGACTGTCTCTGATGTGTGTAGCAACCAAGCTTGGTAACCAGCCACAACAATCTGCTGGTGATTACCGGGTCTATATTTATACCTGCATTTATTTTAATGAATACATTCCATTCATTCCGGTGCAGCTAAACACCAGCTTCCCACTGTTATCAATATGGCTCTTTTTTTTCTTATTTTTTTTTCTATTTTTTTTTTACATTTATTACCAGGATTAGATCACTTCAATGGTGATTTTCCTCTAGTACGGGGGGAGTAGGAGATGAAATGTCACTAGAGCTCCGGGTTCTAACCCACAGCATGCTACTGAGGCCAATTAATGGGCCAACCCAGTGCTTTAGGCCAATCGAGCCATCTTCTTTTATCTTCTTAAACTTAGGACATCTTCCACCAAATTTAAAGTATTACGATTGCACCCTGACAAACACAAAAATAATAATGAGATTTCAAGAAAAAGCGATGAATTCGTGAAACTGGAGGAAATATCAATTTATCTTTCAATTTAAAGCGCTAAAAGGATAAAAGAAATACAAATTTGAGAAAAGTAGTTCATGGCAATTTTAGCTGGTAATACAGCTTTAGTTTGTTCAGACACAGAACAGTACTGCAAGACAAAACAATCGCCTCACGAATTTTGTAAATTTAAGCATTTTATCTCGCTGGTGGTAAACGTCTTTCCCAATAGAGGGGGCCTTTTCTTAAATCTCTGTGATGGTTGAATTTGGTAGCCTTTGATTAAAAATTAAAGGGCACGGGAAAGAAGGGATCATATTTCACGTGTTAATGGATTTTAATTTTGCTGGGTTTTTTCAAAGGTCTGTCGGTCGTTTCATGCTTTACACCCACTAACATCACAAAACAGGGAACATTAGTCAAAGACGAAATTATACTATTCTGAGTATTTCTTTCGCATTTTTATTTATAGGACACAAATGCGGGAAATGGACTTTATAAAGCACATCTTTGAATTAATTAACATATACCACTTTCAACTTATTAAATATCTGATCTGATCTGACCTGATGAAGGGCACACAATTTAGCCCGAAAGCTAGTGAATATTTACAAATCAAACTAATATTATAGGGTTTTATTCCTACCTATCATCACCTAACCACTAAGACTACCAGGATTCTCGATATAAAAACGATAATCACCTACCTCGATACATCTTATTAAAAACCTCTTATATCGTTACAAGTTGTGTACAAAACAACACAAATACAATTATGCCCATAAGAGATAGTAGGTCTAATGCCACCAGCTGAAATATAGCATCTGCCATTTTCAGCTGGATTGGTACCGTTCCAAGAACACATGCCCCACTTCCAACACATCAAACCATCGAGGTTGTGAATATCACACGGGCATCGATATAAGTGACTCAGATGAGTGCCTCGTGCACGATTAGATTCCTGGTATGTTTCACTCACAGGGGACTGCCAGAAATGCCTGCAACAAATTTCATCAAAGTCTAAGGGCTGGTGGATCAATGTGCCAAGCCCAATCCTCCTGGCACCAACAGAATTATACATGTAGTAGCAGCAAACCCTTAGCATATATGTATGAGCAATAAAACTGTAATGATATTGTCGTGTGCACATCATTCCCAATAGATTATTTTCCCTGCAATCACGGGCATTGTGTATATGAAGATGAGACTTAAGGAGGATACATGTTGCCATAAATACATTAGCTTTATACAATACAATCCAATTACATTCAAAAGTACCAACATATTCAAAATGTAGGCCACTGTCAGTATTAAATTATGAGCCCTAGCTGTAGAAGCTCGGATTCTCGAGCATCTCATTTATACCTTGATATTAATTTACCAAATCCTGTATGATTATCTTGTCATGCCTTGGTGATCTCCGTAGGTTTCGATTTCGCCTCTCAGGGAATGGAGAGACAGGAGGACAGCTCTGCTAAATAGCTCTTACAACATACAGGGAAGGTTGGGTTTCATCTTGATACATTGGTCCTGTGACCAGGAGAATCTTCACGAGGAATTCAGTTATCGACTGGCAAACAAAGCTTTTAATCTTCATTACAATTTACCTATACCGTTATACACCGAACACAAGTAAGGTTATTCCAATTGACAGTTAGCCCAAGGCTGCTTTTGACAAATGTTCACTCGTTTTAGAATGTATGTATTGCTACACAAGGAAAATCAAATGTTAACATTTCTGAAGATTTAGGTCAGACCTAAGAATTCTAAGCGCGACTCCGGGTGTCAGTTATTGTGAAGACATTTAGAGTGGCTCGATCCCCAAATGGGGAAACGTATTTGGAAATTGAGGTCATGCTTTGTCACATTAATGGGACATATTAAAAAGATATGTGTGTATAGACATACTTATGGCTAGGATAAAATGTTTTACCCCAAAGTAGGTACTTAAATCTCCTTACATATTAACGTCTTCAATGCACATAAACGTATGTCTCTCCGGATGACAATATGTGAGCTGCGTCTGTTATTTAAATGTTTATGATCGACCCTTATATATTGTTACTTTTTCTGCAGCCACCTGACGATTTGCTCAGTTCTAATATTCCTCAGCTGCGCTATTTCCCCTACAAATACAATGAACCCATAAAGCATCATATTCACCATTCACTCTCATATTTAGCCTATCCTTGTACGTTTATCCTATAGTCATAAATCACATGATCATGATAGTCTTAGCTGTGAGACACACCGTACCTCCATATTCTATTTATAGCACTGATTCCGCACCAAAGTATTGATGTTTTCTTAAGTTGTTATTGGCCAATTCACTGAGGAAATGACACTAGTATTCATGACAATTATATCACCCGGATTCCCCGCTTCATCCATCAAAATGCAAGCTGTAAAGTAGGTAATTCCCTTCCTCGGTCCTACTTTCGACAACACGATTATGTATAACGATAGCTGCCATGGCAATATCAACATTTTTTAAATGCATATACCTCCCAGCTAAGCCCTCTAAGGATGCATATTCCTTCGAACAGTTCAGATTCGTGCTGGTAAGCTCCTAGCATATTGGCAAATACTTGCTGCCACGAACACTGACAGTAAGCGCCTTCAGGCATGGCTTTGATTCACTTCTTTGCGAAGGGCCTTCCAAGATATATGATTTAGGGCAGTGGTAAGAGTTGCATGAGACGATTTCCTTCGTGTAGCTCTAAGGTAATACATGAGGTCTTTCATCTATGGGGACCTTGTGCTTTTGCGACACTTTAGTTGCTAAAGAAAAGTATTGAAAACAAATATCACGCGAATTCTGTTAGATTTCTGTCAGATTTGGCTAATTTGTTTTCTATTCTTTTGCGAAAATCTATAATCATTGCCGCTCGACAGCCAGTGGATACATTCGCAACCTGCTTCTTGCAACCTGCAACCTGCAATCTGTTTCACTGTTAGTTCAAGACAACGGGTTTTCATCATTTGAGATAAAAAGCGAAGGTCTTGACACGATTTCGCTCATAACATGAAACATCAATCATGGGCAAAAACCTGTGACAATGCTTCCTGCTGCTCAAGTTAAGCCAGCTACCCTTTACGAAAAAAAGGAATAAAATCTTAAACATGTAATTAGACTGCTGAGAATTACTGCCTAAAATCTTAATCTCCTACAGTAAGCAGTTCAAGCATTGTCACTTCTCGCCTTAGATGCCCGTGGGTTCTTGCTAATCCCACCAAATTGGAAGCTCAAACCTTCAACAACTGGCAACTATTGATATAAGATGAGATAAGCTAAGATATTGCTGCCAGCAAGCAGGCATTAATTATATAAAAGCTTCTCCCTAGAGCAAGTATACACGTGTCAAGCTTGGCGTAAAACATATATCTCGGAAGACAGGACAGTTCAGTCCAGTAACTTATCGTAATAATGTACATAAATCCGGGATTATCTATCGGCAAAATATGAGGCAGACGTGAGCGTCCTTCATTCTGTTATTCTGTATGCAGTGTGAATGTCAGGGAGGTATTTCATAATTCCTTGGTCTCGTATATAAAGGCCTAGTGATGATCGGGGGAAAAGACCTAACCTCTAGAAATCGCCCTAGAAATCATGTATATTGATGTTGGGCCTCCATTTTACCGACTTATAAGACCATAGATAATTTGGTAAATACTTGTGAAACGAGTGCGATATGTATTTGTTTTGTTGTAATCAAAATGTTTTGCATTGAGAGAGTTATTAGGGGACAATAGTCTTTTCACTTAGGAGACCTGTGAATAATAATTACTTTTCAATGGATGATATTATCTTATAGATGAAAATGGATTTTATAATAAGGTGTCCTTTTTAATCATGTTCTACATGAAGTCAAAAAGATTTCGTAATAATTATTGTACCATTTCCTCGGAATTCAGTTAATACACTCCTTTACCTTTTACCAGGGCATGATAACATGACCTTACCATCTCAGTTTTCGAGCATCATTCTGGAGGTACCTGTTGAACACCTAGTTCTTGGTCTAAGTTCAGGGTATATCTTTTCATTATGTACAGAGTTGGTGCCGGTCTAACAGTTCTAAATTATACACACACCCATTTAATGTGACCAAATATATTATTGTTTGTTGTTCAACTTCAATGAATTTTGTAAATTGTATTAGCTCCATTACTTTCCTTATATTAGAATTCGTCATCGACCCCACATTTAAAATCTGATTTGTACCCATTACTAAAATCTATTTAGTTCTGTCTATTACGCCTGTAATAGCCATTTTTATTTTCATAATTTACAGTATTAATGCTTCAATGGGGCTACAGCAGTACTAGATTATGAACACAGGGGTATATTAGACCTAGGTTTAGTCTCCCCCTTGGGGGTACTTTGAACCTGGCGGGGGTACATTTGACCTAGGTCTCTGGTACCCCCGGGTACATTGAGGTACATTGAAACAGGAGGGGATATATTCAGTCTAGGTCTATGGTACCCCAGGGGTACATTGAGGTGTATTGAAACAGGAGTGGGGTATATTCAATCTAGGTCTAATGTACCCCCGAGCGTACATTGGGCCTACATTAGACCTAGGTTAGTTATACCTGGAGGTATACCTGATGAGGAGTAGGTTAGACCTGCTACACCTGTAAGTGATGAGATGAGATGAGTCACAGTTCAATGAGAAAGTATGACCTATGTATTCTTGTACATCGTTGTATAAGGATTGATTGAACAAGAGTCAGACATGGCAATTACCAGATCATAATTGATTTTGGTAACAGTATATAATTAGTTGTGTTACAGGACTGGTAATTCTCGTAGCTATAGAGAATTAGAAGGGAATCTCATCTGTGATACATACATTTACTCGTAATAAACATTGAGGATATCCCAGATAATTACACCTAAAATATTTCTAAGCTTTGCTGCCTCTTAATTAGAACTATAACGGTGCATACTGGGATACATAGAAAGCCCTTTTCCCAACCATGTATCCATTTTGAGTAGTCTCAAATAAAGAATTCATTCATTTCCTCAATGCGCAGTCAGGAACTATCTCGAGCGCCCGGAGTGGGTGAACGGGTGGAGCCATCTTCTGAGTTATGTTTGAAATGCATCTTAGGCATTGGGTAAAAGAAATTAAGATATAGGATTGCAAATAAAGATACGAAGGAATAATTAGCCAAACTGGCAAAATTGAAATTACGCTCCAGATCAAAAGCGAGAAGTTAAAATTATTAATAAACTTGCGACTGAGCTCAAGTTGTCGGGGGAAATGTGTGATGTGTTTTAGGAAAATGAGTCACAAGTCGCAAAATTGATATTTTCCAAGGTTTTTTCACAAGATCTCTTTATTGAAATGTTTTGATTTTTAGAGGATTTAAGCACTTATAGTCATATAAATCAATGTAACAATTTTCAGGACATTGTACTAAATATATACTTGCGTTTTGAAGGCCTTCGTATGGAGTATTTTTAGTTACTTTACTGCCGCCCAGAAACATTGCAAACTTTTTTATTCAAAAATAAAAATATCAAACTTAAAATACAGAAATACATATCAGGTGTCATAGTGTTTACTATCATTAGAATCAGCTTGATCCCCTCTTTTCAAATATGGTGATATCTCCAGACTTATGACTAATTTTCCTAAAACGGATCACATATGGGCTATGCAGTGTTTTGCAGCTATCCATTTAATCGATGAGAACACAATAACTGGATGATACGATGTAAAGTATTGCATGGTAAAACCACACAAGAGCACTTTTTCTTGGTCTTAGAGGTTTTACGTCAGGTACATTGACTTATTAACTTTGCGAGTAGTATACGTTTCTGTTGTGTCGAAATGATGTTTACAAATAATGTTTAGGAATGATGATAGACAACGCATAGTGAGCTACGACCTCACTCAAGTAATCCTACAATTCGAAACCACCGAAATTGGACTTTGGCCTATAAAGGCGTACCTGGTGACACACTTAGTACCTGGTGACACACTTAGAGTCTTATCAGACTATGCCCGTGTCCTCATTTACAAGCCGGCTTGTTGCAAGATAATAGTTAGATTGCAGAGTGTCTTACGGTTGTCTAACATGTGATTTGATGTTCAAGCTTCACATACTCAGGATCTACCTGAAATAGGAATTTAGACTTAACATTGCCTCTTGCAAATGTGAAGGTATGTACACTGAAGTTTCCAATCCATTTTAACCTGAACAATTTTATTTATACAATTTGCTAACGATATTCCAACAGTGGGTCATATCTTCGTTATTAGACCTAGCTAGTCGCAACACATACATATAATTGCAAATATAACCAACCATATTGGACAGTTAGCTTATCGTCCAAATGATTAAACCATAGAATATTATTGTAAGCGTATGTGTGAATGGGAGTTTAAGAATAATGTGACCTCGGGCAAGAGGGACATGATATTGAATTTATTTCGGTCATGTTTTGCCTTCAGATCGGCATTATTGGCAATGCTAACAATAATACAATTCAGGCGCGGCGGAGGCATGGAGGTTCCTCCAACAGTACAATAGAATCGAAACATTTCACACAAACCAAATACCTTATCAGCGAACCAAACACACTTATAATGCCTATACTATTATACTTCTAAATACATCTTTATAATTTAATGTGGTATATACTTTATCTTCATCTGGATATATACTAGGCCTTAAAGGTTTATAATGTCTATACCATTCACTCTCTAGGCCCAGATGTATTCTGCCACATTAATGCCGAATAACTATAGCATATATATTCAAACACAATTTCTTGCTATAAATCCAAGCATAATTCCATTCTGTTGCCTCAAAATCTTAAAATCTTACTTCGTGTGTCAACCCAGCTGATCCCAATCCATAAGGTATGGGTTCTGGGGACCACCTAGGGCCCCAGAAGCCAGAGGGTTTCCCCTTAGACTTGGACACATTTTAAGCATTTTGGGTGTTAACATTTATCTGGGCCTAGAGAGTGAATGGTATAGACATTATAAACCTTTAACAACACTGTTAAAAACCGAAACACAAAGCAGGTTCAACTTAGATACCCTGACCAGCAGGCGACAGAGAATTACACCCTTGAACAGATTGATTGGATTGCAGATGCTATAGCTTACCACTTCCCTACTGTTACCCCTGTTTTCTGTGCATATGCAGTATGTCTCTTCAAGTATACAACCGTACCCCCTACCCTGATCCTGAACAGTAAATCTTTTAAGAATAAATCCACTTCTATTAATGAAATAGTAAATCCGGACACTATGTCAATGGCATATGCCAAGGAGGTACCCACCATCATCAACAATATTTTTGCTAATATTGGTCCTAATATTGCCAACCAATTGCCAGTAAGTAATAACTCTTATGGACTAGACGACCTGGATGCATTTGCTCTTCCACACGGGGCTCACGACTACATATCCCTAAATGCTGAATTAATTACTAAAATTATCGATAACTTATCCCCACACAAATCATCTGGATGCGAAGAAATCCCCATGCACATCTATAGCTTTTTCCTTAATTCCATTAAGCCCCAACTGATCTATCTAATTAACTTATCCATTGCAAAAGGCATCATGCCTACGAGATGGAAAATGGCCACTGTAATCCCCATACCCAAAAAGGCGATGCTAAATATGTAACTAACCTCAGGCCAATCTCCCTAACTCACATTATTAGTAAAATTATGGAGAAACACATGAACAATCAAATTCAATTAAATCTAAATGAAAATCTGTCCAAATTCCAAGGTGGCTTTAGGTAAAACGCCTCTACCATCGAAACCTTCTACTTGCTACTATTTAAATTACTTAACAACCGTAACTTTAAAGCTAATAGTACGCTTGTCTTTTTCGATTTCCAAGAAGTGTTTGACTCCATCAATCATACGATTCTCCTAAGGAAACTTAACTATTACCACATACCTGACTGGTTCTGTACGTGGGCTAAAAACTACTTGAGTAACCGACGTCAACAAACCCATGCCAACAACTTCAACTCAAGCTATTTACCTATTTCCCATGGAGTACCACAGGGGTCAATACTCAGGCCCTTACTGTTTAACCTCTTTGTCAATGACCTGTGCAGTTTTAATATCCACGGCCATATGCTACTATTTGCCAACGATATTGTCCTCATCAATAGCTCTCACCACCCTAGCGTACTCTCAGCATATTGCCTGTCCGACACCAAATTAATTTCGGATTGGAGTCTTGAGAACAGGCAATCTATCAGCTTACCCAAGACTAAAGCCATGTTAATTCCTTGTAACCTTTATACCAATGTATTACCTGTGTGGACCAACAACTAGCACATATATGGCACTAAAATTGAATGGGTTGATTCTATGACTTACCTGGGTATCACAATTGAGCCAAAGTTAAAATTTACTCAAATGGCTGACAACATCATAAAAAAGCCCAATGCTAGACTATGTAATCTTTATATTAATCATCACGCCTTAACTATTCGAACCGTATATTGTTAGTAAAATCCATGATATTAACTTATCTTGACTACAGTAATGTCTGCTATCTCTGTTGTGACAAATCGACCCTGCTTCAACCTCAAACTTTACAGAATAAAGCCATACGATTTGCGCTAAAAAAAACCCAGACACTATAGTTCTGAACTACTGCATCGGGACGCAAATGCGATGACCGTGAAAGAACGAATTTACTTCAATTATGCTAATTTCTTTCATAAACAACTGCACTTTTGTCGTGTCAAGTGGATCCCTAACAGAATACCTAATGTGAACTACAGGTTACGTGAAAATTACTTACTCAACTTTGAGGTTGGAACAGGCTAAACAACAATCTCAAATCAATTCTTGACCCTCTGGCCTTTAAACGAATACTGAAGCACAACTTACTAGTAATAAGACCTGACTTCAACTTTTGAGGTCCATCCCATGGTATATACCTAGAGTTAATGTTCCTCAAACTGTACCTAATTAATGCTACCTACCCCTTGCCTCACCCCTCCCATCCCCATCCCTATCCCCATCTCATCTTCCCATCACTTACCTCGCTCACCCCACCCCCTTGTTAATATCACATTGTCCTGACCTGATACATCGGACCTCATAGTATGTAATGTAACTAGCACGTAACGACAACTCAGGGTATGGCGGAATACCGGGTTAGCCCGAGCCATATATATTCTTTATTTCCACTGGCATATGCCTAGTTCGGAACATGAATAAAAAATCAGTTAAAAAAAATGGAGGTCAGCTCGCATGAAATAACAATACCACCATATTATACCAAATTGAGGTTAAGCCCCTTGGTACCTTTGAAACCAATATTTTTTTGTAAACAATGATCATTTTTTACTGATTCTCTTAGTTTTACATGAATGATGTCTGAACTTTCTGAACTTATTACTTATGATTTCATTAGTCTTATACATTGGTATTTTTATTTTCAGAATGGGTTGGTATAGATTTACACGGCGGATTATCTCTAAAAAGCCAATATTGATTTGTATAGGATTGCTCCTCATCTATCTAATTTACTACGGATTAAGGTGAGTGCATGCCTGTAGATATTTAAAGCAAACTGCATTTGGCTGGAAATAAAATTCGATGGTGTATGGATCAGTATCAGAGTCTCTCTATACTATTATGTGTGTACATGTATATATATTCCTGATATTCTGAATTCTACGGTGCACACTTATTTATAAACATCGATATTTCAAAACTGGATATAGACACGATCCAGTTGGCCCTCATCGTTATAATTTTCACTTGATCTATCTGCACGATGCCAAAACATCCAGCTATAATATATAGGTTATTGGCTACAATCCAAAATATTATATTTGATAAAACAACCTCGCAGTTTCCCAGCGTTCCGATCAGATCGAAACTTTTCCTCTCCAGATCTCAGTTTCATGAGGTGCATCTAGATGGCGCCTCCTTCAATCCAGCTGATCACTCATTTGTTCTGACGAGGGACGGTGAAGAGGTGCTAACAGCTAGGCTTGGTCTCAATTTTGATCTCCAAGGATCAAAACAGGTAATGGCGCGAATATTAGAGAATCCGGTAAATTAAAGCCTCTCTAGAATCATGTTTTAATTTTCGAAAGAAATTATGCTTTTTGTTACCAATTATGGCGCAAAATTATATTAAATAACTGATTAAATAAAGTAAAAAGTTGTTTTGATTCTTCGGCCATACATGATACTTTTTTATGAGAATTTTTTTTCCAAATTTGACACCTATTACTTCATTTCCAATAGTGTTACCCCGAGGAATGCCTACAGGTGTGTTTTGGCTGTTTATTCTTCTATTGTAAACAAGTGCAAACCCATTCCAACTAAGCCGTTTTCCAGTCGATTGCGATATTGGAATTATCCAATCGTCGTCTACTGACTGGGGAGACTGGATGTATTACATTCAATTCAATTCTATAAAATCGTATAATGGATTTAACACCAAACCCAGACAACCGAGTTTTGTCGATATGGTAGTTTATTTTGAAGTTGATAATAATGTAATACTCTTTCCAACGTTTCGACTGTCAGTACAGACTTCATCGGGGAATCAACTTTCGAAAAACTGTTCGAAATTTTAAACAATGGGTCAGATTTTCAGAAAATGTACAATTGGCAGATCTACACATTTAGTACGTACATTCGGATAAATTAGGCTGATAAATGAAGAATACCGGGTATATCTGAGTATATTTGGGGTCACATTTATTCATAGTATCTGTTTTGTTATGTTAAACTGCATTTTGAAGCTCATTTCTGTCTTAAATGGGGGTTATTTGAGAGGATTGGTGAAGGCAAATTGTACATTTTCTGAGAATCTGACCCATATATATCTGCAATTTATTTTTAAGCAGTTATATTTTGCAATTACGCACATGGGGGACTCAGTAGGTCTAGTGGACATGGTGGGAGTGAAGTGCCCTTTGTCACCCTGTACAATGGGATAAATTCACTTTAATACCTATACATCCACCCACATCTACCACACATTTTATGGGATGAGGTTTGACGCAAAGCATCTGTGTTCCTTTCTAGGCATGCGCCGGAATGGATTCATCCGGACAGGCTGTCTGTATAGAATGGGATTCAGGACAACGCCTCCAAGTGTCCTCCACCACCGACCACAATGCCAAATGCTATAACATCCGATGGGAGCCACTTCCGGGATCCTCCCATAGCCCTCTCGATTGCTTGAGTATTGGCAGAGCTCACTGGTACGGGGGCTCCGAGATCCGGCGGGATGCTTGGACAATAGAAAGGGAACCAATTGAGATGAAGCCCTACCTTCCAACTGACGTCATGCTGGACCGAAATGCCTGGGGTTCTGTGATGGAGCGATACTGGCTCTCATCTAAGGGGGTGGCAATATTTGTGTATGATTCTGTGCCTCTTCATGTTGGCATTGATAGAAGGGAACTTTGTCTTAAAAGTCAATATGCTGATTCTCCATACCAGAATCCGCGAGGAGAAGCGCCAGTACTGGACTATAAAATATGCGTAGGGGAGAATGTCAAAGCCATTCATCAGTACATGGCACACCAACACTGGGAACGACCTCAGGGCATACCTGATGAGCGAATGCTGAGGTATCCAATCTGGTCAACATGGGCAAGGTATAAAGTTGCTGTGGACCAACAAAAGGTTCTCAATTTTGCAAAGGAAATTACCCACCATGGTTTCTTAGGGTGCCAGATTGAAATTGATGATATGTACACACCAACCTATGGCGACTTCCAGTTTGACAAGCAGAAATTCCCCGATACCCTCCTATTGCGCAAACAATTGGGAAATCTAGGATTCAAGATGACATCTTGGATCATGCCATTCCACAACATGGATTCTCAAGCGTTTGCCGACGGAATGGAGTATGATTACTTCGTTAAGGCCCCCGACGATGACGTTCCGGCGCTGACGAAATGGTGGCAAGGGACGGGCGCCATTCTTGACGTCACCAACCCTCGGGCTGTGAAGTGGTTTGGCAAACGATTACAGCGTTTGCGTGATGAGGGAGTACATTCATTCAAATTCGACGCCGGCGAGATTAACTGGCTGCCCAAAGACTCAAGAACGTCGGAAGCACTTCCCCACATTCACCACTATACAAAGCTTTATGCGCAAACAGTTTTTGACCTCACTGACAACTCAATAGAAGTCCGCGCCGCCTACAAGAACCAAAATCTCCCAATTTTCGTGCGCATGATGGACAAATTATCCCGCTGGGACTATGACCTTGGTCTTAAAACCCTCATTCCAACGGCTTTGACATTTGGACTTATGGGTTACCCTTTTGTCCTGCCCGATATGGTAGGAGGCAATGCATACGGCGAGGACGATGCTTTATTAGACGCAACAATTCTACCAGAGAAGGAGCTCTTCATTCGATGGGCCCAGATTACAGCTTTTATGCCATCTATTCAATTTTCCATTTGCCCCTGGCAATACGACCAACAAACAGTGGAGATAACTAGGAAACTAATGAAATTTCGCGAGGACTATTTGTTCCCACGCATTCTCAAGATGGCTCGGCGTGCAGTAACAACAGGCGAGCCTATTATACGTCCACTCTGGTGGCCTGATCCTACAGACTCGAATACTTATAACATTAACTCTGAATTTTTAGTCGGGGACGACCTACTCGTTGCCCCGATCCTAGACAAGGGGGCTACGGAACGGAAGATTTATTTCCCTACGGGGAGGTGGAAGGATATGCTCAGGGAGAAGGAAGGTAATATTTACGAGGGAGGCCAGTGGCTGTGGGACTATCCTTGTAGGCTTGACCAAGTGCCTTATTTCGAAAGGGTTAAATAAACGGCTCCCTTTCAACATATTACCTATCAAATACCGATTCATGGTTTTATATTTCAGCTGATTTTTTATACTGGGATTGAGTAAAGTTATTGAATATGTGGCCTTTATACAGGTACAACAATCATCATGGACATGATTAAATTTGACGTATGGATTTCCCGTTCGACTCTTCCCTTCCTTGAATGTTTATGTTACAATTTTGAATAAAATATACATGTGTAAAGTGTCAGAATGTAAATCTTCATCTAATCAATGAAAGTTATATATCCTCTTAGTTGCCAAATATTTTGTGAGTAGTATGGTTCACATTGAACACGAATAGCCATCACTGAGGGATTGAAAGTTTAGCAGTACACGACAGTTTAGCCGGTTGTCGTGTAATATGTTGGTAAAGTAAAAGGATCGCTTGTCCCCAAGACACGTTGAAACCAAAGACTATGATCATTTTCTGAGTATAAGGTACCTTTTGCTCATATATAGTATTATGTAGTAATTAGAATCCTCCTTTGTAAAAGGTCCCAATTAATCGACCCATGTGTTTTACTAAAATCGCGCAAGACAGGCTAATACATTTTGTGACTAGTTTATAATATGTAAGCTGTTATGTCAATCATTAAAACATCTGCAATAAAACATATTTCGGTGTAATTAAGCCTATTATTCTAAACCTAGCTTCAAGAATTCAAATTTAAGTTGTTTGTCTCTGGTACTCTCGGAAAATGAATTAAATAATTGAATCTTTGCTTCTAGTAATTTGGAATTTTTTTCAAGAAGTTGGATAATAGGATGCCTACAATGCAGGTACTTGACATTGCATTCCACTTAAAGGCCTTTCCGATTGTATCAAGGCACGATAAGATTCTTGTAATCATAAAATTTTATGTTTACATAATGATGTAGTGTGTGAATCCTGGAAAACAAAACATGATGATTAAATAAAATGTTAAGATAATTTAAATTTAATGATAATACTAATTAAAGAACATCTACTGGTTTGTAAACATTATAGTATGTATGATTTTAATTGCTCATACAATTGCCAACAGCTAGTTCAGATGTTATGAAGTTCTGAAGATGGCCAAGTATAAACATCTCATTCTCTGCCATAAACCATAAACATCTCGTTCTCGATCATATGCCTGGCTGAGTGATAATAGGTCTTTTTAATCTTGTCTTGGGTGTATCTTTGAAGTGATTGTTTTGAATTTTATTTCCGTGACTTTCATAATTGTTATACAACAAATTGGATAATCGCTCTATGCTCAGTTACATTTCTTCCTCACGGACCATCAAGAATTACTCATATGTTTATGTTAAGTCGTAATAATAATCGTAGTAATAATCGTGAAGACTGAACTGTCTTTCAACTAGTGAATACACATTGAGAAATACAATACAAATGACAAACAACCATACTTTGAAGTAATAAGGGTCATCTTATTAAAATTGACATTCAGCATTAATAAGACGTTATATCTATCATGGTATTTCCATCTCTTCCAAGATTTACAAGCTTGTATAAGATCTCTATGATTAAAATAAATTGTTGAGTTGCAGTATAACATTAGTCTACAATCAGGTTTCGTACATTTCGGAGGTATCTTCACAATATAATAAGACAATATAACATAGTCACAGAGTATTACAGGTCCAACGCAAACAATGGTGTGTCATGACCTTAGAACCACAAGAAAAATGGAATCCATGACTGTTATATTGATACTAGCTGAATCTAATCTAAGAGAAGGCAATATTCTTCTGTCGCTAATAGCAATGAATCAACCATCTCTGTGCGTTCCTATACGTTTTAATTACAAGGACAATTTAGACATCCTTGAAAATTGATAGGCTCCGCAAAGTAACTTAGCCACTTGGATTTCGGTCTTTCATACATTTGTTCAACTCCAAGGACTCAAATAAACATATCCAGGGACGACTTGAGTAAAAAGCCGTAATCCCTTTTTTGGACCATATGCATATGTAGCAATTTTTTTATTCTCTTCTGATTGACAAATCCCCTGAGAGTTGTTTTCTTCCAACCGTTAAAAACTGTTTCGCAAGAAATACTTTGTGAAATGACAACCGTGGTACAGAACTAACTAATAATTATGGTACCAATATTGTGTGAGCGAGTCATAAACAATGAATCATTTATTACTATTTCATTTAAGATATAAAACACACTTTGGTCAATTAGTAATGTTCGTCTCCTAGCTGTAATGTATGATAGTTTTTTAGTCTTCTTAATTAATAGCGAGTCACACAAAAATGGACCCCTTTTTGCTATTTTTTATTAAAGATAAAACATAGCTTGGTGAATTAGACATAATATTATCCCAATATCAATTTTGTTTCGTGTTATGGAAATGTTGCTGCACTCCCAGGTAACATCGGTTAAAAACTAAAGATTCCCTAATTTTTGTCCATTCCTCTCCAACCCATCTTGTCATTTGGAGGATTTTATCCGATTGTTTTTACTACAGTGCTTCATAAAAATCCATATTTTGTATTTCGGAGCCCCGCCGAAATCCTTTCCTGCAATGGTTTTACTATGGTATTATCGTTTACCGGTGGACGTTTTCTCTTGCCCGATTCGACTTTAATTTCGTGTATCTATAGGCCTAAGCATATAACATCAGCAGAATATTGATGAATTCAGTCCTATAAGTCATAATAATATATCATGTTACACTTTCCAAGATTACTTTTGTCATAATAGCTGAGAATGCAGCTTTAAACTCTAACCACTTACATGATGGAACAGATGTATGGCGGTTTACTAAAAGTGCTCCCTTTTAGTGCTACAGTTAATGGATCTGTTCTCAACACGAAGTGTTTATTGGTCTATTCCATGGATTAGACAACCAATCCATTACCATATGGGGCAACATCAATCAATGAAACCTTGCATAAACGCAGGAATGTTCTGGATAAGTAAGTCATTTGTGTTGCTTGAAACCTTGTGTTGCTTGAAACATGTCTCAATATATATCTTTACAATGAATGTTATTATATCCTTACTGACCAGGACCTATTGTTTATTGGGCGTGTGTTTAGTTTCAGTTCTGTCTCAATTGCGTTTGCATGGGATATAAGTCACATGCACAATACCCGAGTGACCATTCATCTTAGTTTGATTTAATCTCTCCTCTGAGATCTCGCGTTTTAAAACGTAAAGCTCCATGCAAAGTTATCATCCTCAATCTCTTATAATACTATAAATAGGCCCCATACGGACACTAGAATATTGCGTTTGGCTATGTTGAGGGCCTACAATCTGCATAGCTCGTGACGTATGGGCTGGGAAACTAGTGAGGAACTCTCATTATCACTCCAGCAGACCCGGGAATTCAGGCGGCACAGCATTAAATTTATTCTCATGAAAGCTTGAATGATCACAAATAAGCTGCGGAACACCGTTTTTTGCCTAGAGATGCTAGTGGAATTTTGCTGATTCCTCTAAAACTACTCGATCGACTCCGTTCTTGCCCGCCCTGAGCGTGCGAGCATTATATCAGACGGTATGCCCTTGCTCAAATTACCAATTACATTGAGGTCGGAACCATGAATATTCATGGAATTCTCTAACAAGGCAATATTCGTTCTTATAAATCTCATTAACCGCAAATTAGTTGTGTGCATATTATACCCTGCTTTGAAATAGTTTCGTTGTCTTATATACAGTGTTTTGCATTCCATAGTTTTCCTTTATTCTACCGTATAGAAATCATGTTTTAAAAAAACTGACTGTCCCTAGTTGTATAATACTATTCCTTCACTCTATCATTACCTATATCACCTTTTTATCCGCCGGAAGTAGCGATTGTAGCTTTTTTGCGTTTACTTCCTTGAGACATTGAAGGAGAACTATAAAAAGAAGCCGGACGTGTTAATGGCCAATAAATAACGAGCTTCTCGTGTCATTATTTTGGCATTTGAGAGACATAATAATATTATTATGCTTCACAAATAGTAACATAATGTGAGCACGCATTTGTACATGAATGCGTTCCTCCGTGATATCCGGGATATTATAATTGATAAACGCCGGGGAGGAATACAGAGGTGTATTGCTGACTCATTAAACTAATTGGCATGAACTTATGTCGTGCAATAAAATGTTGTATAATAAATTATATGAGATCCTTTTTCATTCATTATTAATAACAAGCAATCGGGCTCATTCGGGACTTCCTTCAGCTCTGCGTCCCTTTCATGTTCGTTAGGACACTGAGTAATAACCAGTAGTCGTGAGCTAGTATGAGGCGCCAAGTGTTACCTGCCTCACTCTGTCCCTTTCTGTTACATAGAGGGACAGAATTGATAAATATACGGACGGAATTATTTTGAAAGTGAGATGGAATAAATAAATGCGCGGGGACAGAATAAATAAATTCAGCGGCAGAATTCATAAATACCAGGATAGAAGATGAATATGAGACCGAATTAAAAAGTATAATGACATAATGTGGAAAACACTATTGAAATTTGGAAACACAATTGAAAATTCAAAGTGTAGCGCAATCCAATAACGTCATGTAGCCAGCTAATATGAACACTTTCATTATACTACTTACAGTTTGAATGCATTTCATACACTTTCCATACACTACTTGCAGTTTCGGTGCATAGTAGTGCATACAAAGTGGCGATTTCTTCCAATTTTGCATTTCGTATACACTCTTCTTTCCTTTTGCATTTACCACAATACACCTCAATAGAGATCCTAATTATCAAGATAGCAATGAGGTATGTGTAATGTAAATGTAATAAGAACTGTGTCTAAAGTACTCGAAAAAATATAATATTTTATGTTATAACATACACAGGCTCACGTGAAAACTGTTTATCTGAAGTAATGTTTGCACCTGTTATTTCTGCCATTCCAGAGAAATCATAAAGAGGATAATTAACGCTAATACTAGGGAAGGAACGTGTAGTACGTATATATAGTACATATGATATAGTACGTTTAGGACCATAACACAAAGGCGAAAATGGCAAAACCGGGTGCAGGTACACACGAAGAATAATTACCGTACCTAATCTAATGTCAACCCACACAAAATCCATGAAAATAGTAGGAGATGCAATTGTGCACAAACGAATCATCAGGCCTCAACGGGAGTTTCAGTCCCCATTTCAGTACTATGATAGTGTTAGATTTGGAAACTAATTGTTTGGTGAATTTAATTGATGAGGTAATAGTGGACGCATGATAATGATATCAAGCTACTATTATTACTATTTCCTAGTTCCGCACCGGTAATTATATAAGACCATGAACAGGAGTCGAATTATACAATTGTCATACTTAGATACCGTACACCATTCGGATGGATATGCACTCAAAGCATCAAGGCACGAACAGCCAAAGGTTTATTTATATGACATGCTTGAATTTACTATACATTTGTGCTTTGATCGTTACGCTTGTCTTTATTTTCCCTGAAACATGGCAATGCGCCATCATTTTTGTAGTTTAAACCGATAGGGCCTACTGCAAATAGTATACTTATTCAAGAATATATTACAATATCAAAATAAGCCTAATTTACATCTTTATTGGGGGTGATCGCAATGATATTATCATTTATTCACATGCCTTAAGCGTTATCGGTCAACCAAGGGAGTTATTTGTAACATTTAAAGTGTGAAGAGAACATGTAGGCACGTTAAGATTATTTAACTAAGCCTCATGCTCCTCCCAGTGATCAGGCTACCTGGTTGATGGGGAGACTAAACCCCCAGTAATACCACCACCAGGTCCTTCCAGCACCAAACCATCAGTTTGCTGTCGCCAAACTCAATAGTACCAAAGGCATAGATGGCTAACCTCGTGGGACTTTAAAATACGGCACCTGCTTGGCGAGATCGGTTCTAGTTCCTGTGAGAGGTCTGTGCATGCATGTGAAGAGGAATTTAAGTTCCTACTGAGGCGAGGAGCTTGAGAGACCTCGGACTCACCCACAGCTGGTGCCTTGACTTGAGAAGGATCGCCCAGCGGAGTACCACATGCAGTTACTTGTATACCAAGGCAAAGCTGCATGGCGCTTTCCAACCACCCGTGCACGTGTGCTCTCTACTGCCACCATCGGCGAGCTAGGGAACCAACGAGTAATCAACCAACCCAAAGGGTTAGTAGTAGAGAGGAGGGGTTGTGGAGCAGGAGGTGGAGGAGTAGTAGGAATAAATAGGAGGTGGTGAAAGAAGGAGAAAGGGGATAGGTTGAGACAGAATAAGAGCTTTTGGGAGGTTGTTAGTACGCAAGCACTGCTCTGCAACGTATCGGAGCTGGTTGGTTATGCAAGCACTGGGATTTATGCTTGTCTGAGTGGCTCACTTGGCCGAGAGTAGTACCGAGGTTCTATATAGGCGGCCGCTTCCCCCAGCAGGTCCAACTAGGAGTACATATAAAGGCTAGTGGAGTTTCCTCCTTCCTCAGTGGCGCTCCACTACCCATCCTGCAACCAACCCTGTGCACCAAGGGACCCTGGAGGGACGGTGCCACTTACTGGAGAAGGTGGAGCAATAGTAAGGGATTCTGGTTCATTCTGAATGCACCTTGTGTACACCGATTGGCAGAAGGAACACTCCACCAATCAGTGAGTAGAGTAAGGACTATATACATACACATATAGCCAATATATTGATCACAGTTGCTAAACTCTTGGACTGTGGACTGGATGCTAAATTGCCTCCATGCACGAGAACAGCAAACTTTTAAGTGCGCTGGACAAGGAAAGTATATCGACTAATTGACTTTAATGCACAGGTTCTGAGAATAAATAGGTTATAAGACTGGTGGGTGTGCAATTGGTAACGACGTCTGCGGTACGGATACATCGGGATTTTACTTCATATCCCGAGACAACCTGGGTTAAAGATGAAGGCGGCCACTGGAGCTTTACTGATCCTGGGTCTCTTGACGAGAGGTGAGTATATTTTTGGAGAAAAGAAATATTGCAGTTTTTTTGCTTTACTGATTGTTTTCGTGGAGATGCCAACCAGATCGAATAGCTGTGGATAAGTGCTGTCATAATGTATCTACTTTTGCGACCTTTTGGTATAGGTTTAAGGTATTATACTATACAAAATAGATATAAAATAAACAATAACAAAAAATGGAAGAAACTTGAGATCTTGGTGCATTAGTAACGGCTGTGAATTAACCCTGGTCTTAGGGATAGCGTTCCAATTGGCCAGTCTCTGCGCAGAGGACTGTTTGCTGCAATCTGATTATCTCTCTGAAATTTAAACTGGCAGATAGAATTAAAGAATTCTTCTGGACTTTTGAAAAAACTGCTCTCCACTTCTCACAACCTTTTCAAGACGGTCTTGCCATTTTGGGTGATTCGTATTGGAACGACTGACAATTGTAACGTAAACGGCCAACAGAAATGCGAAGTGAGTTCCGATCCTTCCAGGAAATTATTACCCCCTTCTGAAATTCGCAGGACTACAAGAAAGCATGATATAAAACAATTTAATCATTATTGCCTTCGGATTGATGAAGTGTGTACAAGATAGAGTTGTAATGCTTACTCGAGACGGAGTTTTATAAAAAGGAAAAAAAACTTACTATCCCGCGTAGGCTCGATGAGATGAGAATATATGTCGCGGAGACACTCATTATCAAATGAACGCTTTTTAGGGGACATGACTCACATGAATAAGCCGTTAGTTAATTACTTAGATGAAAGTCACAGCCTAACATCCAATTTCGAAATGCTCATGCTGCCTGCCTCGTTGCTCTGAACATTTCCATCAGAGATGAGACAATTAATTAAGTATACTTTGGGAAATAACAATATCATAATATCACATGTATATTTCCCTCACTTTACAATGCACCCTTTTCCCCCATAGATGTGATCATTTGTCCATCAATTGTGTTCTTTTGCATACATGAGCTTTGAGAACTGAGCTTTTGCTTGTTCAAAGTATAGGCACATTGGGGTGATAGATATTCTACGCAGTACATTTATACCCATCATGGAGCACATTAAATCTAAATATACACGGAATAAAAACATCTATGTAAGTCGTGATATACCTGGAACAGATGTTGAACTGCGAGATAGCATGATCCAGCGGAATGTAGAGAGCTATATACGGGGTAGCAAGGAAAGTTGATCTGTACACAAGAGACATGAAAGTATAGACGGACGAAGGCGGATGCTAAGCCCACACGTGAGGGGAAGTTCCGTAAGAAGGCTGGCGGAAACCAACTTAAATCATCTGCCTCTGTGACGATGTCCCTTTTGAGATATACCTCATGTCCTCGCATTTCACACAATCTCATCAACCTGCTTCGGCTTTGTAATCATATGAAATCGGAAACCATGAAAGAGGCGCCTGCTGCGTTCCCTGGGCAATTTGTACATAAATGCAGGTGTATATTAAGACCCATTCACATTGCAACGGCCGATTGGTGTACGGCTGCCGCACGGCAAAATACACGATGTTAAAGTATTACAGCCGGCACGGATCAGCCGGCTGGACGTGTTAATGTGAATGGGCCTTATATACATGTGCGAGTTGAGATTTCATTCTTTCGCAATCAATAACCAGCCATTACGTTGATCGTAAACTCTTAAAGTTCCCCTTTCCTCGAAGATTTCTTAGCTAGAAATAATGTTGCACACGCGCTTTAATACCCATATTCCAAGATAATCACGCATGTGATCTGTGATAGGAGTGGGGGATGCCAAGCGATGCCATATCAGGTTTTATCATAGCTTCAAAGGCTTTTGTAGCTCTAGCGCACCCCGTGGGTCCCACGAACTTATGATAAGACGGGAAATTGCAAGACGATACATTTGGAAAAAGAGAAAGAGAGTCAAGGCCGATGGCTATATATATATAGTTCTATGAATAAAGTCTAAGGTGAATTTGAATAATTTAGACTTGCATTAGGAACGCCATTCGTTACCGATAGCGATGGCTTAACAAAGCTGTGGCTCTTAGCAGGAAATGCATGGGGGGACGGTGGCGGGAGAATGTGTCAACTGGCCATAGATAGAGAAATCTGATGCCACAATCCTGAAAGCCCGCTTCTCGTCAGACCTCTTACTTATAGCTAGGAGGGGTCAAAGGGATGAAGGCACTATAGGTAAAATTTATGCAAAGGTTTGCTAGTGGCCGATGCACGAACGCAACTTAAAACATCTTTGCCATTTTTTTCTTTAAAGGCGGCAGGCTTTGAGTGAGTGGGGATTCTACGTGTGTTAGCAGATGTAGTTTTTAAATTTCCAGTTTTGACGTTGCAATGAGTATCATTTCTAAATGATTTAGAATTCGATTCTGTACAATTTACCTAAATATTGCTAAAAAAAAAAGACGTAATCTTTTGCCAATTTTGCTAACAATTTGAGGTCAACACGGAGTTTTCTCCATTCATCAGGCAGAGGAACTATTTTCGGAATAGCGGTCCCTTAATCATTTTGAAAAATCTGTCTAGGTGGAATAGGGTAGGTTAATAAGCATTCTTTTGATACATTGCACTTCTTTTATGCAGGATCTTTGTTAAATAAAAAAGAAAGACTCAAATGTTCACCACTGCTCGCCCTTAAAGAGTTAATAGTAATAGTACAAGTCGTTACGATCTTTGCTTGTTCATTTTATCGTTCAACGCGCGAGGGTAAACATGCACACATTGATCACCACATACAGAATTACATATCGAGAATTGTCGATTGCCCCCCCGGAAAGCAGATTGTATAACCCGACCCTTATTCTATTCCATCTATTGCATCGACCCATTATATGTTCCAAGCTACCTCTAGAATGTCGGTATACCACTCCATCAATTGTACGGGTAGCACATGCGCATCGATTCCACTACAATGATAGCTCATAAAATATGCAGCAGCAAGACATGTTGTTATGCTTCCCATGCATGATTAAGGTCAGTGCACGAGATCTGTTTTGAACGGAGATAGATGTATATATTATATATACGTTACAGGTGTAGATATATATAGCGTTGCCGAGATTAATTCAACCATCCCGGATGATGAATGAATCCCATTAACATACAGGACGTACCTTTCTCAGTACTTACGTAACATCCAGAGCATATAATCACAGAGCGGCGTAATGGCGTTTACCTAGTGTAAGACATGCACCTTAATTGATATGAAATATCTATCTCAAAGTATGGTAATCACCAACTAGGGATTCGAATTTTGAAACTGATAATTATGACATTGTTGTTCATTCAGGAAGAGGCAAAGATATCATCATTAGCTATATTTGGTAGTGTTGATGACAAGGCAGCATTGCTTTTGAAGCCGATTTTTTTCATAGTTTTTTAGACCTCATTATTGATGTACATTCCATCTACATTGCATGCATGTGTGGCGCGCCTCTTGTCCTTGCCATCTTTCTTATTATAGTGCGCTGCTGTGAGAAAAACATGTTTATATGATATATATACGCTTTCATTAGATATCATTGTCACTACCATATGGGTCAGATTTTCAGAAAATGTTTAATTGGCAGCTGTACACATTTAATGAATTCTGCTAAATCAGGCAGTAATTTGGCCAATGCTAGGTCAATTCGAGAATATTCAGCATTGCATTTATTCTAGCAATATGTTTGGTCAGGTTGAACTGTATTTTGAACTTTATTTTCGTCTGAAATTTGGGTTATTTGAGAGGATTGGTGAAGGTGAATTGTACATTTTTTGTAAATCTAGCCCATATGGTATTATATGGGTTCAGACGCATGCTGGTAGCAAAGTGATAACGTTATGAGGTTTACACACTGGACCATGATTTTTAAATTTCAAGATAAATTTGGGACACGCTCTATAATTTCTAACCATATGTTTTTTTCATTTTTATTCGGGAAAGCCAGTGGCTCGTGTTTTGGTGACCTGGCTCAAATGCATTTGTTCAAACTTGTTCAACTGTGTAGGCCCAGATGTCTGTGCTGCATCTAAATTAACATGTTAATGTACTAAATGTACAACAAGCGTATAATGGTGTCGGCTATATGCAGGACATACATAGAAAGTATAGGTGAATCGTGTTTGATCAAATATACGTAACCTTTCTGCGTACATGTATAATAGTTCCAAAGACAACACAAACGTTTAGGGTCAAATCGTAAGTACAACCATTGGATATAAGGACCCATTCCATTTATGTACCTTAGAGGTTTAATGGACATTGCAGAACAAAGGCAATCTCCAGTATCATTTCCGACGAAGGTTTCCTGGAGGTGGCAGTGTTCCTGATACTGCGATCGATGATTATTTCTAGTGTAGTACCATTAATCAATATTGGCATCTCCAGGGGGGCCGGCCTACCTCAAAGGGGCGGATCCACATTTATTCCAGACTGAGGTGTGTAGGGGAAACTGCCTGTAACCAGAAACACAGAGTGTGCTTATATTGGCTAGGCAATGGTATTAATAGCATTCTATTTATATACCTTGTTTATCTTGAAAATGATTTATTAAATATTTTTCATTAATTCGTCATAATAATTCCCACGTTTAAGTGAAATGTAAGGATAAACATATTTTCATTTCTATTTAGCTTCAGGAATAACTAACCCCCACCCCTACCCCACCCCACACCCAATGTGAAATTCCCGTCCTTTTTCTTAAAGTGTCAACCATCATTAAAATCGATCTTCATGGCTCAGAAACTTAAGCTTAACATGATTCCAAGTGACATGGATGACGAAGTGCACTTGATACAAATAATTTCAAATCAGATACAGATACGTCTCCAAAATGCCATATCCATATCCATGAAGAACATGACATGAAATTGTGAAGTTCAGCAAGAAATGTACAAGTTCAAACGTGTTGATGATATAACGATACGTGGGAGGCTTGTGTGGATTAAAAGCGCGTGAGACACGAATTTTATTGGCCATAATACATATTTAATACAACTTCCAAAATACTCATATTCCAACTTCGGGGGCTACTTTCATGTATCACCTCAACGAACTAAACCCAGATGCTTAGTAGTCACGAAACTTTTTAATTTCGCAAATTCCGGATAATAATAATAATTTGTATTCAAGGATTCACTTTTGGAACTGGACCTTCGATTGTGCAACTATTCCAAGATCCATAAATTCAAGAAAAATATGAGCATCGATTATGGAAAAAGAACAAAAAGCACAAGATCAAAACACAAAAGGCGTCCAATTCACCGACAACGAATCAATAATGCCAGTCTCAACTTCAAAGCGAGTCCATTACAAAGAGTAAAGAAATTGTCAAACAGTCTGAGAGGATCTTCGATCTTTGTCTCTTGGCGCTTTTGTAAGACTAATCGTCGTTGCATGGTTTCATACAGTTGAAAGCCCTCAGCATAATTGGAGAGCCAAGAAAATTAAACTTGTTTCTTTGACTCCATGGAAATCCTTCAATTTCGATTCTCTTAATAAGAAAGCCTCAACGCAGCCCTTCTGGATTAATAATAGTGAGGTGCCTCGGTCTCTATAATGCTTCTCCAGTAACTTAATAATTAATACTCGGATCTAACTCAAAATATTTAAGTAAATATGAATGAAAACTCCCATATTTGCCCCAGTCTCGAACCTGAAAGTTGATATTAAACGCGGAAAATAGAGTTCTATAAGATAGAACAATTAATTCAAGGAGTTTATTGACGTAAGACCAAGATGGATGGCCTAGAGAATTGTCACATGCAGACCTATCAAGGCTTGATTAATATAATAATTAATATACTGAACTATGGCCTAATTACATCCATCTAGGCAGGTAATATATATTGCAATGCTTCGTGTCCATTAATCAGGCCCAAAAACGATTGAATCGTGAATGATGGTAACATTCATATTTCTATTTGAATTCTGCACCCATCTAATTTCATTTAACGAACCTAATAATCAAGGTACATAATCGTCATGAAAGAAGGGTATGTCACGATCTTTTGGAAAAATCCTCTTCAATTTCTGATATGAGGATGATTGTATAGATCTTATATGGCATCGCATTCCGGATGTCGCCATTAATTAGCTATAAGCAACCAAATTAAAGCTACGATAGTTATTAATTTGAACAACGTAGAAACTAATTACCATCGGATTTGTAAAGGATATGATGAATGAATCATGTTACAATATGATGTGCTTGTCATACATGAATCGGCCCCATATAGAGACATGGCTTGTAAAGTGCAACTTTACCGTAATTAAAATCAGTGTGTGGGAGGTATAACACCCCCACACACAGCCGATTTTCCTCCCGATTGCCATCCGATTTGGGTCTCCCGATGAATCCTATAATTTCATTTCCAATTCTGGTTTATGTTTTTGAAATAACATTAACCACAATTGGAAATGAAATCAGAGGATTCATCCGAGGACCCAAATCGGGGGACAATCGGGGCGCAAATTGGCTGTGTGTGGGCAGGGTTTAACAGTATTCTAAGGAATAAACGTATGGAAAAATACATTTCTCGACCATAAGGTGGTTGTTTTGCCTGATGTTAGAAGATCAGTAGTTTCAGGAAAAACCAACCAAGAACCTAGAGACTCCTCCACTACTTAATCATAGACATTCCTGTTTGACATCTCCATTATAGGCAAGGTCGAAAACCGTACCAATCCACTTTAGTTGTATACATTAGTCTTTTAAGGGTGTGAATTATTGTCTTTTAAATATTTCTGCGGAGTATGTGTCCCATACAGGACGTATCCCCCACACACCATACGACCATTACAAATGATTAATCGCATGAGTGTGACTGTAACAGATAAATATCCGTCTAAAATTAATATGCCTCAACGGCGAAGAAGGATACCGATTTTTATATGAAAGTCTCTCTACTTCACTTAAAATGAGTGATGAATGTGAAGCCGGCAGATTATAAGGGTCGTATATTTTATCTCTTGAATATTCATAGGGAATTTATTTCGGTGATTCGCTGGCAGATGCAGGTGGATAATACCCTTCACTCGATAGAAATGGGTGTAATTTCCAGGGTTACTGCAATCATCATGAGGACACTCAAAGCAGTCCACCTCTTCATCCTATCCCTCCCCCTGCACATTTGTCCTAGTCTACATTCCTGCTAACTCCCACTTGGCCTTTCAGGCTTGCTAACAATCTAGCAAGTCCTCTACATTTATATTTCCCCCATTAACCCTGCAGTAGGAATGTTATCTTACTCGATAAAGAGTGACCTTAGGTTGTTTCGGACTTTCCCGCACACATTATATATATATATAGCATGCTTATGTTGTAGCTTATGTAATTTAGATGAACATGGCGCTAAGAAATAATTATGATAATTGTTGATAAGCCTGCTTTAGAATACAATAAGTACTATATATATATCATATACCAATAGAGCAATTACATACTATCGTCAATAAATATACGGTTTGGTGATCCTCAAGCCGATATAATTTAGATCTGATTTCTATCAATATATAAGAATAACCATTTGGAAATATCGAAAATAATGCGACGTAAAACCGATCATCATAAACACGTGTTGAGCTTCACTCCCATCAGTTATGGCACAAACAAGCTGCAAGAGAAGGATATGACAGATATAAACTCCACAGCCCCTGCGGTTCACCAACCAGAATAAAATTATTCTAGTTGAGTTCACAAAGGCAACTGGCTGAGTTCAATGTGATAGCGTGCCGACGTATGCCCTTTGTCCTGGAGTTGGATCACATTGGTTCTTCTATCACATCCCGTACCATGTTTATCCTTCCTTCTCTATAGCATTCCCCCACTAAACCTTCTTAAACTTCCCTTGTTGATCTAGAGCAACCACTTCTCCTGTCATGTGCGCTATCTGTCACATCCCTTTTTATATGCTCGCTATTACAGAGTGTTTGGTATCCCTCTTGAGTAGCGCTTTTAATCACATATATTTTCCAGGTTGTCATCGGTTCCTATATGGAGTGGTTTCGCTGTTATTAGTCGCCATTTCATTGATTCCTGTGCAAAGCCTCATGTATATATGAGGAGTGGAATCCTGGGAGAGAATAAAGCCAATTAAGCGTCCTTTCGATGCAATGGCAGTTGCAACTCCCATCCGCACTATAGATAAACTACATAAAATTTGGCCGATCGCGTTATTTTGTCACAAGCAGAAATGTAATTCATGCCGCTATTGCCTTGTTGTATTGTCACGCGAGGTAACGATAATTTCCCGGTTCCAAGACATTTACCCAAAATGTTGAAAATGTAAAACCTTCCTGACCGTTTCGAGGACAGTCCCAAAATATTTGTAAACAAGCTCCATAAATTTATCTATTGTTGTGGTTTCACAAAATGTCACGCAGAATCCTATACATGCAATCATTTCTAAAGTCCCCATCACCATTAAGTGGATTCCAATATCACAGGTTATAAACGCTGGAAAAACTGAACGATGGTTCTATGTTGCAGGTGAGAGCATAGTTTTATTGTTTCTACACATATTATAACTTTTGTATCTGTTTTCTTTGGTGTGGAAATTCTCCTCCATCTCAACAATGGTTCTGTCTGTTCCTGGTGAGAGCATAGGGTATTGTTTCTACACATATCATAACTTGTATATCTGTTTTCTTTGGTGTGGAAATTCTCCTCCGTAGTATCATGTTTTCGAAATTGAACCAAAGGCTCTAACAGAAACGAGCTCTTACTTGACTAAAGATATCGACCCAACACCAACGTTCACTTACTAGCTAGTAGGCCACACGTGTGGGGTAATGAATACTTTTTTTTATTAGGAATGGAGACACGATAAGAGATGGAGACCTCTTGGTAATACTAAACCAGCGGCTGCATTGTCTGCTTTCGCGAATCCTTATTAAAAGGCTCATATTAGCCATGATTAGGCTAAATCTTTTGCAGCGACCCAAATGAACTTCAGCTGTAGCGTTAATAATTAGTCAATTAGCCACTGGAACGATCTGAGGAAGTGGAGAGGACTGCTTGGGCTAAAAATAAAAGCAATGACAGAGGATATAGAGAGGAAGAGAAATTGTTGGAAGGTAACTCACGTTGTGCAATTATAATAGTTTTATTGGCCAATTCATAGCGAACTGATTCTAATTTGAGGCGCTGTGGGGTTTTTTTAAAAGAAAACAAACTTATTGTTGGAATAGAAAGTAGCCCCCCTTTGTGTTTCGGAAAGATGTTGCGTTGTTGTTGTTATTGGTCGGACATCAAAGTGCTCGTGAATGGAGTAAATCTGGCCAAATAACAAAACATACATCCATGGATCAGCATAGAAAAGCCACAACAATAGTAGTAACAATAACAGCCATTCTATATAGCCGTTCCTAGTATTATATGGGAGATGCAATCTGTGGATTTCCTGTCCAGATAATACCCTTCATCAAAAATGTAGTCCTTACAAGTTGCAGTTCTCCTTTTATCAATTCATTGAGGAGATTAAGCTAGCACAAGATGGTCGAAACAGAGAGCAATTCTGGGCCTCGATGGATGCGCAGCTTCTGCCCAAGAAAGAGGAGGCTATCCATTATCTGCCAATGAGCGACGGTCATACAACTGGAAGGAATCCCATTATTTGTCCTCCCTCCTGTGCCATGCCGATATCCTATATTCTCCACCCCGATATGCGCGTCATCACCACGAACCCTAAACTATAGGCAATGGCTTCATTCATTATTTATCGACTAGCAAGAACCTGGAAAAAGAGGCGCAGCACGTTTGCTTCAATGGTGCACCCAAAACATGGCCTAAAAGAGAGCAAAAAGGACATTGAATAAATGGCATGAGCTCAGATGAGCAGATGAAACATCATGAAAAGATGCTTTTAAAGGCTTCCAGCTTAAACCTTGCTGCATGGCTATTACTTTGTAAACCAAGAGGCGGTAGCTAGCTGTGTATAACGTTTTTTAATGTTTGCTGATGTATGCTTTGCCGTGAATGAATGTGTAGGGCACGGATTATTTGGATTACCGTCAAAGTAAATGACGTGGGTGGTCCATGTTGTGAAAATCCCAGATGCATGCCACTCTAGGTGTGTTAGTCTAGGATGCCATATGCTTGCTTTATTATCGGCGGATGAAGGGTTGAATACGGGCTGACAGATTAGGGTAAGCGAGGATGAATTGCTTAACGGGTCATGGATGGGTATTCAGTCTTATGAATGGGGTATGAGTGGTGGCAGAATATAGATGGTATGCACGCAAATGGGTTCTGCTATATCATGGTAAGGATCTGACTTCCTTTAAGTACAAAGCAAGATTGCTCTTGCAATAATTTCACTACTCATCTGTTATAAAACATAGACTAGCGCCCCCACCTCTACTACAGTTCTATTGACAATAGCAAATCGAAAGTAATGCATGGGAACAATGATACTCCTTAAGATAGACACTTGAGTATGCGATGCAGCTTAGTATTGGAAAGATCACCGCAATCCCATGAATGCCAACCGAAAGGTCTACATTGAAATGTATACTCTTTGTCTAGATTAAAGATTTCACTGGAATGTGTTCATGCAAGTGTTTAATCAAGTTCTGTGCGAGCTTCTCACATATTTTTAGAAGGGAAAGTTTGCCTGTAAAAAGTGTTTGTTAGAAATCTTTCTACTACTCTTTTCTATAAGATAACAGAATATTCTTGTAGTGGCAAGATAATCGTTGCTAAGTCATGCTTCTTAAACTTATGATTCATCGCCACCTTCAGCGAGGATGCATTAATGGATTTTATCCTCTTGCAGAGAAAGACTCCCCTAGAACATTCATTTGTCCCATAATCTCTCTTGAGCCTTCTGATACTGCCTGAAGGTGTCTCTGTGAAGGACTAAGATGTTAGCGTTCCCTCACACGCGAAATAAAGACTTCATAGGTCCCACGAGGAAAGAGAGCCGACAGTGGGTGAATATTTGTACATAGTTGTGCCTATTCCATATCGGGGTATAGCATAAAAATGCTTCAATGGAAATTGTGTTTCGAGTCTTGATATGGTGAACTGAGAACAACTTTCTGTGATATAATGTCCTTAAGAATATTTTATTCATAGCTATGTTCATATAAATTTTGGGGATTGCAGGGCATTAACGGACTAATCAACGATCTATTTTATATATACATTAATAGAAGTGTTGTACTATAATCAACCAAATGGAAAAATCCATTCAGTCCTAAATAAATGCAATAACACAGGTGAGTATATATGGACAAAGCAAATTCCAATTGGCAATTGTTTTGTGCTTGGTCTTCTTGAGTGAGGAAATTAACATTGATTTCAGACCAGGCTCCCACTGCAATCTGACACTGTATGGCAAGGGGATCTCAAATTACTTTCTAATGAAGATCGAAGGAAAGTTGATTTAAATATACTTTGATTTATCTTTGAATTACATGATTATCGTATAGAACGTTTCTGATAGTCGTTCACAAGATCTTGTGGCCGATTGCTTTAGAATCCCCAGGCAACAATGAGACTGATCTGAATTTCGATTACGGACAAATACTCCTGAAAGCGATAGAAACCGTGGTCATTACTCACAATGGCTGGGCAAATTAGCTTCAGTTAGATCGAATGTTTCCTATATTCAAGACCATTTTTAATTGACATGCCCTGGTAGGATAAATGCTCATGTCTAGGGTGCTCAGGTGGTTTGCTCGTGATGCAATCAGACGCTGTGCTGAGGTCAAGTGCCCGGATGGAGCCAAATAGTTCCTGCAGTTTTAGGTCAAACCATGACTGTATGTTAGCCATTCATCAGCGAGAGAAGTAGCCGTTTTCGTGCCCACTGGTCATCTTTTAGTGGCTGAACTAAATGTTCCTAGGGGCCTTAAGTGGTCTCCCTGACTGTTAACTTCTGTAATTCACTGAGAGATTCCCAGTCCCTATATATTGCTAGGAAACCTTGTACGTGCAAAGTTCTTGTTGCAATTATCATCGATATTTGCATAAAAGACTTTGAGCATTTTAATTGTTTAATCGTTTTTTTTAATTTGATCAAATCAATATCAATTATCATATCTTGTCTTTCCACACTATCTTAAACTGGTATCATTTTATGGAGGGGAAGATAGATCGCATAGATCCGCACACAACCTGGTATTTTACCTTATCATCAGGTCTGATATAATAGACTATGCTCCGTAAACATGTCTGCATATCCAGACACAATGGGTATGAATAAGCCTTACAGCTATTCCTGCTATTCCTCTTGGATGCACGATATGTTCCCGTTGTTATTATTCCCTCAGGGGCAAGTCAGATACTCGTATCATGTATATTGATCACCCTGGTTTTGAATTTCTTGGCCTCGGCTTCTCTTACCTGACCCTCTAGAGCAGTACTTAAATCCCTTGATTAACGAATAGGATTAAGTATTCTATGTTATCATAATGCTTTCTATTCACCAGTCGTATCAGCAAGCTTTGTTATATAAAAAATAACAACCTAATATAAGATATGATTAAATTCCTTTCGTTGCCTGGCGGAAGCTTTTCCAAAACCGTCAGACTGTGAATAAGGAATATACAGAGGCACTGCCTCAATATTCTTTACTCTTTGCGGATCAAAATTAATTACTTCATTCCAAGGCTAACACAAAACTGATGATACAGCATAAACTTTACGTAAAGTCGCCTGCAGCTGATATTTACCCCAGGGAAATTGCATTTTTGTCTCACATATCCAGCCGAAGAATGGTTTGTCTGTGTCAGTATCTAGATTGCAGAGTCATTATGTGCTTATGGATCTGATATCAGCTTGCACGCGAGCAAGACGTGAGTGTTCCCATGTACCATTCACAAGAGCAGTCATCACACTAAGCCCATATATGTATGGCGATTACACAATAAGTTGGCACATGGCCTCTGGTTCGTATGCCAGAGCGAGCAGTATTGTTAATGTTACCGACATGTCTTTAATCTTTAATTCTGATCCATTACGCAGGGGGATCATCATTCGGGAATTCAACACTAAGCTATTTCAATAAGGTCCACAAGCTGCATACAATAATATTATACGCAGATTGCTGAATGCCAAACGCTTCAGCATGTATGACTCCGAACCATTTGATGCCATTAAAATCAGAGGCAGGTGTTTGTAGAGAATCTCGATTAATTCATATTCTTTGCTTCCGTCAGATTCGATCCAGAGTATGAAGCGGCAACGTTCATTTAAAATGGGCTACACACATTAGACTGTTTGGGTTATCATTATATTGTTTTACTATAACTGTAAGTGGCGCTCCTAATATCAGGTGATAATAGTGAGTTTTCACAAGAGCGTTTTTCTGTGATACTCCGTTAAGTATGCAGAAAATGACGATGAATCCTTTTGTTCAGGTATTATTTAATTTATAGATGGGAAGGGATCGCTGTATACCACTGGGGGTCGATTAAAGTATGATGGTGATATATGAGTATCAATAAAGGACTTGTTGTTGATGGTATTTTATTAATACACAGGCTTTCGGGCTTTCTTGCCCTTCGTCAGGTGAGATGTTGTTGATACATAAATTCATTCAGTCGTCTGAGGTACCCTAACGTAGAGTAGGTAGAAGTATATGCATCAAAGGGAAGAAAACAAGAACGGTGTGGTGTGGAAGACCTCTTTTGAGGTGACCACGACCTGTTTGTCGAAACACTCTTATGGCAAATAAAGAATTATCTTATCTTATGTTATCTTTACTGTCTTCATATACTCTTCAGGCTCTAGGGCTGAAAATATATGAAAGATTGCATCATTCTATGATTATTCCATCTTTCTGCAGCAATTTGACAGGCAAAGTCAACAATGCTCCGTGAACCTATTCGATTTGAACATTGTGTCATCTTGCTTGCCCTTTTGCAAAAGGTCCAGGGGCTTACATTAGGCTTTCACTATGAACCGGTCACTTTGGTATGACAATCCCTAGAAGGTATCCAACCAATAGGAAAGGGGCTTATACAAGTACTAGCTATCTCCAGGTACGCCTCCAATTAATTTAATCATTGGATCGATAATGACCCTTGATTCTATACCCTCTACATTGCATCATGGTGAAGTGGTTTGTACCAATATGTATGTCGGGCCTGAGCAATTATTCATCTCACTAAAGCAATCAATAATATTCCAATGCGTAGAATCTAACTAGCGGTATATTGAATTTGATAGCTTTGTGTACCAATATGTAATGTAGGGCCCGAGTAATTATTCATATCACTGAAAGCAATCAATGATATCCCAAAGCATGAAATCTGACTATATTGAATTTGATATTTTGGGCTGGAGGGATCCCTATAGTAAGATGAATTCGAGCCCGTTGGTTGATTTCATATGTATCCGTGTGGTACATGAGAGGATATTTTCAGGGAATATCTAAATAATACCATTTGCTACCTGCATCTATTTTTACCATTTCCAATTTTACTTTGGACACATGCACATGGGTTATTCGCTTTACTTCAATGTCAAAATGTTGTAAGGTGAGATTCCACCATCTGGTTCATATTTCACAGTTATTGAAATCCAGGAGACTCAGATTTTTTTAGAAAGGTTTTAGCTGTAACAGGGAGTAGATGACATGAAAGCATATCAAATGACAGAAACAATAAATGAATTACCTTTTAAGCAATTATTATTTCTATTTCTGTAGAACCTGATCGGGCTATTTTCAAAATAGTTGTTTGTATTCCTTCTTTCACAATCAATTGGGCATTGATAATTTCGTCAATAAAGCATTGTCCAAAGGGCCTGTTATAGAAGTTCCTATGTTTCAGTAACCTTCCCTGATTCATGAGGTGACATATTTAATTAAATCCAGGGTATCATACAAAGGTAGAATTTCGGATATATGTACCAAGGCAGGATATTGTAATAAATGGACGAAACATTGTAATAGTTGTCCACGCTCTTGAGGATATTGATATCAGATTACTGTGCTAGAAAAATTCAATTTTCATTGTGTAGCTTTGTGTATGGCCAGCAGTTTAACGTTGTGGGAAAATGACGATGCCAATGAATTCCTATAGCAATACGGCTAGGAAAGACTGATTCACCCTATGTTATTCGAATCTACTGAGCTTAAAGGAGCCTTGTTTGAGCATATATTCGGGGTATACACACTCCCTCATGTGTTCATCAAGGGAAGAGGGACCTCTTTGTGTTGATATCATATTATGAACTCACTCCCCAAGCGCATAACTAGACCCCTTGTCAGTTATCCAAAAGGACCATAACTCATGTTTGGCACGCGTCTGGGCAATCCAATTCGTATCAATCTTTGTCTGAAGGTGATGAATCATGTTTATTTTGTAAGCCCTGTTCACGATGGCTGCCTTCTCTAGGAAAGCTTGCACGAGCCTGAAGAGAATGGCTGCTTCTCACGCATGGAAGGCCAGCGTGCTTCAGAGGAACCCCACAGGCCCTTATCGGAACCTGGCTAATGACAAATATCATTGAAGATGTCTGTTTCACTGAGGAGGAATCCATTGGGAAAATGGCATAACGATCGTTAGTGCAAACTCCCGTGCCACTACAACCATCGATTTGTGAAGGCGTCGAGGAAATTAGATCGGGGTCATTACGTAACGGCGATCCTATTGCTTGACTTAATAAGTGATCAGGAGAAGTGACGTCATGCCCTTTGTTGGTTCCCTAGTGAAGATGGCATTGGGTTATGAAGCTGTCATCGCCTGGAAAGCATAATTGGTGCCTCGCAACGTATTTGGATTTGGGTGGCTTATATAAATATTTCTTTCATTCTTATTTCCTTGCCGGCAAACAGAAGAATTTGTCAATTGTGACTGTATATACACCACTATTTGCAATGTCGAGATATGTGCTCACTTTAGATAAGGATCATACTCGATTTGTTTATGCAACATTTAGTGAATAAATGTACATAATATGAAGTTGCGATTACATTACAAAGGAGTGGGAGCAAATCAATTTAGATTGCAACGCGGAACTGTAACTTTATCTCTATAGTGTTTACCCAACCGTTTAAAGGTCCCACTCTGTCATAGTCATGGTTTTCATGTAAGACATCCATCTAAATCTATGATGAAACTGAAGCATATTTGGCGACGCATTAGCAATATCAGCTTTTCCGTCAACTAGTATTGATGAGCATAGTTTATGACATTTAATAGATAAAACCGCCATTCCTTGGCTCATCCATGCGTCTGGTGTGGTACATTATATTCATAATATACGCTATCTAGGGACCAGGTACTTATTACTTCGAAAGAGGGACTTAATCACAATTTGCTATCGCATATATAGTCAGAGTTTATGTTTTAATGTTGTTTCTAGGGCAAAAGATGGGTGAGAACCGGAGGGTCAAATGTTGACAGCACGGTACCTATAAGCTCCTCCCGGATCAATATTTCTAGGTCAGGGCTATCTGAGCCATTCTCAATTATATTGTTTACGCATCCCAAGTTAGATGTTTGGAGCGATGAAGGGGATATCCCTGCAACGATACATGAAGTACCCCATTAAAACGATGATTTTGCCATCATGGTCATCGAATAAACAATGTAATGCCATTAAATATAAGACTGTGTATACCCCAGAGGTTTTCTTCAGGTATTCCTGGCTATAGACCTTACCCTCTTTAGCAATTTAGATTGCTGGTGTATATTGGTAAGAGGCGTCTTAGCCCTCTCAGCATCTTCATTGCTCCCTTGGACCTACTCCGTTGGACAAGACTATAGATTCATGTCAATGGACAGTCTGTCTCTATATGCTCCCCTCCCCCTGGTGAAGGAGCAAACATCCCTTTATCGTCTCAGCATCTGTCTTAAAGTGCCCTGGATCTCGACTTATCTGGACGGACGAAACCCCTGGAATATGGTATCTCCCCATTAGCCAATCATCGATTGACATGGACGAACTGGCCCAGTTCTATCTCTCCAGCATCTATATTTCAGATAGCTTTTATCAAAAGTAATATGGATGTCAATTGGGTGGTTTTATCAATGTGTATTGCCCTAGCCTGTCTGGTTAAATCGCCATAGCGTGCCCTGAGTCTAGTACACAACTGCGTTAGATATATAAGCATTCAGAATCTTATTGTCTGGATGTAACATGAGAAGCAAATGACTTTTACTGAATGCTTAAACTTGTCGCTTGAAAACCAAGCAATCTATGAGTATTATCTTTCTCTATAACGAAACTGCCTTGTCAAACTGTATAACAAGTAAAAATAGTGATGGTTATCAGGGACAAAGGTATAACATGGCTTGTATCCTTAGTGTAAACGCAAATTATATAGCACCTAGGGAACCTTAAGTGACCCTGACTTGAGAAACTGTCCCAACAGTAGCGTCAGGCCATACAATTTAGAACCTCAAGTAATTAGATCTGCATTAAACGCGATGTCCAGAGCCAACAGTCTGTTGTGGGTACTGTCGTTTGTGATGGATGATAAAGACATCGAAAGGCTCCATACCTCACCCCTTGTCAAGTGCTGCAGGGTCAAATCATTGATGGGGTTTAGTGTTTGAGGAACCGAGGACTGTCATGCCGGTGGACGGATAACGGAGAATGGGGAGCTTGGTGAGATGAGTTGGCAGGAGACGGCCAGGGGAAATGAGGATGTGGCGAATAGATTGCACTGGTGGAAATAGATTCAGAGGGAACGTGAGGAGATAGAGCAGCAATATTAATGGAAATTGGGGTAGAAAAGAATGTAAAATGGGAAAACAGCCACCATGCAGACTCCTCTAGAAGAATAAGAATATTACCATCCTTGATAAGATAAGATAGCTTGAGTCAAATTTAAAATAAAGTAGGTGTAATTTACATTTTATCTGGCTCACAGCTTGCAACAAAATGGAGCAGTTAATATTCACGGTTATGGGATTTGAGATTAGAGAAAATGCTTCTAAAGGTTGCACAGACAGGAAAATGTTTCATCTAGCTGTCTATTGCTTGTATATATATATTGCAGCTAGGTTAATATGATCCCTAATCATTAGGTTTTAGCAGAAAACAATACCCTAAAGCCATATATCATATATGATCTAAATTTGGTGAGAAAACGACGGCATGTTCTGTGTGTGGAATTTACGATTCCATTAGGGTCTTCATAATAAATGGTTTAAGGAAATTATGCAGAACGAAGCAGTAGCAAAAACCATTGATTATTAAAATCTGGAGCAAGCATGGGGAGGAGGGTTGGCACGTGGAATGCAAATCTAGGTCACATCCACAGGAGGAGGGATCCTGATCAATGGCTGTCTGAGGGCAGGAAGGCAGTGCAACCCATCTCCTTCCTTGTTCTTGATCTGGCGGCGTACCGACCGCCAAGTTCCGTTCCATGCCTGAGACCCAGAACTATAACATGCAATCGCGTATAGGTCATAAAAACGATTTACAATCTGGTTTGAGTATGGGTGTATGCATGCAGGCCTTCTTTACTTATCTAGACTACAGGGGAAAGAGGGCACAGGGATTAATTAGCTACATAGAGACTAATCATAATTTATCGTTCAGTCGCTGGAATGGCCTGTCCTATAACGGCCCGCACTAAAGGAGAGGTTAACTGTTGAAAACAGCCTAGGTAGCTTGTTTCTTTCTGTCTCACACATCGAATTTTCATGAATATTTTAATCGATCTCACGTTTTTCCCCCATACACGTGAGCACATTCATTCTCCTAGTAGAGCTTAACTTTGGAAAAAAGAGCAATGAGAACTTGGTGCCGAAGGCCCTGTAGTTAGTAGTTAGTAGTTGGTCATGGGTCAGATTTTCAGAAAATGTACAATTGGCAGCTGTACGCATTTAGTAAATTCTGCAAAATTAGGCTGCAATTTGGTCAATACTAGGTAAATTCGAGAATATTCGGCATTGCATTGATTCTAGCAATCTGTTTGGCTAGGTTGAACTGTATTTTGAACTTTATTTTCGTCTGAAATGTGGGTTATATGAGAAGATTGGCGAAGTTGAATTGTACATTTTCTGAAGATCTGACCCTTATGACTGCTCCGACTGTTGGCACATCTGTGTGTATACAGCTGGATCTTTTTTAAGCTAGCTTCGTGGATCAAGAAAGCTGTCCCACAAAAAGTAATCTGCATGTGAGAATGTGTTTGGCTGTCGTACATCATTCATGTGTTTATATAGCAGTTTTATGTTGGAAATGTGTACATTCGCAGAACATGGCATGTTATATCCATACTAAAATGACAGTTGAAATGTTGTCTTGCCTATCTATCATTGACGAGAGCAAGTAAAGAATTTTTCATTGTCATTTTTTAGTTCGGGAAGAAGATAATGTGACGCACGTTAATTTTTCATTCGTCTATGGTTATTTCCTGGTCGATGTCGTCCGGTTCAAATGACCTTTTCTTTCTGTCTACTTATTCTGACCGGTCAGCTCCGGTTTCTTGTGTATAATATACGAGCGTTTGGGAAGGATCGTTACAGCCTGGCTACACAGAACCTACGGTGGGTTTGGCGGGCCATAAACATTGGATGGATGCCCTAACAATCTTATTTGATAGAGCCTAACGAAATTTCGGTCCATTCAGCTTGTTCTTGCCACCAGCCTCGGGCAAGTAGACACTGCTCAGAGGGAATCGATGCTCTTCATGTCTGACCGACTTAACTAATCTGATCATCCAGGAATCAGGGTTGACAAATCATTGACTGTGAGGATGGAGTGCCTTTACATATAGCGCGCTACTGTTGAACATTTCCATCGCTATGATTAGTATTGATAAATGCATCCATTGAAACTCCTCTATACCCACTTGTTTACTATCTATTCACAATTGATTAATGTTACAAATCTATTCATTTATTATTTTATTGCAAATTGATGTTGCAATTTATGGTCATATACTCAAGTGATTGTTTGGTGGATTTTTTTCCATTTCATCCTTTGTGTCTATGATTGGCGCTTTCATTTGTTAATTAATTTTGCTTCAAGTCGTTATGTCTCTGAACTAATAACTGAAATAAAAATCGCACCTAGGCGATTGACTTAAGCTGGATTATATTGCCGACTTGCGTGATCACGGTTTTGATTGAGTGATTGTCGGATGATATTGACTGTCTGATTGTTGGATATATTAATTAATAAATGCCCCGCGTGATTCACGGGTAGAAAAAAAGAACGTTTTTCGTCCAACTTTGCATTGGTTCGTGTTTCTATTTATTTGTTTAGTTTTTATCATTATCATAGCCTAACAGGACATGGAATGTGTGCGACATTAAATCTTTCCTATCTAAGATTGCTTTGGGAAACGTTTTTATTAAATGAATTCTCCTGTATATCATTCGGCAATTGCCATAGCCCATTTTCATAGTCTCATTGATAGCATTGATCTTTTACCTCTTGTTCCCTAAAATTAAACATGTTTCCTATGGTTAATAGCTAATAATGCGATATAAAGCATAGCCAATTAATAATTAATATTTTGATTTCTATCTGTCCCCAGTGTCTGTTGACGAATGTGGTTCAGAGAAAATGATTATAGTTTTACAATAAATACATATGATAATGGTACATAAATTACCTCTTGTACGTGGCTTATGAATTAAGATGCCTTGCATACTATAGCATAGCATAGTTTGCATTGATTGAAAAGTCATTTCAGAGTGGCTGGATGATTCGGACAGGTGTGGACAGAATTATACTTATTCTATTAATACACATGCAGCATTCATTCAATTGTATGCTGGATGTGATGGGTGGGCCATAGAACGCGGAAGTATTTTTAAGCTTCGCAACCAGTGAGAGGTATAGAGAAGGACAAAAACACAGTTGTTAAGGTTGTTCTGTCCTCTAGCTATTACACTTAGCTCGTGTAAATACTTATTCCGGCTCTAAGCAAGTATATCTGACTAGGCAGTGTTTTCTTTGGTGTTGAATGACCCTCCCATGCACACTCACAGTGCCTTTAGAAAGGACTAAAGAATTCTATTCCAATAGATGTTGCGTGTCCCCGGGATAAAAGCCAAGACCTCAGAAAACTATCGGGCCAGAGGTTATGACATTAATGGCATCTTGGAGGCAAAGGGTTGGAGGTCTTAAAGAGAAAGAGTGTATAAAGATGGAATCGTGCCTATGGGCTATGTCGATTGTGAGAGCCCTTTAGCAAATAGGCATTGCCACCTTGGCAATGTGGCGAATGCAGAAAGATATTGCCGCATCCAGCCTTTTGCACATGGAATGAATTGAAATGTAACCTATTAAAGGGTCAGTAAACGGGTTCATAGTCACTTTTAGGACAACAAACTTCATGCCGCCATAAATACAACATCCAAGTATCAATTTTTTTACCTCCATTTATGTCTAACTTATAGTCACTTACAGGCCCGAATTGAGAAAGCTTACTTGAAAAGGTCTGTTTAGCACAAGAGGGCACTGAGAGTGCTGTGTGACGTCATAGAGGCGCGCCAGAAATGTACATAATATCCCTACCTTCCCCCCCAATCTCACAGCAATTGAAGCAGTTATGCAATACAGCTAATACCTATTCAAGAACCAGTCATGAGAGGTCAATAATTGGGTTGGTACACCCTCCTTCGTTCTAGCAGCAATTATGAGAGTTGTTTATTATGTTCATTGCATGTACATTTCAAGATTGGTGCACCTTTATGACGTAGGCAAACAGTGGCTCCTTAAATGGAGTGTTAAACTGTGTAACTACTTTTTCACTCCTTTAAATGGGTAAAACTCACTAAATAATAAGTTGAATTAAGTAAAACTGGGGTGGTTACATTTCAATAATAGCAGGGAAATGGATTTGCTCATAATATTTGGGGGTTTACTGACACTTTAACTCGCACGATCCTTATTTTTTTATTAAGATAGAAGCAGCAATGTTATAGTAAGATTACCATTGTGTCAAGTACGAGGTGGATTATATTCGCCGAGTAAGCCAAAAGGCAAAGACGCCATAGGCCGAGAGCTCTACTTCTGGGCTTATAGGCATAGGCAAGATTGCATCTTTATATTCCATCTTTGACTGTGGTCATCTTACTTTATTTCCATGATTCAATGTAAAATGACTGAGAAATTTGTCATTTTTGCCTTTTTTCACTTTGAAATACCGAATTACCACCACTTCGCACTGCCTTGAAGCTCCGTGACAACGGAGGAAAAAACTCCACTTTTGAAACTTCATTAGAGATAATTTTCCCACTCATTCTTACTGTCAAGTATTTTAGAGTGGACAAATTTTGAATATTTATTTCCCGTTGATTAACTTGATTTACTCCAAAATAGATAAATAAAATTTCTGATCGTCACATAGGGGCCGGAAAAAACGGGACTACTTTCGATACTATGTTAATACAGTGTTGATTATTCGTCAGTCCGTGAGCGGGACGTATTGTCATTATATGCGCCGTTCATGGCCTAATCATGGAATAAAGGTTACTATTGCCCTGATTAAATTACAATTTCTGAAGAGCACAGGCAGAGGCACATACAGCCAGAGAGAAATTAATATTAACATATCAAGTTAATCGTTGTATACAAAACGATTACGTCAATATAAATTTACATATTTTATATAATATTATGTATATTTATACATTCTAGGTATATAATATTATACATAATGGAGGAGGAAATGAAAATTGGAAATTATGTGCGTACATAAGGGAGCTTAGTTAGGGACGCCTAATCTATGAACTCACTGTATTTGTGGTGCACATTTCACGCAAATGTTCCATGTCAGTCTATGTAGAAACTATAAATATGCATAATTTGATTCCCTGTTGTTTCACAGCATGTTCACCAAATGTGATAATCATTGGTTGATAGGAAACAAAATGGGGCCGGGAAGTTTGTTAGGCGGATGTTTAGTGAGTCAGTTACATTAGTTGCCTGGGTGAGCGTCGCATTTCCATAAACTACTCACACCTGTTTGCTAGGGTGTAAAAATAATTATACTGTATATATACTATAAAAAATGGAGTGCTACCTAAGGAAGCGCTCATTAATTATTAGTTATTATCATTGGTATACTAAATGTGTGAGATAATACCGTCTACATAAGATCACCTAGTGCATGTATATCTCTCAACATTGTTTAAATTAATCGAATTAGGAGAGAGAAATATTGTGTACTGTTTACTGTTATTGTGCAAAGTACCCGTCCTCTGGACGGTCCCACTCTCGCCTCACACCTCTCCCTCTCCCTCTTCTTCACTCTCCCCCTCCCCGCTTCCTCTGCCTCCCCCTCTCTCCCCACCCCCTCCCCTCTCCTACACCCTCTCCCTCCCCTCTTTTCCCTCCCTCTCTTCTCTGTTACTCATACTTTTTTCCCTCCCTTCCCCCTCTCCGATTCCCCCACCCTCTCCCTCTTCTTGACTCTCACCCTCACCCTCCCTCTCCTAACCCTCTCCCTCCTTCCCCACCTCTCTTTTCCTGTGATGGTACCGTGGCACATTGAAGGCATGACGTCATTACGTTTTCGTTCAAATTCCGGCATTCCCAGGCTATAAATAGAATGGGGAGATCCATGATTGAAAAGGGCTTCAAAATCACATTTTTACCCCAGATAGCTTCACAAACCACATTTATTGCCCTCTGGAAAGGGTCGACGGACCTGTACAGAGCAGAAAAACGGCTGCTAAAATCCCAGATTCTAAAAACATAATCCACAAAAAATCCCCGTATCACGTTTTTTATATAGATATAAGCGATACAAATCTGTATTCTTGATATTAGACCGTTGTGTGGATAAACAATGACTTAGAATTATATATGCGTAGCATGCAGTTGATACTACTAATATATATAAAGCGTTTTCTTCATTCTATTACATCATTAGCTCCGACGATGCTTTACTAGCCAAGCTGCTCGCACTTGCCTCAATACTTCAGTTGATCATTAAATTAAATCGCTTGACATGTGCGCCGCAAGAAATGTCTTCACACTATGTCTGTTGTATTTGGAAACGTGACATTTTACTCTGCCACAGACTGGCGTGGAAAAAAGTCCTAAGCTCAGCAGGTGAGCCCAATGATTTATAGGAAGACGGCGAAGACGCTCCGCAGGATTGCTTAAAAAGATGCGAGAGTAGATTGTGTCAACATTGTGATCGGATATGAACCTTTAGACAAAGCAACCGTCAATATTTTATTTAGACGATTGATACGTTTCTATTCCTCTCTATGTTGCGTGTTATAGCATATAATTAGCAATTACTGCAGAAGCTTGAAAATCTGGTATGTCTGATTATCCACCTATCTTTTTTTTATATCCATTTGTAAACTTTTCTGAATTATTTCTAGTATTTCTGTATTATATCTTTACGTTATATATAAATGGAGTGAAGAAATTTATGTGGCATAGAAATATATATGCGACATATTTTCTCAAAGCCTTGCAAAGTATACTCAAAACAATGATATTGATACACCGAGACGTGGAAATGAAATGATACTTCTATAAACTAAATATACTATTGTAGTAAATCTCGGGTTCGGACTCTCAGCGTAATAAAGACGGAACAAGCGTTAACCCATTACACGTAGTCAGAGACTTTCCATAAGGGAGTGATTAAGGGTCTCTGACGTAGTTCCATTGCCAACTTCGGACAGAACACAGCAGTTCCTGAGTGATCCTGCGACTCACACCTCATAACACAGGTACAAGGTCTCCACAGGTGTCAGGAACATAGCCGTGAGACAAGCTGGAGTTACGCATAACACAATATAATGGGAGATAAACGGGTTGAGTAGAACATTCGTACAAGGCTTAATGATAACACAGGTATTGTGATAAAAGACAGAGATGCAGCAAACTGCTGATCTATACTATATAAGTCAGATATAAGTTGGCAATGACATAACTAGAGTGGTCACTACGGACCCGTACTGCCCACTGGGGTAGCTCAGGTGTACTATAACCTCTAGCGGACCAAACCAGAATGTAACACAATGACTAGATATGTACAATAAGAATCACAGGACCACCACACTATATCATCAATTGTTGAAGGGTCTATTTAATGGGTTATATCTAATACATAGTGCCTATAGTTCTGGGTATTACAGCCACGCTAGAGCACCAGATTGTAATAAATCAATTTATGCGAGAATATTGAGAAGCATCGGAGATTTAATATAGATGCAACTGTTAGTGTGGTCCGTGTCCCATTAAATACGTCCATTCATACCCCAGGCGGTCGACACCAGTCAGAATACAATTGTATCTCATGTGCCCAATTGTATTGTCACTGATATGGCCACAGATCATCATGACCATTAAATAAACTGCACTGTTATAAACCTTTAAAGGTGGATCACAGGTCATATTCCTCTGTGTAATTAGATACCCCAACAGGCCACAATATTGAATTGGGTGCATGTGATATGCGATAGTCAGACAATATCGTATAGCCAAAGATGTAGTCTCGGACCTAGTCCACCAAGGCGAATTTAGTGGAAAAGAGTCCTCTGCGGCGCAAAATTGCATGAGAACCGTATTAGTGGACTATGCCCTTCACCTAAATCGACCAAGGAAAAAGTTCTCAATGTTTCATTATTTAACGCATGACTTGAGTAATGAAAGGGTTTTATTGCAATATCCATTTCTTTTATTTCATGAATATTACTGTGCCATACCGACACTTTTAGAAGGGAATGCAGATGGATTTCCTATTTTGTTATTTTCTGCGTTTTAATAGAGATAATAGAGGCATTTAGATATTATTGGAATTTCTGAGTATGCCGATATGAAACATCGGGGAAGTTAGGGGGTCATTAACCAAAAGTTAATAGGCAAAATCATACACAATAGCGACAGATCAGACGGATGTTTCAATGGGGAAATCTACATCTAAAAGGAGCTTATATATGCTCTTGCAAAAACCCTTTCGTCCATTTACATGTCCCGTCCTTTGACGAGGCTATAAATATCCTTCTTATAATCATATAAGCCTTTCTCTAGGACTGTATGAATACAGATAATTGGAGGCAATTTTAGCTCGTGCACACCTCCGGATCAGAACATTATCGCCTCTAACAGGGACTCGCGAGTTTTATACTGAGGCTCTTTCTCTCAATATAATTGAACTGCCAACTTTCTTGTTTGATTGCTCACATTATTTCTAAGCGCTGCTTAGTTCGCACCTCCTGGAAATAGTATGCAATATGTCCTTCCTATTCATAAACCTCACATAGTCCATATGTTGGGGGAAAGTATAAGGCGTGTTGTGATTTTAATTGAATATAATATTAAAGGATACCTCCTTGGTGTTTTTACCAGAATTCGCATGGAACATATCTATACGTCCATGTCCGCCATTCCCACAAAGGAGATAGTTCTATACATAGAAATTCATTGCTACACTATTATTGTGTGCTTGTAAGTCGATGGATATCTAAAAAGTATCTGGGTATCTAAATTATATAAAAATATAAATTCCTCGGATTCCTCGTTTGGGATCTTTCCAATATTGTTAAATCTGTTATAACAGTTATTTGGAGGCGGATAAAAGCTTCGAAATTAATCGAAATTTTCATTTTCGAAAATAAGGAATTCTATGATGTACGGCGTCAGTGACACTCCCTTGGGATGATACCCATTGCTACTCGGGAAAAAATATCAGACGACAATTAACCAACCGCTGGCTAAGTTTGGGCAATTACCACATTCAAGCTGGTAGTAACACGCTCCTAGGTGATCAATATTAGCAGACACCCTGCTGTTAAACTGCGTTGTTTGTCTTCACAGAAATGGTGTATTTTCTCTATCCATAGTCGGGTTTTTTCGAGGACTTTTAAATGTTATGTTTGTGCGGAAGGAATTCTAAATACATAATGAAAGTTTATGATCCTTGTATAAACCAAGTGTCCTCGACCATGACGGCCATATTTAGTTTTATAGCTCAACTTGCCCGACCGCAGTTATGTTTGCTATTAAAATTTTATATGACTATTTTCATGGCTTCCATGAAGCTTTCCTATAAAAGTACAGCTCCACGGTATTTATCGTATGTTGAGTATAAAAATTCTGGTAGGCTTCTGGTTTTGGTTCCATCTCTCATTCCTGCATCCTCTACCATACTTGAATCCATCTTCATTATCATGATATTGCAACTGCAAGTCTGTGAACATCTTTTTTAATCAGAAATGCAGTCGCGCTCCTTCACTAAGTATGCTGCTGAGATCTCCCCTCAACCGCTCCATATGAAACATTTCCAATTAAATGCTGTGCCATCGATCATGAAGAGTTATTGCCACTATCTGGTTTGTATATTAGACGGATGGTGATCTGTTACCTGCACGGCAATAGTTCCCTCTTCTCAGAGCTGTTTCTCATACGATTGATCTATGCAATGGTGCGTACTCACACATCCTTGCACACGCATTTACGTAGCCTTGCGTACCTTCTTTGATCAGCTCTTTTACGTACCCATGCGTATACCAGTGCGGGATGTTGACGGACGCTACTCAACGCAACGCCACGTTGGGAAAATCGCTGTCACCAGAAAAGGTGCATATAGCAGTACGGGAGGGTTCTGGATGTTGAGAGTACGTAGCAGTACGCAGCATGATGTAAGTTAGTGGATCAACCTTACTCGCTTGTGAGATATTTTTATCATTAACTCATGAAAAAATTGTCTTAAATAAAATGTTGATAATCGATGAAACACGAACTTGGCATTTTGTTTCTCGTTTCGATTTGCAACTAACACTAAAATAAACAATTTTGAAAGACCTCTTACCTTTCTCAAGTGCATGAGTTTGTGCACCAACCCTCGTATCATAAAGCCCTTCGCAGTCGTTAATTAACGATGGTGTTAAGAAGCATTTAAGGCACGAAATTATCGTGTACTAGTATATGGGCCCATTGGATTAGAACAAAACACTGTATAATATCAATCCGGGCTATTCAGCAAACCTGAGTATGAATAATTGAATCGCCCTCATACACACTCGATCATCACATCTGTAAATACAAAGTATACAGCAGAAAATTGTAGCAAGCAGGTGTTGGCGGTGAAAGAATCATTTTAAAGGCGTAAAGGTATGGAAGAAACATGAGATCATAAATCAAAATCATACTTTTTTATTTTCGGTCTTGGTCTGAAATACGTATAATTGCAATTCCTGTTACTCCCGGCTCTGTTTTTAAAGTAAATAAATAACTGATTAACTCGCGAAAAAACATTTCAATGGAAGGGGGAAGGTCATGTATATAGGTGCACTGAGGTCTACAGTAAAAATTAGATCACCTGCACATTCCCTATTCGCGAACTATCAGGGTGTGTATTTATAGAGAGAATGGGACGAGCCGGCAATAATCGAAAATTTATTGGACGAGATTCGCCCACATAAGCACGATGCAGTGCTTATGTGGACGAATCAAGTCCAATAAATTTTCGATTATTGCCAGCGAGTTCCATTCTATATTTATTATATGTGCATAATATTTGATCATATGTCATCAGATATCACTGAAAAAATATTAAAGAAGTCTCAGAGAGCCCCGCTGACAGCCCCACTGACAGCCCCACAGCATTACCACAACATTGAGTGAATAAACCGCCGCAATTTTTTGCCGCACGTAACTGATCGTCGCTCACTTAAAAATGCAGATATCAAAATACCATTTACACCATGAGCAAGCTGAGAAAAATAGCTTGAAAACTATGTAAATTTCTTTTTGTGAAGCGACTTTAACTATCAATTTGAGTGAGTTGAATTGAACATAAAAGATTCGCGCAAAGTGACGGGAGTAGCGTAGGCGTGACGGGAGTAGGCATACTAATATTGTTGAATTAAAACGTTCATATCGCGGCCATTTCTTAAGCTACATTAATATAACTTATATCATTAGATAGAGAATTTAATGCTCTATTTAAATATTATTAAATATTTAATTTATCAACAGAGCTATTTTTAGACAACTACATTTTTATAGGACGCGTCCTATATGAATATTTTTATAGCACCCCACTTATAGCACCTCTCATATAGCATGCGCGTATAATAAATAAGCTTATGATATTGCACACGGCAGTCAATGGCACAGTAATATTTCCAATGTATATTATTTTATAGGATTTTAACCTGGTCGATTAAGGACAAGATCGAGGAAGTGAATAAACGAACCGCATATTAACGTTAGTAAAACGTATGGAATAGAATCCCCATCTAACGGCAATACTTTTACCCAAATTTAGCGTTGCATAAACATCAAACTAGAGTCAAAATAAAGATTATACCCGTTAAGTCAATGTTAATAAGAACCACCAAAAGTATTTGATGTTAAGTTAACATTGACGTGTCAACAAAAATGTTAACGATCACGTTAAAATCGTATAATCTTATAACTTCAATCTTAACACTAAAATTGAGGTTAATATTAACGCCCATATTATCGTAAATCTTGCGCCATGTAAAGATTGACGTTAAGATTAACGTTAATATTGCGCAAGATTTAGTCCATACATTCACGTAAATTTATACTAACGTAAACCATTGACGTATATGAAATGCGTCGGTGACGGTTTTTAAAATATGTATTGTTCTTAAACTGAATTGTTCTCTGTTTAGTGATGTGAGTCTTTGATTAGCTATGATTTTCTTTGTTTAAGTGCATGGTAACATTTGATATGATATATAATCGTAGGAATTATTAGTGTCAGCGACGGCTAAGATATAGTGTACTTGTTACATAATGTTTTGCGCTGAATAAAAATATTTAAATACAAATATAGTTTCTCTATATTTGGACGTAAACTGCTGATGTAACGTTGTTAACGTCAAATTGTTACCTTGGATACCCGAGTGTGACTTCTTTAAGATAGGCCAGATAGCCTTGTTTATATAACTTAAAACAATTTAATTTCAACCAAATCGTGTCCGCGCTGACAGAGATTTTTCCCTTTAGACACGACCACGCGTGTCAGAATTATCATTTTCGCCAACCAGCGAGAGAAATGTGATCGTCCAATCATAGAACACGAGCGGACCTGACAGACTTCCAATTTTTATCTGTAATTCGAGGAAAGTAAAACCAAGTAAAATAATTCCCACTGCAAAGGATGTGACTTGTTCTCCGGGCTTTCTTGTCTCTGTAAATATTGAAATATATAAAGAAAAATATAACTGAGTACATGTTTTTCTATATCCAAAGGATACTCCGAGTACGTATGTACCCTTGTCAGGTGAGTGAGCATTTCTCAAAATATTCCTTTCTTCAGAGTGATCCAACTGAATACACGTTGGCGTTAATTAAGTGGTTGATAAACACTGCTTCAATGTACCGTAATAATGTTGTGAATGCTCTAAGCTACATTGTGTAGTGCGGGACTTAAAATCCATGTAGCACGCACATAGACAATATACAGGTTGAAGGCGACATTACCGAAACGATAAAATATCATATAGAAGATTGTTGTTACCTTCTGATGGTAGACATACTGTATATATGACTTTCTTATAACTATGTTTAAGGAGAAAAGGTTGTGTGGTCCCAAGAACATTGCCCATGAAAGCCATCTAGCCATTGTGGTTGTCCGGTGCGTGGGCAGGGGTAAAAGATTCTTCCCAGTTTAACATCATTTTCGCCTGTTCAAACAACTTCCGCTCAGGGGACCATTAAACTTAGGCGGTGCTCAGAGCCCGTGCTGTCATGTCCTATAGGCTATACCATTATCTTACATGACTCGATCTTATCGATGTTGGAATATCGCTCTGACCTCTGTCCACTCTATGTCCCCATCCCCTGGCACTTTGTCTCCTTTTAGGCCATACTCGAGACTCGTTTGGATGAAAAGAAACACTCTCCGGTCGTGTAACTTAATTATTGACCAGGAATTGGCGGTTGAAAGGGCACTCTTGACGTCGATAAATAGTCTACGCCCCACGATTAAATGCCCCAATAGTAATCTACATGATTTTACACGGAGGGACCCTGTGTTCGGAATATAAATGCCAGTGTTAATACTGACCTGGTAGGATTTCAAGGCACGCTTTGCTGGGTAACGGGGAATGAGGCATTTAAGGCGTTCTTATAGTTGGCCTACAGGTGTTGGTGTAAGATGCTTATTCGTTCTAAGTTCTAAGACCTTATTGCCATGCAATGCCTCGTTCTTCCTCGCTAAACCGTATGCTTATGCATTGATGGGATGGGCTTCCATGGGCTTCCATGGCATACATTTTATTCCTGTCTCCAAAAGGAAAAATGCTATACAAATGGTATGGCAGACAATGGGTATGGTAGACTGCCTGGCCAATGTACAAAGCTATTGTCCTCTCCATAAGGCCGAACTGAGGATATATTTATGCGGAGTGTGCAAGAGCGTTTATATAGCCTGCGCCCAGAATTCCTGCGGTCGGGAGAAATATTGGAAAGAATTATGGCACAACATTCACACATGTATGACAAAACGCCTCATTGGACAACATATTATTTAAGAATCGTATTCCAGCATCCATACAGAACCGGTTACTCAAGTCTATAGCACAATATGTCTATTTTCTCCTTAGCCCTGACGATTTGGGGGCTGACGGTTCACCAGAAGCTATTGTTGTCCTCACTATTGCCTTGGACGAGACCAGAATGGAAGCAGAATTGTTACTTTTGCCCGAGAGAGCTATATGTCAAGTTGGGTGACAACGCTTGTATCCCATCGATTTAGCTGGCTTAGGAAAAGGCTCCAGTAAGTGCCCTTTTTATGGGACAAATCGGCGGAAGACTCTGTCACAAAGGCCCGAAATGGCTCAATCCGCTGGGTCTGGTCTTTGTAGTATGAAGGTCATGCTTAAATGACCTTATATCATGTTCAGGATACGCCTCGCACTTGCTGTCTCATTTCCTGGCAAGTTCTTGCTACGTCTTGCGATAATATGCAGCTTTCCTATTTCGTTCTACTTATTCCCTTCATTGAGATCGAAATAATCTAGAAATATGCCAAAACGGGAGATGTTTTGTGCATATCATGAACTTAAGTACGGCAATTGTGACGTAACATAATAAAAATTAATATATTATGTACAATGATCGTTGCATTAAGCCGGGAGGATCACTATACATACATTTATAAGCAACCGCATGGTCATCTCGGTCAACATTTCTCTTAAAGAACCATGTGCTTAAATACATGAAATTATTATGTTTAGTATCATAATTTATGATAGGTAAATAATCCTATAGGTCGTTGACACATCATTGTTAAATTCTTGTAAAAAGTAATAGCAATTGTTTCACTTTTTAAAGCATGTGGCGGATGCAACAGATTTTAGTGCAATAAACACCGTAGTGTTTAGTTAGTTGTTTTAACTTGGTATTTTGCGAGGTGTTACAATAATGACTACGACAGAATTCCTATCAAACCATATAACCTCATGCTCTTTTAGTAGTATGAGGCATATTAAATTCAGTGACCCAGGCCCTTGATTTGATCAGTTCCAAATCCATCGCGTATCGTAGTCGGCTTACTGTTGTGAATCCTCTCCAAAATCCTATTAGCCTTCCTTCATTTGAAGAGGATATATATATACCGTAGTTCAGACCAGAGAATAAAACCCTTGGTTTTCCTACTTGGCAGGCGAGTGTATGCAAGAAAGAAAGATGCCATCAATATTGCCTGTTATGGAACCCTCTGAGGCTGAGGAGAAAGGTATGGAACATCATTTGACCCCTTTTATAGAGGTTCCAGTACTTAAAACGATTCATCATTTTTAAGGTTAGGGGTGTGAAAAATGTTTTATAGAATTAAGTCCACGGTGAATATCTGCACACTCTTTCTAATGAGAATATTTCTTTTAATCCTTCCACTCCCAGACATCACAATTTTGAGAAGGAGCTTCACGTTAAGATTCTTTATTACATTATGGTTATGTTGAGGATCACTTCTGAAAGCACCCCTGGAAATCTATGTCCAGGGGATTGATTTTGAACACTGTAAAAAGTATGCTGACCTTTCATTTGTCTATCCTCTAATTATGAACGTTCTGAGGGTCGGTCACGTATGGACAGAGAACGATTGTAGCGATTAAAAAATCGTCTAGTGAAAATAGGGAACTCACTATAAAACCAAACACACCAGAGAAGGCTGATGCCCTTTTAAAACTGACAGGGAGTTTAACTTTTATAGCAAATTCATTGCCAGAACCTTTCCAAAAACCATATGTAAGTTCTAGCTGCCGTACAATTAATGACATCGCTGTAAAGTAATAGCTATTGTATTTCAGTTGTCAATAATTATCACTACATGAATTTAAAAAACTTACACCAATAAATGTTGAATAGGAATGTAATTAATTAGACTTTGGAATTTATTTAGTTTGTTTTGTTTTTTTAAAAAAACTCCTTTTACAACAGTCCAACACTTATTTCCCTTGACAGTTAGGAATGCTTTTCTAGACGGACGATGTAGGAAAACTGATAGTGGCATTTAAAGATTTAGTTAAATGAATGGTATCTCCCTTCAGAATATAATCTCCACATCTAAATGTTGAAACAACTGCTATTTGCGAATGTGTTGTGTGGTATTAGATTTCATAAAGTGATACAATACCATGTATTTAACTATCAATAAATTAGCAGCATGACATGATTATAATACAGTAAATGTTTTTCAACTTCCTTATCACAATCTGTTCAAAGCTATGACTTTACTGCACAGAGATATTAATAGTGAGATGGTAAATAGTGTAATCCTATTGCTTATCATTATTTCCACTCTATAGTTGTATTTACAGACCTGTGAATCAAATATAGTCCATATATGATATGCTCTCTCACTTGTTGAAGAAACGTATTAGATTTGCATCTGAAGGATAGTTATGACGGAGGATATAATTACACGGGGTCCGTCTGCAATATATCTGACACCTATTGACACTTAGATCGGATATGATCAGATAGTTCAAGTATGTCCTCAATATGACTGCATGCTTCATATAAAAATAGAAGATGGAGCTAAAGGTCTTTGCTCTCGCTGTCCTCAAACTAATATAACTCCCTATGGAATAACCTGCAAAATGTCACCAGTTTAACTCATGGAAACAATGGCAAAGGCATCCAACCTCAAAAGGTCGTATAATTTATATCGTGCTCCAAGAAAAGGAAAGCCATATATTTATATAGATATTTATTCATTATATGTTGCCTAAGATACATTATCGAATATCAATTTAGAGTGCGTTGGTTATCCTTCAAAATCCATTTCTACAAAAGGTAGGGAATGTATAGTGTGAGTACGTGGTACATTGTAGGAGACAGTTCTGTGAGAGAATCTCTGCCCCGTCCTGGATGTATGCTCTAGACAAACTAGCAATCGGTAGAAGGGGTTAGCTGATGTTTGTACAGGCTGTTGTGCCAGTCCTGCCTGTCTGCATGGCCGTTAAGTGAGGAGATGTTAGGGGTACCAATTATTACCTCGGTCCATGCCTCGCTATACCTCCCGTAGTTCTCTGCATTTTCCGATGTAAGTATTTAGCAGAAGAATATACAAACGCTTTCAGGATTCACATAAGAAGAGGCTTATGATACGTATAGGAGGAGTTTGTACACATGACAGTAGTGCCAATTAAAGTATAGTAATTACCATGGGAGATCATACAGCCTTCTATGGTGTAATCGGAAAAAAGAGATCAAGGAAAGACAAGCTTTGCATGTACAAGGACATTGGCTTCAGTGGCGAGGTATAAGGACACATCGACAGCACTTTCTTGTATACATGATTGTAGGAACTAGATCATTGTGATGAAATAGAGGCGAGTCTTCCAGGAAAGTGCACCGAGTCAGTTGAATGTGTTCATATATGTTGCAGCAAGTTCCCATTCTGAGGAACAATGGCATTTTCGTACTCACTTATTCTCTCAGTCTTCCTTATGCCCATCTGACATGCGACTGCTCAACACCTACATTAAGAACTGGTGGTTTAGTTATTGCTTACACTACCTTTCTGGTACAAAGGCCCCATAAGTCTTAGTAATGGGGCGTTGAGGCAACGGCCTTGGGATTGCAACTCGTGTTGCTTAATGATCAACAACGGCAGGAGCTGCCAAGCAGCATTATGGCGAAGAGGCTATTGCTTTTTGATGGCGGAATAGATATTGTATTGACAAAGAAGATTACGTCAGAGCACTTATAATTAGGTAAAATTATAAGGTACATACGTCTTTGACATGCTGATGTGTACTCTATAATTATCACCATTATCTTTTGAGTAAGGAAGACAATTACTTCCACACCGATTAACCTTCTGTACCATCATTTCGTATGTAGTAATGTTTACCTGTCTGTTTTCTTTATGTTTACACAAATTAAAGAAGTCGGATTTGTCTAATGCAAATTATATCTTTAAAATATTTTCGTTGGGAGTAACATCATCCGTTGTTAAGCTAGTTATTGGTTAAATTTAATACGCAATAATTCACGGGGAAGTGTTTTCTCATAATAAAAGATGCCTTAATTACGACTAATTATGACATCTGTCAGAAGTTCTGACGTTAATCTTGTCACAACGACAGAATCTCGGCATTTAGTTTGAATCTACAAACATGCTTTCCTCTTACGATTTCTTTATGGACTGTCATTATCCGTGGGGAAAATGTCGGTGCTAGCTCATAACTTTGTATAATCTGCAATCCCATTGATCCTAAATGACTTTTATGTGCTAGAAGGTTTCCGAAGGTCATGCTGAACAGAACCTGTGGCGTAAAGATTCTCCATTCATAGAACACATCGCCCCAAGGGCTGTCTTCGGGAATAAATCTTTGAAATGCTTTCTGTTATATATCGATTTTCCTATCATCTGAGGCTGTACAGAATTATAGAGAACCTTTTGCAGAACATAGATCAATTGTAGACCCAACCTCTTTGATGGCAGGGTAAAACGCAGATAAATAGGATCATTATTGTGAACATACATCTGTATGTTTGTACATTCATAAGTACTTCTTTCTGGATGAAAGGCATAGAACACGTAAGGTTTGATTTTATCATGTAAATGGATGGACATTGTTTTGCTCCATCTTCTGCTCAAAGGGTCTACACGGACAGCAGCTGGTACTGAATAGCTCCTATAGTGATGGCCCAGATTCTGAATTCCAAAGATAGTGAAATTGACAAATGGCATAAATACATGGTTATTATCGAAATGGAGAGACATATTATCTGTCTAATAGAAATATTTAGGAGAGAAGATCGATGGCAATGAAGAAGTGTGTTAATACTGGTAGTGTCAATAATCAAGGGACCTATTGCCCCATTTGCGACAACATCATAGTCTACCTGCCTAAACCATTTTCATGCTATTTATGCATTTACTCGAGCAACTACTGCTTTAATAACTGCAAACCTCCATACAGTAATGGAACCTTCCACTCGCCGGCACAAATAACCTTTTAAAAAATCAAACACGAGTGCTTGAAGAACCCAACTTGTAGATCTCACTGCTAAATCCCTGTCGTAATGATTAGGGAATTGTTCTCTTGAATAATTCTCAGTCATTATGGCGGGAGAACGATTTTCACTCGACCTCACGTCACACCTACGTCACACACAAACTGTCACGTTCATCCTGACGTCCTCTCACGCCTCCATATTCCCAGTACCAACAGGGAAAAAATTTTGTTCCGGATTCCGTGGGTGGCAGAAGGTAACTCACTCCCGGTACAAGGTTTGAAATAGGCGTATAACATGCCTCGTCGAAGGGCTGCAAAGAAGCCAGTCACTACTCCTACCAGGAAGGCTTCGAACAGGAAGGCGAAAGACAACACGCCCGAAGTTCCAGATCCCACTCACGAGACAATGGCTGACAATCCTCCGCCAAAGGCGCCTGCCAAGAAGAAGAAGGATACGCTTCCTCCGGCTGCGCCTGAGCTTCCTAGCAATCTCAGTTTCTTGGAAGGATACATTAACAAGGGTTTCTTTGACGGATACCTCAAGAAAATGTGTGACTCCGTCAGGGCTGAAGCAAGAACTGCGACTATCGCTGAGTTTGGTCGGGGCCAGCCGCAGGCAATGGGTAGCACCCAGAGCCTCCCCGGCAAGGCGTCAGTCAAAGCTTCTGCAAGCCACGAGTCCACGAAGGTTCCCGCCAAGAAGCGCCGCAAGTTGGGCGGACGTAAACATGGTCATCGCACGCCCTCATCTCCGTCCGGGTCCTCGTCCTCCTCGTCGTCAGCCTCCTCGTCGACTTCATCACCCTCCTCTGAATCTTCTACTGATCAGGAGGTGAGATTCAGGTCGTCTAGAAAAAGAGGCAAGAAACGAAAGTTCAAGACTTCGGCCGAGGCTCGTCACCCATTCAGGGAGGAGGCAGCAGTCTCTTCCTCGTCTTCCGAGGACGAGATGCCCACGCCTACCCATCTAAAGAGGCTCTATAAGCATACAGATAGTGTCACCAAGGCATTAGCTAGACAGCACGCAACTATGGGAAAGAAAAAAGGTAAGAAGAAAAATCTACTTACGCCCGAACTCATGCTTCCTCCTGACATGGCGGCCAGGGTGAAGGAGGAGAAGAGGGACCTTTCTTTCGCCGAATACGCCTGTGGCCTGGCGCTTATGTTGTGTTCCTCTATGCCTGACGGATCTAAATCAAAGGCTATGGCGCTCCACTTGTCACAGCTAGCTCAGGATACCGCCTCACATGGCTGGGATGGGCCCAAGGTGTGGTCACAAACCGTCGTCGACTATATCCTTGACGGATCACTCAGCTGGTCTGACGCCAATGAGATTCAGCAACACCGCACACGCCTCAGCTGGTTGCCACGCAAGCCTACTGCAAAGAAATCAGGTGTACATATACCGTGTGTGAAATTTAATTCTGACGAGTGTTATAACCAGTTTTCCCACACCGAAGGTGCTGTAACCCTCGTCCATTGTTGCGGATACTGCTTTTTTGCAACGAAGAATAGAGAGTTGAGTCACACAGCTAGGGCGTGTAATAATCGAAAGAACAACACGCCAAAAGAGGGCACCTACAATAACAACGACAGGTCCGGGTTCAAGAAGAACCAATGGGGGAAAAGTAGGTCAACCAACGAACACGTTGGCACCGATAATGCAGCCGATTCTAAGTCAAAAAACTCGGTTTGAAGGGGCAGGACGATACACTTAACCCTTGCCTCTCTACTGTTAGTGTTTCTCCGAAAGTATTTGAATCGGTTTCATGTTCTGTTCTACCTATATTCCCGGACATTTCTTCTACCCACCTTGCTCGTGCATCTCCAATTATATTTCCTAGCACTCAGGAAGTAAACAAACTGGCTGCGCATGCGCACAATTCGCATCCGCCTAGAATCCAAGATGGTGGACATCGAACAGATTTCCCCACTTTGACAAGTCAAGTTCATCATATATTCGACGATTCAGATTCGAATAACCCTATTCAGACCCACTGCGAAGGAAAATATGTCGTCCCTCGCCATTACAGCTCGAATGGAAGCCTCCATTCTAATGACAATCCATGTAAACAGCCGGAGAAGGCCATCGACGCATCGGTTCTCGATGTACAGCCACCGACACAACCATCGGAGCTTCTGTCGACACGCCCCCCTCAGGTATTTACGAATCATGACAGCCGTCCCAATGTCGGCAATGTGACTAACAATTCTAACCCACACGATAATATTATTGAAAGTGTCCCTGGTGATGGCCACGCCAACCAGACGTATGATATTTGTTGTGATCCAGCTAGTGATAGTGAATGTTGTGTTATCGAGTCTATCGGTCATAGTGAGGTGGGCGTCAATGCCAATTTTGACCGATATGAACAATGGCCTGCTCCTATCTCAAGTGTCTCTAGCAATTTATCCGATATTTTTAATAAAGTTAAAGAATGTGGTGTACCTAACTGGAGAGGGGCCAGGATCCCCCTCCCTTCTAACTTGAATATTGAGGCGTGGACAAGCCTTGCCACAGGTCACCCTGACGATGACATGGTCATAAGTGGCGTAGTGTTCGGGTTCCCTATGCAATATACCGGGGGACCCATGCGCGGAACTGAGACCCAAACAAACCATCCGTCAGGAACTGCTTATAAGGATAGTGTTAACTCTTATATTCAGGTGGAAGCAAGCCTGGGGGCTCTCGCTGGTCCATATTGTACGCCACCTTTTGTACCATGGACGAAGGTGAGCCCATTAATGACCAGACCTAAATCAGATGGTTCTCGTAGAATTATTGTCGATTTGTCATACCCTGACGGGGGCGTGAATAGATATATTCGAAAGAACTCATACAACGGTGTCACAACTCATCACAACCTACCAACCATAACAATGGCGCTTGATATTATACAGGGAATTAATTCTCCACAGTGCTCAATGGCCGTCATCGACCTCAAGAGGGCCTATAGACACTTCATGGTATGTCCACTTGACTGGCCACTGCAGGGCGTCCAACATGAAGGTTTATTCTATTTCGACAAAGCTATGCCATTTGGAGCCAGGATATCTTCCCTTATTATGCAAAGAGCAGCCATGTTTATAGTCAGAGCCCTCCGTCAGAAAGGAGCCTCACCACTCATGTATTTGGATGACCTCCTCCTTATCGCCAAGGATGAGTATACTGTCCGTCAGCATTATCACATAGCTGTGGATATTATTAACTCCCTTGGCCTGACGGTGGCTGAAAAGAAACTACAGCCCCCCTCACAAAGAATTACCTGGTTGGGCGTGGATTTCGACACAAAACAAAATCTCATTTCCATTACAAAGATTAAGCTTGACGAGATATACAAGTGTCTGGCTGACGCCAAGCTAAAATCTTTCCTCTCAACGAAGCAGATGCAGCAGGTAGTCGGGCGTGTGGCCCACCTTGGCAAGGTCGTCCATCCGGCCAGATTATTTATGCACAGGCTCCTGGCTGCTTTAAGAGCAGCTAAAGGGGGGAGGATCTATATAAACGAATCCGTCAGGCTGGACCTCTCCTGGTTCACTGAGTTCCTTCCGGAATACAACGGCAAGACCATCATCCCTAGAGCAGAGGTGGGTCGTCAGATCTGGGCTGACGCATGTATGGTCGGCTCAGGAGCAACTGACGGCCAGGAATGTTATGCTTACATCTTCACTGACGAGGACAAACAAGCGAGGAGCATAAATCACCTCGAGGCCATTAACTGTGTTGCTGCGGTCAGGAGATTTGTGAACAAATCTGACGCAGGCAAGATAGTTGTTGTCCACTGCGACAATACGGCCACAATCGATACATTCAAAGGTGGGAGAGCCAGGGATCCAACACTGGCGGCGTGTGCCCGTGCATTATGGTATGCTGCAGCCCATGCCCAAATAACACTCAGATATATACACGTCCCGGGCGTGTATATGGAGATCCCAGACGCTCTCTCTCGTGCTGCCTTGTCGGAGAAGCATAGAGTTCAGGCCCATAACATTGTCGTCAAAAACCATCTTACAAGTGTCGACATTAATCCTGAATTTTTCTCTTTGTCTAATTTCTACTAGGTAATTCAATGGCGGCCAGGCTAGCGAGAGCTGCTCAACACAGGCAACGTTCTGCTCTTCGTCCAGGCACGGTCAAGAATAGGGACTCTGCCGCCACACTATTCCTGGCGTTCTGTTCTCACCTTCATCTCAACTACAAAAGACCGTCACCACGCCACATATGCTGGTTTGTCGAATACCTGCGACTAAACGGTTCTGCTCCTCCCACGATTGCCAACTCTCTCAGCCTCCTCCGCTCCTTCTATAAAGCATCCAACCTCGACGTCAAACCATTCAACGATAACAGAGTTGCCAACGCCATCAGAGGGATACAGCTCACTGTACGTCATATTCCTTCTCCTAAGCTGCCAGTGACGCCAGACATCGTTGCGGCGTGCTTATCGGCCGCGGCCTCTCGTCCCTATCCAACTCATATCTCTCTAGCTATAATCCTGATGTTTGAGGCATTCTTGCGTCAGTCGAACCTGGCTCCTAGATCCGTCAGCCAGTTTGACTCATCAAGACATCTCACATTCGGTGATATAAGAGTCAACAATGATAGGCTTCTCATCGACGTCAAGTGGTCCAAAACAATGCAAGTCTCAGCAACCCCTACAGTCATCTCTCTGCTCAGACTCAGCAATATATTCTGCCCACTTCAAGCATTTCACGCACACCGTCTGGCATCGAGAAGGACGAGGATGGAGGATCCCCTCTTCACCTTCTATGATGGAAATACGATGACCACTTCCTTCTTTGCTAGACAGTGGCGTGATCTGCTCACCATCGTGGGTGCTGACCCGTCAGCAAATTCTTTACACTCCCTCCGTCGAGGTGGGGCCTATTTTGCCTTCCACACCAAAGGTGCATCGATCCAAGACGTCAAATCCCATGGAACTTGGCGTACTGACGCAGTCTCCTCGTATCTGACGCCCACGCCATCACAAACTACCTCCGTTCATAGAGCCTTTCTCCAACTATGACGCAGGTTTGGGACTTGTTTAGACGTGTACGACATCCTCTACAGACACTGACTATCCATGAAAGTGATCAAATATATTATAAAATCAATCCTTTCCCCACTACGAAAATAAAACAACTTAATTAAAATCTGTGTTTCCGTCTTATAATGATTAGGGAATTGTTCTCTTGAATAATTCTCAGTCATTATGGCGGGAGAACGATTTTCACTCGACCTCACGTCACACCTACGTCACACACAAACTGTCACGTTCATCCTGACGTCCTCTCACGCCTCCATATTCCCAGTACCAACAGGGAAAAAATTTTGTTCCCGCCCACCTCCCTAAAAAACTATCTAAGATGAAGGAACATTGTTTAGACGTGTACGACATCCTCTACAGACACTGACTATCCATGAAAGTGATCAAATATATTATAAAATCAATCCTTTCCCCACTACGAAAATAAAACAACTTAATTAAAATCTGTGTTTCCGTCTTATAATGACAGACTTAAAGCAAGGTCCTTAACCTACTTCAATCAATCACAACCAATGGATAATAGAAAGTGATCACCAGTGTCTACACAATATCAAGTCTCATTTTTCACAAAGGAAGGATTGACTCTGAAAATTTACATTCGCATGTAAGCAGCAAGTCTATCAACTCCCGTCGGACAAATATCCTTTAAATATGCATTTTATTTGATGTAGAATTAAATTGATCTACTGCCTCCGGTAAGGTAGCCTCTGAAACCATAGAAAGCATACTTTACCGCCGGGTCTGATCGATCCTTCGCTCTGACATCCTCCCTTAGGCAAATAAACTGAAATGCAATACCCAGTATCGCTTCCAAATTAAATTCTTCAGAATCAATACAGCAGGTAATACGTTCAGGGGTTTTCTACCATTAAGGGAAATAACTGTTCTACCAATGATACGATTTGAGAACCTCCTTAACTGTATAAACCAAATTTGCTGAAAAGCAATCTTTAGTGTGTTTGTTTATATCTGTTTACCAGCAGGGATATAAAACCTTATTTGCATCTGTTTGGTCTTCACCATCGAAATTTTCTCCCATCACATGTAGCGGGATGGAGACTCAATTAGAAACAATTATAGCTCAAGCAGACATGAGAGTAATTTAAATTGGAGCCCGAGAGTTTGCATCCGATTGGTTGAGCTTGGGATGATGGCTAGGCAGGGAGAATGCAACAAGAAATAATCCCACTTGTGATAATATTTTTTACCTACCGCATAAGAAAACAAAATGAACTCCATTCACTATTTAGCTTTTATAATAATCGCATAATCACTTTCCATCAACTCTGTTTTATGAGCATGTAAATATCCATCTTCATCAAACACTTTATATTGCATTTAGAATTAGTCACAGAAAGAAAGGTTTTCGGGGGATCGTTTATATATATACCGCGACGACCGACAATCACATAATTCTGATTCTGATTGAGCATTATGCATGGAAATCCCAATAATGTGTATATCTGTTTCATTTGATCCCCAAGTGCCTGTAGCTGTAAGGCAGCAATACAAAGAACATCATTATGATCCAGTGGTATGACTACTGGATTTTGTTAGTTCCAAAACGGCCCGGTATCTCAGTATTGTACGCCTTAGACAAAAAAGAAAAGCGGCTTAACACCATTAGAAAATATTAGTTGTCTCCCTTAAAAGGTAGGATGTTTATCTTCGATGTTGGCGGCGATTTGCTTTGATTTTCGTCAGGACTTTTTCTCTGAAGGAAAGCGTTCCTTGTTTGAGCTAGTGTTTCAACCATTTGACCAGGCGTTCAAATCTGCACCGTCAGCGTTCTTCAAGTCTTCCACTGATTTCAATGGGGAAGTAGATTGCAGGGACTTTATTGACGACAAACAAATGCTTAGATATTCATGCATACACCTGCAAGACTTTGCTAACTTACTGCCTTTGTTATTGCGATACTATAGACAGTTCTCTGATATCTGTATTTCAAACGCACACTCCTTCTCCCTACTCAGCTTACGATGTGTACAACAGGCACACTATACAACATCCGTCTCTCTCTTCCAATATTCTTCAATACTTGTAGCCTACATGAAAGATTTTGAAGTGCTTCTCTCAGAATGGGCGAGGTGAATACCATGATAATGGCAGGGCGATTTAAAACTTCGGCGGTCAGTCCGTTTAATTAACAGTATTGCTTAAGGCTCTCTGAAAGAGCTAGTCCCATCCTATAGCTATCCTAAAATAGATTATGAACCATTCAACCAACAAATATGGCATGACTCCTTTTAAATGTTGAAAATATGAATAGAATGAATTGCCTGTTTGACGTTAATGAGCTTATCAATATTTATTAATCCTATGAGGTTTTATGGACGTTTATCACTTATAATATATTTCATCGCACAGGGGCAATTCTAGGTCGAGAAACCCCTGGAGACAAGAGTGTATTTCAGACTGGGAAATCAGACAATGTGGGAAATATGCACAGTGCCAGCTATGTAGAACATGGTGAAATGCTCTGCAGCATAGTCTGGTGGTCGCAGGTTATGATCTTGCCAACCTTTAATCTGGGATACCATTAAATATTGAAGAGGATATTTGCCATCGGTCTGGACCTGAGGAGGATATTGAAATGCAGATTCATATAGGCAGGGAACATAGATAACCTTGCCACAGAGCTCCGCATCAGGTCCGGATCCTACTATACTGATGTATGATTGAATGAAATAAAGGCCTAGCTGTCCCATCTACAATTTGTTTTTTTGTTCAAATATTTTTATTTCATACAGGAGACATCTCAATTTACACTGGTTTTCATAAGAGCCCTGTATTATATTTAGTACAATTGGTAGTAGGGCATCGTAATTTATTCCTCCATATGCGCAGGGGGGCGTGGCCATGTCGGATGATGTCTAGGGCAATCACGATGAGATATATATATGATATGAATAGATAACCAGAGGCAGTAGTGCCGTTTGGGCATGCAAAGCACTTTATTAAGTACCCAATACAATACATAGCATAAAAGAAAAAATTTTCACAATCGATGACACGATGTGTGCGTTACCGCGGCTGAGTTCAAAGTGGCTAGATCGAATGGGCGTGGCAAGGAGGGCGGGGCGCGGCGATGCTGATTGGCCGAGCCCGCCGTGACGTCATAGTTGAGAAGTAAACACGGCCACGTGCTGCGATATGGTCGTTGACGATCCAACTGTAGATATGCGCAGGGGGGCGTGGCCATGTCGGATGATGTCTAGGGCAATCACGATGAGATATATATATGATATGAATAGATAACCAGAGGCAGTAGTGCCGTTTGGGCATGCAAAGCACTTTATTAAGTACCAAAGCCCAAACAAACTACAACGAAGAGGAGATGAGAGCATCAATTTTCAACTCATGGTCCATTGAGGGAGATATGTATTTCTCTACACAATCCGACCTCCAGCGGCCTCTGTTTTTTATATCTGACAAGCAGATGCCTCTTGACGACATGTGAGTTGCAGACCCTCTCCTGAGAGAATGCATAGTAAAACGACCCACAAATCCAGCTCTAACACACAAATCCGCAAGCAGGTTATTCAAATAATTATACGACATAGATTCTCCATTTGGGAGGCTGAATGCACACACATCAGGAGGAAGAGACTTCCAGGCGAATATCTTCTTTATGTAGTATACAGGGCATAGCTCCTTTGTTGGAGAACTAGCCACAGGAATGACAAATGGATCAGAAGTAGTCTTTGAAGATTTCACGGTACAGGACAGACCCCATTTGTGGAAGGAAATGTCACTCCGACGTATAGTGTGTGACGATTCAGTCACATGGCCAACTCTAAGCATAGAGCGAAACAGGAATAAGTAAATCGTCCAGGCCAGTACATGTTCACACAGTTCAAAATTCAACAGATAATATATCTTCTTGAGATGATGAGGTAATATTGGAGATGCTGGCACTACTGCAGATCCTGGTAGTTTTTCGATGCCCTTGAGCAACGATTTTAGCACAGGGTGGGACATAGAAGAGCAAGGGATATTCCTGAGTTTTGCTCCAAATATCACACCAGATAAATAAGTAATAACCGACGAATGTTTCATTAAAGTGGACAAAAATGCGGCATACATACACAATATATCAACGGATATATAGTCCAAATGAGCATTATTTTCAGTAATAAAATCTGAAAATACACTCCACTGTCTTGTACGTTGCTTCAAGGTAGAATCAGCCACAGATAGGGCCTGTAGATAAGTCACTCTCCTTTTCCATTTGTCCAAGCCTAAGGAGTGAAGATAAAAACTCATCAGCACAACACAATCCAGCTTGTTTAAGACATACAAGCGAATCGGGGGATTTAAGCAGATATGGTACCCTAGAGAGAGTATCAGCTAGTAAATTGTTTTTTGTATTAATATATCTGGGAATTAATTCAATGTCAAAGATAAAGGTTAACCAGTAGAGCTCATATAGCCACTGCATTGCACGAGAGCTAGAACTGGAACCATTAGTGAGCATGGCAATAACTTGTGTATTATCGATGAAACACATTATGGCTTTTCCCTTGAATATCTTTGCCCACCTTCTCACGCCTACCAAGATAGGGAATAGCTCCTGTATATTTATGTTGGTTGCTATACCTTCTTCACTCGGGCGTGAGATAATATGGCCACATTCGGAGAAATCAGATTGCAAAACACTATTATCCCAAGTGCCAGCAGCCCAGTCAGTGTTCAGATAGATGCCAAAACCTTTAGATGAGGCGTCAGATACCATCGGGTGGGCGTATATCTCTTTCTCCAACAATCGTCTACCGTTGAATGAAGCAGAGAAAGACTTCCACCACATCAAATCCTGACGAAACATGGGAGAAATATTCACATGCCTCAAATGCTTGGAAATCACAAGCTTATACAGGTCGAATAAACGCCTGCAAAAAGTTTTTCCTCCTTTATAAACGGTTGCACAGTGGCTTATGTATCCACACACACTCTCCAGCTGTCTCTTGGAAATCGACGAGGAATTATCTAAAGATGACAATATGTTGTGAAGCTTGATGATCTTGTCTTTAGGCATTGACACAGACATTTCCTTTGAGTCTATGTCAAAGCCCAGATATCTGCAGGTAGAACTGGGTGATGTAACCTTCTGCCACGCCACATAGAAGCCTAAGTAACGCAACACACCTGTTATATTGTCCCTTGCTGCAGTACAGCCATCATAAGAAACATCACATGTAAAGAAATCATCCAAATAGTTTACAACTGGAATATGGAAAATATTTTGTACAGATTCAGTCACAAAATTGGAGATGTCATCAAAGTAACAAGGCCCTGTACGGAGGCCAAAACACAATCTGTTGTCATAGAATAAGGTGTCAATCCCATCTAGGGACCATCTAAAACCACAGTATTTTCTGTGCTCAGGGTTAATCGGCACAGCTCTATAAGCAGATTTAATATCAATAACTGCCATGAAACAATCTTTCTCGATTAAATTTACAGCATCGTCTACCGAGTTATAAGAGAAAGTACGAACCAGATTACTACAATGGTCGTTAACACAAATACCTTCAGGTCTGGAACAGTCGGTAATCGGACGGATACCCCCGTCAGGCTTATTCACAGCACCCAGGGCGTGGATACATATACGAGAAACATCAGCGATAGAGATAAAACCTTCTTTTAATTCGTTAGAAATTATTTTATCCATTTTCTGTTTAGATGCAGGCTCCAAGATGGAAGCGTAATTCGCACAATCGTAACCCTGTACTGGGCCATCTACAATATCAAAACCGTCACAAATGCCATAAAATACATGAAGATATTTTTCCACCATATGAGAACCTTGGGTGAATAGGGAAAAGGCAAAACGGCAAGGTTTAAGTTGGGTATTAACATTAGCTAAGGAGTGACTGCAAGTACAAACTCCATGAACACAGCTACCGTAAACGGGGACAGTACAGCCACCCGGCGAAATCGGAGCGGTGAATATTAAATTATCTCCACTATCGGGAGAGCCACCGTCAATATATTTGGAAATATTACAGAAAATGTCGGAATACATACATTCGTGAACAAATTCTGGGTAATGATGAGTAATCGAAGTCGTAGGAATTAAATCTCTAGTTGTCGAAATGTCTGAACTGACAGATTCCAAACCAATGTCGGCCATCTTGGACGCACCACTTCCGGTGTCGCCAAGACAACCATTCGAAGTAACAAACTTTTCTTGATCACAGATTTCCAAACTATGGTTATTACTACGAATCAAACCTCGATTACATGTTAATTCCTATTTATTTGACTTTCCTGAAGGGCAGGTTCTCGCCGAATGTTCCCCTTTAAGGCAGTTGGAGCACTTGTGAGGATACGAGCAAGGTGACTTGACACAACCGGAAGAAGAGTTGAACTTGAAACAAACTTTTTGGTCGTTGTTTACCTTTTTCTTGGTCGATGATTCCGCTACAGCCTTCTTAGAATTCTCAAACGAGTAGAATCGGAGAATTTCATCTTGCTTAACATTCGAAAAAGCACCAAGACCTTCCTTATTTGCCCTGGTACGAACACACTTGTCGTACATGACACTAGCTCGGAGATTATACACTTGTGATTTGGATTTCTCACACATCGTTACCGTATGATTCACCACACCAGCCAACTCACTATACGGCCTCTCGTCCACCACTAACTTTGATATGAGGCGTAAATTCAGCAACAACAATGCTTCAAAAGAGTCAATGTCCTCACCCTTATCAAGATGTGTTTCGTGGTCAAAAGGCTTGGAGGATCCAGCAGACCTCGAGCGACGACGAGAACGACGACTAGAGCCTTGAACATTGTATATTGAACTTTCAACACTTGAAGCCCTACTATGTGAACGATGATGTTCGTTGAACAGAATGTCAGAGTCACTGTTGCCAATCTTTGGAGGAATGACACCCTCCGATGCAGGTTTGTTGACTTTCTCTTCCACGGTATTTACTAACTTGTTAACCAGTCCTTCCAGCGTAGCCATACGGCTATTCATAGCTCTTGTACACGACAATCCGACTACGCCCCCATGGGACTCATTACATGCCTCACAGTGCTTTAAAGTCCTTGGAGCCATCCTGAATAAACTCAATACAGGCCCAAAATGTGAAAAAAAAATTTCACAATCGATGACACGATGTGTGCGTTACCGCGGCTGAGTTCAAAGTGGCTAGATCGAATGGGCGTGGCAAGGAGGGCGGGGCGCGGCGATGCTGATTGGCCGAGCCCGCCGTGACGTCATAGTTGAGAAGTAAACACGGCCACGTGCTGCGATATGGTCGTTGACGATCCAACTGTAGATATTTTAAGACTAATCTATTCGTAAAAACAAGATTATCCATCTTTGGTAGCTGATGTTATTTCAATGCCCATCTTAAATCATCCATCTCGAAGCATCCTAAAGGTTCTCATCGTGTCACTCGTCATATCTTCTTTTAATTCCAGCTGCACTCCTCCAGCTCTTTGTTCGTGAAATTTCATCTGCGAAAGTTTTACACATGAAACCGCTATGTGCTAAAAGGGAATAAACTCAAATTGCGTAAAAAGCTGGAGATTTAATACTTCTGTTGATTTGAGGAGAATATGATCATTATTGATAAGCTGTAATATGACCTTCTTTATGACCTCAGTATGGATTCATTATTTGGAAGCTATTGTGAAACGCAGTATAAGATATCTTACGACCAGTGTATCGGCAATCATTTAGAGCATTTTGCGAATTCGTGCCCTTGCCAAAGGAGAAAAGTATTGAATAAAATCTGATGATTGAAGATGTACACTTAATCAACTATGATACACCTCACCACACGATCCACTTACAAAGTGTTATACGTAGTATAAAGTGCCTCTAGCTTGTTTTGTGCTCTGGTTGGTCATGAAGTTTCAATCATGTGAGCTAATTTTACCCTAGAGACACTTCGCCCATTCCACACAGTGCTGCACAAATAACAATATATCACACATATGCTCCCAATCCTTTCTCTTTCGCACATCCTCACAATGTTCCCTGTGTGGATTGCCAAACGGTGGCACCGTCGTATCATACAATTTGTTGTTGTATTCCCTCATCCATTTACCCCCGCATGTGCCTGCATAAAACTCCCACAAACCTTGCCCGCCATCCCTCATTTCCCCAATATGGATACATGCTCGGGAAATTGTATTCTGTATCAGTGCGTTTTTGTAGAGTACACAAATAATGAGTCGCATGGCCTCCGGGGTGAATCCAAATGGAGTTTCTTCTCACAGGAGTACGTAACCCCTCTATCCCAGTATTTTTACTGCACGCCGTTGAAGGGGAGTGTAACTTAGGGTGATTGCTAGTGCTTTTAAACAAAACACAACGCTTTCAGTTCCAGTGGAACAAACTTGGTTGATTGGGGATTTACGTGTATCAAGTAAACACGCAATGCCTGCAAACATTATGTTTTCCGATTGCAAGTTTATTGTATTCTGGTTCAAGTTGGTAGAGACCTAGGCCGAGACAGACTGTAGAGGTTGGTTTTCCCATTGTTTTGTGGGAAAATGAATGGTGAGATTAATAACATTAATTTTAGTAATCAACACGTATCCATTATCATTACTTTATTTTCATTTCAGACTGATGTAAAATTGCTTTCAGACTGATGCAAAATTGCTTTCAGACTGATGTAAAATTGCTTCCAGACTACTGATGCAAAATTGCTAAACGCCAAAATGTTGCATTTATATCCCATCTCTGAATTCTTTGATTGATTAACAAAATAGACGGTTGATGAAGTATTTACCTCTTCATTTTACATTCAGGTGACGTATTTCTATGTATGTCAAAGAGAATGTCTAATGTTTTCCATTCATCCTGTCATTAGTACAAGAATTAAATATTGCCAACTCATTTTAAATTGTCTGTGTCCGCTGGGTGAATATAAAAACGTGTTCCTGATTGACCAGGAACGAAACAGGAGTCATTTATTGTCAGGGGAGGCGCTGGCTCTGCCGGCACATTATGCTTTGATGTTTGTTCCTTTGTGTAGTTAATCCTCCCTTCTTGTGAAAAGTTTACACCATTCCCTGGGTGTGCTCTCAGCCAAAGGAACCAAAGAAATAAGTTTTTAACAAATGCCTCACAACACGCTGGATAGTAAAAACAGGCGTTCGTGTATGTCTCTGAGACATATGCCCTGGGCCCTGTTGGATAAGCTAAGAAAGGGATTTTTTGTGGGATTTTTTTCCTTCCTACATTATTTCCTGCGTGGCATTTCCAACTCGTAGGAATATTCCTTGCTGTATAGGTGTAGGCCTGTAAGGTAGAAGGTAAATAGGATGCATACAATTCACTCATTTTGTGAGATTGAGGGGGCAATGTTCAGAATTTTGGATAACCAGCCATAAATAAATTATCCTTTTTTATTAAAAAAAAAATACCAGCAGCTTCACTACTTCATTGGCCCTGAAAATAAAAAGAATAATTTGTCAGTTTATTTGTATAGTTTAATCAAATCTGCACATGCTCTTATCTTAAGGACCATTCCACTCCGAGTCAAGTGCTATTGCATTATAATTCCCCCAACGAGAAAAGCATCGGGTGAGCATGGGGGAAGAGGAGATATGTTTCAACATTCCAAACAATAAGCCATATGTATACAGCAGCTGCGCAGAATAGAGATTTACGATTGTGAGACTCTAGAACATGGCCAAAGGATAAATGAGGCAAATCCCCTAGTCCAATGACATAATCAGCTACTTAGGAAGAGTTGGGATCTGTCATTAGGCCCTTCAGAGCTAAGTAGCGCGTCCATCCGCCCATAAAGTGTCAAATCATCCAACCATTGGTAAAAGTGGCTCAATTGGAAGAATCTATGCTTAGATGGGTGCTGAGGCATGCTAACTCCTTCAGATATGGCACCAAATGGGTATGATTGATGGGCAAAGCGCCCGCCTTGCAATTCACTGGCGTTTGTATGAAATATGACAGAGGCATCCTCATTTCAGAGGAGAATTTTATTATTTTGATGGTCCATCATGAATTCAAATACAACGAGACACATATTAAATTTTGTTCCAATCCTGTCACAATCAGCTACAGTACATAAAACAAGCCCAGCCACTATGTTTTGTGGAGGGAACTACAGCAAGTGACTTTAATGACCATGAATAACGTTTACCATTGAATTATGCTTCATTAATGGGGAAAGTTACCGGATTGAAGAGGTATAAGAACATACAAAACCTCCCTTTACCACGACTTTCGAATCGTCCCAAACAAAACAATTTCTCCGATCATTTTAAGGTCATCCACTCGAGCAGGCAAGATACTTTTAAAGTAAAAACTGTGATGTGCAATCGTAGGTCAATGTACCCACGCCAACCTAATCCAGGACACCTATGAATTTTATCTAAAACCTGCCTTAATATTTTGATAATTTATAATAACGGTTCCCAGCTTCTGGCTGACAACCTCCTTATGTTCTATTTGAAAAGGCCCTTAAATGGAGAGTTGGAAATTCGTCCCTTTTAGAAACCATGCATGTAGTCAGGTTACATATTACACAATTGTTTGACATTAATTGATCTTGTGAAATACAAAGGATTAATGACGCTCAAAGACTGCACTGCAATGAGTTGTTAAGCAAGTCCCATCCCCATGGATACACCCTTTGCACCAATGTCGTCTGGGTCGTAATGATTAGGCATTCTATGAAGACTGTACACTATTGCAGTCATTTCCTGACATTTCATCCTGATTACAAGGCACTTCATGTTACTCTATAGTCTACAGGTTCGATGCGAGGGCATCAAATTACTTGGGGCCATGGACCTCTCGACATTGTTCTAACGAATTCCTTCCTCAATAAAATGCACATGGAAAGTGTGCTTTTTTGATGTAGATAAGCATCAATCTTATGCGATTGGGGAGACTTCTGTCAATCATTGATAATATCTTGGGTCCTCCCCCATCCTGTGGAGAATCTGTTGTTGATTTTGATATCAGCAGATGAGATCAGTGTCAAGCTGGTAATGGATGGGAAGGGGAGTGGATGGCGTTTAAGTGTGAATTAAAGTGGCAAGTTGAGAAATGAGATACATTATATGCAAAGGTGTTAAAGGGACAAAAAGAATTACATGGATTGACCAGTCATATATGAGATATGGATTTACTGTTGTTTTCTCCCTCCTCTTCCTCTCCCTCCCTCTTCTCTCCCTCCCTCTTCTGTTCCCTCTCTCTCCCTCCCTCCCCTCTCTTCCACCTCCTCAATCTCTCCCTGTCTTCATCACTCCTTGTCTCTATCTCTCCTTGTCTCTCTCCTCTCTTTTTAGGAAAATATTAGGTGCACATTCTCAGCTTCTGTACATACCTGCCAATTCTTCCGTGCCTCATTTTCTTTCAACATTCTGTTTACCTTCATATTTCTGGAATTATTTTAAAGCCAATATGATCAAGTAGTACCTTGGGTTTACACTTTTTCTTTACGGGAAATCTCATTCAACATAAATTGATTTATGTTGGGGAGAGGATTTAATGATTTGTGTGACAATGTTTAAACTTTACATTGAACTGACAACAATCTTCGTTTCCCGTGGAAATGGACTTCTGCATGAACCACAAATAAATAAATGTAAACTGTTAACTGTTAACTAATTCTTGTTGAAGACCGATTAGCGGTTATATATAAGGATTAATAACCCCCATTTCTGGCCTGCCAGTTAACTAGTGGTGCATCAGCAACCAGAAATGGAGGTTATTAATCAATTTAGTTCCTGCTTAAGGTGGTTATAGCACCTCGATCGTTCAAGGTAGAAACTAAATACAGATATAAACTTCTTTGTTGTCAAGGATGTAGGATGAACATATACCATGTATTGGTTCGTTGAACGTATATCAATCAGTCATGACAAAATTAAGGTTGATAAAAATAATTCCATCTTAGGACCCCTAACCTCACCCCATTAGTCCCACATAGCAATCTATAATATGATTGAAATATATAACGGGCATCTTTTGAATAAAAGTTTTCAATGAATGTCAGTTAATACGGTGGAAAGACGGTGGAAAGTTTCACGCCTGAATAAGTGCAAATTGATTTCGATTGTTAATCAGGTTGGGACCAATGCATTACAATGTCTCTAATTACCTTCTCTTTTTAATTACAGCTTTCTCTGCTCCCGTCGATGTTAATATCGATAAAAAAAGCGGAGGACAAAGAGTCTCAACGAAAGAGGTAGGTCTTGCAAAGGCAAAGTGTAAACATCTATTTCAATTCTATTTGCTTTGAACTATTGTGTTTCTTGTGAAGGTTACATTAAATTGATGCCTTCAGGAAAATAACCGAAGCAAGATCTAATATATTTTGCATTAAGCCGGAATTTTTAATGAATGACTTTATAGGCCCATGATATTCCCATTGTATCTTGACAAAACTCGAATGTGTTAACATTCAGAATCATGACGTATGCCTTCTCCTTTAGGATCCAGGTGAACGAATTAGATAAACGGTAAAGGTGATATTAACTGGTTAAAATTAGTCTGTGCTGATGTTGGTAAATTACGAAGAATAACTAGAAGAACCAATCATATTATATTCATTTATCCACTCCTAGAGAAAATAAAGACATTGCTAATCAAGTTGAAACTTATCGTCTTGTCTACAATACAAACTCTCACGGAAAGAACAAAGGTTTTCATTACAAAAACCTAGGTTTTTATGTTTAGAATATTCTGCGACAGCCATTTCTCCGGAGCTTCATTTAATTGTGTTTTGGCCGTAGCGAGTACTAATAGGTTATGGTGAGAACAAGCATATGGTAATTAACGTTGGTAATTTGGCATGTGGGAATTCGTCAGATGGACCAGCACTTGTTCAATGTCTGGCATAGCATACACATATATGAACTATGGTAGCGCGGCGGGCTGTTTAATTACTATTGGATATCCACTGCATCATTCCCAAACTTCTCATGGAAATTACACTGTCATGGTGTATGTCTGGAGTTGATATACGCCGCAATCAGGAAACATAAGAAATGACAGGCCTTGAATTACACTGTAGTTACCTGAATGATCACTTAACAATGACTTAATAATGAGGTTAAATACACAGGAAGGTTAAGTTCCAGTCAAACCGCACTGCACGAAAGTACGCCCAGACTGCTTTGATTTTATGATTGATGACTTGGTTTCTGTTTATATTCTCTTCACTATTCGCCTGTACATCAGTCTTAAAGCTGCTAGCCTATACTAACAACATATTATTATCGAGTCTAATTATTTGGGCCTTCTAAGCTTAAGGGCAATACGGAGAATTCAAGGGAATGGATTGGTGTCAGTTTGCTACTGCAATAGCTGCCAGGCAAATTGCGAATTCCATTAAAGCTCTTGGTCGATACGCACCATGAGATGGATTTGTCTTTCTCTTTGTTTAATAGAATCAGGTCCACGAAATCAGAAGCAATATCAAAATGCTAGGCATAAAAAATGACAACAGGGAAGTCCACAAGGGCATGCTTTGGTGTAGCGAGGCAAGAAATCCCCGAGTGTACCGAAGAAAGAAAATTTATTAACGAGGCAAATTTTATGGCCGCACATGATGCCTCCGGACACAGGATGTTAATTAATGACTGTGGAAGCTAAGACAAAAATTTACCAGATCGGAGTGGTTGCGAAGTACATGTATTGAGAAAAAGTCATCATTTCTTACCAGACCTCCTTTTGTTCAAGTGCAGGACACAAATCACCATAGCTCATTCCTCTGAATGAAGCAGCGAAATCCAAACAAGAATTCGTTTTACTGATAAATACTTGGTGGAACTGAGGCGTCCAGAACTAGGACATTGCCTCGTGTAAGGCTTCATATAGAAGAGCTAGGAAGCTCAATCGATAAGGGGCTCAGACGGGGATTACTGGGCCTCGCCGGCTTGTTTTCCAATCAATATGGCCACGTGTTTAATACCAAACAGGGCTGGGCGATAATGTGGATAAAAATGGCCTTTGCGACAACTGTTACACGCTAACGCACAGAAAATTGACATTTATCGTCGATAAAATGTTCTCTATTAAATCGCTTTATTCGTAAAATTAGTCCTAATCAAACGTGCATATAGCCAGAAGGTGAAGCCATCTGGATGGGTTTTTTAGAGTTGTTAGGCTTTGTAATGAGACGACATTATAGCTGATTTTGGTGCTGGCATTTTTCTGATAAGTGAAAATATTAATGCTAATGAATTGTAGCCAAGGAAACTACATGTATGTGACTGGACCGTGTGCCAGTAATATTTGTTATGCTAAATTCCCTCATTGATACCCTAAATCTTGAAAAGTTGTGACGTAGTAATAAAGTGTGGTGATGTAGATTTTGTAATTGGTTAGATTTATGGTTCGCATGAACATAGGGACTGCAACTTCACCATGAAGGTTGACATTTACATTAATTCTGTTTGTTAAACGAGTAATATTTTCCAAACGGTAACTCTATTATAAGAATAGCCGCCTACTCGGTCAGAATATCGGAATATATTATTATTGTTCTTTACTGCATTTATCGACTCGGAATATCGAGGCTATAGTTCAAACCCCCTGGTATTATCCGAAGAAATCTTATGGGATATGTTGTCGGCGGTGTAAGATTATAGATAAGCATGTGTATACTGTAAATTCACAATGCGAGCTTCCTTCTTGCTGGCATTTACTGATATACTATATGATGCATCGTCAATATAGAACCTTGTGCAGAAGATAAAGGGATAGATCATGTTCGGGCTACGAGGAAGAGAGAAATTCGATCTAAAAATACGTATACGCTTAGTTTGAAAAAGATATGTTAAAGTTGGCGCTTAGAAAATGAAACCAAAAAAAATAGCGGAGCCCAGTTCATTAAACCGGGCCTGGTTTTTTTCAATCTTACTATACCCGATCATGTTGTATCCATTTGAATCCCGGAATTAATATGAATACAAAATGATCGGGTATAGTAAAAACTATAGACCAGGAACATACCATTTCAAATTGATAGTTAGATGAGAATATATTGTAATTTATTATGTACACGCATTGCTCTGAAAATAACGTATCTAGAGTGATTAACGCATAGTGCGTATTTTCACTAGTGATTTACGTGGGGTTGTCATGGCAACCAATTTGTTTTTTCACCAAGATTACCGGTAAAATTCAAATTCATAATTCGATTTTTTTCCTATTTTCATGATTGAACTCTTTGGTTTCAGTCGCTTAGAATATTGCACTTGTTGCTACGCAACTCGTGCAATATTCACGCTCCTTCAACCAACTCGTTAGTTAACCTGTATATATTTACGAGGCGAGACTGCTGAGACCTACCAACGCAGTGTTTAATATACTTATATTAGATACTGGTGTCAGTGCGAGAAATGTGAGTGAAAGGGACAGTGACAATCGACTAATATTCCGTTCCATCTTAGGGAAGACAACTGACAGCGAACTCACCCAGTGTGTCAATAACATGAAGCAATAAATCGTCTGACCGGCCTGTACCCCTCTGAGTCTAATCCTTTTTAATTAATGTATTATTGCATTTCATGATCAGTGTTAACGTAGACCCTGGAATATGGGCGATGATAATTACCCCGAGCCCCGAGCCTACATGGAATACAAAAGTAGAGAAGTCTATAGAAGATCGTTCAAATCACGAACACCAATTAGTTGTTGTCCATGTTAATTGGAAGACCTTCAAGCTGGACCATTACCCAACAAGGCGCCTGATTGCCCTCAATTTCCATATTAGAAAATTAGATTGTTCATCAGAAGTTCATTTTGTTGCGACGTGGGTCTCTCTTGTTTTTCCTTTTTGATTAATTTGGATTTACGTAAGAAAATAAAAATATTTCCGAAATTATTATTGTCGCATGATGACGCAAGAAAACTTGGAGAATTCATCGAAAGTTCTAATTGCTTGCTGAACAGTGTTACAGTTATTTTAAATGAAATTTTACTAGTTTTTTTCCCTATTTTACCATTTGCTGTCGCCTTCCTCTATCCACTTGGGTATTCTCAGTCGATATAAATGCCAATGATTTATCGATTATGCAAAATTGCTTGAGAATATTGATTATCTAAATTTGCGTTGCATGGATATGTTTTAATTGTGTGGCTTCATTGTTTAGAAGTATTCATATTATGTTCTTCCATATAGTATGCCATAACTTCATACAGTCTTGTAATTTACAGATTTGAAAGATTTATTGTGCCCCTCCTACACAAATATTATTCGCCGTAGGCCTGTAACAGTTGGCATTGTCTTCTGAGGAGTTATATATATGTAATGTAGACGTTACATCCCATTTAGATCATTTGTGCTTCCATCACAGCGCTAAAGAGGTTATTTCTCATTGCCATGGTTCCTCCCCGTTGTCACCTCCTATATAGCGGCGCACATATATGTATGATACAGTTGTTGTATAGACAATGTGCTTACATTAATTTGACTTGAGTGCGCCTCGCCGCTCACTGGAACAGTATGCTACCTTATCACAAAGGCATTAAGTCGCGGGAAAATCCCATTAATCACGTTAGATTCTTTTTACCTCAATGCATCCTGATGCTGGCTAACAACTTTATGAAAGCTATGATGGAGGGTATTGTATAGGGTGGCCAGCTCTAGAGCCAGATTGGAGGGGTCTGATCATGACTGATTAGCAAATATCCCCCTGATTTTGGTTTCCCCAGAAAGCAGACCTGTTCACGAGCGTCTATTGGGGAGGCCCTCTCGTGTTTTTTACGCAAGCACTTGAAAGGCGGTTGCATAAATAAGCTGTACGTTTTTGTATGTGTAATTCACATTGGAACAGCGCTATAGAATTGTATGCAGTGAGTACCACGCCACTGTTAGCTTTTCTCTAAATTACCACTAACAACAGCCATCTATACTATTTATTATATTAACTGGATTAATTCTTATGGCATATATTAAGGGAGCTACAGTGATTTTTTTTTAAATAATTCATATTTGTGTGAAGTTTATAAGTTCTTTTATAATCGAGAATATACGACCATAGCGGCTCACAATATTAAATATTGACAGATTGAAAAAAAAATTGATCGCCATTTTTTTCCTGTAGGCCTATACTATTTTATCGCCAGTGATCTATCAACATTCTTCTTCAGATTTCCTGGATATAAATTTACTCTTTCAGTGTTGTCTTGGGAACGTTGATGTCTAACCACGTCAGATTTGCAGCCCTTGAGTCTCAGTGTATTTAAGAGTGGCACCAGACAGAATCATGAGAATGAATCAAGGAAAAACATTATTTCCAATTTGAAAACGTCCGACTAGGCGTGGTCTTAATGACTTAAGAAATATTTTAATAGTAAGATTCATTTTCCTCTTTTTGTTTCTTTACTAAAATAAATTTAAATGAAGATAGCGTTTCGTCGGAAGACAGGGACGCCTCCGGCCGTCATATTGGGAGAGACAAACGGAATTGTTTGAGTTAGAAGCCAACGATAGTTTCCATTACGGATATATGGATTTCATGCAGTCAGGATTTTAACCAAATAATTGGAGTGTTGGTGGGTGTCTTAAGATATTTGTGTAGTGAACCTCGATGGTCACCGGACCAATCCGAGGCTGTATGGCTCTTCTACAGGCAAATATCAGTACATAATGACACTAGTTATCCAGAAGCTTTATTTCCCCCACAGTACTTCCACACAAGTTGCAAGGTCAGACAGGCTAACCAAGACAATGATGGAAAGGTATTCCGTAGTAGTCATGAATACAGTCAGTACAAGGTGTGTACATGCACACAATCAACATACACATTGTACATGAAAAAGTGATACAGGAGATATGCAATACATCAACAATAGGCAATATGGCACACATTCTGGTGTAGACGAATAGTTGATAGGCAACCTGTAAATAGGGTAAAGCTTTTTTTTTTTTTAAAGATTTTATTTAAACTTGGTTACCGGCTCCCCTTTTCGGGGTTAGTTCTGCCGGGCCAAGCCATACAAAATTTTTAGATGTATATTTACAATAATATATACATGAGATTTCTATTTACATACAATTTGATTTATGCTTAGTGTCTAGTTAGCGGAAGTTTGGATCTAAATAAATAATAATGGGTTATAATTTGAGTTTGACTTCACTGTGCCACTCAGACTTATCGTGGAGTGTTAGTGTCGTCTATGAGATAAAAGCAAAAGAGATAAGAAAGAATTAAAAGTAAATGTATAGTATGTACAAGGATAAGATATCCGATGATAGCAGTGTTAGTGCTTGGTTTAAATAGTGGAAGATAATAATATACTTCTACACTTGCCACTCAGACCTTTCGGTGGAGTGATTGTGTAATTGTTTATTATAGCTAAATTTTATGACGTATCAGCGTGTTTCATAGAGTATGTGCAATTTCTGAGGAAAAGGCATTACCTTCAAAAGCCCTAAGTTAGGTTAGGGTACATACTTGAGTGATTTTTTGAAAATTAAATTGTTAAATTGTTAAATGAGTAGTGATTTTAACCATTCTTTTTGATTCGACTTAAAAGCTTCAATTGATCCTATATTTCTCTGTCTGGGCGATAGTTCATTCCATGCAGAAGCACATTTAACTTGCACGGTTTTTTCACCCAATTTTGTTCTATACCTTATTGTTTATGTGGGTGTCGTAAGGCATGTTGAGGATAATTCTAAGTGCTCTGTTTTGTAGTTTTTGTAATTTGTCTATTAGAGGTGTATGTGTATTGTGAATTATTATATCTCCATAATCAAAGAATGGTAATATTTTGGTTTTGTATATTTTCTTTGCTGTCTCAGTGTTTATATATTTTCTTATATTGTGTAACTGATATATCTTGTGTGTGATGGTTTTGATTGAGTGTTGTAATTGCGCTTGGTAGTTTAGTTTATGATCTATTATGAAACCTAGGTATTTGTATGTTGTGGTAGGCTTGAAAGGAGCATTTAGATAGTTTATACTCCTGTTTTTTTTTTATTTGGGCTTCAGTATTTCTTTTTTTGGATAAATACATGGTGTTAGACTTGTTCACATTCACCAGAAAAAGGTTGTTTGAACACCACTTTTGGAGGTTATCAATTGATATTTGCATTTCTTGGTAGATGCGATCTATGTTTTTACCACTGATGTAGAGAATGGTATCATCGGCGTATAGGGATAGGCTGCAGTTTGTGATATATGTTTTTAAGTCGTTTATGAAAATTATGAACATTAAAGGTCCTAAAATAGAACCTTGGGGTACTCCTGTTTTGGTTGACATTTCTTTTGAGGTATTATTATTGATAGTTACTTTCTGTGTTCTATTTTCTAGGTATGATTTACACCATTTTAGGAGCTGCCCTCTTATACCAATATGATTTAGCTTTTCTAATAAGATTGTATGATTAACCAGGTCGAATGCCTTTCTAAAATTGATAAAAGATATTAAGGTGTCTGTGTTTTCATCTAGATTCCAGGCTATATTGTCTGTGACTGTTGTCAGTGCTTCTACTGTTGACCTACCTGGTCTAAAACCATATTGTTCTGCATTCAGTATGTTAAAATTTTCAAGATATTCTAAAATTCTCTTGTGTATTATCTTTTCTATTATTTTACTGGGCGTTGGAAGGAGTGAAATTGGTCTGTAATTATTAATTTTGTTTCTATTACCACCTTTGAAGAGTGGTACTACATTTGCTATTTTCCATTTGTCTGGAAAAACATTCGTGGTGAAAGATAGATTTACACAATGTGTGAATTCTTTGTACAAGATGATTAAAGCAGTTTTTAGGATTTTTGTAGGAATATTTTCTATTGATGATGACTTACTAGTATTAATTTCTTTTACTAAGGTTAGTATCTCATTTTCATTTGTTGTTATGTTATTTAAGGATGATAGCGTAGGAGGGGTATTGTTCCTCCAGTTTGGGTTGAGATTTTTTGTCAGGTCTGAAGCTATGTTAACAAAATAGTTATTCACATATTCAGGCAGTACTTCTTCCTCTATTAGTTGGTCATTTTGATCTGTTAGAAGGATTCTGTTATTTCTACCTTTGCTCGGTGATATGATATTTATCGTTTCCCAGAATTTTTTCTGGTCCTTTTCATGTTCATTTAATTCCTGTAGTATAAAATTCTTTTTTGCATTTTTCAGGGCTCTGTTAGCTTCTTTTCTAATATTTTTGGCTTCTATCCAGTCTGCTTGCAATTTTGATTTCGCAGCTTTTTTTCTGATCTTGTTTTTTTGCTGAATTATTTCTATTATATCCTGGGTGATCCAGGGATCGTTAGAGATTTTTATTTTCATTTTCTTTAGAGGGGCTAGTTTGTCTAGAGTTTTTCTTATTCTTCCTATAATTGTTTCCCATGCAACAACACAGGAGGTTAGGTTGTTGAAATCTCCCCAGTTGAAATTATTTCGCAATTCCTGTTCAAAATTTTGAATGTTTAGATTTCTTAATGATCTTCCTTTCTTAATTGCAGTTTTTGGTTTTTCTGTGCTTCTTTTTCTCAGTATATATATTAGCTCGTGGTCGCTGAGTGATACATTTATCACCCCCGCCTCTTTTATTATATCACAGTTCGTGTATATATGATCTATTAAGGTTCCTGTTAATAGTGAATTTTCATCTAAGTGAAATCTGGTTGGTGTTTTGATATATTGGACAAGGTTCAGATTAGTTTCAAATTCCTTTAGTTTTTTCCTATTACCGTTCTTTGAGTCTAAAATGTTGATATTGAAGTCTCCTATTAGGAACACTTCATTTTTTTTGTTTTCAGTTATTTTTTCTACTTTATCATTTAGATATTGTAAGAATATTTCATTGTTCGCTTTGGGGGGTTTGTATATACATCCTAGAAATATTGGTTTGGAGAAATTAAGATTTATTTTAATCCATATACTTTCACAGTTTGACGTGCTAATATTCATATCTTGTTGACAGGTGTAATCTATGTTCGAATCTATATATATTGCCACTCCTCCTCCTTTTTGGGGTTTATTTCTATTTCCTTCCATCCATTCTCGATCTAGTCTCTCAAGGTTATAGTTCGGTAAACTTATTTCCTGATCATCAATGTTCTCATGTAACCAGGTTTCTGATAAGCAAATGATTTTTGGTGCTAGTTTTCCTATTTCCGTTTTAAAAAGATCGAACTTTCCCATAAGGCTTTGTGTATTTAAGTGAGCTATGCTCAGTCCTTTTTTATTAATCCTGTCCTTGTTATATGGCTATATAATAATACTAATATACAAATAAATAGACTTTCCCTGGATGCAGTTAACTGCTAGGGATAGGTGTATGGGAGTGGAGGCTCCCACACTACAGGCTGGCGTGGACCTGTCAATAAGAGTTATGTATAGGTAGTTGGTTGGGGGGTTTCTATTATCGCACTCCGAGTTGTGCGTCTTCTAACTAAATAAATATAGAGTATATAGTCCTATCCTGACTTGTTTTAGTATATAGTTATCTCTTAATATATATGGTTAATGTAGAAAGTTTTGCATTGGTTTCTCACATACCTGTAGAGTGCCTTATTTCACTGGGTTTTAGAGAGAGTTCGTACCAATTTCCACCAATCCGCCCGGTGCCCGGCGACCCTCCACTGAGTGTGTGGCCACACATTCGGTGTTTAGGTATGGGAGAGCGGTCGGTGTATATGTATATGTAATCAGGATCCAGCTCACTGGGGGCTATTTGACGGTGTTTTGGAAACTTGGAAACTTGATACTTGATTGGTGGTGGGTATCACCAGGCCCCGTTCTGATCGGTGATTCTTTCAAATGTTCTGAGATTGGTCTATTTGCTATCAAGCTCCCGTAATTGAAAAAAGAGAAAACAATTGTTAGTGAGTTCTACAAAGTCAACATGTGAGAATAGAGACAAGTAGAACAGTATAAATAGGAAATTTAGAACAATAGAATATAACACTTTGTAAATCCTATATGATATGTATTTCACTGAGAATAGAGTAGAGTATCCAGTTCATTCAATATCAATATAAATATAATGTACAATATATATACAACTGATTTTACTTTGTCTCAGGCCCAGCTGGGTGAGTTAGTAATTAGCTGTCCAGAATATAGTATATAGCCATTTATATAGCAGCAGTTTTTATGCGTTCATTTCTTAGGGTTAGGGTTCATTTCCCACTTTACTTCTATTGAAATTGAGAATAATTGAAGAAGAGATTTGATGGTGTGTAATAATGCACAAAAGCTTTGCCTCGAGGCCCAGAGGGTCGAGTTAGCTTTGTGAAAAAACATATTTTTCGCAGGTCGTATGTATATTACGATAGAAGGTGGTTAGCGTTAGACGTATGAACTTTTCAGTTGTCTTATAGTTGAAATGTAAGCCGTCTCTCGTATTTTCTTCATAGCGATGGGCAGTATAGTTTCTCCTCTTTTTGTGCACATGGCCTTGAAAATGGGGTGCGATTACTTTTTCCTTTCTGTTGATTTTCCTAATTGCAGCTTGACATTTTATTCACCATAAGAACGGAACAGATTCGAAAGGCTTGAAAGGTTGAGCAAGCATTGCTACAACCTTGACCTTGACTCAGTTATATAATAGATAAAACAACAACAAGTCAGACTAGACTTTCATCGAACCTCACATCCACTACATTTGGATAATTAATATATCGAAAATTCTTGATGTTCAAGGAAATAAATTCTATAGCAAAATTTGCATTACTTCCTCGATAACCAAAATCCAAGACCATTTTTGTTTAAGTTTTGCAATGACGTCAATTGAGATATAACCAGCCCCCACATAATTTGGTACCTGATAAAATGATATGTGTTACATGTTAATCCACTGAAATTGAAAATCCACTTAGGATCAATGTTTTTACATTGGTTAATGAATGGATAAATTAGAGAAGTTTGCACATTAAGCATGTGAACATAACATTATTATCAATGAATGTGCACTTTGCACTATGGTGACATTTTGATGAGTTAAATTCGATCGCTGAGATACAGTTTGTCAGTACCATCAGCAATTCCTCAGCTGATAAAGGTAGTTTATCATTTGGTCTATCGCATTGCGACCTGCCATGGAGTCAAAGATCCATTGCCGAGTGGTGCCTAAGTCTTTTTGCGTCCTGTAATGCCATTCAGCTCGTTAGTCGTTTACATGTTCCCTTTTGCGCCTGAATTACTTTAGAGACATACGGCGTAGCTGGCGTCTCGTATATAAACCCATATAATTTCCATAACGTGAGCAGCTACCTTTTGCCTACCCTACCCGACTTGTCAAATCTACATCAGCTTTCGCCCACTACATTTGATATAAAAGGTGGGTCCTGGTAGATCATTCCCATGACTACATATCCTTTCATACACGATTAAGTGGCGCAAATATGTAATGCAAATGACTATATACATTCAGAGATTGAAATTGGATCCAGAGATTGAATTTCAAAAGTTACCTCCTACAAAAAGTTCTAATGCTTTCAACATCCAGTATTTGATCTCGTGCACACAGTAAACTTGATTTCCTCTGGGAATGGCCAGATAGATATATAGATTTAAGGTAACATGACCGATGTTACAAGGTTATAACATGACTTATATTTCAGTACCCTATGAACATATATCTATATATGATATAATTATCTCCTGACAGGCTGTGGGGATAGGCAGACTGACATTTCCTTATCAGACTCAATCCAGATAAAAGCTCAAAGACACTCGGCATTGAATGTCAAAGCAACAATCAAAATGCCAAGGAATATCGCTTCTTTGACCAAGTAAAAATAGACCTGCATCAGTGCGATTGAGAAATGAGATTCTCTCAAAACGTCCTACTATAGTGCAGCCCCATAATTCGTCAGAATATAAAACGCAGAACAAATGTTCTCTATATCTCTGCCACTTTATGCATTGTCCCGCATGGTCCGAGAAAACACGAGAATGGAATATCCGAAAACTTGAGAGGAAACATTAACTCTTGTGACACGTTACAAACACGTTAATAAATGGCCCAGGAGGAACAAGTGTCGATGTCGAGAACTGCTTGACATTTAGATTGACCTCCGACACGTAAATAACTAAAGAACTAGGAAAGGCTGTTCGAGGGGGCACGTGCTGAGCTTTACAATTTTGGTGGCTTTTCATGGGCTGTTGATACAGACGCCATCGTCTATTTTATCGGCGCACGTCAGAGATGAAATAACCTATACATGATTTCATTCTGCAAGGCCTATTCCTTCCCATATGTCCATATCAATTCTTTTCTGACAATCTCTGGATTCCCCTTCACACCACATAACGTTTGAGCTCCATTGCCGTCTGGTGCCTAAGTGTTTCTGCATCTTGTTATACCATTCAGCTCGTTAGTCGTTTACATTTTCTCTTTTGCCGATGAATTAGTTTAGTGACTCATGGGGGAGTTGGCATTTCGTATACAAAGCCACATAGTTTCCATAACGTGAGCAGCTACCTTTTTCCTACCCTACCCGGCTTGTCGATCGACTGGACCCAAACCATGCCAAATCCAAAGCAGCCATGCTACTAAAACATTGGAGCCGGAGCAGTTCACTTTCCCGGCGTGTAGTCAACGATGCTGAAAGGAGGTTTTATGGATTATTTATGGCATGGAAATGGTATATATACAGACAAGAGGGATGAATAAAAAGTTCTTTCATCGCATTCCTTTTTCCACCTTTCTTTTATTATGCCCTATGGTATATAGGGATGCACCAATCTAATATATTAAATTGGTACTTCTATATTCTCTCTGTGCTGTGGTGAATAATAGTGTTTTATTTCTCCATGGTGCAATAATCCTCTATTTATGAATCGTCTGAAATTGCAAAAGGAGATAATAGCTTGAACCTAATTCCATGATATATATTGGTGTAGGGGTGAACAACCCGATCTATATGTGGGATATGATTAGCTGTGGAATCTGTTGCTGACATATGTAGTGCATATAGTGCAATATAGGCTATGAACAAATAGTCCTTCTAGTTTTACCCGATGAGTTATTGACTGAAGGTTGTGTGATAAGGTGAATATTGTCTTCAGATAATATACAATTTCTGTAAAACAAAAATTCATCAAGAAGAACGTTACGTTTCTTCGTGAATTAACATCTGAGAATGATACAGAATGATCCTAAACATGACAAATGCAAAACCAATCAACAATTCTCAATCTGTTGATGTATATTACTGTGGTTTTAAAATCACCAAATGGGTGGTAATAATTTTGTGATTTGCAAATGCACTCCCGTTTATTGGATACTGAAAATGCCATTCGCTGAGGCGACGTCAGCACAATCCTTGTGTATTAGGCTTTGCCATTTAAAGGCCTCTTGTCGGAGGAATTAAAAGGCAAATCATTGCAATTCGTATAGACCAGAAAGGCATTTCATTCACCATAGAGACATGCTAGAGGCTCATGAAAGGGTCGGCATTACCGGTAGCATCATTGGTAAATTAAGTATTAAAAATTAAAAATTAAAAGAATGGTTATATAACGAAGAAGATCGATGTATTTCTGGAATACTAAAGCATGCATATTCAATATATATAGTCGCAAAGGGTTCACCCTTTGAATTAATCATAAATTTATCATAGCCACTGCCTCAGCCGAATAAACAACATTGCATTGCGTGACACCGATGTATATATGTATAAGTTCTTAAAGTACAATCATCAAGGGATAGGATCGATCTGATGGTTGCATGGTGAGGAACCAATATGGGATTAGAAGCCATCCCCTGATATTGGATTGCCTGTGCTTGATGTCACCCTCCGTCACATGGCTTCTCTGAATACAGTGATAGGCTTACCTGTGGGAACGCTACATTTGGTTAATGTTCACTTCCCATGCTCCAGGAATATGAATCTCGCTCTGCCTCTTCCTCCCCCTTTCTCTCTCTCTCTCTCTCTCTCTTCCCCTTTCTCTTCCTCTTTCTACCTATAGATATTCCCTTTTCTATTTTTATGATTATAATGGTATTATGAAAAATAATCATTAATATGATATAATATATATATGCCTATATGTAGAATTTGTGGAAATTTACATTGATTGCGAATATAGTGCAGTGATGTTTCGCAAGTAAAATATGAAAGGAGTCTCTTGTGTCCCACCTAATCAATCATCTCCATTTCTGAGGTTTGTGAACAAAGCATAGACCGGGAATGGTGTAGTATAAATGGACAGTTCCGCTACCTGTATCATCTTTTTAGCTTGGGCCAGATTCTATGCGAAATGTTAAATCAAGAATTAGGTGCATTGAGATTCTAACATAATTTCCACATAAACATTTCTATTTTTATTATGTTTTACCAGGTTGTTTAGCTTTAGACGGTAGTACTACTGTGGTGTGCAGGGAATAAACGCTAAAGGGTGTTATAAGTATACCCTATATACTCTTTCCAAATAATAACAATGAATCTTTAATGTGCCTAGTGACCAGTCGACCAGCGAATACTGGGGTGGAGGGGAAATATTAGTCCTTCCCACAGCGGGGTTCGAACCCATGACACTCACATCCCTCCGAATCCAAAGCCAGTACCTCAAACACATAACAAAGAATTGAAGGAGTGTTATAATGAATATGGATTCTATATTAAAAGGTTAAATAGGGGCGGAGGGGGTGAAGGTCACAACATTTCTGTCATTTCTGTCTTCTTTTTCTGTCATAATTATTTCCAATACTTTTTATCTACAATTCTTAATTATATTTCAAGCTTCGATGTTAAAATAATGGGAGCTTAAAATGAGTATGTATTAAAGTAGTATTAGGCTGCGGGTCCGTTACTTGAGTTCAATGTCAATTCTTAGAAGGAAATATGATTTGTATTTACTATGAATGTTAGTCCATTTTCCGGAAATAACGTAACTGTATAATTTCTAGAAATAAACCTATTACAACAACAACAACAACAATTCAGTCAAATAGTTAAAGCCATCACCAGCCTTTGCGTCACTGTAGCATTTGTGTTACTTGGTTACACCAAATTGTTTCTATGGATTCTGGTCGCAGATTCATGGGAGGTTTAACTTGTAAATGGATCCCCAGTCTAAAAATAAACAAATGCACCTCATATAGGTTAATTAAGCGTGGCAATACTTTAAAAGATCTAGCCTTATTGGGACGAGAACCTCTCCAGAAAACATAGCAATTGGGTCGTTGCTACGCATTATGGTGGATATACGTATAATGCCCACGTGATTGATTTGTCGGTCGTATTTAGAAAAGAAAGCAAATAAAGCACCACCAATAAATTGTTAACTTCATCGGATAGAAAGTGCTCTTGAGGCCATTAACGCATTAAAAGGTGGTGGTCTTATATATATGGAGGAAAAAGGTCTAACTTCAAAGTGCAAAACATCTTCCCGAATATGGGACTGCTTAGTTAATGATATATGTAATCTTCAGCATTTTATAACTCTCAGTATAATGGTGTCATAAACATCTTATGCAAACCTATAACTCGTTTTTATTCCATAATATTATATAACCATGTCTATATTAATATAAATTTTTATATCATTTCTGAACTATCCAATACTCGATTCATTGTAAAGATTACCACATTTTCTACATATTGAGGTACTTAGTAGCCATTCAATCTTTTTTCAATTAGGAGGGGTTTATGAGGAAAGTAGGCCGATATGAATTTACCTGGCATGGTGGGTGTAGACTAGCCAACTAACAACGACCCAATAAAATTAACATTCTCTATTCTGGGTCGTCAATAGGACACGCTGAACTAGTTCTCTAGTTTGTCCAGACAAAATACTCAAGCAACGCCTGTCATATATATATATGTGTCCTTAATCAGTAACATTTTGCGGTGCTCATGGTAGATTCTTGGGAGAGGATGTGCACAACAACGCAAAGAACTATAGTTGGTTTATTATCAGCAAAACCTCTCCATTCTCTTCTCGATATTGAAACATGGCACCCCAATTTGTTTATGTCTCTTGCGCATGCCCCAAAGTATGTAAATGAGCAAAAAAACGGTGCAAAGTATGTCTAAAAAACAGATGCAAGGTCACGGTTTAGATCACGGTTACAACAGTAGGGCAAAACCTATGGGCCCGTTGTAACCTCTCTCAGTTGTTGTTTTTTGCCATTTCATTCAGTGGAAACAGAATGGCTCACTCGCAATTTTTTTTGTGTGGAGCAGATGAAAACTCTGCCCGCAGTTGATTAATTCTTCACATCCAGTATTGAAAGGTAAAAGGTAGGGTGATAAGATATTAAAGACTGATTTTATTGTCATAGTGAGGGGTCAGAAGCTTTTACAACTCTCCAAAAACTACCGCAACCCTAGCCACCCTGTTCGAATCGAGTCTTAGGCAAAGCCCTGTACAGGGCTATCAAAGCTAGGTATAGGCCTACAATTTGCTCTGGATCCTGGGAATGGTCGCTAAACAGTTACCTTTCCAATTCACTAAGCGAGATTAACCCTATACCATTGAACAAATGGCTTGATACCCTCCCTTTAATCTATCTCCCTGTTTCAATTTGCATAACAGGATAAGTTCATATGGCTGCATAGATCTGCTTATCCTAGTTACTAGTACGCCGCAGAGGCCAGATGGTTTGTTCTCATGCGTTTGTCCGAGCCTGTAAGAACAATCTTAGATATAAACTGACCCTGAAGGTTCCTTATTAAAGGCTTAGCCATCTTAGAGCATATAGGCCATTAGCTATAGACGGTGTTTTATTAGTAGTATAGCGAAAATGCCCTTGCACCCTGGCGATGGGCACGGGAGCAGAGACCTAAATGGTTAAACGATTAGGCCAAGCAAACGGCCGGCCCTCAAATGCACCCTTGCAACCAACGATCCTATAGCTACACAGCTGTGTAGCTATAGGATCGTTGTTGCAACCTCGAAAAAGAGAGTATGTGCATTTATGAAGTGCTTTACTGATGTGTGTGTTATACGCATGCATTAATTCAATGATATTGACCTTAAGGGTGTTATATGTTATCTAAATGTAAGGCTTATGAATGACATTCTGGTGTACATGTGGCGAAAGAGAAGTGTACACTTTGATATTCTGTCAAATATTCTCAAGACAGCACAGCACAGTTTGTGATGTACGAATCCTAGTCTTAAATATGTCTTGGATTAATTCTCGTTATGTACACCATGTCAAAGGAGAGTGAAGTGATGAATCATTTTTAATGAATTTAAATGATTTACCCATGAATAAAAATGGGGATGCAGCGGTCCCTTCTAACTATTCACATATTTCATAATTCACATAACCATAATTTCTTACCCGGCATTAATAAGTGAAAAACTCCCTACTCATTAGACTAGGAAACGAGCTTAAACACATGAGATAATTGCTAATTTCATGTAAATATTCGCTAAAGTGTTTATATGGGGGTCTTTGTCCTGCCACTGCAGTTATTTAGGAAGCCCCATATCAGATGTTATAGGCAGAAACGGTAGATCATAAAGATAAGGCCTCTGTCAATTACACGAGCAAAGCACGTTATTGAAAAGGTACTACAGCATTGTTTACTTGGGAGCAAAACCCAATTAGTGCCTACTCATTCTGAATCACTTCATCAGACGTAATTCATAAAACCTAGAAAGCGTCTTAACATCTTGTATTATCGTCGGAACATACATAACGGTCCTTCTTGTCGTATGTTGATTAAGCGTCAGTATAAGATGAATTAATTTACAACCACAAACTTATACGCTCGGTTACTTTATCATATGGCGATGGTTAACGCTTCCGGTCCACAGGAAAAGACTAGTTTGTTGTAAACAGGTACATCCGACAGACGACATTGCCTACAGCCATTATAATTTCGTAAATACCAGTGTCTGGGACTGTTGGTTTCCCCCTATATCTAAATGGAAGGTTTAACACATTACACGTGTAATGAGTATGGGAAAGTCTGTAAACATTTTTAATAATCAGGTTTTAATTTTATAGACGAATTATATTTAGAATAGTTTAATTGGTCAAATTTAAAAACGGGGCTCCACGATTGTTCTCGGGTGGGGTATATGGATTTGTGGATGAAATATCGTGCATTGAGAAGAAATGTCAACATATCCTCTGTGGGGTGTAAGACAACTCCTCCAAATATGTTACTGTTAGATTGATGAGCACGTCCGCTTTCGATCGTCTGGACAAAGGAAATAAGTTGGTACTTGCAATCACGCCAGTACTTTTCATTTCATTTGGGAGAGAAGGAGGCACCAAATTCAGTCATTTGTGCTTTTTATTACAGGCATACAATCTCCCCTGACGAATCATCACTATAATCATTGGTAAATGTATTCATTGTGAGTGTGAAGTTCTAACTTGTTTTATATCCAAAACGATCCATAACCACTCATCCATGCCAAACTAACATCTTGAATTTGTAGTTATAACAAGGCAGACAGCTGGAAGACCATCACCATCATCATACTGATTGTATATCTCTGCAATAAATACAGAGTAACTAACGAGTTGGTTGCAGGAGCGTGAATATTCTAATTGACTGAAACCAACGAGTTAGTTAACTGTTTTATTATAATACTGATATGCTTTTAATCATATTAAATATAACCTTTTGTAGAAAGTTGTATTTCGGCTGTAAACTTAACCACGCATTGGTCGCCACGACTACCACACGTAACTCACTAGTGAAATATACGCACTGTGCATAACTCACTCCAGATACGTTGCGTGTATAATAAAACTTTAAATCACAACAGCAAAAACTGTTTCGGTGAATTGGGATAAAGATTCAGTGATTCCTAGATCTGATGAACAATAAAGTAATGAGAGGGTGAATGAATGACACATACAGTGAGGGGGAGGAGAGAAGATTGCAAGAGACAGAAAGGCAGAACGTAACATAACTATATAAAGACCCCCCTGTCACATGGGTATTCTCTATTGGCGACTTCTACTTTTGCCTTGATCCTTAGAGGTTTCGTAGCCTCGCAGCAATGAAGATCTTTGTCCGTTCCTCCTCCAAACATCACTCAGCAAGCTTCCTTTTATCTAGGAGCTATAGTCGCTAGTCAAACATACAAGTCCTAGCTGAGAATTCCCACACAAAACCTCTCTCTTCGGACTTCAGAAATCACTTCATCCTTCGTCTAATTTGTGTGGGAGTTCATTAGAAACACATAATCCATATAGACACATCTTAGAAAATTGGTTTTCACAAGCCTGGGGGTACCAGCGTGTATTAAACATTTGAGTATAACAGCTATAAATTATTCTTAACGCATTACATTCAGTTGTCATACCAGATTTACACCCATGAGCATAAATCCAATATGCTCTTATTACTGTACTGCTGAATATTTTATGGCAACAAATCTATATATGATAATACTCATACACACGCTAGGAAAATCTGTACCACGAGCTTACATGCACATCCATGGTAAACTCTATATGGGATGAATGATATGAGTTTTATATTAATATTTTATTTATCCAGGAATGAACAGCCTTTGTCAACCCGTTTTTTGTGGATATGGACTTAAATCATGTTTCTTACCTCGCTCCTACGTCAATTGAACAAAGAGACATAGTATTTTATTTTCTATCAATTTATATTGTGTTGAGAAACATTACATAACATTGTGTAACCTCATTATATTTATATCAATCATTAATTATCACCCATTTATTAATCAGGCTATGTTCGGGATATGACATAACAGGGCAACCCCCCTTCTATTCCGTACACATCCTATTGAGCATCTGTACGTTGCTATGATCATTAAACAGTTGGTTTACAGATCTCTTGAAGATCAGACATGCCTCTGAGTTTAGCACTTATAGGACGAGTTCGAGCATGGCGCGTAAATAAGGGACGAGATCGGAGGCATTTGAATGCAGCACAAACCTGATAGGTGAACGCATGTATAATAGTAAACAAGTGTCGGCAGAAAGCCATGCAAGGTGAATAAATCATTTAACATGGTAGTTGTGATATAAATATGGAATGCAAACTCGACACTTTGAGAATTTAAGTGATTCTGATTCACTTAGACTTCACCACTTGCAATGATACGCCCATTTCAACTACTCATGCATACAATCCCAACTCACAGAACAACTTGTTGTTGCATTCCATCTAAACATCAATTAGTATTGCAGTTGCCTTATCAGTATTCACTTGAAGCTTGTTAAAGTTGTTCCAAAAGATTATCATTCAGTTTTACCTAATAGAGGTAAGGCATGATTAGGTACATCTGACGGAGGGTCCTCATTCATTTTATACTTGTGAGTGTGTGAGTATTCACTGACCACAGAGTATGTTTGATTATTTTCTATTGTCTATTTTTTTTACATTATAGTGGTTTGTTCACGAATATTCGTGTGCAATTGTATAAAGACGCTTCCACATAGTTATGTCTTCAAAGGCCTCTTCCAAAACGAAGATTATTCAAACTTTGATAATAGCAAGAAATCCTCAAGATTTGAGAGGTCTTTGCCATATCAATAAGCATACATAAGCATAAGCTAAAGTGGGTTTCTTTTTATTATAAAAAATTAATGTCCTCTTTCAATCTACCATAATATGCGTAAATAGAGTTAACTTTCCCGATGCTAAAATATGCCCCTGAAAGTGGATAGCACTTACATATATATATATATATATATATCCTTGAAATTACTTTAACGTTGCATTAGACACTGGGCGTCTGCACTATATGCGATAAACTCTATCATCTATTCGCAATACGTGATGCAAGATTCAGGAGAAATGCTGTGTGATTAGTCTTTCAATTCACTAGTGAGAATAGCAAAGCTGCTTTTGCAAGGCAAGGAAGACTACAGAATTAAAGGATTAGACGCTAGACCGGAAAGCATAGAATCCACCAGTTTGCAATAGTCTCTATTATGTTGAATTAATCGACAAGGCTGCAATAGTTGCAGACGAGATTTGGCGCCATTGTAAGCACATATAGCCCTCTGGAAGAGCTATGGTTTCATAGAAGAGAGGCGCCGTTTTCCATCTGATGTTACAAAATGTACACTTCCGGAAATAAACATTATACATTTGAGAATGTCTTCGTATATTAAATGGACATACCTCTTGCATATCAGGGGAATAATTTGGGTGTGTTTGTGAAATAGTTAGACAATGGTGTGGAATCCAGGACGCGAAATCCTGTGCTATAGATGTAAATGACAAGTACAGTCATTTACATCCTTAGCACATGATTGCTGCTAAATATGAAATTCAATACCAAATGGAGTCGAATGATAGAAATACATGCTCATTAAAATGACCTCAGTACGGCCAAACATTCAATATTTCCTGTCTTATTTAAAGTGATTCATACCATGAAAAATGTGGGACAGAGATTGCCATGCACCGGCATTGAACGGTTACTTTTCTTTTAACACATATAATACCGTCTATAGAAGCCTATAATTTAAATCTATTATAGATTTTAAGTTTCGGACTTAATTTTCATCCGTGCGCGTGTTATAGAACCATGCTCATCGTCTCGGACATATATAAGACGATCGCTATATATAATGGGTCTCCCATAAACTTCGATTATGTTCACAGGCTTATAGACCTATCCTCTTGATTGATAGCTGCAATTTTCCAGCCATTGCACTTTGCATGAAGCAATAATTTGTTGGGCGAGGGTCGGCACTTGTGGATATCTCGAGGAACGTTTTATGCCTTAGTGCCACTACCTTCAAAGTGATAGTTCTGGCGTGACCCTTGGGAAATGATGTGGATACACGATCAGCTTATTCAAGGGTAAACTGTCTGCGATCCATAATGGTTAAAGTCAGTTTTCCGAGATCAAAATCTTCCAGTAATAAATGGGCCCCCGGGGCCTTTTTGAAATGGGATATGTCCGTGTCACGCGATATATAGAGAGAGTTCTAAATATCCAGCGGAATTGCGAATATTATAGTGTGCCTGAAAAGAATGATAAGATTAAATTTATTTTATACGTTTGTTTTTGCTACAACTCCATTAGTGGCATACACCGTGTTGTTAATATGGGGTCCTGTTTTAACTTGGTTTATATTCTCGTGCAATATAATCGCATTATCTCAGTTACACTAGTGAAAGCTTTCACCTAAGGGAGAACGCTTACACGTTCAAAGCGACCGCCTTATGTTCTAAGAATACAGCCCAGCTATAGCTCCAGGATAAACAGCTTAGGTATGGCAAATCATAGGGACGTCAATCAGTCCTGATGTATACCTGCGCGGGGATTATGTGATATTTTTTTAGATGGAATATCTTTTTTGTAAGAGTCCATGCCCATGCCCATTATCTCCCCGTTTTATTGTCTAATGAGGCCCTACAAAAATACAACGGCGTGATACGTGATGTTCAGGTGATTAAAATGGAATTGTAAAGTTTCTTGCAAGTGATCGGAGACATCCAGTACATGAAAAGACCCTATCTAAACCGATGTACACTGATTAAAGGCTTAGTAAAGTAGAATTATAGTAAGTGACCGTGGAGGACACATTAATAAAGTTCTACGCTTGAAAAGTTGCTGATGGTATACCATTAGAGTAGTGGACGTCCTGCTTTTGATTTTACAAGCGAAAGTATACTACTTTTATGAGTTAGTAGTAAGACGATTCTCTTATCATTTGGCACCATCGGATGCGACTTTCTCTAAAAGATGTGAAAGCTGCACTCTCAGTTAACATTGGTCAAAATAAAAAGATTTTCTCATTTTGGTTCTGTTCTTTTCCAACCCATTCAAAGAATCATTTTGACCAAAATTCTGGAGGATTTTGTCCTTTTGTTTTTGCTACAGGGCTTCATAAAAGTACACATTTATAGTTCGGACACCCACGGAAATCATTCCCGCAAAGACTTTATTTATTATCTCTCAACGGCGGCGTTTTTCTCTTGTCTGATCTAAATTCAAATTCTTGTATAAACATATAACAGCAGCAGATGTTGATAAATCTAGTCCTATACATCATAATATAAGTAAATTTGGTCAGATATGCTTGTCGTAAAGCTTTAAGCATGGACAGGGTCAAAACACCAGGTACACTCGACTCTGAGGTTATGTCCATACAGCCACATACTCTTCCCTAAATCCATATTCTCCTCACCCCAGCTCAACCATGCACCTCTAACCTGTCATTAATCTCAAACCACTTGTGACACCTCCAATATGATACTGTTATATATCGATGTTACTGTTAAGATGGGATGTAGTAAATTCACCTAATCATGAATATTGAATCATATCAAGACAAAACTTAGTTCTAAACATCTTTACAAAATAATTGGCTTACAGTATAATTAACAATAACCAATGTCTGATAACCAATTTCAAATAAGAAACAATTACAACATTTTAGATCCATACATGTCATTACACGCTAATAACCTATCATAGACATGTACATACATGTTTCAATAAACACATGTTACTGATGAGAATATGGTAACTGCCAAATGATGTAGCCTACCCTAGATTTAATATAATACAACTGTTTTCCAAACCGATCCAATCAGTGAACCCACTTCTGCTTTGTTTCCTCTCGAAATGCAATGAGATAAATGGTGAACTACCAACAGCTACAACTGTTAAAGTGGCTAAGATAGTTAAAACGAGTAGTCACAGAATTACATGAAACTTATTCAGTGTAACCATATAGGATATGTATGACAATATCTAAAGTATAGAGCACCAACATCGTTTCCTCATTCAATAATCATTGAATAATTGTCATGAATAGGCCAGATTTCAATCACAGAATAGTAGCCGTCAAGTGCTGCCCTGCACTCTAAATGACCAAGGATGTAACTAGCTTTAACCTAGGAGTCTATGAACGACCTTTGGTCGAGCCTGGCATTATTTAACTCCAGATGCCAGTACCCAACTGCCACTCTGCATCTCTGTATGGAGTGCAAAAACGATTTTGCTCACTATTTTACCAAATATCTGATACAATATGAATGTTAGAGTTTTGATATCCACAGGAGTTAGTTAGGTAGGGGAAGGTGAATCAAATACTAGAATAGGAAGTAGAAATTCCGTTACTCGATAATCTAGCCAACAACAGTGAGAAGTGTCACTTTAACAGTAAACCACTGTGTCCACTAACTGTAATGTAGGGCCATTGAATATGTCTGATTTTCGTATACTACTCACGATTTTTGTATGGGTGTACAGACACCTCCCAACTCTATAATAGCTTACACACGCTGCACGCTAGGTCGCATCTATCAAGTTTTGCGGTAGTTATTGTTTTCAATATGCATCTAGAACGATATGTTGGTTATATTATGAATTCTTAGAAGTTGTATATTACATATGTGACGGGATCATAAGAACTATTTTAAACCAGCGGAGGATAATGTTGTGCCCGTGAATATGTCTGGTTTTCCTATACTACTCACGGACTTTTGTATGAGTTTCCATCATCATATAGCTTGCGCACGCCATGCTGCACGCTAGGTCGCTAGGTTTATTATGGTACTATATAGAGATATCCCGTTTTATTATTTTACAAGAAGCTATATAGTTCTCCTTATTACATAATTATATGTTTTATGTCTTTTATATTTGCCATTTTATATTTGATATCTTGACATATCTATCAAGTTTTGCATTACTTATCATTTTTAATAATATGTATCTTGAGTGATTTGAAGTTGTATATGTGCAGGAATCATAAGAATTATTTTAAACCAGCGGAGGGTAATGTTGTGCCGTTGACTATGTCTAATTTCCCTATACTACTCACGACCTTATGTCTGGATGCACGCAGACCTACCAACTAACTTAATTTTTATTAGTACATAGCATACGCATGCTGCGCGCACTAGGTCTTCTGCTTATATTTATTATTTGCTCATATTGTTTAAATGAACTTATTAGTATCTACAAAGTGGAACTACAACTCAACGCGAACGTACCCATTTTATTCTTATGAAAGCAGCGCTTCTTGAATCTGTTTTGGTCTATATAATTATGAAGAACGACCCCACCACCAGTACTTAACACGGGATATTGATAGACTTATAATTCAAAATTGGAGAAAGGAAATTATTCATATAAGTAAAATCTGTAATAAGTTATTTACGGATAATAATAAATCTGGAATATCCCAGATCCTCTGATTCTTGCCGGGGTGGTGGCAGAGTTGACCCTTCCTCGTTTAAGTTAGAAAATATGTAATGTAAATGCTGGTGATATATGGAAATTAATCGTCCAATAATTAGTCTGTCATGATATGGACACAGGGCCGGGTGACAGTTTTTATGTTATTTTTCACATTTCAACCCTTTTTTTCATAAAATGAGTTACGAAGTCGATTAATAATTACGTCCTCGTGGAATTATTCATGTTAATTGATTGTGCATGTATTTTGTGGGTACTATTTCTCGTATATGTCTTTTGTATCACTATGAATCAGCTAGAACTGAGAATAATGTAGGCTACTCTACAAATAATATCTGCCTGAATGAAAAAATTGATGCATACTCCTGTAGAAGGGCAAGTAAGCCAGAAAGCTTGAGAAACTAATAAAATCTACATCATCTTTAATATGTTTACTTCATGAAACCATCATTTCATCTCCCGGCCCGGCCCACTCCGATATAAAGCGATACTTCCCTCTACTGAATAAACACTTTAAAACTCAAACTCATATGAATAGACAACGGATGCAAAATATATATCGAACGGAGAAATAAACATATTTTTTAGTGCGATCGTATATCTGAGTATAGCTGTCTTTCTTTGTAAATCTCAATTTCGTATGAAACTAATCTTAGGTATCATTATCAGGTGTCATGTCCATTCTAGGATCTATTTTGTTATTGTCCATTGGTAAAGAAAGTACGACATTGAGGGTTTTTCTAGCCTGGTATTTGGCTTCCCTATCGATTTTCAACAAGAAAATCCCTGTTTGTATGACTAAAATCTTGTGAGAAATGGTAAGTGGGTCCATTACGTCGATGAAGACAATAATATTAAGCGTAGCACAGCAAAGAAAATTGATTAGTTCCACACCTAGAACACAGCCACCCATCAATTTTCCCGAGAAGGCAACGTGAGGCGGGGAAATATATTGGTCCTTTTTCATTTCAGTGGAGCCTCAACAACCACCCTTTATTGAACGTACAATAAATTCTTCAAATCGAGTTTCATTAATGACTCTATTTTCGAGGTGAAGGGCAATTATAAACAACCATTCTAATCTTAAATTGTGGGTACTCCCATATTTTGTAGATTTTAGTCTGAATAAGAGAAAGGAAGAAACTGGAAATTCAACACCCCGATCCATACCCCCCCCCCCCCCCACGCTCCGCCCTCGCCCCCGCCCGCAGCCCCACCCCCACCCCACCCCAACTCATACATTCTAAAAGGTAGTCGACATCACATAGAAAGGAGTCTCGTATGTCCTATTAGACGTTTTAGATTGCAGATCATCTTGCACATTACTGAGAACTTCTATTCTTTTGTTTTGCAGATTTTGAACCTTGAGCAACAGTTAAAAGCCCAGGCTGGTGAAGATAAAAAGTTCTACTCAAGCGATATTCAAAATGAACCAAAAGTTGTCCCTCCACAACAAAAGGTCGATGGATTAGAACCTAAGCTCGAGGAAAAGCCAGGAACGGCTGCCAATTCTGGGGATATACCGCAGAGTGTTGTAGAGGCAAATCAGGAAGGGCTGCAACTTCAAAATGACCTTGTTGACAATCCATTAAGCGAGAAAACAATAGATGCCATACCAAGTCAGTTAGATCTGGCGGAACAAGATGAAATCGCTGCTGAGAAAAAGAGTGATCATCAAAGTTTAGACGCTCTAGACCAAGAGCTTTCAGCAAAACGCAACCTTGGTCTTAGAGATAATGATATGCGTCCTGATTTTGGCGGTTACCCAGGACGTGACGTCATAAGCAAGGACATGTACGATGAGAATACAGCTGTTAATGATAATGAAGATGTGGAGGAAGAGGAAGAAGAGGCCCTTTTCATGCAGAGCGTGATGGAAGCTCTTAGAGACAGACCGGAACTCCTTCAACAATTTCTCCAGGGTGGGTTTCGGTTTCGGCAACACATTATAGGCCTAGAGACATGATTTTTTTTCTACGCACTATCTAGAGTGCTTCGGTAGTTACATATGAATAGTGTTGCATTACAATGTCTAAAAGACCATTTTATAATCCTGGCCTCTTTTATTATATGCCAGAATTTATGCCATCGACTCCAAATTTTCGTATGATATACGGTTTTCATAAGCTCACATAATACAAAATTGAGTTGTTGCTGTAATGCAATGCAATTAGCATTCATAGAAATATCAATACTAGTGAGTGTTCCTGGTAGTAAAACACACAACCTTGCTGAATGGTATTACATCGTCCGATGTCTTCCTTGGGGAAAATCAATCAGCCTTTAGGTTCAAGTGAATGAGATATGTATTTAATTTCATGTTTGTCTTAGAAATATGTTTGAGTTTTGTGCAATATGTGTTCATTTGTGTAAAATAAGTTCGTCAAGATGTCTTGGATATTTTCAACTCTTCCCGGATATATATCCAAAAGCTGATGACGATCAACAGCAATAACTATTACAATCATGCATTGCCATCTACCCAAACCACAAACCATGACTCTTTAAATAATATTGTAGGTACTGCAGACACTAAAAAGTATAATAATAATAATACTTCGTCAAAATTATCCTCTGGGGGAAATTGGTTTCAATACAGGATGGTAAGGAACGTTCATGTACATTCCGATCTCCTATATAACTAGGCCCAATATCAGTTGACCTCGTCTAGATCCCAGCTGAAGGGCTGAACTGTCACTAACAGACGGTGTAACAATTTCCGTTTGCATGCAGGCTGCAAGCAGATAATGCACTGGTGGTGGCAGTTTCATCATTTCGGCATGGAATAGAGTATCAATTGCACATGGCAGCATCTGAAAATATTGTTACCAACCGAACGCAAAACTGTTTGGAGCAAGCTCTTAAAAATAACAAGCAGGAACCTCATATTTGACCAACACCATAACCTTAATATTTTGTATGATTGTGTTTCTCTTCAGTTTTCCGCCCACATGTTTTACGAACAATGGATCAAGGTGCTCAGATACTATTCTCTCAATGTGCTATATATGTCCATAGCATTATAAGTGGAAAATTGTGTTTCCAAGCGTCCCCTGTGAGAATATCGAAAATACTTTCCTAAACAAGTGATTGCGCCACATTTGACACATGTGTACACGCTCTAAAAAGAGGTTCTTTTAGAATAGTATCTCGGCTCCTTCCTCAGATGCCGAACATCATACGTAGTCCTATAGCACCTCCGTGGCAAAGTAATTCATATGATGATTTGTATATGCATGTGTACGTCGTCATAGCATTTTTTAAGTTTCGTACGGCAGATGCACTTGCACCATTTTTTTTTTAGCAGTGACATGCATATTTGTATTTATAAATATGTGTCATTTCTGTATCTCGCCAGTCGTGATGCATTACTTTTTACGACTTTGCAATGTATATGTTATTATATATGATAATACTATGTATCATAATATAGCAGAACAGACTTTTCCTAAGATTTTCTCTGAAGTGACAAATGAACACACACTTTTTTTTTTTTTTTTTTTAAATAAATTTTATTGCGTAAACATTTTCAGGCGAACCCAATAATCTCATGATACACAGTTCAAAAATTACATAGTTATTCCTTTATATATTTTAGTTATTTTAACATTTTAACTTCATTGTAATTACATAGCAGGAGGACATACGCATGTTTATTTACTCCCGGCAGATCAAGTTCATTCTAGATATACACAATTTCATGTTATCATTCAATTAACTACTAATATTTTTGAGTTTTTTGTTTTTCAACCATACAGAATTTGAAATAAAAGTACACATAGACATAAAAAACAGATCATGCATCAAGTTATATTTGTCTCCGAAATTAGAGATTTTCCTGTCTTATTACAGGAGGTTCCTTATAATAAAAGGACCTGTATCAAACAATTTCAATTTCACAAGTACATTTCAATCAATTTGTGTCCGTTCAGGCCCCTCGTTGACCAGAACAAGGACAATTCTGAAAATCACGCTTATAAAGATTCGAGACCTATATCAGATCGTTATTGGCCTTCAAAGATAATTTCAGGGTTTTCCAGTCTAATTTTCGATAATTTGCTGGAAGGTTGTTCCATAGGGTAGGACCAATAAAGTGGGGGGTCTGCCTGAATTTTTCCCTGTTTGGCCTGTGGATTTTTAAGACCTGCCCATCAGCAAGCCTGGTCTCTCTTGGCATGTTTTGACAATAAAGAGGATCATTTTTCTTTTGAAACATGATACCTAGTAAGGCAATTTTACCCCTTTTTTCCAGAGAGTTGACGTTACAATCAATTTTTAGTTCGTCTATGTTTCTAGGATCATTCTTATAAACAAGTTTGATGGCCCTTATGAGAAGCCTCTCGAGTTTATTTTTGATATTGGCATTTGCCATACTCAGAAAGACTACACCATATTCAAGAATAGATAGGATGTGCGTTTTTAATATTTTACGCGCCATCTTGATTGTAATATAGCCCCTGATTTTTCTAAATTGAGTCATTTTGTATAATACTGAGATTTTCAGTTTGTTCATATGATCATTCATGCTTATCAGTCGATCTATTTTGAACCCTAAGTATCTTACTGTCTTACTGTTTGTAATTTCAGAACCATTTATATAGATCTTTCTTAGTTGGTTGAAATTGATCTTTTTTAGAGATGCTCTTGTGCCAATAATTTGAAGCTGGGATTTCTTCCCATTCAGTAAAAGGCCATTCGCCTTCATCCAATTATTTATTGTTGAGGCTGCGTTTTGACATATGGTTAGACAATCGTCTAGATTAGGACCCGTTACTGTTAAGGCAGTATCATCTGCGTAGAGTGAGATATTTAGGTCATTATTTCCATGATCAACAGTATCTATACATGAGGGGAGGTCGTTAATGTATATAAGAAAAATTAAGGGTCCCAGATGACTCCCTTGGGGCACACCTCTATTTATCAATTTTGTATCCGAGATAAATCCATTCAGTACCGTTTGTTGTTTTCTGTTTTGAAGGTAATTCTCTATAATCCTGATCAATTTAGGATGAATCTGATAAAAAGATAATTTTCGTCTTAGAACTCGATGGTCAATACTGTTGAAAGCTTTGGATATGTCATAGTAGCAGGCTGTGGTACATTCACCTCTATCCAGACCCTTAAATCGTTCTCGAATCTATGCTCGTTATGACCCAATGAGTGGATTGCTTCCCACCCTAGAAACTACTCTACGTCTACTGCATAAATGCATGACTTTGCTTTAATTCGATGCGCGAATTCGTTATTAAATAATGTATTAGTTTTTGCTTTAATACTAGCATAATTCACTAAACCCATCTCCCTATCTAGTGTTCCAGCTAGGGAGCAACAACATGCTCACATGACCCACCAAACGCCACCATATTATACCAAATTTTAATTGAAGTCACCAATTAGGATCTGATATTGAAATTTTCTGATTTGATGTGACTTTGGAGATATATTTGGCGATATATTTGCCTATATTTGCGGTTACCTTGGAAACCAATATTTTTTGTAAACAATGATGATTTCTGAAAAGATGAAAGTGCATAATATATGTAGGCCTAATTAACTAAATAAAGGTGAAGAATTGTGATACACTCATGTAATTTTCTGAAAAGGTACTACATGTATTTTGAACATTCTTTAATCGCTCCCCTACCACAGGTGTTAGTCGAAGGCCAATCCTCACCCCCTCTATAATCCATCAAAAACAACATATTACTATAGGTTTGTTAGTTCCTCCAGTCAGTCTATAAGACTCAATTGAATTTTCAGCTGGACGCCTGAGCGACGACTCGCCTAGTGACGTCATTATACCCCAGAATGAAGACGAGGCGGATCGTGAGGCAGTTGTGAGAGCAGAGTTGATGGAAGAAGAGGGGAACAGAGGACATGGCTGGCAGAACCGTGACCTAGTGCGCCCTCAGCTTTTAGAGGAAGAGCGTATGCGGGAACTTGAGGCGGAACGAAGACTTCAAGAGGAGGACGAAGAGGAACGAGAGCTTTCTCAACGCCGTCTTCCTTCTCTCGAGGATTTCCAGGTACGCAAGTCAACACCGTTAGGGGACGCGTTTAAAATACTCTGCTCTGCTCCGACCGTCTGATTGTGTGGGTGCACAAGTCTATAGACGCTTTAAAAATTAGATTTTATGATTGTGTAGGCCAATCTCCAATCTCCACTCAAGGGAACAATAAGAATATAAATAAACCAAGTTTTGCTCCAGCCCTGTATTGAAATAAAGTGTCGATGGTTAATGCAAGCACCAAAGGTCCAATTTATATTAATATTAAATGTCTATCGGCACTTATATGTTTCGTGGAAATACTACATGGTTTTCGGGGAGCCCATGTAAAGTTCAGTGAATATTTCTCTGAAAAGAGTATGCTATTGATGGGGTTGGTCCGGGTTTACCTATCCGGTCATCATCATAATCCTACACACTCTTGGTGCATAGGTCCGCCATCGAGCTACTCATTGTTATGCGCCCCACGCCGAGGCTGCTGCATATCAGCTTTGACTAGTTTTGTCCAGTTTAGTTCGTGTGGTACTAATTATCATACATATTATCTTCTGCAGTACAACGATAGAACGCATTATGTACCAGGTTAACTTCAATATTCTATCATTTTTAGATACTTACCGTAGGAAAGTTGATTTAAAATTTAGATTTTTATGAGAAACACATAGGATTGCGGGAGTAATAATCCTATATTTTCTCAGTTAAAAGTTTATATATTTTTATTATTTTGTAGTACATGTACATTGAAACTATAGGTAAACAATTTCTGCAAACTGCAGGTCTTCCAATTGACCCTATATATATGGCGCACTCGGGCAGTAAGATATGGAATCTATCTAATAATGTAACATTTCGCATTATAAAACCTAGTGACCCCCTCACCGAAGGGTCCTAAAGTTTAACCACGCTGATGTAAGCGTTATGGCTTTTAGATTAAAACTTCCCCAATTGAAATGTCACAGAACAAAGCGTATAACATATAAGAATGTGCTTGTGCACTGACCTGCGGTCAGTGTTCACGTACCGTAATAATAATACGGACATGATTGGTGTAATATTTCAGAAATATCGAGGGGACTCGAAGGCGCGAGTTGTGAAAAAAGGCTACAATTCGTATCTCAGACCATTGTCAAGTGAAGAAGATGGCGATGATGACAGCAAATCCGACGGTGGGAAGTCTTCTGTCAGTAACGAACATTCCAAACAAAATTCCCTCCTTGAAGATGAAAGTATTTCCAAGGAACTCTCCTCGAAGGTGACTGTGAATGTGTACATTCCCTTATAGATTAGCAGAAATGTTACACATGTTCTTACAATTTAAAAAAAGTCAAGAGCGATATTAGAATAAGAAATAGCATATTTTGTTTAATTCGATTGAATTTTATATTTGGTATTTCAAAAGCCAAGTTTTTGAGTTTTCCCCTCACAATTATTTCTGTTAAATTGAATATCTTACTGAAAATTATAATCCGATAAACCATCAATTTGACTTTATAATTAACATTTCTCCATAATTATATTGTCAACATTGCAGGTCCTCTGGTCTACAGATTGCAGAGGTTTTTAACTTACAAGAAGTAGTTTGGTTCAATTTTGGCATGAAATACTTATTGATATGTTCAACCCTACACCAATGTTCATGTCTGATACATGTAAATATTGCAATCGAAATACATAATATTTTGATTCCCCCCCCCCCCCCTATACTAAACAGTACTGTAACAAAATGCATAATGGTGACATACAATTCTTTTACACATTTCCTTTTTTCTGTACAGGAGCAGAGCGACAGCTCTGATGAAGAATCGAAAGACAACGACGAATTATTAGAGGAGCAAAAAAGAATTGACATGTCTCAACATCTTGCTATGTAAGCATATAAGTAATAGATCTAGGAAGACAGGTCAAATGCTGTAATTACAATAAGTTGTAAATGGAATGACGCTGGTAATTTAAACATCATCAAAGTAAGTGGAAAGCAAGGCCATGGGAACAATATATTTTTCTTTTGGTGGCTGTAATAAAAAATCTTCTTGATTGAATGGACGCAGGAACAACTGGCACGTCTAGTGAACGTACGGTACCTTACATCGATCTTCGATTATCTGGATGACGTCATTTGAAGTGGAGATTGCATTCTCGGGTTTCACGTCAGTCGAAAGACGCCAGTCGAGAGTCCCATTGGCATCGCCAGCTAACGGGAATGTTAATATTCCATTGTTGACTTCGGATGCCCACGTCTCAGATTTTGAACAAGGTATTCCTTTCCCACGTATCAAAACACCTTCACACACCGCAAGACATTCGAAATCGAATGAAACATCCTATTACAGAGAACACACCTAGGGAGTATTCATATTGAGAATGACATCACAATATTACAGATACGCACAGTTAGAATTGAGAGAAAATTGGGCATAATACAAATGAAAACGTTAGTAATGCGTTCAACTGGAACTGGAAGAGAGAAAATAGATGCTAGAAACTCGGGTGACATGTTCATCAATAGGACCATAATAAACACAGTTGTATCTACGAAAAAATGATAGTTAACACCATATCCTATCTTCATATATACGCAAAATACACACATATGTACTGCATTGCTCCCCGGCACAAATGCAAATCAAATCAATTTTGTGATATACATACACATTTCTTCGGCGTGACCACAACGCACGTTACAAGATCGAAAGGCAGAGAATAGGAAAGAATGCATTCCTTAAATAATATGTGATAGCTACAGTGGCCGTAGAGAGCAAGCATTGAGTCTACACCGGTAATGCTGTACATAGGTTTATGTATGATTGGCATGTGAACTCTTTTTCGGTGAAATATTTGAGAAATAAACTCCACGATATAAATAGTTTGTGTACCTGGATTTTTAGTATTTATTGTCATATATATATGTGAAGTGAATTATTTCCCATTTCATATCAATAAACATATTTTGAATAATTAAAGTGTGTTCATTGCTGACTGGAATTAAAGCATAACATGGAAACCCGCGAATATGCATAATATATTAAGGCAATTGATTAGGATAACAATTATTGTCAGTTATGTATCAAGACATCTTATACGAAAATGAGAAGAATGACTGATATTAAAATTAATTATTGGTATCCTTTTGAATCACGGAACCGCCAAGAAATAGATCTATTCTCGACGGATAATTAGTTCCTATGCATATATAACTACTATGAGAATCAAAAGAAAATGTTGTTACTACAATGTGACACAATGTTTTCCTATATAATGGTACTAAGATGGTATCCAGATCTATGTCTGTTTGGTAGATCTACATCCTGGTGGTAAGTCCATTAAAAGTAAACTTCTTTGAATCGATGTTGTAGGTTTTGCAAATGTAAAAACATGTGTCCCTATTATAGGCAGCTTTTTATCAGTTGATACATTTATCGGTGTATCTTGATCTTTCCTATATATGCGCTCATGAATGAAACGCTCAAATTACTGTTCAGTGATTCGCATAAACAGAAAAAAATAGATTTGATCATACAAAAGAACAAAGTAAAAACAAGTACAACTAATAAGGATTGTCCCACTCCCAACCAAGCCGAGACCAACTAAAAACGTGCGTTAATATCGCGGCTTCTGAGCATAAAAGAGACTCTTTTTATATTTAAAGGGACAACTTCATTCCAGCGTGGATCTTCTGTTCCTGCATCTTGTGAAAAGCAACTGCCTAACTTCGAAAAAAAATCTGATCTGGTAGACTTGCCAACCTTCTGTTTGCACGTAATATGCTGGGTCATGCCACAACAGCTATTAACTCGATGCTTGACGAACGACACATTGACAATAATTGATCTCTACTGACTGGTAATTGCGAACATAGCATATTCGCTAGTGATAATGGTATCCCAACCATCTATACGTTGGGATCAATTTTGTAGCCAGATTGATTAGATTGCGACGCCAAACAGGTAACCATAGAAACCGGTCACAGTACAAGAATCCATTAGTGCCGTAAAGCCTGTATTAGAAGACGCGGCTTGTCCTAAACAGTTGCAGTGTGACAATTCTCTGAAGAGAAGGCCAAAGCTGGGGGTGCGACTTCTATTCGATCTTCTGGCTGATGCGGAACGTTTGGTGGGTCAAACCAGCGATTGGGTCATGACAAACATCCAATGATTATTTTATTGAAATCAACCTTTAAATATTTGCACATATTTACATATTTTTAAGCGACATTTTCAAAGATGAACGTATATGTATATATAGCATTAGGTTTGTTTGCTGCATGTTCCCCCCATGGCTATTCAGTCTAGGCTCAAAGCCTCACATATCAGATAAGAATGGTATGTCAGTGATTGGACACCTGCGCTAATGTTTTTTTCTGGCCCAGGAGTAGGCGTACTAATGGTACTATAATGGGATAGTGTGGTCCTAATTGGATTATAGCGGATTGGAGAGAGAGGCTTTCCCTCAGTTTGAAGGGACTCCCAACTTTGACTGTTTGACTGTATATATAGACTGTATAGTTGGTCTCTTACTCATGCTTACTCGGTTGATGGAAGATATATGTATATGTACCAACTCTGACCCGTTATATATAGGTGCTCGTACCTCACATTTTACCAGACTTAATTCTTTGAGAACTCACATCATTCACTTAAAACAACGAGCCTAGAGTGAATCTATTTGCTGAACTTGAAGCATTATCCGGGCCAATCGTTGAGGGCGGCACATCAAAGGACGCCTTACACAGGACACAGCATAAGGTCTACCACTGCCAATCCTAAATCACTTAAGATAATAGGAACGCGAATCTTTGAAGACAGCATGCCAAATGAACATCTTGTCGAGCTGAAATTTTGATTGCATTAGATTTAGAGGTAAAGCCAATATTAAAAGTCCGTTAAATTTTCCTAGAATTTGACATCCGCCTGCGGCTTATATATTAAGTAGAGGTATGCCTGAAATTCTCTTGGGATTTGAAAAGACTTCTATTCGAGGTATTTCCTGAATCAATTTGGATTGAAATCTAAGACCCGCCTAATAATCTCTAAGTCGGGGTGAGACTTCTAATAGGGCTACGTCTTCTAATACTGGTTTTACGGTAACATTCCTTTTTGTCCTGTCGAAAGGTTCAGCCGGAGCCGTTATGGGCGCCTTTCTCGCTAACACATCAATTATCCATAGGATCGCCTCTTGATATCTCCGCCCGGAGAATGGAATTATTGGCGGGAAGGAGGGGAGCTAGAGTAGGGTTCGGGACGTGACTAAAGTTGCTTTTTCAATGATTATTCAGTCTATATATCGAAAATGACACCCGCATATTACACCATACGCAATACTGTCCCTGCCATCTAAACTAGGCTATCTGATTTCTTCCCAGGAAATAAATAAGCCACCGTATTGTTGGTTCCGGATACTGTTGTTTTCGCTAAGAGCAAGATGTTGTGTCTTTGTGTGGCACAGACATTTCTGTTCTGTGCTAGTTGTTGTCTCGTGGGAGATCATCTATTACTTTAGGGCTGACGGTAATTTTAGTAGACTTATGCAATAATGAAGACAAAACACCTGATCCTAAACAGGACCAGGCACACACAGCTCTACAAAGGCAATATAGAGAATCCCTATATTCTCTGTGAAACTGATTAGTTGACTAATGAACATTGACTGTTCTCCATCACGTCAATCCATTATATTTTATTTTGCTTTTTATCCCATCTCCCACGTTGGTTATTTTTGTCTTTTTTTCAATTTACATGCCAGTTGGGAAAGTGGATTCAAATATAGAATACGCGATGACCTTTCAGAGACCCCCCGTCAATTTAAGTTAGATTGAAGAGACAGGTGTGTGTGGTATGTAGGAGTTTGTAGGAGATGCGGGTGCGGGGGGGGGGGGGGGAGGGGGAGGGGGAGGGGGAGGGGAGATACTGGAGACATATGAGTAGTGGGTGTCCACTATCTGCTAGTGCTATCAGCTATCAGTGGCTACCGGATATTTGAATTCCTCACAGACTTAAAGCCTCACCTGAGAGCGCTGAGGACTGGTCATTTCCCTAGTCATTCAGGAAAATTATTCAAATATAGACTTATATCCATGTAATGAGGCATTTTGATATTGGCATTTCACTAATGAAATTGAAGAACATGGTGCAAAGGATAAGCAGAATGGGTACATATGGGTAAAATTCGACACGATTGACACGCGACACGGCCGCTAAATCACGGGCGACACGGCGACACGGTCCCCTTAACGTGCGACACACACAGCTTCCAAAAAGCTGATAAAATTTGACACACGACATTGAGAAATGTATTAAAAATCGACATGAGACACACTGATTTATTTAACAGGTGACACACGACATTGTATCGACCGTTAGTATTAATTAATGTATTGCTTAAAAAGTGACACGAGACATCATTGAATTGTTTTAAAAAGTGACATGGGACATGGAAAAAATTCTTATCTTGCGACACTCAGACACAGTCATAAAAAATGGGACCCATATATACCCCTAGCAGACTCCTACCTACGCATCTCCCCGTGCTCCCACCTAGCGGAGAGCCTCGGTCTGAATGCCTGCCATCTGATGGGAAAACGCGATTCAGTGTCTGGGAATAATCAATAGATGGCGCCAGTAGCACATTTACATCACCAGTTAATTCTAATACCGTATTTCCCCGTTTATAACCTTGAGCTTATATTAATTCCAAATGGTGATAGACCAGGCTAATATTCATTTTACCATAATAATGTGTGTACCCCTGGCTTATAAACGGGGTCCGGCTTATAAACGTGGAAATACGGTACATCATGTGGTATGTAGTAATAAATTTGTTTTAACAAGTACCAGTATGCCAATGAGGTAGGAATAAGCCAGGAATAAGCATGAGAAGACAAATTATCAAGTGATTCTTTTTTTTATTAATCTTTATGTTTGCATTCCACCAGTTAGGTGCTATTTAACTACCTCCCTGATTCCACTGAATAAGACAACCATTAGATAGATGTTAATTACAAAAGAGAGGACAAAAACATGACGATTCAACACGAACACAAAAACACCCCTGTGGAAATTTATATGTAAAATGTAATAATAGAAAAACAAAACATGTTTCAATTTGCTGATCCTTACGGAAAACCTATGCTTCATGATCCATTAGCTTGGCTTAAAACAACCTTACTGAATGAAGACATTCAGAACAAAGATACATAGATAAACAGACATATAGTGCACTGGAAACTGAAGTGAGACCAACCGATATATTCATATACTTCATATCTCAACCCGTTCTCGAAAATGAAAGTTGTAGCGAATATAAGTAAAGAAAATAAAGATTCAATAAGTCAATCGCCTCATGAATGCTAACTTCCTTATGGCAGATGTGTAGCCAAGACCAATCTCAAGGCCATACATATGTGAAAGCCCAAGTGATATATTAATTGTAGGAATTTTAGTTTGCGGAGTCACCCGAAGACTTAGTAGGTGGAATGGATAAACTTTCCTGCCAAGAAAATGCACATCAGTGATAACAGAACCAGTCTTGTTAGTGTTTGATTTGAAGAAAGTTGGAGTGCGATAGGTTTTACGCCAGACCCTAACTTTGTCCCTGAAAGTGTCCCTCCTCGGATAAACTGTACTCCCATCGTTCTTGTCCCAGGAGGATAAGCTATGGATTTTGAAGGGAAGTTTATCGCTGCTCTTAGAGTTCTTGGTAGGAGGCATAGAAACTATTGTAATGGGCACGGCATTGAATCCGTAAGGCTCAAAGGCTACTTGCTGGAGGAATCTGCGGAGGGTGTAGTTCCCAAGCTGGTACATAACTGGTATTGTGACCACTTCATGAGCGTCTTGTATCATGAACCAGTCACCATACTTAAAATTGAAAATTTCAGAAGACATCACAGACTTAATGGCTCGGAGCGAGTCTCCAGTTTTCTCTATGTGAAAGCTAGCAAGTATTGCTGGGCTTTGAGCCAGGGTATAGTTGCACTTTTTCTGCAAAAGGACCACTTGCGATCCCTGTTGTATAAGATGTTCAATTGTACGGTTTAGCAAAGACCACTGCGTTTTGGCTTGTATGAGAACAAAGGTTGTTAGTTTTGTTGTGACTGGAACAAGTTGGTCTTCCCATACCTTTCTTACATTGCTGTTACCCAGAATGAGAAGTTGGCTGACGAAGGGGTTCTTTGCTAAGGTGTAACCAGAGGTACACTTCTTTGTCCTGCCACACACCCAAGCAGAGAGGACCACATGCATCCCAATGTCTTTGAACATGTGTGGCATTTCTTCAATGGTCCATTCACGAACATGATGTTTGTTCACAGGGGGTCCTGTGAGTCTATGCTGCCAATGGAAAGCAGTTGCAAGTCTTTTCCTGTCAGGAGAAGTCACAACAATCGCAGCTGCATAGGCACTTAAGTGACGAAGAACACGCATGTAACAGTACATGGGGTCAACCAAATGTTCAATGACCTCAGCTGATATCACAATGGATTGGAAAAGTATATCCTCAGGAAGGCTGAGCGAACATCCTTTTCCCTTATCAAGATCTACATCCAGGAAGGTCAATTCTGGATAGGTTTTCCTGGCTCTTTCCAAATTGATGCCATAATCTACTCCTATGATTCTGAATTCATGTGAGAGCTGGGCCAAGTATTTGGCAGTGCCACAGCCAATATCAATGATATATTTCACCCCATATCGGTGCCCGAGTTCAGCAACTACTTTGTACGCAGTTGGCTCAGTCACACCTTGCTTATGGGTTTGCTCAATGTGCTGAACAGGGTTCATTCTAGCAACATAGTTCTTGTTGGTGATGTAGAAGTTATGATTTGTTGGCACCACAATCGCGTTCGCTATATCGAGTTCTATTTGGTGGTCAAGATCCAAACCTCCAACAACAGAAGCGATATCATTGGACCTTCCAATTCCCAAGGGATTCTCACTGGAGTCCTCACTTTGTAAAGCTCGAGAAGAGGAGTTGTGAATAGACTGGAATATGAAATATTGTATGAAGAATGTTCCACAGGCAAGGACAATGAAGAGGGCCAAGCCCAGTTGACCCAGTGCACCACGCATTGAAGAAGGTGTTTGAGGCCTAAAGGCGCTCTCCACCAATGAAATCTGCCAGTCTGGTTCAGACTGGGTATCCCAGTCGCAGCTTTGAGGATCACATGACCATGCTTTCACTTTTTCACATGGCCTCAATATCTGAAGAGGAAAAAAAGAAATCTCATGAGTTTATTATAGATGTATACATAGAACAAGTGGAGCACTTTGGGTATATATATGTATGCTCAATGCGAGGACATGTAATGGAGCACCAGTGATATTTCCAATCCTTGGGGTAACAAAATATATATAGTTGGTTTCTCAACAAAAATTGGGCTATTCTCGAATGATAACTTACTTTCATTGGATTTCAAATTTGTTAATTTACATTTAGATTGGTATCGTTAGGGGGTAAAACTATCATTTTCAAACACTTGTGGGGAAAAAACTTGAAAACAAATGATGCTATGGGCTAAAATTATTAAAAATTCTGTTTGACGGCGGTTCTCTGTTGACATATTGAATAAAAGTTTTGTTATGTAAAAAAAAAAAAAAGTTTTCCAGGGCCCTGATACCTCCACTATGGGTGTCAAACTTTGCCCACTTGTCCCAGCAATTCCTTTGCTTTGTGCTCGACAAATTAGGCAAGATTATCGGACCATATGTTAAGATTACTCATGCAAAATTCCAGCTTAAATAATCCTCTAAATTTTACAATATGGCAACTCTTATTTATAAGAGTGTATCACCAAAAAGTAGTAGTTCTGCCCACTGATGGGCGTGGCTCTAATGAGTTGCACATGGGCACATAGATAGAAGCTAACTCCGCACCCACTGATCGCCGAATATGTGAAGTGGCCTATTGTGTGAATAAACATATACATGCATTTTTAAAAATACAAAGATATCATGTATATTGCCAAGGGTTATATATATTATATATAATGATTTGTACTGCCAAAACTATCAATATTATCCATAAAGCTTTGCATGAAATCTCAGTATACCAAATAAGGGCTCAACACCAAGACCAGACTCATTAAAAGAAGAAAACTATCCAAAACTTGGTGGGGAATAAAACCACAAAAATAATAGAAAACCATAAGTTTTCTTCCTCCACATACCAATATCAACATACCAAAAATTGTGGATTTGAAGCCCACCAGTTTTTAGTGCGAATCCCCATCCATTGTTTAAAGTATTTGGCCACTACAATTTCTTTTTAAATAAAGCAAGTTCTGCATTACTTTTTTTTTCTTTTCTGTCCATGAATAATATAGATAGCTCTAGCTTTATAAAAGATTTTTTTCGTGGCCGAATTTTGCTTTATCAAGGTAAATATTCAATCATATAGCAAAGCACTATAATTGCTTGCTGAGACAATCTTAGGTAAACAAATTTGTTTCCAATTATTATGAAATTGATAAAGAAATCTAAGACTACCACGAAAACATAATTGTGTCATTCATGTGTAGGCCTACCATGAATCATATAAGACCATGGAACACATCAAAGCGAAATATACATGAGAATGCTCATCAGAATTTATCTGTAGTCTACTACCTCACCAGTATAACTAGCCCTATCTACCTGGGAGTAGAAGTGGATACTGTCTAGCTACTACCATACTATTTCCCTATTCAGGTAATTATTCTAGCACAGGATAAACTTGCATGTTTTGTATCATGGGGCATATACAAATATACATCAGATTATTTTTTACCCAAACATTTATTCAAAAAAAAAAACCAAGGAAACGTGCAGTGCTAGAAGTCCTGCATTGGCATATTATAGAAATAGATTGCAGATGCAAGATATATTTTTATGATAATTTGAATCATTAAATTACCTGCTGCTAACAGAGGGATCTTCATAGATAATTTATTTTCCCCATTTTCCTCATTCCCCATGAGGAGAATGGCGGATTAAAGTAAAGCTAAAATGTGATGCATCAATGGGTATGCCTAGTGTTTATATGCATGTTCTGTATAGTGCCCTATGGTCAAGTGGTTAGTGTGTAAGACTTTTAAACTGGACATTGTGATGTCAAGTCTCAGAGCAGACAGCCTTTTTACATTGGTCTCATTTTCGAGTCATTTTATTTTTCAATTTCACTAATATCTTCACATCTGGGGCTCGGTCTTCTTTTAAACTCACACATTTAGATTGGTTGATAAATTAGAGGGGCTAAGTTCGAATTAAGATCGAATTAAAAGAGAAAGATAAATGGGGTCCTGGGATACATGGTTCTCCGGACCAGAGGCCTAAGTTTGTGTTTATGTTCAGCGAAAATGGTTTTCACACAGGGTCACAACTCGTCTAGCCACCAGAAAGCGACTCTCCCTACCTTTATATCTGCCAACATGACAGACTTGACTGCCCTCATCAAACTTGCCTAGGGGGCCTACTATATTGCTCAAAACTAACAAGAATTTGGCTGTGACCAAGGAGAAAACAGTTCCGCCAGACTAATTCCACAGTTTCTACTAACCCTGTAGACAAAGTATCTGTCCCCTTGCCCCCACCCCTTGTATCATCCTCAATATGCGTGGAAAAAAGCGGCGTCAAGCAGCAGACTATAGTGCGTATTACTAACGATATATTAGAAGACATCACAACGACCAGTAAAATATTGTGTCCTTGCGGGCATATAACCAAGACCTATTGGAGGCTATGTATCTCCCTTAATTCTCAAAACTATACATTTTGGAGTAGGAAATCATCCTATTTCCGAATTTCTACTACATTTTGATCTATTGTGAAGGGAAATTGCTTTTTTTGTTACTTTATAGCATCATTAATTGTCTGTGATGAGTAAGCCCAGGCCTAGGCTATGAAAAAGCTGCGTGGTTATACCTTCCCTCCCATCTGCCTTATCTACCCACCGATAGGCCTATTAGTACAGGCATTTTAGGTAAATTTTAGGCCAAACCCGGAATAAAATAATGTAAAGCTGATTTTTGGATATATGATGCGGGACACATGGGGGAACATTCCCTGAAAAGTCCCCACCTGGGGACTGTGTGCTTTTTGAGATTTTGTTGTTTTTGCGTCATTTTCCACAAAATAGCATTGGTCTCTATGGAAAAAGGAACTTGTTCAGGCCATTATTGCCAACATTAAGAATACTTAGCATTGTTATTTGCTGGGAATATAACATATATAAAATATACTGTACAGGTTGAGGTACCATAGTAAACATTGACGTATGGAGATTCCAAAAATATATATTTCAACAAAATATTTCTTTTTTTAAATTTTGTTGCCATGGCAACGGTCAGATTTTGGTGAAAAAAAGCATTTTTTTAGATCAGGTCATAATATTTGGGGACCTAATTGTCTACATTGTGCATGTTGTGACACGTTTTTTAAATTTGGCATGTTGTTAAATAAGGCCTGAAATTTTCAAAAAGCACCAGTTGGTAGACACCCTGGTGGCCAGTAGCTGCAAAATTCAAGATGGCCGCCAAAAACAGTAAATATGGCATATCTTGGCTTCTATTTGGTAGATCTTCAACTATAATACCATTTTATTGATGTTTTTAAGTATGAGGAATTCATTTCTGAAGGTCATTTTATGCTCCAAGGTCATTTTCAAGGTCAAAATCCAATATGGCCCCTACTGAGTAACAAGAATGTTATCTCAGCTCTCGTTGTAGGCCTATATACATTCCGTGGGTGTACATATTCATTAATAAGAACAATTTTCTTAGGATCACAGGAGTTTAGCATCGACAGTCTTCTTAGCTATTGAGCATGCTTTCATTATCAAAATATAGGCCTACTTACTACTACCAAATGAGTAAGACAATATTTTATTTCAATTCCTTTATACTGGCAAAAATATTCAAACACATGTAGTAGCCTACATGATATATAAGCCTAGATGAATTAAATAAAATAAAGAGGTATGAATTCTATTATTGATGGTTAATTATCATGTGCCCAATCGACCAAGATTCATGCATGCAATCGACCAGGCGAGGGATCCGATCGACTGGAACCCATCAACTTCAAGTAGGCCTACAAGAAGGTTTACAGTACCGTATCAACTATCATGGACACTGAATGTAACAGGAAGCCTAGACTTAGAGGGGAGCATTGATTTTCGTTGTCATTCTTTCCACGTAGCAAAATATCAATGGCGACCCACATAATTATCACAGCCTACTAGAACTAGTGCCACATGAACTGATGTCAGTGATGAACAACCGGTACGGTATTAATTATTTTAATTTAAGAGTGGGAGCAGTACAAGAAATGTAATGTAGGCCTACCGTAATTGAAATCCACATAAAAATGTTTTATCCCCTAAATAATAGTAAAACATTCCCCTCCACGCGATTAATGTAGCACTAGGGAATGTTTGAGACATAATGAATAGTCAAACATTCCAAAAGATATAAAGTAAACATTCAGGCAGTCAGACCCAGGCCCTGGGCGTCTTTCTTTAGGCCTACCAAGTTTCACAAACAACCTACATTTTGTGTTTTCGTCAAATCACCAGGAATCTACGTCACCGATCGATCAGTCTGCAGAGATCTGCTTCGTAAACCGATGTGTGAAAACATAGGATGGAAATGGAATATAGGCGACAGACTACAAACTATAAAGAATACTTAGAAGGCATAGTGGTGGCAGAATGCCGACAGTACCTCTGCGTCGTCGATGTCCATCAACTGCAAGGCAGTGTCACGCCGCGGGCAGCCATCGCAACACAGTCAACACGGGTTGACTCTGGGTCTGGCTGGAGTTGCAGGTGGTTTGTCTCGGGCTACGGTGGCCCAACATCTTGCACTCGAAATCCTCCCGTGAGTGATAACGTTATGGGGAGCGAAGGGATTCCCCCTATGACGTCATTGCTTCCTGTGGTCTCCTCCCGGCGGCCAGCGTAGGGGAGAGCAGGGAGAAATGGGACATTGAATGGTGCACAGTATTTGTTCTTCCTGAATGGAAGATATTATAGTAGCAATTTTAAATGTGGTACCAGTACCGTACCGGTACCTTGCTTGAGGGACATATAGGATCACTCCGTTATTGTATATTGTTCATTGATTACCTAACCTTTTTTTTTCTTTAAGCATATATATTGTTGTCTCTGAGAATTATTGTATAAATCTGTGCAAAATGTCGTAGCTGAATAAAAATCTTAAAACAAAACAAACAAACCGTTACAACCGTCTCGATCATCTCAGCTTCTATATTAGATAACTTGAAAGACATGCTGGTTTTGTTGTTTGTTACTGGACCGACCGGCGAAATGGCACTGCATAACATGCATGCACTGCATAACCAAAGCAAGAACATTCGCCATCACTCCTTCGGAGATGCCAAATGTACTAAACAACTTCCTCCATGATCGGGAAACCCCCTCTATTTCTCATTGTCCAACACCCAAAAGTTACATGAGTGCCTAAGTTAGAGCCTTAGGGAGAGATTGGACCAAGATTTTTTAGCTCTTACTGGTATAATTACTGCATAACAGACCTCTCGCGTTGACGCCTCTAGGGCTCTATAGATCGGTGTTCCGATGCCATTGCTTCATGCTCGGCGTGTCACGTGACAGCTGAGAGAATGGTTTCTCACCCTCCCATGAGGTAGCGCCACCGTATGATGTGTAAAACAGCGCCGCGTCGGCGATTGTCTTAACAATTGAAAAAAGTCCTCTAGAATCTGTATTATTTGCAGCATTGACACCATATTCACATATATTTAAATAACAGATAAAGGAGACAATACACATATACAGAATTTTTTTTCCTCATGATGATGGGATTAATTCATGCTTTAATAAGACTATTAAGAGGAGGGTGTCCCATTTCTCCCCTGTCCCAGTTCACCCCATTCTCCCCTACCCATAGGCCTACAGGTACCTAAGCAAACCCTGTGAGGAAAGGGGAGTTAGCATTGATCACTGACATAAAGATGCCTGTGCATACCATACAGTGTAAGGGTTATAGTTTATGACAGGATAATTAAACACGATGATTTCTCTGTGATGTTTTTTTTTTGTTTTTACAACAGACTTTATTACTGACACCTGCCATCTGGGCATATACATTTCTAAAAACATGTTCTATCAAGGTATTAAAGGCAAATATAAATCTTTTTTTTTAAGAATTTGATGTTTTCAACAATATCTTCTGCTAGGCGTCTCCATAGCTTTTCCTCTTCTTTGCTGACATGTTTGAATTTAAAGGTATAAATCACTACATATCTTGTTTTTTATATATATGTTTTTGCAACTCGATTCTTACACGAAGATCACATGATTAATTCATCCGCAATATTACATCAAGGCCAACAACCCTTTGAATACAGCATAATCATTTACCCACCAGCAGGGTAAGTATTTTTCAACAATTGAGACCAGGCAAAAATTCGTCCCATACCAGAAAGCTGTAGTAGAAAAACCAAATAATGTATTTAATCAATAAACATAGGGCAGGGGCTATGCCAATCTTCTGAGACAAGCTGCCTTGTTTATGTTGGCCAGTCTAACCTGGATCCAACAACAACCGTCCATTTACTCTGTAATATGTCCTTATTTTTATGTCGGGGAAAGTCAAGAGCTTTTCAATAATGTTTAAGACTTTAGTGTACAGGTTGTCTTGGAGTCTGTTGCCTGGGGCAACTGCCATAAAGGAGAAGGGTTTCTTGTATTCTTTCCGAATGGGATCCTTTTGTTCTGCTAGCTTCAACTGTTCCAGGTATTCACTCTTCTCTATGACTATGTTATCAGACCTTTCTGACAGTACCATGAGATTGGACCCCTGATCCTTCAAAATGGCGACCTTGTTGGTACGGTACTCTCATTTGACTCATCCACTTCAATTTCTTCATGCTTTTCAAGCAATTCAAGTAGGGTTTGAATGTTTTTCTGTTGCTTTTGGTAATATTCCATCTCCTGGTTCCTCATTGATTCAACCAGTGCCCTGAGGCCTTGAACTCCGTCCTCACTCATTGTGGGGGAGGAAACGAACCAAAGGGGCTTGTTAATAGATGATAAATATATCCACCAGATGGCACCACTGCACCGGCTTTACATGCACACTTGAGTCCTGCGGAAAACAAATCACCACTGGCTAACTGATTTCGTCAGGTCATGAACATAATGTCCTTGTGGAGAAATGGTATCAAAGTCACTAAAAAATCCGACATATACTGGCTCAGGATATATCCACTTTTCGTTTTCAGATGAGATTATTCCTATGGTTGTAGCCTCTTCAATCGATCGGGCGATAATCCACCTTAATCCTGTCCTAGCCGTACGGCTATATGGCGGCAATTCCGAACGCTGGCTGCGTTGGAATATAAAGTCAAATTCACCGTCCTTGCTTTTTCTTACGTACAATTCCAGAGGTTGTGCAATCTCTTTGCTTGTTGTTTTCACTAGATACTTTGTTTTTTAAAACCGATTCTGCTTCAATACCTGAAAGAAAAGGAAAAACTCAGGAGCTACGTCCTGTACACCTTGTCTATTCACGTGCGAACCGGAATTAATGTGTGGAAGAAGGAATACCATGAGTTCCTGTTAATCAGTTAACACCCTCATAAAAAACCAGCTGGGCCATGGGGTCGGCTCGCCTCCCTCGACCCAATTTTGGGGAAAGTTCCTCCTGTTTTAGCTTCAATCCTTGGTATTTATTTTACCACATACAATTAAGAGATTGGGTAGCCAATGTTGAATGACACTTAAAAAAAACAAAATAATATGGCTTCCCCGCTTCCCTCTTCCCCCTTCCCTGTTAAGGAATCGGGCTCAAAACTATAGACAAACCTGACATTGGAAGCCTATCTCTCTAGTGCTAGAACATGTAGTATCTTTTTCTCTTAGGTAATATTCCTTTCTCCCTTTCATACTTATCTAATCGGTCCACCTTGATATAATTCTATGTTATTTAACTGTATGTAGTGCTGTTTAAACATGGCCATTTATTAATTTCGATTTAGGGAAATAAACACCAAAACCGTAAGAAAGACGATGCAAATTAATGTTGCTTGAGTTGTTTTATTATTTGTTTGACCAACGTTTCGGAGAACATTTTCTCCTTCATCCTTTATTAATTTCTTATGAGTTTTTCCTTCATTATCCCACATTGCCTCTGAATTGCCCAGAACAGCATCTTAATAGGGTTTTATTTGAAGCATGACTGGTACTATAGTATATAACAATACTATTAACTTACTAACAGGTTGAAAAAGAAAGATGGCCGAGGGTTAGGTAGGGTTCCACTTAATTTTGATTTTGATTACCTTTCAGCACCTGGCTTCCTAACTTAATTGTTATGTTTTCTGCTTAAACTTATTTCAAATTGTTACTTTTGTAACTTTTAGCTTCAATGACCTCTTGGTTTATAGATCCTGTGACTTCCAAAGACTTTTATTTGAGTCTATTATTATTTTATGCAGTGTTTTCCACTCTTTCTTGGATCCTGGATGAGATGGATTTTCCCATTTCCGGCATAAATTTTTAGATTTATATTTATTGTTGTGTACTGTTTCCAGAAATAAACAATATACATACATCCATGGATTTGTACAACACATAGTTATTCTTCACCATGTTTTGATCCATATACAGGCCTATCCCAGCTAGGAAGTGAGCTCATGTAGATCTCGCTATGAGCTCAAAAACATCTCACACATGTGATATCAGAACGTTGAGGTCTGGGTGAGCTTTTTGTGATCTTGCATATGTGATCTCACATGAATGGTTTCAGTGTGATCTCAGTGTGAGTTCACAAGTTCTAGCTCACATTTAGCTAACAGCTGTGATATCTCAGTGAGCTCAGAAACTTCTCATAGATGTGAGATCAGAACTATGAGGTCTAGGTGAGATGTTTGTGATCTTGCATATGTGATCTCACATGAATGGTTTCAGTGTGATCTCAGTGTGAGCTCACAAGTTCTAGCTCACATTTAGCTAACAGCTGTGATATCTCAGTGAGCTCAGAAACTTCTCATAGATGTGAGATCAGAACTATGAGGTCTGGGTGAGATGTTTGTGATCTTGCTATATGTGATCTCACATGAATGGTTTCAGTGTGATCTCAGTGTGAGCTCACAAGTTCTAGCTCACATTTAGCTAACAGCTGTGATATCTCAGTGAGCTCAGAAACTTCTCATAGATGTGAGATCAGAACTATGAGGTCTGGGTGAGATGTTTGTGATCTTGCATATGTGATCTCACATGAATGGTTTATGCCTTTTGTTCTCACCAGGTGGCAATACCCTAGAACTTGGCTTTCACTAGGTGGTGTCACAGGTTACTGCATTATATTTACACTTTCTAATAGAACAAAAGTCTCACTAATCATACTTATATGAGGCATTTATACTTCATTTATACCATTACACATCATAAACTTGGGAATATTAAAAGCAATGAACTTAATAGTTTATTTGGATAATTTACCTGCTTTAATGCTGAGAAGAAAACACCCTCACAATACTACTAGGTAGTAGGCCTATACTAGGGTTCCTAGGCAAATACACTTAAAACCAAATAGGATACCTATGTCAGCTACCAGACTGGACTGTATGAAGGGTAAGTTAAAGTGATGAGAATCTCAAGCAAAGGGACCATGCAGTCTTTCCTTGAATGCTCTTGGGTGAAATGCTTCTGTGGAGAAACATTCTACCCTAGCACTGAGCTGCTGTTTAGAAGCTGATCGAGGTCACATTAAGAGATCATTTTGATGCCACTGTGATAGCTCACAGTGTGCTCTTACTTATAACCTCACAGTGAATTCATAGTATGAGTACACTGTGAGCTCACACTGTGAGATCATTCTGAGCTAAATAAGAGGTTACAGATTGACCTTCCTATGAGCTCATAGTGTGAGCTCACAGTGTGCTCTTACTTATAACCTCACAGTGAATTCATAGTATGAGTACACTGTGAGCTCACACTGTGAGATCAGTCTGAGCTAAATAAGAGGTTACAGATTGACCTAACTATGAGTTCATAGTGTGAGCTCTCTGAGGGGAATTTTGTGAGCTCTCTGTGAGCTCTCTGTGATGTCAAATTCCTAGCTGGGATGTATAGGTATGAACACCCTGGCCCTGTAGACAGCTATCAGAGCTATGCCATAGCTAGGCTCAATTTAACTGGGGCCAAAGGGACTGCATTAATTTGTGGAGAGTTTTAGAAGTTTGACAACAAAATGGAGATTTAAATTGTTATGTCTCTACTTTTTTCCCTTTAAATCAATGGATAGCACAATAAGCCAATTATAGGCAATGTTTTCAACAGCCAAAAAAAGATAGGCATCACATTTGTTTCCACCCATGGTAGAAAACTTGGAACCATTTCCAGGGAAAAAAATCTAGTATGTGGCCATTTTAAAGCCCACAACCTTTTCAATATTAGGAGTTGTGGGCCAATAAGGCCTAATGTTTTTTCATCCACCTTTTTCACTGTATCTTTATTGTGCCTGCATAATTATCACACAACAGGCAATTCATCCATGTGTTCAATGAGAGATAAAGATTATGTAGACGTGTCTATAAAAAAAACCTAACAGTTCCCTGTGTACTCTGTGTAGGGCCTATTCTGCACATCATCTCCCAAGAATGTAGGCTAGGCTTGTAGCAAGAAAAATGATACATTAAGGATACATAGTTTCTTAGGAATTGGTATAGTACCGTATTCTGTCTCCAAAAAACTTTGAACTTTGAACTTTCTAGGGTACGGTAGCCTAAATTATATTCATGTATATTCAATAATAAAAATAGGCCTATGGTTGATTTTGTTATGTGGATATTCTCCCAAGAAAAATATGGAAATACCCTGGTGCTATATAGATGAACGAAATATAATGTAGAAAACTTTGCTGTACTACTACGCCACCTAGCATTTACTAGGTATATTAAGGTACGGTGGACGAGGCTCTTCGTGCGTGTGTCGGATGCGGGCGCGACGCAGCTGGAAAACCCCGCAAAGGCCTTGCGGGGTATTCCGTGACGTCATCGGATATTTGACCGTCCTATGAAATTCTTCGTCCGTGATTGGTCAATATTTTATCAGGATGTATGTTTTAGAAGACTATTTATCAATATCGAATGATGAAAATGCACTAAAGGGATAGAATATATTTCTAAAATAATTCTTATGTTCATAACGCGAGAAATTTATGTTTTGTTTTTAATGCGTTACTGCGGGTTGAAAAGCTTGTGGAGGCGGTGCTTACAACGTCAATCACGAGCCATCGTCAAGAAATTGCCTCACGGATGTGGAAGGTCTGTCGAGCTATGCCCGTAATATGTAGTCAGTACGCAGCAAAACACACCAAAAGTTGACGACACGAACCCTTCAAGTGTTCCGCTGACGTCGACAGCAAATAAAGTCATTGTGACTTAATTTTGCCTTCCAGATTCTACTTCAAAGTAAGTACATTTCAACTTTCTTTCTCTCCGTTACTCGGTCTCCATGCACACGCAGTCGTGCTGGGCTTTCACGAGTACAACCGTTCGCAACCTCAAGGGTTTTCCTTTGTTAACCAGACTTTCCATTCGTTCAAGTAATTCAAGAAAGACCTTCTTGAAAGTTTATCACTTTGTTGTACCTATTTTTGTAAATTTGGGTGTGTTTTTCTGTCAGCTTTCCTATGTGAACCTTAGGGGTTCCCCGGGTCATCCTTCGCTTGCCCAAGCCTTGTTCAAGCGGCCATCAGTCCCAGCTGACTCTCGGTCCTCTCCCCCAGCACCCATTCCCTCATCATGAAAATGGACTCTGTTCGTATCCCCACCAAGTTGCCATTCTTAAGTTCTTTTACAAATACTTTAGAAATACTAGAGTATAATTATTTTATTCATGAAATTGCTTCAGTGTAACTGTCTGGTGTGTACGTCCTCGGTAGCGCGCTTGTTCAGCCGAGTTTATTGTCATGTGTGCAAACGCCATTACTATTAGTCGAATACACTTTGTAGCTGGCCCAGTTGGTTGGTGCAGTGGCTTCACGTTAGGGCTGCGAGATGGCCTAGTTAGCCGGCCTAGCCTAGCGCTGCTGTCGACTCAAGTTGCCTGTACACAACTGCTGCCTTGGTGCTCGCCCCATGCTGCCCCCAAGCTGTCAGTGTTTGCGCTTACTTACAAAACACCTCTGTATCATGTGTATGTTCTACGCTAGAAAACTGTCATGGATTGTGTGATAATGATATTGAACGTTTCAGTTATTATACATATTTTAATTCTTGAACTGTTTACCTCAGGCCAAACAGTTCTATTTCCTAATCAAGTACCAGAAACTTATTTGTAGTAGCCTACGTAGTGTAAATAATGCACTACTAGTCTACTACTAATAGGAATATAAGACTGCCTTATTTTGAATCGAAGCTATTGCATTTAAAGATATATACCCAATATTACGTTAACCATCGTATGGAAAATGGTGGTTTTAGTTTATGTTTGAATTTGAATATTCAACCGACTTGTATGTATTTCAAGAAGATGTTGGCTAACAAATAACATGACTTGCAACATCGTTATCATCTAAACTAACATGCTCTTATAGTTACTAGTAGGCAGTAGTTTTCCTGTCCCTGCAAATGTGCAATGTAATGTTCCTCGAACCATTACGCCTTGGGTGCCCAATCTCATTTGATTTCTGAAAAAAAGTTATTTGCCGTTGATATATTATATATATTCATGTGAGGAAAGATGTTTGAAAATAAAGTGTTTTGTTTTTGATATTCAAATTTCAATGCTAAAATCTTCACTGTCATTGGATTTCTGAAATTCCCTACAACTTAAAGTGATGCACACTTAGTGTATTCACTCTAAAGATAAAGCCCATGTAGTTGTAGGGATCATGTCTAATATTACTTGAATTTGTTCCCGTAGTAATCTTATAGCTTACTGCTGCTACATATATTGACTATAATGAAATGATATGATTTCTCCCGACACTGCCGTTGACTTGTGTATTTAATAGTGTCGTAGTAGTGATATTCATGATTATTATTCTCATAGACATCCCTTGGCTTTAAATCGAATCATTTTTAGTCTTTAATGTTTTCATTTGTATTTTTTTCTCAGTATTCATACTGGTTTATTTATTGACCCTCCGACATCACCCCTTCATATGACTACTGATTAACCCAACAATGTTACTCTTAATATTTCTTTTACATATGTCTTGACATTGGAAAACCTCGGTATCCATGCACATACTTCCTAGATTAAAATGAAAACATGACCATGGATACAGACAGTGGCGATGTATTTATTTATGACCGAGCAATTTTACGCTATAAAATACATGAGCATCATAAAATCCGTAGTCGGGATTTTGTAGACTGTAGCGTATTATCATATTTGTGAAATGCCTCCGTTCAAATCTGTTTCAAAACCATTTAAATGTTAAATAAGCATAAGTCGCGACGATTATTCTGCTAATAAATCCCATCCTCTGAAGATGACGGCTGTAAGTGCTATAATCTAAGATGTTATTGTTGTAAGGCGGTCAAATTTCCTTGAGTCTTGGAGCGGCCGCTCGCCGCCGCAGTAAACGAGTGACCGTTGGTCCGTGGGTATATTCATTGAAGCCCTTTGTATCATCGGCTGGCGAGACGGTTGAATGGGCTTAGGTCAGAGTACTCATTATGCTTTGCTGTATATAAGTGCCTCAACGGTCATGCCCCAGATGATAAATGCATATAGCTTGTTATGTCAAATTATTTTCATTTGTCTTTGCGCTGAAACTTGTGCTACTGTAAAAATGTCTAGGAGGAGGACGAAGAGAGTGTTGCCATCCCATTATATTTTGACCTGTATCCCCCGTGAACTGATGATAAGTAGACCTGCATGATGTTGGCTATAATAATATCGATCAAAGCTGCTGAGCGTTCGTTGGTGAAGTATAATTGCGCTAGCATCACCGAATTTTTACCTTCGTGTTATCGCAGATTATCCCCAAGACATATATATTCTCCCACTGTATGTGGCCAGTTTGTTCGTTGGCATCGGATGTGTTGTCATATACCATTGGTGAGGTATTATTCAACGATTTAAATATCTGGGGTGTGTCAAATCGTTGAGTCGATATCAAATGTGCATGTAACATCTTTTAATGTGCAATATTTTTTTCCTTGAATCCACCATGACTGACTCAATTTACCGTTGTCTTGATAGGTGTACATATGAAATATCTATAGTTAAAAGCCCCTATCTTCATCCCATGTTGTAACAGTTATTCTAGTGGCAGGGTTTCTTGATAACTTGAAAATCAATAAGATCCATGATGGCAGGTATATTCACCACGTACGTGCAGCAACTCAGCCACTCTTTTACTCCTCTTGCAAATGATTATAAATAAAGACGAAATAATATTTCAATTTATTCAATTATATGCCAAATTATATCCATCACGTTTTATGGGTGGATTATATGAAAGGGAAGGGGATAATTGCCCATTGGTGTATTTTACACTTGTATAGCAAAGCAGCGCGTATGGATTCACCCACAGAGCTGCGAAGCCTGGCGATGTTGCTGCCTTGATGGTGCAGTGCAATGCAGTAATACCAATGCCTATCACTTAGTTGAGCTTGTGGAGGCTAGGAGAATCTGGAAAAGGATGCCAAGGGAACTCTCTCCCAGTTCTTCTCGCGCAACCCAGCTCTTCCAGATTAACCACTGTCATTTATAAATCCACCGAATTTGACATTTTGGAATGGTCCTAACTAATTGCTAGCTAAGTGGGATAATCGGCGCCAAGTGCATAGCTAGCATCATTCTTTGTATCGATGGTGTGTGTTATATATATAATATATATATATATATATGATGAATATATCTTAATAATATTTTGTATTTCCTTGCTTTTTAACGTACCCAATTACCCAAGTCATGTTTGTATCAATCATGAGGCTATCACTTGCGCGCCCGCCCCTATTTTCCCTCTCTTCCTAAATGGTGATGTTATGGCATTGGATGATATAATGAATCCGTTGTAGTAAGACTATAGCGCCTCTATTTCTATACAAGTTTCCCTGCTTAAATAATCCTGCGTTTATCATTATTGTCGTCCTTCAGACCTTCTCGTGATACAATCTTTCTACATCATTTTCCTGCTTACCCAAGACCATATTCTGTCGAGTATAACAGTGTCAGTCTTATTTCCAACATCCTCTGATTTTAGGAGTTCCATGATGAAACCGGGCCACAATTTTTTGACAGGTCATGTTTTTATTGATATTTTCCTGTAATGTGAATATTATCTCTCGGATTTACTTCATATTTCAGTGTCTAGAAACATGTTTTCGACCGTAATTGGTAATAGCGGTAGTAGTGTCAAATGTTCTTGCAATTTATAAGACGCAAGCCTGCCAGCGACTAGTACACATTTATGTATGCGAGCATTCTATATAGATGTCTGATAGCTCATGGTCTGTTATTATGTGTGCACTTTGACCCTGAGAATAATCTACTGTTGGAAGGGTCCTCAACCTGTTTCCCTGTGTTATAGGATTTTTTGCAGGGCTGTGAAGAAAGGCAGTAATATCTACTTGCTTAGAATATTCTCATTACTAAAATGAGGAACTTTATTTTGTGTATTTACTATTATGTACCCCATCTTTGCAGTAGCAGAAGAAGAATCTGAAACCATGGCACCAGCGGATGTTGATACATCTTAAAGGTACCAAAAGCAATCAATCTCTTGTATAAGAAATTATCTAGAGAGAAATATCTATATCTATTTGCAAGCTAATTAGTGCTATGGATAGATATTCAATAGATGACAACATTGATATTAATCATAAAAGAACTAGTGAATTTTGAGGAATCGAAGATTTAACTCTTATAAAACTTAACTATTCCTACGTAAGAACTTATTTTCTCTCGTTTTTGCACATGGTTAAGTATCTCGCGAGTTTACAAATAATTCTTCCTCGAGGTGGGACTGCTTGGAACACAGAGTGAATCATGCATTTCACCCAACCTCGACTGACTGTACAAAGTTTATCTGTGTCAGGGACCGGGGTTGGGAGGGTCTGAGTCAGTGGGCTTGGTGACGCTCTGTCCGGGCCTGGCTTTTAGGGGAGTCCCCCGCCCTATCTTCTCCAACCTTACAGCTATACTAGAAAAGCATAACTTGCTTTACAACGTGTTTATTAAACTGGTTATTTGGTTGAACTCGTATGAAAATATAGCAACTCGAAGATAAGTTATTTAACAAGTTTAGGCCATGTAGAGCCAACCACAGTATTGACATGTTAGCATATGAAGTAGTGTCACAAGAAATATTTCCTATAGCCTACGATGGTTGACTGCAGCGCCCCCACTAGTGGAAGGACGAGACCCTCCACTCCCTCGCTCCGTACACCGCCACACCACTGAAATGGGAGCGAGATAGGTCAGAGCATGCCCCCAGTACTGCAGCATGTATGTACTACCTCCTCCTCCTCTTCTAAAACCTATCCACTGTATACAGTCGGTTAAAACCTATGACAACTCAACAATGAATATCTACAGATCTACCAAACCTTCTGTATATATCCCCATTGGCTTGCAGATATAGGTAATATTGAATAAAGTGGATTTGATAATAATTTAAGAACGTGGAATACTTTTTTGTGTGAATATTGTCCATAGACAACAAGTGAACTGTTTACACTAAGTCAAATATTGTAGGTATAAAAAGATTCGCATCGAGGTTGATATGGACATATTGGTGATTTTCTTTATTATAATAGTTTAAACATTCCATAGCTAAAGTATGCTGCTTGTTATGGACTATCATTAAAGCTAATTGATCATTTTTACCTTTAAAAAAGTAGCAAGTAAAAAGTCACATTCTACCCTCGTACTTAGTGTAGTATAGGTGTGTGGATTTATATTTAGAAGAGGCCGAAGTGACAGAAAAAAATGTTTGCTTTTCTTACTGATTCTTTTAGTGGATAACATTCGTTATAATTCGTATGAAATCACAACGTATGGCCATAAAGTCGAGCCAGTTTAACAGCCGTCCACCTGTACTAAGAATGCCCTTATGAATATTCATAATCCCAGCGCTTTGGCTGACTGCCAGTTCAAGCCACCTTTGAACACTAGAGTCCCCCTAGTGGTGACCCAGAAAGCTAGTCTCCGCTGCAAGCTTATGAGCGTTACTTGTACGGTACTGAATGAGGCACAACTACACTCCTCAACAACTTATGTCCCCACTATTTAACTTTCAATATTATTCCCACTGAAACAAAACCTGATAATTTTCCCCGAGTCTGCATGGTATGCCGATAGAAGACAAACCTTGGCTTTTGCTCTTTTAAGAAGTTTTTTTTCGTATTATTTCTCCACTTTCCCATAGCCACGTTGCTTACATTTACAACATAACTTAAGATTTGGCAGTCGCGGAAAAAATAAAGAATCGGGTGAATCTTTTTACCAACCAGAGTTTTATGATAATCATCAGTTTTGTTATTAGATGACAAATGTCTGATGGCTCGTGACAAAATCGCTTGGCGCTGTGGCAAACGCAAATTTACGGTCCCAACATAACAGGATGTGGAGGAGCAGTTGCCTGGCTAGTGTATTACTAGGCCATCGCACCTCTTGGCGCTAGTAGTTCTGTTTGCAACACAAGTATTCCGCCCGGACTAGGCAGTGGCTTGTGTATAAAATTATCTCTACTCTGAACTGTTGGATGCAATGCTTTGGTATCGTTAACGTGAAATACCTCAAGAGTTCTCTGAATTATCTAGTCCTTCAGACCGGTCATCTTCATTTACGCAATTTCCGTTCACGAGTTGAGACTTTTTTAGCATTCAAAAAATTAGGTAAGCGTGATATGTCTCACCCGGTAGTAATTACATTATGAATAATATATTCTAGCGTCAAGAAAAGGCACTGGTGTTTTCATATTATGGGGAAATTTCTCATAGATATATCTTCCAAGTCTGCTTCGCTTTTGTTTATTTAGTGGAACTTAGAAGGCTTAATGTGTGTAGCAACATAAATCAATATCGTTGTCCCATGTTAGTGCCATCTCCAATACGCACTCCATATTCATAGCAAGCAGACGAGAGATTCAAACCTCTGCCTTTAATGGAATGTCTCCACCCGTTTGAGGCGCCCAAAATTTTAGTTATAATTTTGCTGAAGTATACGGATCAACATCTCGGTTTGGACGTGGTCGATGCGGATCTAAACCTCGAGCCTTTATATTGCAAAAGCTTTTCTATTATATAATTCAGTGCGAGGTCTTGCTGCAGATCGTGGCGACCCCTTCTGGGAAAGCGCGGTTGTTTTGCACTCAGCGTTCCTTGTTTGTGCGGCGCGGAACTGGGTCGGTGAAACAACGACGGACGCCGCAGCCGCCACACTAGCGCCGCAGCCGGCCGAAAGCGAAGACAAGAAGCAGCACCTAACCATAGCGTTCTCTTCTCTCACTCTCCGACATGTTAATTTATACGCCGTGCTTTATGATGTGTTCTGTTATATATTTGCCATTAAACAGCACGACATTCCAGTGCAAAAATGAAGATTCACCACGCATTGACAGCCAACGTGCGTTGTGAAGAGGGTCCCCTGATTTCATTTCTACCTAAAATGGATGGATTTCCGAGGGTCAAAGGTAATAAATGGTAGTATGGAGTTAGAAATCAATAGATATTTCATAACCTGTTATTTCTTCCTTCAAATGGATCCACCTTCCATAACCTAACCATGTTTTAGTATGGCTGTTCGAAAGGAGAATGATTATTTATGGTGTTTATCTTGGTAAATGAGATTTCTGTTGGAAGTCTTTTGTTCTCTTTGTTTCGATCTCAACCAACATGAGTCTTCTTAACAATATCAATGCTATTTCCCTGTACCACCCCACGTTTTCTTTTGTTATTCAGACGAATAACATAATGTGATTGTGTCTGTCCCCTTGGTGCTCATCTTTCATCGGTTTTCTACTGATCGAAATAGTGGTAGTAATAATGGTTCTAACGCTACAGCACATAGCATAGGCTTTGCAGTAGTAGGAATAGGAGTATAGTTAAAGCCGTCCCCCACCCACTCTCTGGCCTCCCCTTATTCACCACCCTCCCACCAGCCCTCCCCTCACCTCACCCCCAACCTGCAGTCTCCCCCTACTCGCTGCTCTCCTAGCTTAGAGAGTTGTGGAGCGGGAGGATGTGGAGAGGAGGGAGAGCCGGGGCCGCGGCAGAAGCAGCAGCAGGTTCAGCACACTAACTGGCGGCCGCGAGACGGGCTCAGTCAGAAATCGTGTCATTGACGTATGGGTGGGCTAGGGCCTCACTCGAGTTCGCTGCGACGATCAGCAGTGGAAGCCTGCTACAAATACTAAATGTTCCTTCTGATGAGCCTGCTCTTAATGGCATCGTAAGGGAATCGCGGCGATCTCCTCGATTGTCGCAACCAGGGCACATTTCACTGAATCAATTATCACGTTGTTAACAGTTCACTCGTAACTTCTGGAAATGTCTGCCCAGTTGATTTATTTACCAGTAGTAGCATTACCATTAATTAAGTTTGTCTGTCTTAAAAAGAAAGTAGAACTGGTGTTAACATTAATATATTGATTCTATAGTCATGCCATGCTTTCATGATCTGATATCAAAATCATTCCCTGTTAACTGCTGAAAGAACAATAAATTTCCTCCTGAATCGGTTGCCCTATACCACGGTATTTAAATAATTAGAACGTGTTAATTTCGGCCAGTTAATATTCACATCTCTTCATCATCGATTACCTAAATCCCTTAAATTCAACTAAAGATGTCTCGATCAACATCATATTGTGTGGAAGCGCACTAGTTATGGGCCAAAAAAAACTACGGTAATCATCGCCTAAAACACTGGCGTTCAAATGATGCATGGTATTTTCTAGACTAGTCTGCTATCCCTGCCCTGTCCGAGACGGGTGTTGTCTAGACCACAAGTTGGTGCTAGCCGACTGGTGCGACCAAACTCTACTTCCATACGTGTATGATTCAATGAGAGCACTCCATCCACCGATGCCTATGTCGTATAAATATATATGTGGCCTAGCCTGATGCAAATGTTAGCTCCTCAGTTGCTGGGAGAAACAACTACTTCATTTACCGTCACATTCTAAGCCGCCAGCTCCTTGCTTACAGCATAATTAATTTCGATGCGAGAAATAATGATTTTAAAAAAATGAGGAGAAATAAGGCTCTGTGACGTAATCGCTGGCCTACTTGTATGTTTGTCCTGTGACACATCATGCATGACGGAAATCATACCGTGAATCCTTTCCACCTTAGGAAACGCAGCTAGTATTTTAAACTAAACTAGGTTCGTGTTATCACTACTGGAAGTTAATGGGAATTAGAGCTCTGATAAACAGATTGCCTTGACACAGTTCATCTTCGAACGATGATATGAACATTGAAATGTTGTATTGATCAGGTGGCTATCCGCGATAGGTACCGATACTGCTGAGTATACATACGAACGCACATACTACACGTTGATCCTTCCAGTGCATGAACTTTCTACCTGAACTGAAAGCATCCCTTACACTTACAGTTCCTGCCGTGGCAATAAAGTCAATTTCTAATACAAGACAATGCCACGTTTATTCAGGGGGAGGGGGACTTCATGTATAGACTGGTTTGGTGGAAATAAATGTATACTGGTTAGGTAAATTAAACGTATGGATGATCAAAGAGTGAAAGTGGTCCCCATTAACAGGTTCTAGCCTGTCTATAAGAATGGTGAAGATCCAAATTCTTAGCCTTATTTAAAGCCATGTTCTTTGGTATAAAGTTTGCGCTGCTTCTCTTCTCTTTTGATTTGTATTTCTTCCTAAAATACAAAGTAGCTCTGCTTAGTCGTGCCCATCATGTATGGAGGCGTATTAGATCTTGTTTGACAAATCCTACAAATGGGTGAAGTCACCAGAAAATGTACAATTCGCCTTCAACAATCTTCTCAAATAACCGACTATCAAGACAAAAATGAGGTTCAAAATACAGTTCAACATAAGCAAACACTGTTTGAATCAAGACAATACCAAATATACTCAGATATACATGGTGTTGCCTATGTTTCTGTCTAATCTAGCAGAATTTCTAAATGTGTTGATCTGCCAATTGTACGTTTTCTGTAGATCTGACCCAAATACTGTCGGAACAGATTTTAAGTTTTCATCGTACTGGGAGTGTCCCTCATATGAAGCATCGCTGTGACATAGATATTATCATACACAGCAACATAATCTGACCATACTACTTGGTATTTATCAGTAGTGGGCACGCACAAAAAAATCAGTGGAGAATTTACCCTCATTATTGTAGGGAAAGCATTTCATTTCCTCGAGTGGTGGGTGAACGTCATTTACAACTGAGTGTTTTCATAATAGGTCCCCTGCCTTTGCGCCGTCAAACTTTTTTTAAGTTTTGAAGACCATTAAAGTTTGTATCGATTAAAGGCTACTGCGGGTGCTGTTGATAGCATCTTGTTGGACGCTTGGATCCCTTACTTCAAATGGCTCCCCCAATGGGCAAATGTGAGCCATTGAACTGGCGATGATCTCCTCAGGGATATATCACATTGAGCCCAATACTTATCACCGAGGTCAGCCGCCCCACTGCCATTCCAGGCTGGGGTCAGTTGTGTTGTTGCCACTACCAAGCCAACACATCTTTTCTGGCCTAGTTGATGTGCGATCCACCATCCCCATTGTCTGTGTTATGGCCCACCAACAACCACCGTCACTGCACCGTGGTGAGCCCATCTCTTTCGGCCCGCGCTCGCTGCACAAGCTGGAGCGCTAGTGTTCTTTCTCTCCGTCTCTCACTGTCGAATACTTGAGCAGCAGTGCTGCCACCAGTGACGTTCTGGCGAACGTGGGCGGGATAGAGAAAGCAAGCTGTTTGGGCCGTGGTTGCCAGTTGGCATGTCGCTGCGACCGGAGGAGCCTGGTCTCGATACGTACACGCAGACAGAGGCCCCGGACTAGCTGAGCCCACAACACTGGCTTCGTGCAACCTAGTGCACCACCACCACCACACTACCACCTAGCTCTAACACACAACTACTATAGAATGCTGCATCTACTGTATCTATCTCATAGTTTGCTACAAACAGGTAAGCCGTGCATATAGCAATCATAAGTCAATGGCAAAGATAATAACTCAATGCATCAACCAATAAATGATTTTCGAATTGTCAAAGACAACTAACTCCGTTCGACACCCCTTCATGCAGATCAAGCTGAAGGGAGAAATATAAAGCTGATGTTTTTGTAGTGTCGCTAACGGGAGGATCCTTGGTTATGCATTGACATAAAGAAAAAAAGTTTATAAAGCATTGGTCCTAGTGCAGGCATTGTGCTGACATCATTTGTTTTGATTTTCTGATGGTGGATTGTAAATGTAGCATGTTGTTGTGTGACTCCACGCCTAGCCATCGTTAGTGCGAATGAGCACCTATGACATGGAGTTGGGAACTTGAAAAAGTTCGGACCTCTATGTAAGGTAGAAGTTGCGCTGCTCTTATATGAAGTCTCTGGAGCTCACTCAGGTTTAACTTAGGTTGACGCCCTAGTCCAAGTTATCTCAGATGCATTATATTTCTCATTTATTTGTGTTGATGGACATATCCTTCTAGTTCACCCGCCTGTGGTATATTTATCATATATATTTTCCATTGATAACTTCATCAGGTTCATAATTGCATATTTTTTTTTCAATTAATATCTTTCGTTCATAAGCTTTATTTTATTACCATTGTCTTGTCAGGATGGAACTCTTCTATAGTAAGTTGAGTCCAGTAATGACTGTTGCCACGACTCATCTTCTTGAGGTTTTATTATAATAACTTTACTACATAGTTCGTCTCTTTAAAGATCTAGTTGAGACTTGATCACATTTAGTACCATGAGCTTGAATAACATCCCAGTGTCCTGGGCCTTTATCTCAAAAAGTATGATATGTGTCTCTTATCATATTGGACTTCAGTCATTGCAATCGTTTGGTTATACTAATATGACTAGTGTAGTGTATGTACATGTATACTCGGATCAGTACGCCACTCACTACTCATTCATCGTTTCAGTTTTATTGCGTCCTCATTAAAATGTATAATCCCTCCTAATTTACTGCTCTGGAAAATTTAAGGAGTTATTTTTTTTTTTTTTTTTTTTTTTAATTTTAGAAATTAGGTACTGCTAAATATAGAGCCCCTTTCTAAAGTCCTTCAAAAGTATAATTATTTAATGGTTTTAAAAAACTGTACTACACTTATGGCAATTTTAAAATATATAATAAAATTATTGTTCCTAGAGGTGCTAATCAGTTCCAAATATGCCACTGATTAATAGTTACCTGTCAGCAAGGGGTATCATTTAGAATCCATTTAAACTTGAACTTTTCCGTGGAACACAATAATATTCTCCCGGAACTTGAGGATCAAATGCGGAATTCGTTCCTGGGTTCTTGCTAATTCAGTTATGATGCAGCCTACCTGCATGTTTACTATATACCAGTATATGTATGTCGACGCCTTGACTCACACGTTGTTTCTTCTCTTTCCATTACAGATATGCCATGTACGGTCCGTGCGGCGTGAAGCGAAAATTCTGTGAGGTGGAGGGGATGGAGGGGGGCACTTATACCCAACAAAGACAATCTATTCTTGATATTTCTATGTACAAGCTACGGATGTCGCCTGTACGGCGAACTGAGCCCTCCTTACGTCGCTCTGTCCTCATATATAATACACTAAGAGTGATAGAGCATGAGTTACAGCAGGAAGGCATCGCCCCCAACCCCGTCAGCCCCAGCCTCTTCCAGCCTCTACAGGAGGATGACATGGACCCGATGAACCTCGACCCGATCCCAGGAGTGAGTGACCACCCTCCCCGACCAGACTGCCCTCTTCCCTGCTCTGCCACACAATCGTCTGTGTTACCGATCGGTAGCAATGGCAACAGCAACAGCAGTCCACTAGGGGTAGTGGGAGACCTGCCCAGGACGCCCTTCTGCACAGCCTTGCAATGCCCCCCAGAGGCACCCCCGACGCCTGCGCCTCCTATGGTTCAGGAGGATAGCCACATGGAGGAGACGGAGACGGAACCGGAACCCATCATCCACACGTTACAGCCTGTGACGAACGCTACAAAGCTGGCGTGTTCGAGCGCCGATGTACTGCTGAACAATGACCGTGGCGCCCTATCCAGTTTGTCGACAATGTTCGACTTAGACTATTCTCGAACTGGGCCTATGCCGCTTCTCCCTATGCCTGCCTTGCCCAACGGGTGCTCTGTTCAATCGCACCTCAGCTCTACACACCGCCCTCTTAACCCAAACGGCCAAACGGACATTTTTGGGGATATAGACCTGACTTTATATGATTTTGACCTGTTCTCTTCTTTCTCATCTAATGTCAAAATGGCACCGTTAAGTGCTGAGGAACTGATGCATTCTTTTCCCACGGACTCTCATCACCCCCCGTCACTTAGCAACCCATCCCCGTGCTACAGAAACGAACTCCTGAACGATGACTTAGACCATATCATGCAAGTACTGGTGGGAATCTGACCAGAACTTAATCTAGCTGATTGAATGTGATTTATTATAATTATCATAATATTATTTCTGAATACTTGTAATTTATATATGTATATCAATCATGATATATCCAGTGAAAGAGAGAAATTCGACTAGAGAAAAAGTACCTTGCAACCTCAATTGAGCAGTTAATTCGTTAGCTGCCATGTCAGTTTATTATGTCTAAACAGTCTTAGTTGTTAGGACGAAGATCTCTTAAGACATGTTATCAAAATGTCCGGACTTTATAGTAGTTGCAGTTGGTCGAGAATTCCAAATCTCTTTTACAATGGTTTGACTCCTATTAAAACTCCGCCTTGACAGACTGGTTGTTCTGTCACCAGAATTGTGCTACTCGAGGTCGGAGAGAGAAAGCAATCCTTCCCTGTGAATTTCCTCTGGTCATTTACCCATCAGCTGCCCATCCAAAATATGGTCATTTGAACGCCATGATCATTATGATGTATTGACTCTTTCATGATATTTTGTATACATACGTGCGTGGGGGTTTTTACAAGGAGAGACGTTTTACATTTCCAAAGGGGTCTTTGACAGAGTTGACTTGAACATATTGACACTTATATTTGATACAACGAAAAAGCAAAATGACTAGTATATATATATACACAGAGAAAGATGATGTAGTTTTCAATGTTCCATGGAAACTTATACCAATTATATATATATCTAGATATATATATGTATATGAAGTGCAATTGCAAACTATGGTCATGTCGGTGGCTGATGTGTTGGGAGTTAGAAGAGTGTTGAATTGGACAGTTTAATTGACTGCGTAGGTCTCAGAAGACCTTGCATTTAGAGAAATCAGCCATGGTTGTTGGGCCAGAACAGCTGTTCGAATCAGTGTGTCAAACTTACCAGTTTGTTATACGTATACTGGAAACCTTGCCATTGTGTCCTAGTTATTCTCACTGGGCACTTCTAGATTCACACATTTCTATTGCTTTTTTCTTGCAATGTGTGCATATATTTTGATATTTTTATACATATATTGGTATATATATTAATGAACATATATACATTTATATGTATTGTGGTATGAATAATGTATGCCTTCTTTAAACAAGTCATTCCTTCTTTTACAACTAATTTTATATATGAACTTTAGTCTCTTATTCAAGGACCTATTTTAAATACGTCGAGTTTTCATTTTTTTAGGCAGCGACCACTGTTGTCTAGGTTTAGATTTTAGAATCATCTTATCTTGAGATGGAAAAAGTCAACATAATTTATAAATTATTGTGAGAATCAAAACTTCGTTCAAAATGATCCATCACATTTGCGATATTTTAGGGTAGACTATTTATCTCTTCAAATTTTAAAATTACCAAGATACTCCCTCAAATATTGCCAGAGGGGCTACCAGCAGCATATCCTATGTATTAAAAACACCAATTTTATTTATCCTTTTGTGGTAGGGTGGAAAGACAGCTCTGATTCAATTGACCAATAATAATGTCCAATGGTGCGAGGAGTTATCTAAATTATAAACTGCTGCAGTATCTCAAAAGGAAGGGGCTCTTATTCATGTGCATAAACATGTCATAATCAGAGGAAGGCTATTGGGGAGGGGGGCAGGGCAATTAATGAAGCGTCAGAGAAAAGCACAGGCACACCTGTGTGTTTTCCATTTACTAATAGACATAGTCATTAACTGGTCAGCCAATGCAGACTTATTCGGGGAGAGAGCGAGAGAGAAACAAAGAAAGCGGCAGAGGCGGGGAGTCAAGATGTGAGACAGAGAGTAGGAAAAACGCTGCGTTAATAGTTCTGGTTAAGTGTCGATGGCTTGATCACAAAGTGTTGGGATAAGCTGATCATTTAGATCCTCATACCCCTAAGCAACTAGTGGCTGTTAGCTGTGTGCAGAATCTGCCCAGCAGCCCGGCCCTAGCAGCGCCGCCGTCCACCCTTACACCAGCTATTGATTAGCTTCCATTCTCATGCCTCAACTCTGCTCCACAGCATTTAGCTCGCTCTCCCTCCCTCTCTCTCTCTCTTCTCTCTGCGGCTACCTCCTCTACAACAGCATGGTCGCTGCGGCACCGACTTCTCTTTTCTATCTTTTATCATTATTTTCATTATTCATTCTTTACCTATTATATAAACGCCCCAGGGTGTATTATGAATGGATATATCAGATGATGATAGAGCAATGGAAAAACTCTTTATTACTAAGCATTTTCATTTTAAAAATTGCGGGCAGCAAATATCGAGAATATTGTCCTCGTTGTATCATAATCATTACCATTATTACATAACATAACACATCATCATTACTATTATCCATACAAATCCATATGGGAAGACTTGAAAAATTCACGGTTATTATTAATGCTGTACATAGATTGATACAAAAAAGTTCCTGTAATGATATGCAGAGACTGTATGGGAATTGCGGACAGGCTGGAACTGTGAGATGGAGAAGGGGAGGAGTAGAAGAAGGTAACTGTTGCACGGGATCAACGGCAGATTGTTGTTGGTAATAAGAATGCTGATTTCTATAGAGTCTAACTCTGCTTCATCTTTTACATGAGGCTATAGTAGAATCAATGTAGTCCCTCCTCTTCCTTCTCCTGATCGAAGAGTTGTTTCTTTATTTACACGGGAGTTTATTCCTTGTTATGATGGGGCACACAAAAATAAACACAAAAACAGCTAACCTTGTCTGGTGAACGCCCGAAGGGATGACCCCTTTGGTGTGGTGCATAGGAAGGGTGCATATAAAAAGTATTTTCTAGTGCCACCTCAGAATTAAATAATGAACTATGAGGTACATAATATCATGGTTGTCAATTGGTATGTTGTTTATTACCATGGTTACAGGGTCTGTGATAAAGCCTAAAGTTAGCAGTTAATGCCTGGTATGTATGATATAATAATAATGTAAATGTCGGAATACCCAGTGATTCTCCTATACACGGTCAGTGTGTGGAGCTTCCCAATGCTAATGGTGTTCAAGAAATACTTACCAGGAACAATTTTAAGGATAAAGAAACTTGTTTTTCCTTGTCCATGTATAAAAGCCTGACACTGCATATGGGGCAGTGATATTGAATGGAGTCATTATGACGCGAAATATTAGTTGTAAAAGTGCCCGTGTAGGGACTTCACAAGTTGCTGAGCAAAAAATGTGTATTGTATTTGTTGAAAAAATATGTTTGTGAGGGATGCCTTGCCGGGACAGGTTTCTTTTGTTGGAAATGCCTAGTCTTGGGAAATGCAGGAACGCTGTTTCTGGTTCCTTTTAGTCCTGGTGGCTGTCCTACAGCTACATATTCATTACGAAAAATATTGATTATTGATGTCTTCACTGGAGACTTCAAAAATACCCGATGTAACATTTCCAGAGAAAACAAATGTATTATTTATGATTGTCATTGTATTAATGAAAGGTGCAAAAATATAAATACCTACAAAGCCAGGCAAGCTCGTATCATGTGTGTATGTGTCTTTTGCATGCGATTCAACCCCCATCTAAATTATATCATTTAAAAATTCAGTTTGTACATTTTTTAATTTATTCGCTTTTCGGTTGAGTTACATGGAAGTGAGTTGTGCATCGAGATCTAACTTGGCCTTTGAGATAAAAAATTAAACATTTTGATAACTTAATCGATCCTCTTTTTTCCTTACAATATCTTATCCTCCTATTTGAAGGCAAACCATTGAAATTGAAAATATAGGTATAAAGAATTTCACCAATTTACTTCGTTTCCTAACTAATTGAAAGCCATTGAGGACATTTGAATTTCATATTATATACTATAAATGTTTTGGCCTTATAATGAATTTTTAAAAAGTGATAAGTATATTCGATTAATTCTTTAAATATTTACTTCGATCCCACCCACTCATCATTCCAATATTGCTCAATGCACCTTTACCATGTCTCGCCCAGACGACTTCCTATGATATTTTTTCATTATTTTAGTTCGTCCCCATCATTGTCCGACCGCTCATTGCCACATAAATACATATTTCAGTCGACGATGACGCATAAATAATATACGCATTCAAACAATCTAGTCCCATACGTCTGCTGCATCCTCCTCCTCCACGATCGTCAAATTTGCAACCGTAATACATTATCCGCCCCACCTCATTTTACCATTCCCACATTCACTCAACCTGCATTTATTGCACAGTTCGTTCACTTATCGGTGCATCGGACAAATCCACGTGAGCTAGTGTATAAATATGACTGTGGGCGCGTGTGTGTATGTCACGAGCTTGCCCATGCCATCTCCACCACACACATCTCATTCATTCATAATAGTGTTTGGATGGAAACGAGTTTCATGTCATGTAGCCTTGTATATCCCCGCCACCACAACCTTCCTCTTTCTCAATCTCTCCATCCCTCTCCCCCTCTCTCCCTGGTGCGCCCTGTCTACTCCTCCAATGCCGGTGCGTGTGGGGCTGAGGTGCCGAGTAGCTACTGGTAGTTGGAGCCGGTGTAGATGCCCCGACCATCGGGTTATTGATCAGCCAGTGGAAGTGCACTGCAGTTATGGTCCAGCCATTGTTGCTGGCAAGCGAGGAGCAGAGAGGAGATAGTTTATGTACTGCCTTCCTTCATCCTTCTTCCCCCGCTCCCTCTCTCGCTTCCCCATTATCCCCTTCCTCTTCTGCCTAGTCCCCAGCGAAAGAGCCTGGTTGATGGCCGGGGTGTTCGAGAATTTTTCCTCCAGGCCCCTGCCATTATTCAAGCCCTGGGCCAGGGCGCTGCCTAAGATCTCCCTGGTGCGTTCAAAAATCACCCCTTAAATCAATTATTAGGATCCCCTTATTTCAATTCGTTGTTTACCCCACCTTATGAAATCTTCAATGTCTTTGAAAGGAGCGTCGAGTCGGATTGTTTTCCCTCAGTTCCAATGACCTAGACATTATTAGTAAATACTATATTTGGCTCGCATGGTGTCGACTGCCCCACGGTTTTATGATCTGACCGGACCTTGTTCTTGAGTGCCCCACACTCCATCACAAGCAAAGCGCTCCCATCTTTAGGCTTGATCACCGCTTGATCACCTCAACCACCGTCTGCTTGCTTCAGCAGCGGTGAGCAAGCAACTCCCAAACACCATCCCGCTTCTCTTCCCCATTCCCCTCCTCCTCCCACTACTATCGTAGGATCGTCCATATACTTATGCAGTCAGTACACTTGCCTTCGTGCAAGTACATTCCCCGTTCTCGAAGCAAACCCATCCTCGTTCACTTGGCCTCTTGGAGCCAGCAGTTCCACACCATCCATTCAGACGGTCGTACCAGTGAAGAATATTCACAGGACCCCGACCCCCTCAGAAATGAAAAATGAATATTCACTGCTGCAGTCTCTTGATTTCAGTTTCACCCAAAATTAATCAAAATTTGTCGTGGTAATTTTTCGGGGAATAAGCATGCTGGACTCGGCTGCATACATGTGTATGTAGCCTAATCGGCATATTCAATACATCTCTTGTCCACTCGCCTATATCTGACCATAGAACTTTACGTCTAGTTCTATGGTCTGACGCTCTTTTGCCCGTGGTAGTTCATTGATCCGGTCAGAGTAGTGGTGGGAGGTTGCTATGGTGATGCGACCACCTTCATTTAACAAAGACTGGCTCGATGCTTGTTGTTAGCAGTTTGGCTTCAGCCAGCTGTTCATCCTTGCCGCCCAAGTCATGTGGTTTGATACCTCAACTAATACTAACCCATCATATTGGTCAGTCCTTTACGAACATTGTTTCGATAAATGACATGGTGGCTAGGAAGATGAGTTGGTGGTATATTGTGGGTGTCGCCGAGGAAGATGAGCTAAGATGGGTATGGGGCTTTATAACGAACACGTTGCTCTGATAAAATGATGATTTGATTTTGTATCAAGTGCGTTGGAACGTCAGTCCTTTATAATACCTAGCTCCCAACCTGCCGGTGCCCGGACAACAAAGTTTATTTCACTCTCTGAAATACACAGCAGTCTAATCCTGGCTCCGCCCACTAAAGAAATGGTGAAAAAATCCTTCCTCGCCATTCCCTATGGATCTCTCATGCCTTCCTCTCACACGCCTACAACCAACTAAAGATTGCCTTCTTCCCGGAATTGCTATCATTATCTTCCCCCTATCCCAGGCTCTTTGCTCACAGCGAGCTTTGGATCCGGAATGAGTTGATCCGACTTTAAAAATTCCCCATAAACTGAACATGGCTTTGTTACCCACCCTTACTATGTACCAAATACAAGTAGGGTCGTTCTGTTATTTGGCACCTGAAATATTATTTCCAACGCTTTCCCCGTCACCAATTGAATGGGGATCCATCTCTGGAACGGGGATCTTAAATACGGGGCAAAAGAAAAAGACATAGGGGGCGGTGGCTTCCTTTAAACGTCAGTATGACGTGCGGACGTGGAGCGAACGTCTCTTCGTCAGCCTCTCAACCAGCCGCCTGTAACTTCGTCCCTCTGTTTTTCCAAGTTCCTGCTTCAGTCGACCCATATTGGAGGTTGCTATGGCAACCTCGGGCTGCGTCAGTGCCAGCCAGTCGCCCGCCACCGAAGCTGCGAGCTTTCACTCTCAGTTTTAGGACTGGCAGAGGGAGGCATTGCTAGCAGAGGAACAGCCTTGTTTCTCTGTTGAGAAGCGGGAGTTGGGTATAACAGCCTTGGCCTGTCTGTGTCTGTGCTCGCCTGACTTGACCCGTGTGGGCTGCTAGGCACAAGTGACGGCAGATACCGGGCCCATACCTGTGTATGGGACTTAGCTATATACCAGTGGGTCCCCCAACCATACCTTATACACACCAGTTCGTCCCACACACTTTATACACAAAGGATAGGTCAAGTCACTCCGCTCCTACGCCCCCTCAGTCATAATTCCAGTTAGAATACGGGACATGTGTATAAAATATGCATGTAGGCCATTGCTAATAAAATATCATCAAAATTGCATGACATCGAACAAAAATATAACTATGTGAATCCCTGACGATACAAAACCGATATTCAAGTATTAAACTAAGCCATTAAGGTACTGTCATAATCACACTTTTAATGACACCAATTCCTACTCCTTCATTTATTGCATCAATTGGAGAAACTTCAACCGAGGAGAGGGATCGAGAGAGAACTAACCCCGAACCATCTAGCCATCCAGGGGTGTCAGTTCTGGCCTGAAACTTAGTTTTGCCTTAGTATACTGAGGCAGTGCCGAGCTACATCAACTCTGAATATCTGGACCGTCGGGATCCACAACCGGCATAAATAAATGCTAGCCTCTCTCTGAGCTCTTAATACTAAAGCTGGTTGCTCGACATCCTGACCAGTCGTTGAGGCTCCTGAAGACAACCTGACCAACTGCTATTCAGAGGATCTTTACCTTTGCAATTATGAGAGCATCATCTCAACACATAAAAGCATATCAATCTAGCGTCAGACATATATTCAGCTTACTCTTAGTCGCCCTAGAATCTAGATTAGAATTATTCATATCCAGCTCTTCCCATCCAAACACTATTCAAACAATTTCTTCTTGCTCTCCCATTGTTTCATATATTATTTATTGGCCTCAACCATTTCCATAAGACAACTATCATCACCATTATCCATGTGTATAGATCGTCCATTTCTACAATTGTATATAAATACCCATTCATGACATGTTTGTACGTATACATGCTTGCTGATGACATTGGTTTATCACGCCTGGATTCCTAACGTAGATTGTAAAATTTTAATTATAAATCGCTTTACATTGTGCTTTTATGCCTCGGCGGTCAAATATCTCATGAGAATTATTGTTACGGAGTATACTTCTCCAAACTGTGTCCCATGTCATATGGGCAAACGCGATCCATATCCCTTGTAGGTATGGGTGCATCCTCCTTTTCCTATGATCGTGGTACAATAACCCTCCAATTCCAATGTGACTTTCTCTTGGTTAGGGCAAGTGTCGGCCATAATATTGTAGCACTATAGTGCCTCAACCTTCCTCTTCATTCTGATGAAGGAAGAGCTTGCAACTTGTTTCCCGAGAAATATTCCTATTAATAGTCATTTCACCATACAAAGAAAATAAACACCTATGTGTCCAATTGGACTCGAAAGGAAGAAGCAAATGCTTAGCATAGGCCTACCCCTCAAGCTTGCTCAAGAGGTTGTATTAGATGCATTACATAATGACATTAAATCAAGATTCTACCGGAATATTTAGTGCTTTTTAAGTAAGAGATATGAGTATTTATTTCTGAGAATGTGATGCTGCAATTTCTTTGTCCACATTCTCAACCAGGTATTGCAAATTGTTGCTATAGAGTGATGACTTATATGAATATACCATGTATGAGCTTGGGCTATCCGTGGTTTCTGTATTGATCTGGTCTACCATAACACATTATGTTGCCTGGGCATGCGTAGTGGAGGGGAGACTGTTGGCGAAAGCTTCAGCTCTTGCTGTAGTAGTGTACGAGTCGCACCGCCTCTGGGTGGAGATCTGCGCAGCACTAGGGTCTGCGGTCTCTGGTGGAGATGTACTATTCTCTAAACTGCCCGATCTTTCTCCCAACACTACTCGACCTCATGTTGAACCGAACACCAACTGAACTTAGCAGTACGCGTTCTAGGTAGAGAGAGTCATGAGATCCGAGCTCCGTGTATACTCAGAGATGTATACTACATGAAATTTGTCAACGCAGTAATCAAAATTATCTCTCTGTCTTCTGTAGCAGATTTAAGTCATGTGTATAAGACGATACATGAGAGCAGAGGTATTTTGCTTGTCTGCTGTTCTTGCCCTAGGTATGGCTTCATACACGATCCATATACAAATACAATTACAAAAGTATTATCCCCGATCTTGGATTATTTACTACATGATCAAATCTATCAAATACAGTCTCAGACTGGCTAACAATGTTTTCCCTGACAACTACCGAGTTCATTACTATCCCTACCTCTCTCCAGACATTTGCCATTTCATGTTCTGGCAATAAGACAAAGGACCATTGGTATATGAAAAGAGGTACACTTTGATAAACCCGGTTAACTGAGAAAGTGGAGTGTATAGTAACTACTCTGATGATTCAACATATCTATGAATTGATAAATATCAACGAGTAATAATCATATCAGGCTATATAAACTACATACGATTCTGAGTTGGTATATAATTATATCATCTGATGGATTTTCTAGCAGTATTGACTCTATTGGAAAGTTATACAGCAACAAAAATATGTTAATTGTAAAAATAACTGTAACGCAACTGGTGAACTATTTAGTATTTCCCTTCACAGGAGAGTATAAGAGTTTACAAGCTGCAAAACGAAAGATATGTCGTATGATGTCACCAGTTGTAAATATAATATGCAAATGAAGAAGGCTAGAGAGTATGGTATCTTTAATGGGACAAGTTCGGATATAATATTTTGATGTTCATCACAAGTTTTCACTTGACTCATAATTCCTTCTTAAGGAGGAATTTAGTTTGTCAACTAATCAATCAATTAATCAAATGCTACAAAACTAGGGCAAAATTTTACTGCAGTGGTCACATTTAAAATTTGTGACTTAATTTTCCCAAACAAACCAGGGGGAATCTCTCCCAAAGTCAAAAGTTGTGCTGAATATTTGGGGGCCGAGGCTAGGATATATTGGAAAAGGGGGAGTGTGGTGGTCTGAACTAGATGGCGCGGCCGTGGTGCGATGAAGTATTGGAACCGAGGCTAAAGTTGACCTAGTTTGGTGCGTTCTCTGTTAGGCGTCTGTGGCGGAGTGGCGTCTCGAACAAGCTCAGTAAAGCTGGGTAACTGTGGACGCTCGACTCTCCCCGGGTCCCCCTCCTACCCACCAATATTTTCTACTTCCACCACACTTCTCATCCTTAGTGTCTTTCTGGGTCATCACTGTGCACCCATCTTTTAGATCACCCAAATGTGGTAGGATAATCAACCAACCTCAACACTTGGCACAATATTGTTCAAAACGTATTCATATTCATGCTCATTATCTGTGCTATCCGAATTAACAGACAAAAGTGATATCAAATGTGAAAAAGGTTTCATAGCCAATAATTAAGCCATACATAGGCCAAAATATGCGGGCATTTACACTCCGTGGGGCGCCTCGGTTTGAATATTCGAGTAATCCAACAATGCATCAATGAGGATGAGTATATTATATATTATGGTCTTGATTTACTTTCATTATCCAAGGTTCGGGCGAATTACGGTACCACAAAGATGTCCAAGCGTTATATTGACATACATACATACGTACAGGTGTAAATAGTGTAGTTGGAAAATCATGTGACTGCGTTATCATTATTGAGAGAATGAACCGATGAAATCATGAATGCATGTGCAATTGAATCTAAACACAATGCGAGATATACCTATTAAAACCGATTACATGTGGGTACCACGTATTTAATGTGTACATATAAGACGGTGTGAAACTCGATTAAAGCTTAGAAGTAATATGTTTCTATTACTTCTAAGATTAAAGTAAGAAAGCTGTTATATGCGATGTACATAGCCCTGTTGGGTGTGTTGCTACTGGAAAGGATATTACATTTTCCATCGTGGCAGTGCCGACTCTTGTTGGTTGGGTGGAGATACTCTTGGTTTTATACACTCCAATCTTCAGGCATTGTTTGTGACTACGAATGTTAATCCATCGCCACAATTTATTTTAGAGATGAAAATCCGTTCAGGTAAAAGATGTCAGAGAATCCGACGGATGAAATAATGTATATTATCCGTAAAGTATTGACTATTCGAGAAAAAATTGTAAAGGAAAGTATATATACGTCAATGAGATATTTTTGCATTTGTATTAAGTTGTTCAAAACAATATCGATGAACTCAGAATCTATTCTACTGACAATGCAGTGATTGATATCATTTATATATAATATGGGAGAATATAGAATCATTATCATTGACAAAATACTGAAAATGAAGCATCACCCTACTGCTTTACTATGAATTAAATAGCCATAACCCAAGTTGTCTTAAAATCGTGTAAATATAAAAGAGATAAATTCATTAAGAAGCTTGGGTACCATCACGATTTCCCATGTATACAATGTATATTTTCTTTCATGAATAAAATGTAAAAAACCTATTCAGTATCTTCGCGTTCTCTTAAATTCACACCTGTAGCCTGCAATGAGTCTTTGGTCATATATCTGATGTTAACGAAGTTTTGAGTTCTTCCATGGCGATATGTAATATGATACATGCCTTCATATGGCTCTTATAACGTTTAAATAGTTTAACACGTTAATTGTCTGATCGCAGCTCAGGCTTTTATTTCACAAACAAAGTGAAAACAAGGACCCGCATATTTGTCAGGAATATTTATTGTCTGATTCCTTCACCAACATCCTTCATGATTATCAATTATCAGTGATTGTTGGGAGAAAATATCCCATAGATTTGTTGTATAAAAACATCGAGAGCTGGACATGCCTGGGAGGGGCTTGGAAGGCTGAGGAGAGAATATTCTATATAAGAACGCGGCGGGCAAAGGCAGAAAACTGCTCAGAACGAACGAGGCTCTGTAGAAGTCTCAGAGCGAGGGAAACCGAAAACAGCCTCGACCGTAAACCTCGCAATAAATTATTATTACCCTGCACCTAGTGGAACTCGCACCGGCCGAAGAATAAATCCCCTACCGATATTTCACCACTACCAGCGACGATAGGCCTTTAGCATACACCGCTATCTTAAAGAAGCGGGCATAGCATTTACCAATTAGTCGATTAAATATCTTACATACATTCCTCCCACATCTTATGTCCCGCCCTTTTGATCGAAAATTAACACACTGAAATTATTGATTGAAATAATTTAATCTATCGAAATCAAGATCATTAAACAAGTTAGAGAAAGATGAACAATGATAAACTTCATTATTCCATATTTCATCGAAATTGGATAAAAGAATATTGAACCGTATGGTGCACAACAAGAGTGAATAACGGCCTTTCTTTTCCTCCCGGTGCAAAACCATAAAAATCTTATATCCTGGATCTCATTGCTGGGCAGACGACATTTAGCAGTTTTACCGCTAATGCTTGGTGGTTGCCGAGTTGAGACTCGAACAGCGAAGGCTCGACAGAGTTCACGACTGCCGGTCCCCCCTCCCACCCGCCCTCCTCCCTCCCACCTTGGGCTCTCTTGCTTCACTCCTTCCCCCCAGCCCGAGCACCCTCCCACCCAGCAGAGAGCTGGCTCGTTGCCAACTTGAGGCTGCCTTGCGTCCCATATTCACTGGCGACAGTGGTCTACGGCAGGGAGAGGCCCGACAACGAGGACTAGATCTTGCAATCTCCTCCTTCTGTTCTCACACGTCGTTTTCTGATCGAAATTTGTAGCTTGTTTAATTACTACCTCTATACTTAAAGTAAAACTATATGCTCCTCGAACCCTCCAATATATTGAATATCATTCATACCAAGTTAGTATTGCTCGCCGAGGTCGAAAAAATGACACTAGGTGGACATGGGGGTCGACGAAAATAGACTTGTTTCATGGCTTATGCTTTCAATTTGGTCAACTCTCTTATTAACAAATGTCAATAGGTAGGCTATGTCTAGTATTCCAGGGTCCGCAATCCAATCCTCAAGGTTTTAAATTAAGGGCATCATACATTTGTCTGCTCTGTGTTGCAAGCATATCAATATATCTGCAATATATACCGAGTTCATGGTGAGTTGATTTAAAGCAATCGGGTCACGCGAGGGAGCCTGGCGATCACAATCCATATTATTTTTCGATTGCTGTACATGATACAGTTAGATTAAAATTACAGTGAAGTTTCACAACTTGAATGTTATATGATATAACACATATATACGCTAGTATGTAACAGTTTTCCGAGCATTGATCATGACTCTAATTTGGTTACTGTCACTATAGCACATTGCAATTCTGTAAATGTAGTTAAGGCAATTAATTATAATCTATCTAACATGCTATCTCATTCAGTGTTCTGTTTAATGTGAGTACTGAGTATGGATCCATCTACACTCAATTCCCTCCCACAACGCTATATATGAGTTCACATATATACAATCTGCATACTTCGAATATAGTTTGTTCTCATATATATGGCTTCATACTGTGAATTCAGATTTATCAACATGTGATTTTACCTTGCATGGATAATATCTGCCAAAGATACCTCGTCCCCGCAATTCTCAGCCAAAAATACGGGCTGTCTTGGAATGTTAAAAATAATTATTACGCTGGATGGAGCTTACAGTGCAGACCCGCTGCAAGTCGTACTTGGTGTCTCAAAGTATGTGGTATGGGAGGAGTGCGAATTTTGAATGATCCAAAGATATCTTAAACCCCACTAAACATTTTTCCTGAATGAAGACAGGTTCACAGAGTGATTAACATTCTGATACTATTTCTTTTAGTTACTCCCATAAAGGAATGATTCTAAAGCATTTAGCAGCAGTTTTCTTTCGAAGACATTTGTAAACAACTCGACCATAGTTGCCATTTGCCATTCTTCCTATATTTATTTCGCTTCTCTGATAACGAATTATGTGGATGTAGAAGTATTGCGTTCTGCTGCATTTGTTGATGAAATTATAATTGACCTGATAGTCACAAGCTTTATTTACGAGGTGAAATCCTTCATCATTGGACACAGGCAGCTTTACTAAATTATATTCACACTGTTAGAGGATCCAGTATATAGAGAGAAAAAAAGTCAAATATAAATTATAATTCGTGATAGAAACATCAAACTTCTAATAGAATTGAACGATGACATTTTGGGTTGGAAAGCATACTCTTCTGCATATGTTTTGGTACCGATTTATTGAGTCGATATCTAGTTCATTAGTGAGCAAAATATTTGTCAGTCCTCTATAACACATTTCAGCTCAGATCTACTGCTATACTGGTAAACGCAGCACGGACATCGACATTTCGTCTTGCGAGGAGTTGAATAAATTCATTTGTTCATAGCATAAGATGAGGAAAATAGGATCGATATTTACAGTTTATTAATCATTATCATTGTACAGATTCCGACTTTTCGGTGATGGACATGCGGATACAACTTATTGTTGACAGAAGAAAATTGATTTGCATGTTAATTCACTCAATTCCGATACTTGTTTACTAAAATAGGCGTAAACAATGAATGAATAGGGGTTAAAATATCGAGTGGAGTCTTGGTGCAAGTCAAGGCAACCTCCAGAAAACTGCCTCATCACTAACAGCGCTGAGGGGCCACAAGCGGGATTTTCTCCATGTAATTTCCTCTCAAATGTCGTCTGCAAAACACACACCCTTGAAATCATTCCGTAGTACCCTCTGGGGAGAATTGGTTATTAAATTTATTTGTAGAACACATTTTTACATACAGAAGATTAGTAACATTGAACATCCTTCAGAAATCAAGGTTATTTTCAGTCCAAGTTACCAAGATTTTAAAGTGGCGCTAAAATACTGTGAACCCCTTTCAGTTCCTCCCTCATGTATGCCTGGCTAGCTAGCCTCCACTCACCGCCACTCCGTTCCTCACATTGACTCTTTGTTAGTATTTCTTATATCTACGATCAAGCCCCGGCAAAATCGCCAGCCAAACCTTTCTAAGAACGTCCCTAAATTGTACCCTTTATTATGTCAATGCAGGCATTGATACGGAGTTTGAAATGGGCAACAAATTTGCGTTGATGATTGTCATATTATAAAGGTTCTCGTCTGAAATGCACGTGCCTACTTGTGCGTTGTCTCTGTGACTGTATTGAACGTAGTTGCAGGAGAGCGCGGAGGATATTATATACATGTACTGGCAGTACTTAATATACATACGATTCTCCCTTTGTTATTTACGGTGTGAATGTTCATTTCATCCCAATACAACATTACCATTACTTCCTAAGAAAATCCAGTCTGTTATCTGGGTATATTTATACTGACTTTGGCCTTAATTTCTGTATGGTCTATAAGCATTTTCGATTTTATGGTGAGGCATGATATATGCACACGTTGACTTACACTACTACGTTTACATACAATCTCACCACTGTCGGATGGAGTTCTTATGAACTTTAAAATTATGTCATAGCAGTGTGTTCTTATGACAGCTCTATTTCTTGTTGGTAAATTGAGCCATGTGGTTATTTACACTGCTTAGACCTAGTTGACACAGTTTCTCCCAAACTATTGTCTCTTAAATATTTCTAGCAATTCATCCCCACCACACAACAACATGTATGCTTGATTGTTGAATTGATTCAGGGGAAGCATATGGAATTGACTAAAATGAGAAAATAGACTGGTTTAAAGTTGTAGCCTTCAATAAGCCTACAGTGATTTATTTTCGAAAATATGAGTCAAACCAGGGTTTAAAAGACTTGGGTATCCTTATAAACACAAGACATAATGGATACACCATTGATATGTAACTCTACCTTGCACAAATAATGCAATACTTATGTAAGGAATTACTGGATACATTGTCTCGCAATAATTTTCCTTTAGCTATATATCTTCATGTGTATAGTAAACGAAATAGAGATGCTCAGTGGGAGTCACTAAAAGAAAGCATTGTATGAGCTTATATCGTACTATATATCGACTGCCATGTAGAAATACACGTGTTCAGGGTCATAGAACTCCCCATCGAGGCATGACGTAGTAAGAACGAGGTTGGTTGGATAACGCCTGTTTTCCACCACACACCTACGTCTGCTAATGACTCAGCCAGAAAATAGGCCCCACTACTGACACCTAGTAGCAAGGCAGAAAACTACGCCACGGAGTGGACTGGCGTTCTACGCGTCGCGTAAGCGCACGATTGGACTCTGACCAACTGGATAACCCATATAATTCTGACTCACAACTCATACTACGTACTGCAGCATGGGGATGTGCAAATCAGGCCTCGATTGATTTGCTATATTGTTGTCCGTGACAATAATGGTAGCTTGGACAAAGCAGAGATTTGTAGATGTATAAACCGAAATGTTAAATGATCTGGACGATTAAAAAGATATGACCTATGTAGTCTGACAGTCTGGATGCAAATATTACAAGTCATGTAATATATCATTCTTGATATTGGACCAATAATTATATATATATATAGTGGCGTAATATTTTAAAATGATTTTTGAACATCTATTGATGAAACTTTCAGCCGACTTAACATTTAAAAAGATATTCTGAAACTTATTTTCATTGATTATTTCATGAAGTTGCGACACGTTTTGTGAAGTCCAGTGCCCAAGTCGTGATGGGTCCAATAAATAATATTACATGCTATTGATTTATAATCGAACGAGTGTTAAAAGAGATATTGCAAAACATGATACGTCCCTGTTTACTCATCACACATCAATCACAGTCAATGTAGGCCTAAATTAATGTGTGTATGTATATATCATAAGGAATACATGCTGCGCGATGGTATCAAAATGAGTTATTCGCTAGCGAAATTATGTGGCTTTTAATTAAGGAATCATGTGTCGAATATCAGGTAACATCCATATGGGAAACCCAATGGCAGTTAATTATAAAATGTTTTAATTGAGGTTTAAGCCCATTAGCTACACAATTAACCTGTTGACTTATGTAGTTATTACAATCCTATATGACTTGTTTCTACTCAACAACTAAAACTTTGAGAACGCATGCCAAAAGAAAGAAATGTGCGGTTATCACAAGTGGAACTGAATGTCTATATTAGGGCAGCGCGTGCTGGCATCAGCAATGTCCATATAAAACTTCCTTCTTGTCCCGATCCTGTTTGCGAACACGTAGGCTCATAGAAACAGTGGATAACAACGGCTTTGGATTCAAGACTGCAGAGGGAACCACCGTCCATGCGGGAGTGTGTTGCTGAGTCATATTTCTGATTACATCAGCGCGGAATGACCAGTCCCGCCTACACGTAGAGGCCTACTTGTAACCGGGCTTGTAACTTTCTGTCAATACTGGCCAGAGACAATTTAGGCGAATGTTTAATGGTAATGAGTCGGAAAAATGTGAATTAGTATCTAGAAATGACGAAACAAAATAGATCCATGTTCAATGGGACCAGTATGATCAGCCTCTGGATAGGTAGTTTATATTTGACTAGGTTTTCATGGCCTCCATTAAAAGAGTAATTTATAAGGACTTATTTTAAATGTAAATTCTTCCTCTTGTGGAAATACGTTATACAGATAATGAAATAGAACCTTTCTGTCCTTAAAATCAGAATATGGAACTGACGCACCCGAAAAGTATATGAAAGTAATTTCCGAAAACTTACTCATCCAGCATCAGCATCTGACTCACAGTTAACTTCCTTGTATCATATTAAACTGTTTCTGGGATAAGAACAAATATATTTGTATGCTAAAGTTACTTCCTTGTGAAATTAAATAGTTGTAATTATAGGCACGAATCAATCGACATTACCAGACCATTTTTTGAAAAATTGTAAGCGGAGGTGCATTCCCAGAAAAATGTAGGTCGTCAAATACAATTTAGTATAACATAAGTTAATCATAAAACACCCCGAGAAGTTTGATAAGTAAAGTGAAATTTTGAAAGATCGTCAATCTAGAGTTGGCTTAAGTACTGGACAGAATACTGATGTGTAAGCGATTTATTCAATAACCATTACCCCCGGGAAAGTGGTATCCACGCAATTACAACAAAATATACATACAGCTTTGTAATTGTACTCTACACCAACAGCTTTATTTACAAGCATTCATCGCCAGGGAAAGACATCGATTCAAATTTCATACATTTACGGGTCGCTGATCCAATGATAAATAGATACATCATAATGAAGAGTGAGAAATAATAAACGCACCGGGGAATATGGCATACACGTGGGTAAATTTTCCACATACACTCTATTCATACGGATAGAATGAATGTTTGGTAGTCAGCTTTTTTTCTTAAAAAAAGAGGAAAACTCGCCAATGATATGAAGTTATTTGAATTGTTTCCAAATATAAACAAACGATATGTGTATTATGTTCGAAGCTGTTACACACAAGTTTCTAAAATGATGTCCCAACAGAAAGGAGGAATAACGTCGCAAGAATCTAGAAAGCAAATATGTTCAGCCGAGCCTGTAAGCTACCGTACCAACCAATTACTGCTTTATTAGTACAAGAACAACTATTAACACCCAGTAGCTATTTAAGCTCTTTTCAGTCTATATTGGCAACGTGAAACGGGACATGATATACATCTCAATGTACACATATTCCCCAGTGAAATGTGGTTAAATATTTACAAATGGGCAATGTACATGTTCATCGTTTTTAAGGTGACATGATTGTACTTCACTCCCTGTGAATGTATATATTTTTTTGTCCAATATTAACAATTGTGAAGTGAAAAATGTTTGACATTACTCGGGTTCATCATATACCTATGAAACATAAAAGCGAACGCTGCTTTTAAAGAATCATGCATTTCAAAGTTTCCACTTTTGAGTCCCAATACGCTAGGGTTATACAGAGCACATGTTACCCCAACAAATTATACAAGGATACTTACAGAGTTAAATTTCATCCATCAATATATGTATATATATATAATAGATATATTCATAATAACGTCACAAGGAAACAACTGATTAGCTGCACTATATACAGAAAACCGTAGAATCATTTGTTGGACGACTGTAAAATTAATTACCGTAACTATAAACATGACTCAAATAATTATTTAAGACTCATTGATAAATGTTTTTCCTTTTAACAGGTCTGTATAAAGCCCCCAAATAAACACTCAATTGATAAAATTTCGGTCTGAATGGAGTATTTAAATCCTGACTTTGCATTAGATTATTCTTTTTTTTTACTAAAGCGAACAAGTCTGGAATCATAATTCGGATCAAACTAGAGAGTCCATCTTTAAAGTATCAGATCATTACTATGTATAATAACATTCACAGAGCATGTCAGAAATGAGCCAGTTTCTGTGATCAGTCCCACATGGTTTCTTAAACAACTTCCTCGAGTTCTAATCTAAAAGTGTACTTTGGACCTGGTCAGTATGTACTTCAGTAAACAAGTATACCTGGGCCTGAATGATCTCTGGATGGTCAGTATGTTCTTCAGTAAACAAGTATACCTGGGCCTGAATGTTCTCTGGATGGGACAGCTAGAAATGACACTACAATAATAATATATCTACATCATGTAAATGTTATCCTCTTCGGACAGAATCACATTCTGTTACTTTCCACCCAGCTAGCTCTTTCAAGGGAACCTTCCTTGAGAGATGCATGAAATATACTAGGCAATCCAAAATTTACCCCACTTCTTCTCTTATGACTAAACAGTGGTAAGATGATAACATTGATAAGATACTATGCAGCAAAAATACCCTCGATCAAAGAGCTATTTAGCGTTTCCCTAACATATCCTATACAATATAGAATGATGGGTGGAATGGAAATTCAAGGTGCATGGATCACCTATTACAATGATGAATAATACTATGACAATCAGGTCTGAAGAGCATCTAGAAGTAACTGACACTCCTCGATATGGTCTCAAGGAACAGCTATGAATTAGGACGCGGTGTAAGCCCAATCGTCCGCTGCATGTAAAGAATGAAAGGTGTCCATCCATTGTGTTACTTAAGTCAGACACCTAGTTTGAACTTGTTCTTGTAGATGTTCACTCTGATGAGGGAGGGTTCGATTTTGACTGACCCATAGTATTGCACCGGTCCCAGAGGGAAACACGTGAATGAGTATAGTTTTTTTTTCTGTGTCGCTGTTTAATGTTAAAATTGGTGGTTTTATGGATTGATTATTATAAGGTTTTATCAAAGTAGCTAAGACATGGATAGTCACAAAGACTGTATTACCATGTTCTACTTGGTAATATACTTCTTTTTCAAACATAGCCACTATTGCTATCTAACGAACATCAGAATTGTGATCCAAATGCATTTCTGCATCATAGACCATATAAAATCCATTCTTTGCACTGAACAATAACATAAATAAAGACAGTTCAATCCCAACATCTTGACACCATCTCATAATCCAATAGAAACGAACATAAAGAAATACGCCTGATACAAAATAACTTCCGAGGGAAATTAAATATATTTAAACAAAGATTTAATCTGTCGATTATGAATTATACATCGGATTTCCACAGGAAAACTCAGGCTCATTTGCAATGGCAAACAACAGAATATCAATTATCACACGATACTTATTCACTGAAAAGTGAAAAGTTGGAATTTGGAAAAAAAAAATGCACAGACTTTCTATGAACCGCTATGCCTGGCTACGAGTGGTTGAATAAGTAAAATGCCTTATGACAACTTCATTTTGGTGCCATAAATATATGTTTCGGGCCCGGCCCATTCAGGAATATATCTAACATCACAGACACCATCACTGACACAAACACATTTCATGTTCAGTTTTCCCCCTTGGCTCATGAGAGTATGTCCTTCCGCATACTCAAAATGCTTTGTCCCAACACACCCTCTTCTCAATTAAAAAAGGCATGTACACACATTGGTAAACTTGATATCATTAAGAATTGGGACATATATACTACAATTCTAGCATATCATCAACTACCACCGTATAGGTAACGCACAAAACAAGAACATATTTCTTCAGGTTATGTAACTGGGCCTTGACTGATAAATCCACCTGAATGATTAGAACACACTCGCCATTTAATTATACTCCCAATTTATTTTTGCGTTAGAAATCAAAATTATGCTTTTACTCCGAAGTCACATTCTTGTTTTAACCATTCCCCTTCCCATTGCGGTAACACGGAATATTTCTAACAAATACTAGGCAACATTTCCTTCTATAAATACATTCATAGTTTCCATGTTGTGCACATAAATGAGCTGAACGGGACGTCCCCATCCCCACTAGCCCCGGAGCTAACCGTCTGAGACTTTCCCTTAACAATAAAGATCGAACTAAGTGTTTATCCCAATGGGTTTGCCTATGGACAGCGCAGCCCGCTGCAAGGTGTTAAGCCCTCCCTGTTCCTTCATGTCAGTCTCCTGTACCCTTGACCGGGAACATCAACATCTTGGCCCTCATGAACGAGAGATCTGGGAGTCTGGAGACCATGTCATAGGCAGGCTCCGTCAATTGGTCGGCATCACTCTCTTTACCCAGAGTAGGAGGTGCGGTGCTGGCCACCTTCAGGTTAGCTAGGTAGTTTTCCAATGGTTCCAGGGTTTTCGGTTGCTTGGATTGTTCTGGTTCAATAGCCTTCAGCAGTTCATTTTCTAGCGCTAGAAAATAAAATGTAATAGTAGATTTATGATGGTTACTGAGTACCCAAAAGGATAGAATAATTGTAATTTGTATTCTAATAATTATCACTTCCATATTTCTTTAGTTATAGAAATTGCAGCATTTGGTACCATGCATTATTAGAACAGCAAGCTGAAAACAAAGCATAGACCAACATCATGTAAAAAGGCGATTCACGTTTAATGAACTCATGAAGGTTATGGGTAGTTCGCCATGGATGGAATACTTATACACAGAAACAGAAATAAAAGCGAAAAAGGGAAAACATAGAATTGCATTCTAAGGACATGTATTCATGCCAATGTCGCACATCAATAATAACAGTTACCAAATCTTTAATACCTTAAAATACGAGTTATGCTTTTACGATAGCAATCTAAACCACGTCTCTAACCAAACGTGTGCGCCTATGAAGCTCTACAGCAACTTGAACAATATAAACTTCAGTCGCATCAATGTACAATACCTTATGTTGAAACATTACATGCATCATTGCATTTATACCAATATACCTAAGAAGAAATCAATCAACTTAGTCTGAACAATAGTAAATATACTGTATAAACAGACAGTAAGTTCTCTTTATCAAGGACATAATGTTAATATCACACGTTGGTCCTTTCCGTTAACAAAATTAAATGTAAATATAAAAACACAAAAGTCATACGGTCCACAAAATTGGGGTCTGGGACTGAGGGTGTCCTAAAATCAAATTGGAAGAAAATCTGGGGTGTAAACAATGGGGATGAGTCCAAAACCGGCAACATTTGAAATAAAGTCTATCTTCCGTGAAATGTAAAATATGAATGACCATTCCAACTGTAACAAAAATATATGGAACGCAAGAACCCCCAGAGTCTGAGCTTTATTCTTGTACAGCTACCTTTTTGTACTAGACCTAGACATAGAAACATTAAATGACTGATGAAATAAAGAGTGGAATGCAAAAATGAAACTGAACGAAACAACATTGCCAACAGACCACCATGCGTTGGTCATCGGAGCCGCTAGTAAGAAGAAAAGAATATTGAAAGTTAGGTACATCAAGGGCATGCACGAATCGCACTCTCGTTCCCAGCACCACCACAATCACCTGCTCTTTTCAGTTGCATAAAAGTAATGCCAGATTCCGAATATAATTTATTTTTCATCCGAAAAAAAATAAAAAAATGAATATCATTTAATATTGCAGTTTGTATCTCTAGTACATACAGTGAAATACAGTCACAATATAATAATTGCTATTTTGTAAGTAACTTACGATTGCGAAACGGTAAGTAAAATATCGAAAGAAAGGGCGATCATAAATTTACAAAGTAAGCATATATCCATGAAATTACATTATCGGGAGATTATAAGATTTCTAATGAAACAAGTCCACAGATTGCTGTGAGGGCTGGGTCTTCACAGTGGATCATGCAAGTATCCCACTTGCCAGCCAATCATCCGGTCAGCCATGGTCAAGGCTGACCGTATGGTGAGCTGGCCCGCAGAACAGGCCGGTAAATTAAGGAAGGATCACGTAGGAGTGTCAGCAAAGGCCGGCAGCCTGGACACACCTGCGGTGGGGGAAGTGGCGGTGTAGGCCGAAGGGCCCGACCACGCCGTCTTCTTGACAAAGAAGTCGAGGTCCAGTTGAACATTGGACGCTGAAATCAAGACAAGCCAAAAGGTTAGCTAAAACCTAGCCTTTTACTGTGGTATAAAAACAGCTATCAATTTACAGATAGGTCGGTCTGAAAAACGCAATGTATTTCAAGGAAAATATGTGCCTCTATTTCTTGTAAATCAACTAGCAAGTCTGGAAAGGTATACAGTATGGATTCTCCTTCCCAAAACATCACCTTGGAAAGTTGGATAGCATATTAAAATTTCCATGATATAGAATATTACTAGCCTAATGAGAGGAATCATATTGAAACTTAACCAAAGCCTAGAGTATTAACTCCCCACCAGGAGAGAAGATTATGAGACAATAGAAACTGAAGCTAAATGAGGCATACCATGATAAAGGAAAAACCAAGCAGAGTTGGAAAGTTAGGCAATAGTACTCAAGCCACGAATTTAATATAGATTTAGTGAGTGCAAGAAAGTGTAAACACTGTAAGAAAATTAGTTGATGTGCAGAGGCACGTAGTGTGTTCTTTTACTGTTCAGAGACTGAAAACCCTAAATAAAATCCCACAAAGTCTAAATTAAGAACAGAGATTGAAATTATGAATATATACCAGCATCTGTCGGATGGAAATGTAATATAGGCATTATTAAGAATTAGTTGTGTGGTTACTAAAATACATTCGGGATATCTCGCAGCACAACATACCTTAACCACACACCTTAAACAGTGGAAGATGAAACCTTTTATCGTACCTTGAGGTTAATTATCAATTGTTTAGTGAATCAAATTAATTAAGACTTATAACACTTGTAACTGTCAGAAAGAAAAGAAGTGATGAAAATGATTAAGTTGACTGTACCCAGTGTATTACATACACAGTTTAATATATAAGTTAAAGGGAAAAACTACTCATTCAGAAATTCAGGGTAGGTTAGTGAGTCGAGGGAAACGAACACAAAATCAAAAAGTTCTAATACAAATTGCACAGAGGTTTGTACAGAATATAGAGGTACTATTCAAAATGGAGGAGAGGTGTGCATGCAGGAGGGTGTAAAGGAAGTTAAGAGAGGTAACGAATAGACTCGACACTATCGTCCAAAACCAGAGTGACTATTCTTTTCCATTAGACCGGTTATCCCCCTCGGTCCATATGGACCATCAATATGTACTCATTTCTATGAAATTTTAGAACATGTTCCCCAGACTCATAAAGTCTTAATGGAGACGTTCGTACAATATTTCACAAAGGCCAAGCAAGAGGTTATTTTGATGGGGGAATGAGTCAAAATGATAGCAATCTTGAGGATGTAAGATAAGGTTGGGGAATTGGGCTAAAACAAAGGGTTGCCTTGGATATGGCTGCTGGGTAAGATTGGCAAGGACTACTTACAGTCCAAAGGATTGGTGAGGCCAGCACTGCTCCAGTCAAACTCCGCTGGGGGGATGTCCTGGAAAACATCACCAACACCTTACTCATCAGGTAATGTGTATGTGTCAGTCCAGCAAAACAAAAACCAGGTCAAGCAAAATAGAGCTTCAACAAAAAAAAATACTAACCCTCAACTGTACTCGAGCTCTAGAAATTATTACATGGGAGTTCCTGCGCTAACATATATATCCATTTCCTACCCACGGCTAAAAATATTGAACCCATGACTAGAATTTTTTAAACTAAAACTATTCAAATCCATGACTAGAAATTTGTTAAGCTAAAATATCCAAGAGACATCTAAGTATAGCTCTAGACATTAGGATAAAAATGTGTACGCTATAGGGTAAATACTTCAATGAATGTTTTTTTTAAAAATTGAATGGTCTTAAGAATTTCGAAAGTATCAGTATGACAACGAATCGGTAGTATTCACTCCCATGGGGCTAATATAAACTTTTTTTGAGGTATTCGGATTTGTTGAGTCTTATTTCAATACTACGTCAGTTAATTTGTCTAGTTTCTCCTAAACGTTTTGGGGTGACTTGAATAGAAATCAGAAATCAATATGGAGCATATGGGGCAGTCTCAACAAGCCTGTGGACACTGTTCGCAGCACCGTGGAAATAAGTACAAAATCTATCTTGTGGGTTCCATCAATTGTTATTACATACCAACAAAACAGTTTTCCATTCCTACTGGGTTATCAATCACTAAATATTACCCATGCAAACTCAACATTTCCTATTCCAAATTCTCAACAACAACTTCCACGGGTTTTTTCATGGGTCTATGGTGAAAACAAATATCCATCTCATGGCATGCGTTTCTAGCGATTAACATTATGATCCCAATGTTAATACAACTGGAGACGGAACGAAACATTTTGGTCTTTCTAATTTGGAATTTATTTGGAACACCGGGTGCGAACAAAACTCGAGTGTGACAACTAATTAAAAACTCTCATTATGATCAAAAAAGTTTCGAACTACCCAATATTACGGACTTAAAATATAAAATTTTCAAACGAATATTTTAACACTGTTTTCATCATATGAGCTGGTGGATACTGGTAACGGTCAAGGAATGAAATGTGGGCTCACCTGTGGGGTCCCGGCCGTCAGCTTCGTTGATGTGGCGAGCGTGTTAACGCCCGCGTCGCTGACCCTCCCTTCCCTTCCGACCTCGGGGGGCCCTCTGCAAGGCTCGAGTACCCCCACCCCCAAGTTAGACGCAAATATAGGCACAGATGATTTCTTGTGACCAATCAGCTGAGGAAACAGCAAGAAACAAGAGTGATTAGAATAGTTGCTAATCTATTTAAAATAAATATCGTTAAACATGTAAAAGAGCTTAACATCTATATAAAATACACAAGAAACTGTGTGTTAATGGAGTTTTAAGAAATAACACAAGATTGCAGAGGCAGTCTGAGTCGTGGGATAATTAGCGAGTGCAATGATAGTACACAACCCACGTCCAGTGCTAGAATTTATGAAGAAATAATTTCAATGGGTTGAGAAGGTGGTCCTGTTCCTAGATAAATACATAAAACTTGACTTTAAATACTTACAATATTCCTAGTATCAACAGTCAATGCCCGAAGTAGACACTCATTATTTGAGGATTTATCCCATGAGTACCGCAAGGCTGCTGTCTTTTCCAAGTCACGCAAATTATTCCATACATTCATATCAACAGATACACTGGAAGTAACCAAGATTAATACGTCAAAATACTTATCTATACAGCCAAAAAACCATAGAATAAGGTAGTGAATACTCCCAATTGTCAATGTAAAAAGTATGTATATATGTATGGTATGTACATGTATGAAAAAGAAGAAAATATTTGGAAGACTAAGCAACTGGTTGACTTCACAGCGATTTTCTTCCCAAGATAGAATCAATTCAAATTTTTACACCACAAATCTACTTTCTATGTACACAAACCTAATGATCCATATAACCTCACCTCTTTACGTAAGAATGACGGCCTGGTTGTTTTGCAAGGACTTGTTCCTCTCGTAAAATCTGCTTCGTCATGTGAACGAAAAGAAGGTTCACAGGCGGTAAACTTCCATCTGGTTCCGACGATGCGAATACCCGACCCACCACGGTCTCTACTGGTTCCCTATTTACAGGCTAAGAAGAAATACAGGACACAATTTAAGAAAAGGATAAATGTATCTCCGAACCTCGTGAAGAGTACCAAAAATAATTTGCACATTTAATTCATCTTCAATGGCAAAGAAGAAAAGACAAATGATTAAGTGAAAATTGAATACTAGTATTCCAAACGCCCGGGATATAGTACATAGTTGGTATGAACCAGTGGTAATCTATTAATTGCAATGACATGTTATACAATGTTATCGCATACTATTCGAGAAGCGAGGAGCATAATTGGCATGAATTCTATGTTGATGATACCATATACAATAGAGTATACGTCACCCCTTGCTTTTGTTCATACCTGAGACGGTAGGCTAGAGGGACCACTAGACAAAGCATCTGGACTTGACGCTGTAGCATCATCAAACTCTCCAAACTGATCATCATCATCATCGTCGTCGTCGTCGTCTCCGGCTGGCGCGACCTGAGCGGGCTCAGAAAAAGATGCCCAGTTCTCATTTCCACCACCAGTCTCTGAACTGTCGGCAAAGGCAGCGAATCCCTCTCCAGGTGCCGTACTGGCGAAGTTACCAAAGTCTTCAGAAGAACCACCCTGAAAGGCCCAATCATCATCTTCGTCGTCGCCTCCCTGGTCGTCGGCATCGGCTTTAGCTGACCCTTCATCCTTGCTCTCCTCCCGAGTTTTTGCCGCTGTAGTTGACAGACTAGCAAAGTCCCCAAAGTCGTCCTCCTCCTCGTCGTCGTCGTCGTCGTCGTCATCAGCGTCGACGTCGCCAGAATCATTCTGGTCATTGCTCTGCTGTTGCTGCGTTTGGTTCTCTGAGCTAGGCACACTTGGCGACGTCACGGCGTCTTGGAATTCCCAATCGTCGTCTTTGTCCTCGTCCTCGTCCTCGTCGTCAGAGAATGCAAAGCCACTGGCCACCGGCGTGGCTGGGATGTCTGAACTATTCTGTACCTGACTAGATAGGGATGCCACTGATGGGGCTGATGCAGAAGTGGAGGCGTCAGTTTGAGAGGGTTCACTGGACACCTCTGTAGAGGCTGGATTAGTAGTTTCTGCACCCGAACTATCACAAGCACTAGTTGGTCTGTTAGAAATATCGTCTTCACCTTCCTGCGAAGAGACAGGGGGATTGGCATCGAGGCTAGAGGACTGAAAGTCTGAGTTTCCAGCATCTTTTGAATGATCAGGGGCTATGTCTTCAAGTGTATTGGAACTACCATTGGATTCTGCAGTGGTTAGGTCATTTTGATTTAAGGTGTTCAAGGTCGAGGGTAAATCAACAGTTTCATCTGTTTTATCTTGTTCCGAAGAACTTTGTGGGTTGGGGGATGGGGAGTTGGCTGACAAGTTATCTACGTCATATTGAGATTGAGTGGGCGTGATCGCATCGCCATCTAAGTCCTGCGAACTTTCGCACCCGACACAACTGAACTGACCAAAGCGATCCATGACTTCATCCTCGACCTCCGTGGCTCGGAAGTCCAGAGGATCCACATCGGTTTTATTATTACTATTTTGAAAAGAGTCTGTGGTTATCTGACTGGTACTGTCTGGCGATTTGTCACTGCCCGTTCCACAACTGTCAACAGCAGCGAAGTTGGCAAAGCCTTCATCTTGTTCCAAGCTCGCCCTGGTAGTGGCAGTAACAGGGGTAGGGGCACCCTCGTCTGAGAACTCCACCTCGGAGCTCTTATTGTCACCAAAATCCGGATACTCCTCAAACTTGGGTACGGGTGATATGTCACTACACAGACCGGAGTCTGTTACCGAGTCCTGACTCGTGTTATCCTGAGAGTCTGGTTTACACACTTTACTACTTGTATCATGGGGTTTTGTGTTGTACTCTTCTCCGCTAGAGTTGATCCTCTCCTCGTGGGTGCCCGAGCTGGATGAGCTGCTCCGAGGGGACTTGCTACCGTCCCCATGAGCGACAGTCCGGTCAGTTGTACTGTGGAGGTGGAGGCCCATTCGGGTCGATCGACTCTGTGCTGCATCTGTAGAGAGGTCATCTTCATCGGTGCAATTATTATTACTATTTACAGAAGATGACGGTCCTGTTTGGATATCATTCGAAGAAAAGGCTACAAAGTCTCCGTCCACGACTGGAGGTGGTGCTGGGCCACTGAAATCTGCCCAGTTGCCATCGTCCTCTGCATCGAGTTTAATTGACGACTTCAGGATGCCAGGCTTGTCGATGTTTTTAATGTGTTGTTGTTGTTGTTGGGGCAGCGGTTGTTGCTGTTGTTGGTGCTGCTGCTGGTGGTCACCATGGACTGGCGTGTTAGTACCTGGAATGTTACTGGCAAAACCTGGTGTGCCGCCCGTAGGGGTGGCTCCCTGGAATCCACCGAAGTCCTCGTTGTCCCAGTCATCTTCAAATGATGGCGTATCATCGATTGGTGGAGGACTTGATGACAAGATTGGTATAATATTTGACATGTTGGTCTGGCAACACGATCATGCCCTGCATAGAATGATCTGAAAGATGCAATAGAAAAATGTATTACTTCATGTTATAAAAAGATCATTGATGAATTCGGATATAGAACGTATATATATCGATATCAGAAATAGGACTATATCAAACGCCACCCAGATGTAGACGCCCCCCCCCCCCTCCCACCCCCGCACCCCGACCTTCCCACACCACCGAAAGTAAAAGCTTCTAATCGTCAAAATAATGGCAGATCCCCCATATGAGTACGTGGTTACTACTAAATTATATATCATACGGAATCATATAATAGGAAGCATTGGGGACAGAACAATTTTGTGTTGAAGGCCATTTCATTAAGGGTTGATCGAGTTATGTAAGCACTTGGTATTGACTAAATTCGATAAAATTGGGGGAAACAAATCATCATATAAAGGTGGCATGAGCGTATGATGTGTGTATGGGGGGGGGGCGAGGGACTGGGGTAGGGTAGATAAGAGTAGTGTATCAAATGATCCGAAGTAGGGGACCCTCTAAACCCCAGGCACACTCATCGGAGGTGAGACTCAAGATCAAAATTGGAGTCGTAAATACTCGAAATATATGTATTTAATACATTAATGCTCCCGGGTATTCATTACTAATATACTAATCTAGAACATAGTTGAAATTCAGGCAAACTTTCCCCAAATCGGGAGCTCAGTGATATGTGTCACTTTAACACATTAGGCAATTCTCTTTATGAGGAATGGGGAGCATGCTCAGGATGGGAGACACTCATTTTGAGTTAGCTATATATCCATCTGCAGTGGGAGTACTGAGTATGAAAATTTACTCTAACCTCTTTTTTTTAAATTTAGGATACTTATACAACGTATCAATAAATACAATCATGCTTACAACTAGTCATGTAACAGATACAATGTCTGGTTTGCAAAACAGGTCTGTTATAGTGATATAGGCTCACGGGTGAGATATTAGATGGGTACACTCACATGCGGGTTATCTAAAATGTTAGATATATATATATTATATGCTAACAACCATCGGATTGATAGGAGAGCTTAATCGTAAATTCATATGTTGTCCACAATAACACATGTACCCCCATACAATTTTGGACTTACAAACAAGATTTCGTTATACCCTCTTATATAATATATAGCGCAGAAATGGTTGAGGAAGAGGGGGGGGGGGGGTGTCCACCTAATGATAGGGACAGATGCGCAGTTTTCCACTGTATTTGAAGACTTTGAAGATATTTAAACATTTGATAAGAAAATACTAACCAGGGTTGGAAAAATCGCTTCAAAATATGGTTGTCCACTGACACCAATGAAAGGTGAAACCTTGACTTCTTAAACGATATCTATACAAACCTCAATGATACAAATTATAATCAAACAGTCTTTCTAGACTTCAAAAAAGCTTTCGACACTGTTCATCACCAGAGATTAATAAAGAAATTATCACTCTATGGCATAACTGGGAAGGAACCACAATGGTTTAAGAGTTATCTGTCAAATAGACAACAAGTAGTAACCTCTGCAATGGAGTAACATCCAGCCAGGGGCTCATAACATATGGAGTACCCCCAAGGAACCATACTGGGACCGGTACTATTCACCATATATATAAATGATTTACCTAAAGTGGTACATAACTCAACTATACAACATTTTGCGGAAGATACCCTGATCTACCTAAATAGTAAGGAACCAACTGACTTAAACAAAAAACTCCAAGTAGATCTCGATGCCATAAATACATGGTGCCCAAGGAACAACATCTCAGTCAACGCTGAGAAATGTAGTAGAGTAAATTTCAAATTCAGGAAAAAAACAAATGAAAAAACACCTAACCTCAAATTCGGAAATTCGGAATTAAATATGGCTGCATAAAACAAATATCTTGGTTTCTCCCTAGATGAATGCCTCACCTTCAAACCCCATATCATCAACACAATAAAAAAAACAAGATAAAATATCTCTGATGTACAAAGCAAAAAGCTCCCTCACGAAAAAAGCAAAAATAGATCTATACAAAATGGTCATACTCCCACAAATTGACAACTGTGATTTCATATATGACTCAAGCCCAAAAGCACTATTAACTAAATTACAAACACTACAAAGAGATCTCCATGTACTAAACATGGCTCACTACCTAGCATCACATCAAAACAACCTAGATCAAAGAAAATTGAAAACACGCAGTCATACAAAAAATAGGGGGAATGTAAGAGTTCTGCAGCCGACATCAACAAAAATAACAAATTCTATCATTTACAAATGCCAAATCAGATGGAATGAACTCCCAACTGAGGCACATATATTGACAGGACGGATTTCACGAGGTTCCTAAAAGATTATTAAACATCACCGCAAAATGTAAAGAGCACTGTTAAACTTTATGTAAAACAACTTTTATGACTTTTATGTGACTACCATCTTCACCTGTAACCCTGTTGTTATTCCCTATGTTTATCACATTTGACTGACTATAAACAGATTTTAGTCACGGAATAGATTATACTAACTAAATTTAATGGATAAGAAGTACTTATACACTTACATACTGATAATAACACCTGTATCGTCTCAGTATAGAGTCAAAAGAGGGACAGGGAAAAATACATTATGCAGATGCATCCTACATTCAGAAGTGCTAAATTGTTCTATTGTAAGGCTTAGTACAAAGCCTGCCACCACATAAAAATGTAAACCCTACATTGTAAACCCTAGCTCCACAAGATAACCCCTAGTCAACCCCCATAATTAGCTAGTCAACCCCCAGTAGCTAGGCATACACAGGAAGACCAGGTCTAGACCTGAGGTGTACTACCTGTATTTTCTTTTCAGAAATTTTCTTTGAATTTTTGATCCACTGTAATCTCTTAATCATGAAATAAAAGAATTTTATTATTATTATTAAACCTGATTGTCCGCTGGACGCCCAAATATTCATTTTTGGTTGTCCGCATTGCTGACGTGGGTGGTGCAGACAACCCGGCCACGAGACGTTTCCAAACCTGCTAACATTACATGACTTATGTACACATCGCTGTGTATTAGAGTGCCCTGCAGCATGTTAAACTTGGCAGTGGTCAGCTGTTAGAGTCATCCTCAGAGAGCTATATAGAGCTCTAGCTTGACCTAAACGTGTCCTCTCTTACCTCCCCGCTACACGCTTCTTTCCCTTGGGAAGGGTGGAGGAGGAGTGGAGGGGGGTTCAGGTTAACATGTATGTACATGAATACATGTATATACACATTCTGGTTTGGGACAGTCGCTGACTCCTTCCCAACCATTCATGCTTAGAAGAACCAGAACCAGAACTCATTACTTAAATAGTTTCTGGAAGAATCATGAATCAATGATTGATATTAATTAGTCTTTTGTCTTAGAAACTGAACTCTGCTAGAGCTATATATACTATTCATGCAAGCATATTTTTGGTGGCTAAACCATCTTTCTATAATGATTAGAAGAGCTAACTTTGGTAAGGCAGACGAACTACAGTCAGAGGTAATGACTTCTGCTCAGGGGCCCCTACTAGCAGTGGGCAGATGTATCTGTTGTGTGACAGGGATCATAGAATCTCCCATCTTGAGGAGTGTTCACTCTGTCCCTCTTTAGGAAAATTACACCCACTCTGCAGTCTCTCGCACTCCGAACCTTCTGTGTGTGTGTGTGGGGGGGGGGGGGGGGGGTGATGGGCTAGACATATTTAATTAGTAACTCACAATTCTAAGTTCTAACCACCAGTACACATAATACATATATAATGTTAATGTAAAACGTAAACACATCAAAACGATCAAACCCTGTACATATGCAGCTTAGTATCGAGAGCGCCATTTAACTTCACCTGGTTGTGGTCAAGTGATAATTAAATACCAAAAGGAAAAGAACCAAATAATAATTCAATTCAATACAATACCAATGATCATAAGAGTTAATCAGACATGCAGATCTATGTTATCAGGCCCGGCGAAACGGCCCTAGAATGGTAAATCTAGCATAAATGTCTGATAGCACTATAATCCACAACTCATCTTTATTATATTTTAACAACCATGAAGTATTTATAATAAAGGCGTTCGAACTGCATTATTGAGGCATAATACCTAGCCAGACACTTCAAATGTTGGACCAATAATTTCCATCTATAGTATTTTTTTGTTCAACATTGTTTATTCAGGATAGTAAGTGCACTTCTCATTCTTGCGAATGGTTTTCGTCGGTGCCCTGCTCCTCGTGCAGTCTAGACAAAGTTGCATAGGGTAACGTCTTTTTAAACATTTTTGTTATGTTTCCAACGGTGTATCATGCATTAATTTAATATCAAAAGACTCTAGTTCAAATTATTGTCTCATTGGCCACACCTGATGAGGGTAATGAGTGGTGAAATGGACGATGGTGATGAGAAAAAATTACAGACTGTTTAGTTGAGACTAATCATTTACCGTAGTGAGTAGATAATAGTTGCTGTCTGTATAATAACTGCATTACTTCAAAATAAATAAATCAGGTCAGATCAGGAGAAATGTTTCCATGAAGACAATTCTGGCATCCCTCATGGTTCCAAGCTCTCCTTGCTCGCATGGCGCGAGTCATTAGTGAGCCACTCGTGACATTTGGCCAGGCAGAGCCAGTGAACTTTAGAGCACCACTGCTGAGTATATTTATTCTGATGTAATGGTCGCTCGTGAACGACTGCTATCATGATCACACGGAAATGAGATATGATTCATTCAGTCCGACCTGAAGGGACAATATTCGGACAATAAAAGAACTTATATACCTTGGTGAAAGACAAGGTATAATGTGAACATACACTAAACTAGATCGCCATTGTCAGCCAATGTAAGTGCCGGAAGGCGCAATGCAATGTAATGTTGACTAATGGATAAAGAGCCTTCAGAGCATCAAATGAAAAATGAATGTAATTTGGGCCCGATAAAACCGCATAAATGGACAGTCAGGTAGAAGATACGATTCACATATATCACATATTTACCGCATGTTCAGTAAGGGGTTAGCAAATGTAACAAATGGAAATGTTATGCAGCACAGATAACCTAGGATGCAAACACGTCAAGCTATGTGATTGAAAAAATAATGTAGCCCCTCTGGGTAAGTGGGAATCACATATTTGAAAGATAGTTTCCTTAAAATGTCCTCCAACCTTGCGGCAAGTAATGCTTCTTCCTCATTAAACTTGCAAATATAGCCAGGTCACATGTGCACAGAATCAACATGGAAGTCTATATAGTAATATCCTCATGTCCTGGAGTGTGTATGAAAAGGAAAATAGCCTTCCAACCCAATATTTCAAAATACCAAGGTCTATTATTTTATACCCCCCGCTAGGGAACTCAGGAAATAGCTATCTCTAAAAGAAAGTGTCTGTCTCCAAAACATTTCGCGCATCCTGGGCCAGTTAAAGGTCAACTTATTCCGGTCGTATTCTCAAAAGATACAGCCATAGTCGGACTGAAATTATATGGTGAGAATTGTTAATCAAAGAAAGAAAACAAAATCGTGTTGCAAACTCACATTAAGAATGGTACACAGCAATTTTCCAACGGACATGAGTTTCATGCCAATGCTGTTGCGTATCTGATGACCATGGGCGATTTTGCAAATACGTAATATATAGTTTCCAGGCAAAACGACGTATATATTTGAATGCGTTTTTCTAATTTTTATTTTCACTTGGTAGCGTTTAGTCTGGACGGTCGGAGGATTTTGCTTCGTACAAATCTACCTTCTAACGCGGACCTTATCTATTCACATACAATGTATCTGACAATACACATGATGGGTGTTGTTGTGCATCTGCTATTAAAGTGTAGCCTTTTACTTGACGTGTAACTGATACAGGGGGCGTACATCTATAGCGGAAGCAAATAAGAATGTTTTGAATTAGATTTAACTAAACTAGGTCAATACATATATATATATATACCGCCACCCAAAACATATCGAAAAGCTTTCAAACCAAGCCGAGTTACATAAGCTAACGTAATAATAGGACCAACATGTTGCTCTCTATTACATGTATTGGTCACTACGTTAAAGAGTGTTTACATTAGTTCTATATTTCATAACATATAAAATAACCAGCTCAATAAAATTCCAATGTTATCATTTTGATCAATCAAAGAATCAGAATTTAGGAATTCACAATCGGATGTTGACTGGGATAAAATGTACATTAAAGCTGACTCAAATATTATAGACTAGATTATATCCATAGACGTCATTCAGTTGTTACTATGGTAATGTTCACGCAGAATAGTACCCCATAAACAGAGCATTTTTACATAAGTTAGCTCTATTTATTATTAGATTCATAACATAAGCCAATTTATATCCAATAATGCTCCAGCTGTCACAACGTAAATCGGTTATGATTTATTTTCTTTATGCTAGGGATAATACAGAAAATATGAGCTGCCACGTTTCACGTCCTATTTAAATTTCCTAGTATATCCGCCTGTGGTTGATTGTTTACTGCTTTATATTATAATAAATTATATGTAAATTGGACCAAAAGCGTAGTTTGTGGTTATACACACACTACCAAATTATGGCTCCCATTTTTTACCCTATGCTTTTTACTCTAAGCCTTGTGATAAAAATAAAGAATACATGTATTTCCATTTTCAATATCTCTAACCCGACGAGCAAAAAGTTGTAGTTGAAATGAAAGGCAGAACTTTTTGCCATTACACAATTGGATACATTCAATTGAATGCCTGTCAATAAACCCCGATACAACTTACAAGGTGACGGGCAGGGTCCGAGGGTGTCTTCATAAATTATATAATACAGCCTACCCCGCAGTTCATTCACCTGAACCCACACTTCAGCTCTCCATGCATTTATTTCATAACAGAGACAGAGTAGACATGGAGAAAGGACTGTTTCATTGCCCCTGTTCTGATTAAACCAGCTAAATCCCAGATTACATTCGACCGAAGTTAAATTAGGTGAATTTGACACCGCTTTTGCTCATTTGTCATTAGGTCACGATAATTAATCTTTTGGCATTGAAGTTACATCTGGAGTCTTTGGGTTTAATAACAGAACCCCCAGAGCTAACCGTAATTTAAGACGTGCGTACAAGCTAGGCCTACACTAAAGCAACATAACAGGAATCAAGACAAGGGGGTGGGGTCCTATTTTTACCCCCACCTCATGCTCAGAATAAGATGGTGTCGTTGAAAACAAACGACCGAACTACTATTTGCAACCTATCTTCAATCCTAGGCTATTCACAAAATGAACATAGAAGAGTTTCTTCCCATCGCTAATCAAAATCCCATTCATATAAATCAAATATGGGGCGCAAACTGTCTATTCTAACGATCCAGGAAGGTGAGGTAGTAACTGGTATTCGCACCTGCCAGCCTGGCCATCGTCATCACCCACCATTTGACCGGACTGTTGATATTTTTTTCAGCTGTCAAAATAAGAAAAAGCCTCCTTTTCAAACAAAATGAATTGAACAAACCAAACCAAACCGATAAGATATTGAATACACACTTACCGCTTACATCGTGAGATCCATAATCGGTCAAATATCAGTTAATATGTGTTGTGCCCCAAGCAAATTATGAACAGGGCGAGATCCATTTTGCAGGTTACCCAGTAGGCCTTGCGACTAAAAATAATAGGAACGGATTGAATATAATTAGAGTGAACTGAAACAAACCAATGACTGAGTACCAGAAAAATGCGAATTTCAAAGAAGTAAATATTTTCTTTGCATTAAAAAATACTGAAATGTTATCCATCAAAACGGGAAAATAGTTATGGCCAATCAGATTGCAGCTGTGATTCACTGCAACAAAACCTCAGCCATGACAGGGGGCGTGGACGGCGTAGAGAAATCTGCGGTATCCAAACATTGTAGCAGGGATGATCTATGGTTAATTATAGATGGGAAAGTGAGTGCATAGTGAAGAAAACGATTGTTAGATTTGTTAATATGGTAGCATTGAAGTGTTATCAAGCAAATACGGTGACTGACAGGCGTTTGGTGCTCAGAAATGCACGTTTCATTTCCTTCAATTCTACTGCATGCCTCTAGGTCTGGCTTTAGTACATAGCCTAGGCCCAGTAGTGCTGCGCCCACCATGTCACTTCCAGTTACCAAGCCGAGGCCTGGGAGTTTGCCATGCACAGCAAGCGCCTTCGGTGTTTGATAACTGTAAGTGCCTGCGAAGTGTCTATTTTCGTCTAGTATTGCAATATATACAGGGACTCCCGGAGTATATTTGTTATGACTTATGCCGTTTAAAATTAATGTCTCCCTGCACGGTTCTATTATTGGTAATATTGCAATGTATTTGAGTTCATTGGCATTGTATGCCTCAGCCAAATAAAAGTACGTAACACACAATCCATGCCGGGTCCCTGGGCCAGGGTCTCCACGGGGCCTATAAAATCCTTGAATTTGGGGACAAAAATTCAAGGCCTGGAAATATAATAATTTAAAGTAGGCCTGCACGTTAAAAAAACCTATTTGTTGCCGTTTTAATTTTTGGTGCAAAGTGCAAAGTATTAGTATTACTATTAGATTAAGGTATGTGGCTCATCAGGTTTGTATCATCATGATATATATACCGTAGGCTTCTAACTTTGCCCGGGGGAAAATCGATTGGATATACTACTCACCCATCGACTCACCCAACTTCTAGGATAGCTCGTTAATTGTTATTGGATAATGGACACCATTAGAAATAATGCATTACACTACTATCAGCTTGCCTCGGATGCAGAACGGATTCGAGCCAAGACTAATTAATCATTACATTGATAGAGCCTAAGTTTTATTCATTGAGACAATGAACACTGATAACTTGGGTTTATTGTGTCCCAGCTGAGTAAATAACCCATTTAATGAAATGATCGGTAAGCTTATACTGAAAAAAGCACCTCTGCTGAAAGAGCTTCTCCATCGAACCCTAGGTATAAGAGAATACCCTAGCGGTATGTACCTATGACTATGTTGTAAAAGAAATTCCATCTAGCTAGAATGGATGCTTCACCGATCCAAAGACTACATGGATAAATTAAGGGCATCAATATAGTTCTGTTCAAGATAATATTCAATCAATGTGAGGATAATTAGTATAAGAAAATCTAATTTTAGCAACCAGTCCAATTTTGTTAATGGTTGGAAACAAAATTGCCCACTTTCGGGACTAATAAGGTGACTGACAAATGCGATAATGGCAACTCCTATATATAGTCATAATATGCTATTGATTATTTCTTCACATTCCAGGTATATGACATGACGTCATATGTAGCAGACCATCCTGGGGGAGATGCTATACTGAATGGCGGCGGACGAGACGCATCAACGATATTCAAAGATGTGACTGCCCATAAATACGTCAAGGGTCTGATTGGAGAAATTTTAGAAAAGAACTTCATTGGCCCCCTTATTGAGGAAACCTGAAGAAATGCTATACTCTATAATGGATGACATACCTCAGGTGCCACTATATATAGGCACTTAATTAACAGCCTCCGCTTTGCAACCCTTCATATGTGGACCATATTCACGTGCTTCATCACTATAAGCAGGGAGGTATACACGATGTAAGCGAGTCAATCCCATCCACTGTCAGGATGGTTGGAAAAGAACTTCATATGCTGGGACGGTATATTTTATTTGATCTATCTGACTCGATGTGTAGAACGTAGGAGGATAAATGAACTGCAGATAATGCGATCATATTTTGTATCTGTGACTTTACATAAGATACTGGCCGTATTTTTTAATCTGTGAAATACACCATCGGCATCATGTGCCAGTTTCCATTTCATAACGTGGAGGCTAATGTTACATAACACAAATTTATAACTGGTCAATTTTATATCAACAATTTATTTACGTAAAAGATCAACAATTCATTTACGTAAAAGGTCTCTGATAATACGCTCTACATAACATCATGTACTTCAGCAAATCAACAATAGACATCATCACGACAACTGCTGCTTCATTGCTAAGACGACGATTTTTTCCCATATTTTTTATACTAAAAATAAAAGATCGTAACTGTTTATGGCCCCGCGTTTTATTCAATAACACGTTTAGTATTACAGCTGTACCCCCAGTCGACTAGTAGGCTATTATGGTTACAAAACTTCTTGTGTGACTCAATTTGGATGCTTTTGGGGGCCGCCCCTTATAGAGGAAACCTAAAGAGATAATGTATCCAAGTAGGCTATCATCAGTTCTTGCTAAAACATAACTTTAGACGTGACGTTTGTGTTACAACACTTGTAACAGTATCATACATGTATTAAAAGTGAAATAAATGATAACTACCTAGTTTATGAAACATGCTATATATAAATAATATGATAAAAATAAATATTTCTTGCCTTGCAATACACCTATGCAAAGGCTCTTAGGCTTAATAGCTAATTTAAGTTCACCAATCAGCACATGCACAACGGTATTATAGTTACCTAGAATAATCTAGCATAGCAGATTATAGGATATCACTGACGGACGCAAGGAATAAATAATACTACCAGTGGTGCAGTCCCTATGGTAATACAACTCGCCAATATCATCGGGGGGAAAGCGGTGCAAATACAGCCAATGTTGCACTTGTATTAAATAAATACGCACGTCATGTGCACCACTGATTTCAATGACATTCATCATCGTCCAATAAAAGATGTAAAACTTGGCAGGGAGGTACAATTACCAATGCTCAATAATCACTACAAATAGTGAAATATGGTACCTATCAAACCTAAAAATCATGAAAGCAACATTATATCAATCCATGTGCAGCTTTTTCTAGTAAAATATATCTATTACAGAGATTCTTAGTAAAAATAACTCGATGTTCTGTGCAATCGGGTATATTGAACGTTATATACCCTCTATGTAAATGACCGACGGAACATTTTACAGACATCTGCTTAACTCGGTGGGCTACAGTTTAACTCTGTATCGTACTTTCGTTCCCGTGTGAGTGGTACTGGAAGGGGGTTCATCGCACACAACTTTTACTGCACGCCGTGTCGGCGGGCTGCATATTTGGACGTTCAGAATGATATCTCTGTTTCTCGAGAACATGTTAAAACAATTAAGCTGAGAAAACAGTTCTGGGGAAGTAAATGAACGAGATACCATTGTCTCAATGTCCATATTGGTAGAATAATCATTTCATAGAGTATTTAATTACGATCGGTAACTTTTGATTCCGCCTCTTGGATCTCATTCCTCTGGTTTTAGCAAACATACAACAATGTTAAGATTTCCAGGTAGCTCAGCGAGAGGACTATAACCATCTAAGTTCATGAAATGATTATTATATACAATTTTAGCAATCGGTAACATCAAATTGAACTCGCGGCGATGAAAATTCCGAATGTAACAGCGGCTTACAGTGAAAGTTCAGTGCGGTGAAATCGATTAGAACCCCTTTGTACCATTATATGATAAATAATACTGTGCTGGGCACATTCCTAAGGCACGTATGTTTTGCGTATCGTTACATATGGATTCGAATGTCCCTCAATGTTCTTTTACCATTCATAGTGACGTTTTCTTTCATTTAAAATATACTATAGAGTTATGAGGCTATATGAAGCATGAATGAATTCCCCCCTTTGTGTGGTAGGGTTTTCCAGCGTGGGAACGTTGGTCTAGTATACAGTCTACTTCCAGTAATTTAATTAATTCTGGCCCACGCGGTACCTCTTCCCTTATTTGGTACATAGCTAAATAAAATATCTCATGATTCTACAATACGATGACAAAATAGAGCAAATAACATCGGTCTTCTAAAATGTTTCCTAATATAGCTAACACTTGCCAATAAGGATCTGACCCAACTTTGAGTGAAAATACTAATTACCAGCCGAGTCAACATGCAAGCTATATTGCTACAATGTATTCAAATAGGGGTCCATCCAATAAATAGCTGTCCTTTCCACAGGTGGTAGACTAGTAGACGTTATAGTTGATTGTCTTGTTTCCCAAGTATATTGCAATGATCGGTTGTGACAATGATGTTACCTCCATATCACGAAAAGTTTCGAAATTCTCTGAAATTCATAGGAGGAAGAAAAGGTAAGGAAATAAAGCACTGTGGCTGTTACATCGATACACAATCTCACAGACCAAATGATCCTATGGAAATAAGTTTGTCCATGATATATCTTTATATTCGGACCACTATATTTATTTTAGTTGTTTAAAGCTCGGTCAAAAAAATCAACCAACGCCTCAGAAGGATGAAATAGAGATACACATTCTACACGTACCTACATATTTCGAACAATTTTTGTAACAAGTGTGCCATGTTGTCACATGTGACACCACACACACGTCTCAGACAGATACATGCTAACGCCAAATTACGAAACTATAATATTTAATCAAAACTCTATCATATTTAATCAAAATGGTCAAGAATCCTGAGTCTCTAGGTACAATGGAGAACACAGACCTGTTTAACATCCGCGCCACGCAATACACTCAACTCAAACATCACATGTAGATGGCGTCGGTAGTCTTGGTTCCTCGTTATTGTAACAGTCCCTGTAATCATGTCCCCAACCTCAACAGAAACAGGGTCATCAAGGAGAAAGAGATTTTGTTTCCAGTGAGTCAACCTGTAACGAGACAAGAGCAAATGCATTGATTTCCACCCAATCCAATAAGGAAGTGGTTAATATATTTCAAAGTTAAAAAATATATTAATAATTTTTTAAAAAAATAATTAAAAAATATATTTCAAAGCCCGAATGAGAACGTGGTTCCCATTGTTATGGAAACGCCTGAAAGTTTTACACACAGTTTTTTTTACTTACGGATATTCCGGTCCAGTATTAAGCGTGATAACGTTTTGTATGCTTGAGTCTCCACCAAAATCTGTGCCGAACCACGAGCAGAACCCATGCAGAGTACCCGTCTTTGTCACCTGCCATGTTTAGAAATGGATTTTATTTTCAAGGGTTTCTCCAAGACAAGCTTTAATATTGTAGCAAAGCTAAATGACCCCACTGGTCAAATATATCAGTAAGAGAGATAATTATATATGCACCTTGAAGTTTAAAGTCGACTCAATGTTTTCGACATCGCTGACAGAAACTCTCTTCATATCAAGTTCAAACAATGTACAATAATCCGCCAAAGCGTCTTCAGCAGACATCACATGGTTATGTAATGGCTTACAAAGGAACTCATCTAGAGCGTCGTCCCTGAAAATCAAAGAAAATATTATTTTACCAAAGCTAAGGTAACATAGAAATCTGATAAAGAAGTGCCATATAATACAATACCGCGTCAATTAAGACAAGAGAGAGAAATGTTCACAACGCAAATACACACCTGAGGATTGAGAAGTCAATATCGAAATGTTCACCCCAGAAATTGATTTGGTTTTCGTAGATCCCGTGCGCAGAACAGGGCACTAAATGAAGACGGGCGTGAGAAGGCCAAACAACTCCCTCATCCGACAGGAACCTATCTCTTGCCAGAATGATGGACTCTATCATCATCTCGAACTGCAAATATTCAATATTTAAAAGATGTTATTGGGTCTTTTTTTTATTTTTTATTTTTTATATTAATATTTAATATTTAATACATTACAAAAATACGCACTGTCCGTCATCATCTGTAAAAATATTATAACGAACCAACCACAAGTTTTAGAAGCATGTACAGCTATGTGGATATTGTAGATGAATCAAGACTTACCAGCAAGAAAGTGCCCATCCACTCAGAAATTATGAGATCCACTTTCTCTGGCAATGAAACATCTTCGACTAGATCTTGTATGACACGAATAGCGGATGAGTAGCCATTGTGCAGAACCAACTTTCTAGCAATTTGAGCTGTTTGACTCCTCTCCACAGCATAGACCTGCACATATAAGACACACTTGCTTTAGTTATTTCAGGCATTAATTAGTTGATAGATCTCATTTCCTTCTTAAGCATTAATACAATTTTTTACAAAGTCTGGCAGGAAAAGGGTAATTCCAAAATACTCATATTATAAACTAATTGAAACCCGGTTGATTGGTTGATTTTGAATTTCAGTGAAGACGATTTGGGATATTTATTCCGATGATTATGATGTTAATTTTCCCATCGTTTCGAACCCCTATGGTTCTTTTTCGGGGGAGTTGGTTACATAATACAATTAGATAGCATGATTTATCTCTTGGGTAGTACTGTACTAGTCAAATTTAGTCACGAGATTCGAAAAAAAGACATATAACTATACCTTCCGCGCTTTACCATGTTTAGCACAGAAAAGGCTCAGAATTCCAGTACCGCAGCCAACATCAAGAACTATCTGGAATGGGTGAAACACACGGAATGTTTACAAGGAAAAGCAGACTTCCAGGATCCTGGAGGTTTGCATCATTTAGAAAAGGAATAGAAACACACACGTTCTCAACGTAGAAAAGGATCGAAAGGGGTAAGATATAAGTAAACTCAAGGGTCATACATGTCGGTAGTAGACGATTGAATGTGTACTCTAGACAGAGTTCATTTAAGATTAAACAAAATGTATACCTTATCCCGAATGAAGTCAACATTCTGTTTCACGGCGGAATAGAAAGCATTCATTCGAGGTCGATCGCTCAACATTTCATGATGAAGTTTCTGAAGGAAAAACATCGAAATAGAAATGATACAACGTCCATGGATATTATTTCAGCTTTGCTAGATGTTTTCAATTTTATATATTTGTGATAGAATTTTGCCGAGAGTGATTCTCTACTATTTAGAAGTGTATAACGAGACTCTCCTAAAAAACTAAAATTGTTTATGTTTTAATTTAGATATAAGTGTTTGTTTACTTCAAAGTATTATTTCAAGTGCGGTCTGGAAGACCTATCACTCGATAGATGTCCAATCTCTGCATCATGTAACTGTTCGAGGGGTACTGGATTATACTTTACCAATGTACTGTAGCTGTCAAAGTATTCTTCATCGTGCCATTCTTTTCGTTCTCTAAGCTCAGCTTTGGTCACGTAGGTAACCGGAATGTATCCATGGCTTCCTCCCAGCTCAGCCCACCACCACATGTCATTTGTCTTTTGTAAAACATTTAGAGAGTCACCACTTTTAAAGCTAAGCTGAAATAGAAGAATGGACAAAATTTAGTCTAGAAGGCTGATGCAGAATGATCACTTCACTTGTTGGTCCTATCCCAGCTAACAATTTTCCGTTGTGGCGACGTTATTTTCTATTTTTTGGTCGGTTGTAATTACGTAAATCTGTATGGAAGAAATAACGTGAATACAACGTAGAAATTATTTTTTAAAAAAATTATTATTCTTTAATTTAAGGTGACTCAGTAGTGATTTTGATTATTGATGAATTTTTCTAAAATTTTTACCAATGATACTTGACATGAAATAATCATTATTGAGTGAAAAAAAAACATAGGTCACCAGGCTAGTTTTCATGCTATGGCGGTATGGAGATAGAAATAATAAATCATATTTGAGTATATTTACTACATTTGAGTGATATATTAACATAATTCGTTTAAAATGGTTCTGACATGAATTCAGACATCAAATTTCACCCAGACATTCAACATATATATACTTATCATCAGATAATGTTTTTTTCCTCAGATCCTGAGTTAGCCCCCTGGAAGCCCCCTATTGGCAGTATGGGGCACTAGCAAAATTGACTTTGGCTGATGACAATCAGCATTTTAAAAAAAAACTGTTTGATGAATATTTTTAAAATTTAATATGAATGTAGATACAGTATTTGCCAACTCATACACAAAAAATCAGGATGGCTTTCCAGGCTAAATTTTTCTATATTACGACTTATTTATGAGAAAAATTGGGAAAAAAAATTAAATTCCTGATTAATATTTGATTTGAATAAAAATGGCTTCATAAATCTTGATGAAATTCTATATGGATACAGCTATCATAGTTACTAACTCGCACACCAAAAATCAGCATGAATTTCCAGGCCGAATCTTTTATGTTACAACTTAATTATGAGAAAATTGGCTAAAAATGAGAAAATTCTTGATAAATATTTGATTTACACACATATGGCTCCATAAATTTTAATGAAATTTAATATGGATGTATAGGGATCGTAGATACTAACTCCCACACCAAAAATCAGAATAAATCTTTTATCTGAAATGTTTATATTATACATACTTCGTCTGCATAATGCTGATATTCCCCGCTATATGTATTGAATACACATTGCATGAAAAATGGCAAAAGTTGTAACCCACTACTCACGCTAGGCGTTTATACCGCGCACCCCGTTACAAGATCAGTACTGAGTCACCTTTTAAATTATCTTTTGTTGAAAAAAATGAAAAAAATGTTTACGTTGTATTCACGTTATTTCTCCCATACAGATTTACGTCGCTACAACGTGAACAATCACAACGTAGAAATTACGTAGTGTGTTAGCTGGGATACTTACTCGCTAAATTATTTAATTATAAACAAGACCAATATTTCTAACGATGACGTAGGCCCAATAAATATTTTGACACAACCTAATCAAATAACATTTTAGTTATCATTAAATGCAGTAGGCCTAACTAATTAAAGGTTTTTGACGTACCGTACAAGTCTTTTTTTTAAAGACCACCCTAGACCTATTTACTATCTTATAGAAAACTGTCAACACTGACTTTCTGAAAACCTGTACTAGCTTTTGTTATGCAAGTCATCTATATTTGTGACGATAAACAATTTCAAAAGATATTGAAATGCCGCGGTTCAGTTATGAAAAATAGAATAATAATACAAGAGTCAATTGAAGTCCAAAACGATGACTTCACTCCAGGGGAAAGAAACAAGATAAGAAAAAGAATAAAAATAAATAATTGACATCAAGATCTTTCATTCAGTTAGTTCTGTCCCAATAAAGCAGTGCATATTTCATTCATAAAAGACTCCTCTTTCAACTTTGTCTTTAACTGAACTGATGTTGAACACAAGCCAGGCTCACTCAAGACACTGACCCAAAATAAATGTGAGTGATAATAAGAGAAAATACCTGATTTTCATCCGTAGCGTTGAAATCTGAGAAAGCACGAACTAACTCAACCTCATAATCAACTGAACCATTTTCTTTGCTAATATTATTATTTGATTCAAGTGAATATTCTTCCGTGGGAGGGCATAATTTCTCGGTCTTATTTCCGTCCTCACAGCCCTCCATCACTCCAAATCTCTATGGCGCCACCTTGCTTTATTAGATTCTCCTACCGTTGCAACGGGGTCATGCAATTTCCTAAAGTTTTGGTATGTTTTACCTTTTATTATGCGGAAAAAGGTGGACTTGGTCATCCTGCAACAGATGATTTGTGGATTCATTTGTGGATCGATATGGTTCCCAGCAAGAGGACTAGCATGCTGTAATTTTACAATAACTTTAATAGGTTATGTATTTCCTGGCACGCTGTGAAACTTAGATGAAGATGGCTGACGATAAGCCCCCTTATGTTGAACCGCGGGGTCAGGCCTCTGGCTCAGTTTCAGATGAAACCCCAGTCCCACCTCAGCTAACTTGCGCAGAACCAGAAGTTATTTCAACTGGTGGTAAGACCGAACCATCTATGGATAAAGAGAAGAAAGGTATTTGATCATTTTACAAGTAGTAGAGATGCGATAAAAGTGTTTTGTCGTCAGAGCCAGACCTCTCACTGGAAGTTGACAATTTAACCTTGTTTTATATTCTCTTAAGAATAAAACTTGGGCTCTGCTGTTCGGAGTCTGCACTAGTCGATTTACTGATTAGGCCTACTCATCCAGATGATGAGATCAGTTGTGCTGGCTTGGTCGATTGGCCTCCATTTGAGATGAGAATTTTGTCTAAAACACTTCAATCAAGTGTACGAGTCATCATTCATTGTATTTGCTTTATTTTTAACACGTTTATTTCATCTAATATTACAGATTACGAGAAGAGACTTCAGTGGAAATAATATTTCCAGTCTCTTCCAGCCTATTTGGCCATTAGATATTATCATTAGTTGGTTATCATATGACTTTCTCCAATTTTAATTTTTGTTTAATTTTGAAGGCCATAACCAAAGCATCATTCTTTTTGTGAACTCAAACAGATTGTTAAATACTCGTTAAGTCAAGAGTGAACCAATACTTGGCAATAGACAATACGGTAGTAGTTATTCGAATATTCGTGTATTTTCAGGAGGGGGGGGGGGGGGGGTATTTCAATGCGAATAAATTCAATAATGCTGGAACAGTTCTACAAAATACCTTGTATCGAGAGTTTAGAAAAGTCTGGAGGGAATCTAAAATAGTGCTAAATATACTAGTTAGAAAGCACTTTTTAAGATTTCTATCTTACCCCCATTGTGTAAGTGGTTAAGCACACCCCTCTCATTATGTCGTGCTTATTTCAGGAATCACAGCATCTGAGGACAATACCACCCCATCACATAGTGCATGTCCCCTCGAAGAGCATGAAACATTACAGCATCTCCTGTCTGTGTTGCCTTTGAAAGCCATGAAAGGACTCTTTAGTGTTGACGTGAACTACACTGACATGGATGTTAGCAAAGAGTTCATTGCTCTTATTACCGATGTTGGCCTCATCTTTCTCTATGACAGACTTTCCCAGAATCTTCAAAAGCTGAAATCTCCTGTAAGTTTGCCTGATCTTACTTTACTCTATTCAGCACGATAGTTATCAAAGCAGCTCAATACTTTTTAAGTACCATACTGATCGATGAATGTATATACACTATCTTTCCTCTAGGTTAATTTAAATCTTCTTTCTGTAGCCTATGTATATGTATCCTACTGAAATCATTTAATTCCATCTGTACGCATCAAAAGACAATCACTTGTAATCTTTTCCCTTCATGAAAACAAGTAATCTTTATCCTTTATGAAATAGAGTAATCTCTTCCCTTCATGAAATAGAGTATAGTAATCTTTTTCCTTCATGAAATGGAGTAATCTTATTCCTACTTAAAATATAGTACAGTAATCTTTTTTCCTTCATGAAATAGAGTAATCCTTTCCCTTCATGAAATAGAGTAATCTTTTCCCTTCATGAAATAGAGTAATCTTTTTTCCCTCATGAAATAGAGTAATCTTTTTCCCTCATGAAATAGAGTAATCTTTTCCCTTTATGAAATAGATTCGAGGCGAACACTTGACTGCAATCAAGATGCAGCAAAGCATAGATTACGTGGTGGCTGTGGGGAGCATACAGGGCCTGGTATATGTGTTCCAACTACCCTCTATTTTACCAGGACGAGCTAAACAGGTGTGGATCTAACAAATGTCTATTTTCACGATTTCTGTATTTAAATAATGTTATACATGCCTTCTTCGATATAGGATTTTACCACAGTGCCTATTTCTTTCTAGCTTCAAATGTATAGAGTTGAGGAACTACACGTCGGGGCTATCACAGCCTTAGAATGGAGTCCCAACACTGGCAAGCTCTTCTCAGGAGACACAGATGGGAATGTCATTTGCACCGAATTTGACTATGAAAACGTACGTTTAGTTTTGGAAGATCATTTTATACAACTTTGATTTAATTTTCGTTTTTCCAGAATTTTCCAAATAATGTTCGTTCATTCTCCTTAATTTTCTTTACCACTGTGATAATATTTTTAAGACAAATATTTACATTGCAGAATCAAAGCAAATCGTTTACTGTTTGCCAAGAGCCCCACCCAATTATTCAACTTAGTTATGCACACAAGACACTTCTTGTGTCTACAACCTTTAGATCTGTGCTGTGGAGTTCGACTAATGCCGTTGAAAAAGTGAAAAAAATCGGAACGAAAGATAAGAAAGTGTAAGTGAAATTAGCTCTTATTCCCACATTCTTACTATCAGCTTTTATTCGGAGTGGAAATGAGCACTCAGAAACAGAATATTTGCTTTCACTATTTCTCTCTTCAATGTCTAGCTCTCAATTTATTTACATTCTTGTATTACATGGGAATAATGGTAATAACTGAATGATTCTGGTCCAGGGAAGCTGACTCACCTTTGCTAAATTTTCTGGGGATGAGACTCTGTACGCTTAATATCACAATATAATAACCACTATATTTGGGTACCGTCCTTCATTTATAATTACAATCACTGTTTTAATGCTAAATAAGACCCACCAAGTCGTATGGCCCTACCTACAAGATGCCTATCTTTTTTTACCCTTTAGCCTTAACTGAAGCTTTATGTCCTTAATCATTTCTTTTCTGAATTTCTAGCTTAGGGGACTTTGGTGCTTGTTTTATGCCTGGATCCTACAAGCCGGGGGATGCTGTTTTGTACGTATCTCGCCCTGGTCTGCGACTTTGGCGAGCTGATATTCAAGGTACAGTGCTGATGACGTACATGTACCGCGATCTCCTCCGCGGGAAAACGAACTTTATCTCAGTTTTACCTGATACGCTCACTAAGCGACCCACAGGAGCTATAGAAGAAATCAACCTAGGTCCATTGTTTGCGTTTAATAGTCAATTCCTTGTAACATGGGCCAAAGGAACTCTCATGGTACTTGATCCAAGTCAAGGAAAGCTTATTGGAATGGTCAATAATATTGGCGATATTATATCTGTCTCCGTGGGTGTGGATGAGATATATGTCTTGCGGCGAAACAGTGACAGGTTTGTCCTTAGAATTGCGACAAAAAAGGATCCACTAAACGAAATGGGTAGGTTTGAATAACTCATTTCTAGCTATATTATTTCTGTCATTTATGTTAATGCAACATTTGCTATCAACTACATCCCTGTTTGTCCCCGCTTATCTCTCAATAATTAATGATGAAATAACATCTAGTACCTTACATTTATGTGCAGGTCTCTTTTTACTTTACTCACTGTATATTGGAATATTTTATTTTTCAGAAAGATCTTCATCGGAAGCATCAACCCCTTCCAAGCAGCGCCTGGGAACGTCAGCGGGTATTCCCAACTCCCCTGTTCATCTCTTACAACACACGGCTGGCATGATGTCTTCAGGCCTTAAAGCCGCCCTGCAAGGCGTCACTGATAGGATTCAAGAAGGCCAGCAAGTAGCAGTTAGCAGTACACCTCCTTGGGGCTACGCTTCTGGGGGAAATCAAAAGTCCCTTGACGACCAAGACGTGGACTCGTGTAAGGAAGTGAGCTCAGCGAGTAGTATGGCATCTAGTGTTGATCTCGGATCACCTGTCCATGCACTGCCCGCCAAAGATGAGGCACAAGGGGGTGACAAGAACCAGCCGGGTGCTACTAGTGGCTCGGCTCACCCGCCCGATGGTGGGACGAGTGCTGAACCGTCAACTTCCAAAAGTATCATTTCTGCAAGACCAAAACTTCAACCAGAAATCCATCTTGAATCAGATGATGTAATCTCTGTTCACATTCCAGAAGATGTTCCTGATCTTCCTATGTCTGAAGGGGCAACGGAGAGTCTGACCTTTTCCAAAGTTACCTCTGAGCAAACCATTTCCGAACGACGCAACAACATTTTAGAAAGGCTAACTAATATCCCCGCCGAGGGCAACGATGATATAGTTTATTCACCGAAGCCGAAGAAACATAAAAAGAAAAAGCTAAAATCAGGTAAGAAGAGCATTTAAAAAATGGTATTCACATGTGAACAAATAAAAAATCTCCATGTACTGATTTCTATGATGAATTGTGTAATTTATTGTTCGGGAAGATCTTTTTAGAAAATGTCATAATTTTAGAAGTATGTGGAAATTTTCAAATTAATCTATGAGCACTGACAATTTTACCTCCTGAAAACGTTTTGCACCAACACTATAACAGTTGTAATTAATCAACCATTTTTTGACAGGGACATCAAATGTCATATCTGAAGATAACTTAAGTGTGGACTCACTCGAACTTGCGTCTACGGGATCAGTTGGAAGTAACCAAGATATGCCTTATAAGCAAAGAAGTTCATCGGTGTCTCCGAGCCTCGTTAAACTCGAGCTAGAACAAACACGAGATGAAGCAGATTCAGAGACCGCTACGGGGAATACCGAGGAGGCAGTTTATAAAAACGATGGAATTAACGCTTTAAAACTGGACGAACCCTCTCCGAGTGATCCCTCTCTTTCTCCTGATAGTTTACAGACTCAAGAATATCAACCTAGTGAAGATTCTTCCCTTCCACCAATTCAAGACCTTAGTGATGAATTCGAGACTAAGCTCATAACAACCCCAGAAGTCTCACGTACAGGTAGTAATAGAAGAAGAACAGATGAAACTGCCGCTGAAAGGCCAAAGGATCTGCCACCTTTGACTGCGACGAGTACCCCTAGTATCATTCCAAACAATGACCAAGCCCCACCCTTCAGAAGGGCCAGCTCACCGCTAAACTTCGTACCATTGAAACCTGAAAGATCCACGTCTGTGCCTTCCCCGCCTGAGTTAGAGACCAGCCTGACAAGCGCCTCGAGCATCAGTGCCAGCTACCACGAGGACATGAACCAGGCATCATTTGAGACCTATGCCAGACAAAATTCTGAACGCTCTATGGCTGACACTCCCTCACCTCCCAGTGAAACCCGAAGGTCACTTTACCAAACTTCTGATTCTTCTGATGACTTTTATTCCAAATACCAAAAGAATGCCTCTCTCTATAGCATTGATGACATTTATAGTCCGTCTGCGGGGCCTTCCATCGAAGATGCTTTAGAATATGGTAATGCTTCTGATACTAGGCTACAGGAGTATAGCTCAATGGATACAGCTAGTCTCGATTCATCTAGATCTAAGACAATAGATTTAGCTAAAACGGAGACGGACGCAATGGATATTATGTATCAGTTTAGTGATACATGGACTGAAATGTTGGCCCCTGGGAACCTTCAGAGTATGTGTGTGACTGACAGACATATCTGGGTGGTTGACAAGAGTGATCGGCTTCATTACAGCTCGTTAAATGGACCTGGCCTCACATGGCGAAAGGTAACATAACATTACCGTAGTTTTGTAAAGTATTTTTTACAGTTTGAGAAGCAAGAATTGTGCTCTGTGAAAATAAGATTGCATAGTAGACAGGAATTCAGGAATTATTTTATTCTTTTAAAAAAAGAATACATTAGAAACTTGCATTCAAACAAGTCTAAAATCACATGCAATTTCAATTCTGGTTAAACTTTAGTCTTAGAATCGGAATCTGTGATTTGTTTCTGTCTTAAGTTTCGCAAGTATAATTATACAATCGAAAATATAATGACCAACATTTGAAACTATCTAACCTTTATTCAAATCTAGGTTGACGAAGCAGCGCGGCAAATCGCAGTTTCTAGATCTGGGTCTATAGTATGGAGATTACACCAAGGTTCAGTTTATGCTGGAACAAAGATTACCGCTCGATCTCCAGCTGGTCTCAATTGGGTGGAGGTTCTGAGAAAAGAGGTCGTATTTATAGCGGTGGATGACTCTACGGCATGGTTGGTATATATGTGCATTCCTTACCATTTTATCAGATCAGTATTGTGCAACAAATATTTCAGTATTAGAACGAACTTCTTTTCTGAACGTCATTAAACTACATGAATGTGCGTAATCGACCCTGTACCCCTGTAATAGGTGATCAATAAGACAGACTGGTCACTAAATGGATTACTATTTTTCACTCCGCTTTACTGGTTTTAGAACCTTTTGTCTGGAAAAGCAATCATTAAACAGCCACAATGACAATGAATACTACTGGACAAACGTAAACGGATAAAGTTCTTAACTGTTTAAGAGTAACCACTTTCCCCGATAATGTTGTGAACCAGCTCGCCGACCTGAGCACTTATTGGCGTATCTGTTTTCCTCAGGTATATAAAGAATAATGGAGATGTCATGATGCAGAAAGGCTTGAGCAGGGACAGACCCAGCTTCCGATCCATTAAGGTGCCTAGCGGCAAGATCGCACTCAAACAAGTCATCTGCCGCAATGGTGTCGTGTGGGGTGTGACTGCTTCCCAGACTCTGTTCGTTCGGAAAGGTATCACCGGCAGCAGAGAGGAGGGAACTCTTTGGGAGCCCCTTGAAATGTGAGTTAGTTTAGATCTATTTTTAAAGCAGACAATATAGTCTGTTCATCCTTGGAAAGTTGCAATGGTGTACTCCTATTTACTTATAATGCATTTATTATCAGTTTTGGGACATAAATTAAAGCTTCCCTTATCCTGATATTGATAGGAACGCTGAGAACCTCGTTATATCAAGTTGTGCGCTGGGAGATGACGGAACAGCCTGGATCATTGACCCAACTTGTAGGGTGTGGTTCACTACTGACGTTACATCTGATAACCCTGTTGGTTCTGGAAAGTGGTGGGAGGTAAGCTTTGTTTACATTTTGCAACGATTAAAAATAAACCCCGTATATATACTGGTAGTAAAACAGTATTCTCCCCTTGTACGTTATAATTTGACGTCTTTTACCCAGACCGTTCTTAGTACCCCATTCTCTTTATCATATACCAGTAAATGACCTTTAAGTACGTCACTGTTCCATATCTCCTATATGTGCTAGTCAGTAGTGTAGATATTCTGTTTATGTCTGCTCGGAATGATTTCATTGCTAATCATGGTTTTCATTATTGTTTACTAAGGTTGCTATAAGTGAGTATGTAACGGGCTCTGATTCTGCCATGGCCCTTGCGATGAAGCCTTTGGCGGAATTTCCCCTGACCAAGCTCGTGGTGCCTGCTGGTGAGAAAGGTGGCCTTATAACCGTCGGCAAAAGTGGCATCTGGGTTTCACAAGGCTACAGACATGTGCTGAATATATGTCGGGGAAGTCTTTTAGGTGAGTTCGGATATAAATTTGATATATATGTTTTAGACTGACTGCATATTGTTAATCTATAATATTCACACTAGTGAAGCATAAGGTTGTGTACGCATGTACATTATCTTAAAATTAGAAATAAAGATAAACAAAATCTACGTAATTGTTTTATGAGGAATTTCTTTTTTCGGGAATGTTCTTGCCAACTTACATATGAATAAATGGAAATCGGAGAAAACATCAAAGCTGTAAATAATAACTGAATGTAATCTATGGGTAATCTTTTGTATGGTTACCAATATTTCGCAATTTACTTAATACTATCATATCATCACTATTTTGTTTGTCAGGCCATCGTTGGGAAGTTGCTGGTCCAAGTGGTATGGCATCTTCCGCAAAATGGATTCTTGTGTCGTCTTGTGCAGCAATTAAAACTGATGGTAAATATCCTTTCATCGATTTAATTTTAGTCAATATTTTTTACCATAATGCATCAAATCAATCTCTTTTATAGGTACCAGTTACATTATTTTAGAAAAATAGTTCGCCTAAGAACATCCTTCTTATAAATTGTTAAATATATTATCGGCCGGAATGAAATAAAAAAAGAAGAAAATTGATTCAATTCTGATCTTTTCCCAAGCTTAGTTCTGGTTGATATTCTTTCAGGGCTGATATGGGCTCAACAACCAAATGGTGCAATTTTTGTCTTCTCGCCATCGTTGACTGGCAAAGTGATAGAAGTCAGTCCACCCCGGCCGGAGATGGAACCATTCCGGTGCATCAGTGCTTACACTGATTCTATGTGGGCTCTAACCAACATGGGACAAGTCGTAGTGAGGAGCGGCATGGCCTCCCACTGTCCTCATGGTCTTAGTTGGGTCATGCTGGATCTTGTCCAACTTGGTAAGTTTTACAAATCATTTCTGCCGTATGTTTGCTATCATCTTCAAATCGACGCAATGATTGAACCTATATGAGTAAAATATATATTTCCTAAGCACTGTTTAAATAGATGGCAACACATGTACCTTCTGATTATTTTACAGTGTTTGCCAAGTCTCTTCAAAATATATTCAGTTCATATAATAGTACTTCGTGCGAATCTGCCGCAGGTTCGCCTCCTCAGATCATTACTGCATACACCAATGATGCATGACATATGCCTTTATTAAGCAAAATGTATAATTTATCATGTAGGTAATGTCAAGTTGGTGCACCTGACGTGTGGTACTCAGAACATCTGGGCTGTGGATAACACGGGTATGGTGTATCAGCGTATCGGCAACCAGCCTCCAAACACCGCCCACCTCAACCCCGCCTGGGTGCCCGTGGAGGGGGAGACCCACACGCCCGGGACCAAGTTCACTAAGGTTTACACTGGTGCATCAGACTGGATGGTAAGTGTAATATTTGATTTCACTTTCTGTATGCAGGGATAGCAATGGTCCAGACAATGTGGCAGAATATTTGTGTTTCTTCTAATGAAGTCACGCAGGGTCGTATTCAACTCCCGATAGTCGATTATGTTCAGAAACATTTTAACATTTACGGATACAAACGATGAAAACATCGAGCTGTAACTGAAAAGATAAATGAAAAAGTTACAACAACAAAAATTCATTTTCATATAATCTTCCTCAAGCAGTTTCTATTAGATCAGCAGTAAGAATATCTCTTGAGTTACATGGTTTCCTGTTCACTCTGCTGTGACTCCTTTTGTTTTACCTTATGTTTGATTAAATTGCAGTTGGAATTGTATATTGATCTTGTTCATCGTTTCAGGTGTGGGCCATCGATAGTAAGAAAGGCGTGTACGCTCGTGTTGGTGTGACTGATTCTATGCCAATAGGCACACATTGGCTTTATGTACCAGGTAGATAACATGCAGCAGTGGTTATGATAAAGTCACAGAATTTCGTCGGAAAAAAGACAATAATACATTAAATATTTATTTTGAATTGTAGCATGCTTGATCTCTGTCACCATACTTCATGTCCTGTTATGCCACACTGGAGTTTCTAAACTTCGATAACTGAATTTATTCCAGGGATACTCAGCGAGGATTTGTCGATTAGTGAAAGGCTTGTGTATACGTTGAACCAAAGCGGTGAGCTATTGGTGAGGTATGGCATTCTAGAAGAAAACCCCGCTGGAGACTATTGGAAGAAAATCCCTGGAAAATTCACATCTATTTCAGGTAAATAAAATAATCATTCCGTTTTCCTAGAGACAACTCCTTCTATCCTAACATCTCGCTAGCAGTAGATAGTCGCAATTGTTCATATAAATACGCAATTACAGCGTGATTGAATACTTATTTGACGGGCTGTATAAATATGTTCAATAAAAAATAAAAATCATTTCAGTTCTCTCGTTGTCTACGCTCAGGTTACAAATCATTATCGTTATCGCAACCAAACTTACGATGACAGAATCATTTGGTGCACTTTTCTTTATGGTTTCAGTCACGTCTACAGATAACTTGTGGGGAATCAACCATCAAGGACAGTTATGTCTCCGCACAACTAATTTCCTCCTGAAGAAGGATACTGGGCCTGCTTACTCTCCGACCAGGGTGAACGTGTCAATTAGCGATGATTGGGAAGTTATCTAGTATATTGTTACTGGACAAATTTATTAGGTAAATAATTATTTTTTATTCGTGCATGTATGATTATGTAAATAGTTCTGGTTATATAAATAATTTGCCTTGGTTGTAAAAGGGCTTAAATGGTTCTAAACCCTTAATGTTCGTTCAATTGAAAATTTAATGTGCTAGTGATGTTGCACAGCATTGTGTCACCAGAACGGTTTGTTCCCCTTAAAGGTTAACACGAATGTACATTTGTAATGGAAGACATTCCTGTCAGAGTTGTTTTTGTTATTTCATCTGTGATACACGCCTGCCACACAATTATACACTTCTCTTGTGATATAGCTTGGATTCGTGATTGTGCAAGCTGTAATTTTAAGCTGTCAGCAAAACATTCAGTTATAGTTAATTATACAATTTAGGATTTGCTAAATTCATATCGTTTGGTATGTGCATTCTATTATAGCAACTAAGAGATTTAATTAATTTATATGAATTTGATCATTCTAGTTTTATCTGATTGAATGCATCGAAACATTATTGAGTGATCAATGACGGACTCATAGCCAAAAGTTATTATCAATTCGTTATAAGCGAAGCTATGTGCAATATTTGTTTCTTTCAACCAAATGGACAATTTTTCGTTGAACAGATGTACGAAGTGTCAAGTGTCAAATAAATTTCTGAAACTTTCTTCCTCTCTTCAACTATTTTTGTTGGTCAAGTTGATGATATTTTACCACAATGTATCCATCATCTGTATAGTTTCCGTATTATTTATATATGCAAATGAACAAACGAATAAGAGATTGAAATATTTAATTTATTTCTACAAGATCGCCTTGTTAAACCCTACAAGTACGTTTCTCCTTCAAGTCCTACCAGAAGTCTAGTAATAGATATTGGCAAACGTTCATACATTCACAGTGTGATTGACTACTTATTTGACCAAATAATACAAGGTGAAATGAACCTAAATTGATAGAATTTATGAAAAGTGTAAACATTTTTTAAATTGCTACATCAATATATTCTTATTCATATAAAAGTACAGCAGCGGGATCGTATGATCAGCAGCTTACTATCACAAATACAAGGCCTTTCAAACACACACACATACACACACACACACCCTCCACTCGCAATCATCGACAGTCTCTATGTATAACTTTTCATGACTTTCACACCACACTCAGACATAACAATCCATTCAAATCGATATGATATGTGAACAGAACTACTGCATAGTTATACGTGAGAAACAATTATGTATAAATGGGGCATTATCACAGTGATATACTGAAAGAAGGTACCGGTACATTTGATATAAATACTTACGTGAGCTGTTGAACATTTAGTCTACCATCTACAACAACGAAATATCCAGGTCCTCTAAATCACAGACGTGCATGTGTTTCACAGAAAGCTGCTGTATAAATATAAGTGAATGCCTCCGTGACTTATATTGTACAATAATTATAGAACTCATGATTGCCGAGAATATATGTACGGTATAGTAGTCAAGGCGCAGTCCAGGCACAACAGATAATACATATGTTATCCATGTTCTTGAACCCACTGAGTGGCAGAACATCAGCAGTATTCGTATATAAAGGAATGCTTTGTTCACGCTAATGCATCGGGTATTCGTAGCACTTTTTTTTTAAGAGAAAAGACGCAACAAGTGAACAAGTACTGTACAAGGAGCAAACCCAAATCATACAAACAAGAACAATTGTTATAACTACTGCATACACGAGTACATTGATATAAATTGCTAAGACTATAGTCAGCACACGACAGTTGATATACGCATAATAGCATTCGTCAGTTTCATTCATCATTGCGGCGAAATTATATGAATAACAGCATTACACTTTATATTTTGAGTGTTTAGAAGTCGTCATCTTCTGTACTACCCTTTTTGGTAGAGAGTTTATTTGGGGTATTTCGCCCTGATTTAGGTGTTATACTCCTCGACCTTGGCTGCCCTGTTGGTGTGGCACTCCTCGACCTTGGAGTGCCCGTCTTGGATGCTGGCGATCCACTCCTCGACCTGGGAGTAGCTCTCCCAGATCTGCCGCCTGAACGAGCAGAACCTTCTCTAGACCGGGCACTTCCATCCCCAGATCTATAAGTATCATATTCTGAATCAAATACTGAGCGAGCTGTGTCAGTTACGGTGCGGGCAGTTGTACTAGGACTGCCCTTAGATGTAGTTGCGTGTCTCTTTCTTGGCGTGGGTTTAGGGATGGGGTTCTTGCCGTTGTCTCTGTGGGTGTCGTCGTCGTCTTCATAGTCGTCCTGATATTCAGCTACACTTGTTGCATCTGTTCGGGCAGTTTCTCGAAGTTCTTCAATAGTTTCAATATTTCTCCCTGGGCCGAGAATAGAACTTGTGCATGGGGGAGGTTCTTTGTATGCATGCAAATCTTCGTCTTCTTTTGAGATTATTCTGGAGTCGTCTAAATCATCGAGACTCGTGTAGGATTTGACCATGATACCATCGTCATCTTCATATGAGTTTTCGTGGGAAAGGCCGCCTTTTCCTTTCCTTGCTTTTGGCAATGGGGGTCTACCTGTACCCGGGGAAGGAGACCGACTCCTGGACTGAGACGCAGCTCGGGTTGCTGAACGCAAGGCAGACATATCAAACTTCTTGGTCGTCATCATCATGGGATCAAATCCCCCAAGTGTCCCTCCGCGGCCGTCGTCCAAGGAAAGAGTATTCATGTTGTCGTCAATGTATTTAGTGGAGGACGAATCAGCGAATTTCAATGATCTAGTAGGACTCTGAGATTTATCTCGGGGTTGGGTCAGAGTGCTAGTTAGCCCCACGCCCGAGTCTACATCATCATCTGCCGCCGGTATACCCAGGTTCTGTCTTAGTTCTTCAAGTAGTTCTCGCATTCGACTCTAGAAAGAAATAAGATCAATTTTAAAATCAGTAGAATTTGGGCTAAATCAAATAGTGATAAATAATAACACGAAATTGGATGGGGTGGCTTCTATTGATTTATGAAGTTCTTGAGTTTATACTTACAACTTTGAGGTCATGTTTGCGCCTCTGTAGGTGTGCATTAAACACTTGCTTCAATACCCTGCAATTCATGAATCAGAGAAAGTATTATAGCATGGAGTACTTTATGAATTACCACATGTGACTCAATTCCCAGTTACCGCAAATATGTCAAGACAGTTTGGATGACTCAGACAGAAATGATGGAAATATTGAATCCAGTTTTACCTCGGGACACCTAATTTCACATGACCCGCCATTGTATATTACCAGATAACCTAGTAATCCCCTTAATTTGAAATTATCTTATATGTTTTCTAGGGCCCTATTCCCGTTTATGTGTTACATTTATCACAGTTATCCAGTATAACACAACATAAGATTTTTTTATTTTGGGAGGTGGTGGCGGGGGCGGAAGGAGGTGCATCACATCGTATAATACAACAAGATGATATGTTCACGTGCCCCCTACTTTTTGCCCAGTTTATTTTGTTATTCATATCCAAAAAGCGTTTCCTATTCTGTAAAGTAAAACTAAGGACAAAGCCGTTATAAATACATCTACCTAAAGATACGGCTGAAATACACAATCCTAGTCTCTATTACACAACGGCAATAAATGACTATAATTATGGACATCTTTGGTAATATCTGATTTCTGATATCTGAATTTACTTACAGAGATGATATCTAAACAGCTCTATAAAACGTAAAACACTGGTTACAAAACACCTATGCACGGAAAGAACGATGTAACAATGGCCAATATGTAAATCAAATACAACCATTTGGGCATACCTGTTAGTTACGGCTTCACTGGTATATCTAAATTTTTAGCATCAAATCATAAATTATACATCAACCGCTGTAAATTATTCTGTAAATACGGTCCTCTAGAAAACGCCTTCTTTTATTTACCTTGTACTAGAATATTAAAAAGAGAAAATAGTCTCACATTTAAAAAAAACTTCACTTACAACTCTTATAAATTGATCCGTCGGTCCTGTGTATATCAATATTTTAATACCATTATTAATTAGACGTGTTTAAGTTTATCTTGTCCATTTCGTTTTACACACAATTCGAATCGATTATGGTGGTGCTAGAGCTTACCTATTGGTGAAAATTCCGCGGTCGAGGACATCGTTGGTAACTTCTTGAATGAATTCCAAGTATTTAAGTTCCTCTTCCCTAAAATTAATTCAAAATCGAAGGGTCAAATCAAGAATCATGACAAGTTTCTTTTAAAGATTTTTAATGACTGATTGTATCACGTTTATGATAAACTGCATAATTATATATAATTGATGCATTTAAAGCGAAATAAAGGGGTGTTTGTGAGATATAAAAAGAATTGGTGGATATCAACCGCTCAATCAAGGTGTTTGACGTTGTATTTGCGTAATGTTTAATTATATCAGATACCCGATGTTCACGCTATATTCACTCATGCATGCATGCAGAAATACAAGATATAAGCAATATCAATTCATAAAACACAAAACGTGGCCACAGGGCTCGATCGACTTGGTGGCAGAGGGGTAAGAGCGAAATTCATATAGGAACACACTACATGCCTCTAAAAAGGAAATACATATTTTCTAATTAGCAGTTCTTCATTATCTTCAGACTATTTGGGTCAGGTATTGTAACATTCGGAGTGCAAAACAATGCCCAGAGCATTCAAATAATCTAGTTGTTCATAACGGGACCTAGTGCACCTAATTTAACTGAATTTATTGAGTATGTAAAATAAAAATTGTTATTGTTTGTGATTGAGTTTTGTAGATTAATATAATATGTTTGTAACACTAATTGAAACTTTTATAAGGCGCCGCATGAAATAATCACTGAGTGATATTTGCGTTTTTTCATTTGAAGGGATTAAATTTCTGTATTGGCCTTTAATGAAATAATAAAAAAAAAAGTGCATCGATCGCAGTTCCTCGCTAGGGAGTGGGTAGATGCAGAAGAGGATGCAATATGGTGTTGATGGAAAAATTCAGTTGTTTGCATGGAAGCACAGTTGTGTGGTTTTGCAATTTTACTTACTCTTGCTCGACTTTATACAATATTGGCGAGCTGGGATAGCGTCTAGGTGTGGTTATGACACCAGAGAAAACGTGTAACAATACCAAAACAAACAATTAACAGCGGCCACTTTGTTAATTAATGACAATGGACAACAAATAAGATATAACAAAACGACCACATTACATGTATTCACATACTAGTATTACATGTGTATGTTATATATCCAATGCATTACGCTTTAAGCACTAAGTTATGACATACACCGTTTATACATATACATACATTAATTTTGTTAACGAATGTACAACTGGTAATGTTCATGGGCACATCAAATAAGTGCGATGAGGAACGATTCACTGCCACTTCAGTAAAAAAAAAAGTGGGTATGACAAATGTATACAAGGACAGATTTTTCTCGGAAAACCATACAAAACAGTTCATGTTTAACCAATGTACATGCATATCGCATACCAAGATATAAAATCATGATATATAGCGTCAAAATATTAGCCAGGCAAAACGAAAAAAAAAGAAGTCAATGTTAAGACCAAAGCATATAAAACATAACAAAAACTATTGCAACAAGAAGTTGAAAACTTTCCTTCGTCGTGTAAAATACTTTCTAAATTAAAAAAAAACTCTAGCTTGAAAGGTTGGGCTGATATTTTAGATTATATAGCTGTCAGAATAATAGAAATATATTGGGAATTAAAACACATATAGCATTCATTCATATCAATATTAAATCACAGCAAACAAAGGGGGGAGACGAAGGTATTTGCATACCAGCACCGTATGAGCAAAATGTCACATTTAGAATATAATATCTAAAAATAACTCCTGTTACCTACCTAGTAAACCCACTACATCATAAAAAGGATATTGGTCAGTGGTCATACTATTCGAAACGAACTACAGTCGAAATTGTGAGTCAGTTAAAAGTTGCCAAAATTGAGAAAGACTTAAATTAAAATGGTTCGGGTTATTGGAAGTAAATCTGATCAAGAAAAGCAATCATTCTAAACGGAAAGGCTATATCTATAGTGTATTTTAACAGTTTAGTAAAAATCAAATTGGAATTGAAAACTAAAAACTTGTAATTTACTTACCCTGCTTCCAGTCGGTTGGTTACAGTGTGTTGACCAAAACCTCCGGATGTCTGCTGTTTTTTACTTTCATTTATTTCGTTTTCTTTTGCTACATAAGTCGATCTGAGGTGAGCTTTTTTGGATTGTTCCTTTAGCCACGTGAGATGATCTGCATCCAGAGAAATATCCAACGGAGGCACGCCAGTGGGTGTTCTCATCGTGCCTAAATCACGACTCATTAGTGAGGCATTCATTAGGTCTACACTGTCGGTGAGGGGTGTTACTGGACGAGTTTGATTGCGACTGACTTTTGGCTCGTCCCTGGGCGTTCGCTTGGGAGCATTGTAATATTTAAACGTACTCAATTTTGACTGAGCTGTCGTACGATTTAACCGTGGCTGGAAGGGTTTTTCCTCGGTAAACTTATAAGACTGAGTGTCGAGAAGATCAGCACTTTTTGGGGTGGATGGTTGTTTCACAGTGTGTGTAGTATTCATGTAACCATTTTGTATGTAACCATTCTGTCTATTTCTGCCACTATTGGGTCTCTCACTGTTGTGTCTTCCACTGCCCGGTCTTGCATTTTGTCGGGGGATGTTAGAGGAAATGACCCTAGTACCGTGGTATTTACTGGGAGAGTTACGATTGTCGGTGACCATCTGATTTACTAGAGCCATGTCTCTGTCGTCTGGGTATCCGTCTGATATATGCACTTCCATTGTTGTGTTAACGTCTGCTTGTACACGGGGCTTGACTACACCATCTATTTCATCATACTCTTCCAAATCCTCCATCTGACAAAAAATGAATTGTTTTCAATTTTAGTCTGCAAATTAGTTTATTGTATTTAACACGTGAAGATCCTGGTTGGTAATCCTCAACCCAACATAGTTTATTATATATTCACTGTTTTATTTCTAAGCAAACCGTCCTATAAAAACAAGAGTATAGTTCGATATCATGGACGCTAAAATACGTCATCGTCTTGAATAAATATGAGTAAATCACAATATCAAATCTGTAGTTACCATCGCCAACATTTCATCCCGATCGATATCAGAGCTCGCCCTGGACATTGATCTCCCTGTCCTCACCATCTCCTTGTTCTCCCATTTGTCACGTCGCTTTGCCTCGGCTGTTAATGCATGTCTTCTAGCTTGATCCCGAACTGAGGAAAACATATGGCAAAAATATCCATTATTTCAAGGTATTACATTTAGTGTGATGTTTGAAGCATAAATATATCAATGAAAAAAAAAGAAATATTTTGACAGATGTTTACGTATAACAAGGATTTTCCATGACTATATGGAACTATTGCTAAAACCATAATTAAGTCTTCGGTTTCTTACCTTTTTGGCTGACCATCCATGCCTTTGGTGGTTTGTTATCGATTGCACCTGTATATTTAACCAACAATAAATTGAGTATCATACATATATTGTGATCATAATATATGTAATTGCAGTTTACAAGACTCCTTTTTAAAATCAGCGTTTTCTGGACTGGAATTCGGGGTCCAATGATTAAGAATAGGGTAACAATAGTAACAAATATAAAATTGCAAATTAGTCATAAATTCAGTCTGTAAACGTTATAATGATATGGCTTATGTCAAGTTATGGCAGGCGAATATATTCGATTTTTACTTACATTTAGCTTTGGTTAATTTCCGATAATGTGCGCTCATATGATCCACAACCATGTATTGACTTGTCAGCTTACAGTCAGTTGGAGCATATGCTAAAATGTAAACGTGTTGTCCGTACTTGTATGTTCAGTTATATCAAATAAATTGAAAGAATTCGAGCAACATCGAATTATGAATGCCAGACCATTATAATTTATAGAAAGACCATTCGAGTGTTCATATAATCCGATGAAAATGGATAAATATACGTCTAGATATTCTTTCAACCTGTGCAAACTGTTTGTTTGAGGTTCTAAGAATTAACAGATTATGTTTTGAATAATTTTTGTACTCACGACTACTCTTTATACCCAAGTGTCCTTTCGGGAGTTCCATTGGCACAGCTTTCGGGGTTGAGGGGCGTGACCCTAAACAAGTAAGGACAGTTTCTTGTGACTGTTGGCTAGTACAATGGAACGCAAGTACACAATAATCATATACTGTAGGCTACGTATTTATATAAGATTCATATGTAAGAAACTCACAATTTCAAAAGCGAATTTCTAATCTCAATTAAATAAAGCAATATTATAGTCATTCTTGATTGCGTAGGCGTAGCCGTAGGCCTACCTATAGGCTACTTGCCTACTAACAACTAGTACTAGTACTGCTAATTATTCATTTTATTATTAAGGATGCGAGACTGTTTAACTAATTATTCTATTAGTCTGTTAATATGTCGAGAATCCTTTCTCTCATGGCGTTTTTTTATTTAGATACTATGTCTGTACACACAAACGATGTGTCGGGTCCGATTTTCAGAAAGTGTACAATTGAACTTTCCCAATCTTTACAAATAACCCGAATTTCAGACGAAATAAAGTTTAAAAGAAAGTTAAACCTAACCAAACCAATTGGTAGAATGAATGCAATGCCGAATGTACTCCAATTTAGTCGAATTTACGTATTATTTACCAAATTAATTAGAATGTAGATTTGCCAATGCTACAACTTTTCAAAATCTGACCCGTGTGATTTACGAGAATAACAGCAGAGCACGTGGTACTTTGTTGACATTTCCACTTGGTGGTGGCTCAGTTTGGCTTGGTGGTGGCTCGTGGCGGTAGACCGGAACGTGGCGCGCAATCTGATACCCTCTCTCTGTTGTATGTGATGTGTTTCAGGAAAATGAGTAACTGATGTGTTTCAGGAAAATGAGTCACATCGCATATACTCTGATAATTCATGCATGGCAAATAGGTTTGGTTGTGCCGTTTGATCCTCCTTCCACTGGTATGGGTCATTAAAAAAAATGTACATTTGGTGAAAGTGAATTGTACATTTTCTGAAAATCTTACCTATGGAGGTGTGAGCACAAAGCTGCTAGGGGGGTCTGGGGGCATGCCTCCCAGGAAAAGATTGATTGGTGAAAGTGAATTGTACATTTTCTGAAAATCTTACCTATGGAGGTGTGAGCGCCGATGGCACAAAGCCTGCTAGGGGGGTCTGGGGGCATGCCCCCCCCCCCAGGAAAAAAAATTTCAGACAATTTTTTTCCGAATAACTTTTTTTTCGACTAACTTATTTTCGACCAACTTTCGAGTTATTTTCGACCAACTTTTTTTTCCGACCTACTTTTTTCCCCGACTTACTTTTTTTCCGACCTACTTTTTTTCGACCAACTATTTTCCCGACTTACTTTTTTTCCGACCTACTTTTTTTCGACAAACTTTTTTTTCCGACCTACTTTTTTCCGACTAACTTATTTTCGACAAACTTTTTTTCGACTAAGTTATTTTCGACCAACTTTTTTTTCTGACCTTTTTTCGACCTACTTTTTTTTCGACCTACCTTTTTCCCGACTTACTTTTTTTCCGACCTACTTTTTTTCGACTAACTTATTTTCGACCAACTTTTTTTTTTCCGACCTACTTTTTTCCGACTAAGTTATTTTCGACCAACTTTTTTTTCCGACCTACTTTTTTTTCGACATACTTTTTTTTCGACCAACTTTTTTCCGACCTACTTTTTTCCTGACTTACTTTTTTTTCGACCTACTTTTTTTCGACCAACTTTTTTTCCGACCTACTTTTTTTCGACTAACTTATTTTCGACCAACTTTTTTTCCAACCTACTTTTTTTCGACTAAGTTATTTTCGACCTACTTTTTTTCCGACCAACTTTTTTTCGACCTACCTTTTTTCCGACCTACTTTTTCCCCCGACCTACTTTTTTCCCGACCAACTTTTTTTCGGACCAACTTTTTCCCGACCAACAGTGCGTAATTCTGTCATGTTGATAAATGAACAAATATGGTTGGAATTGTGAGAAATTTGCTGATTTGGATTTGATTCTAAGCCTTATACACATTGCCACACTCGGCAGACCTAAATACCATATTATCGCCCACTGTTAAAAACGATCGTTAAACGATAAACCTTTAAACTCATCTCCTGCCCAACTTTTTGCTTCAGGTTTACTGAAGGCTTTAGTCGATTAATCAAAAATAAACGTTCTCAATCTATAAACTTAAAACCTTCCTTGTCTTATTTTACCTTGTTCAGTCTATACTGTAAAGTGGTCATTCCTCTATGTACATTATTTCAAATTAAAAGAAATTTTCCACTTTAGTAATAATGCAATTTTCATTTTCGGGTGATTGCACCTTTCTCTTATAAAAGGTAGTTAGAAAACTGGAATATTCCTTAGATGAGATAATTCCCAACTAATTCCTCTCTAAATAATTTCAGTGGTTACAAAATATTCCTATTATAAATGTCAATATTTAAATATAAACTGTATCAACAGGGTTTTTATTAAGGTTGGATTGGGGGGATTTGTGTGGTAGTAGGGGGGACCATATTTTCTGAGACATACATGCCCTGTTTCCTAGGGCGCTGCATAAAGCTGCTGGGGGCAGTATACAAATTGGTGGCTTCTGGTGTATTTTCAGCATAATTCTCAGATTTCAGTGTTCAAATTGTATACATGAGGGTAGGGTGCAGGAGGGGACCAGCCTTCTGCTGTGGTTGGTGTTGGGGGGCACACCCCGAGAAATATTCACCTTAATTTTTCCAATTTTCCTGGGGATTACCCCTGGGTTCCCACTCCCCAATAGGGGGTCCAGGGGGTGCAATCCCTCTCCACTACCTAGCTAGAATTGTCTATCAATTGTAGGCTATAGACACAGCTTTTGACCGAAATTTTAAGTACCCCCGAGTGTACCTCAAGTGTACCCCCCATTGTATCTTCAGTGTACACTCAGTGTACCTCCAGTGTATTTATAATTAAATCAATGGACTAATTTGACTGATTGACAATTTCGACTTTATGATTGGCTTTCTGACTTTACTGTTCGTATAAAGGAAAAATTAGACAAATTAGTACCGGTCTCGCATCCTTGTGCCATTAGGCACTCAATCTAATCAACTTCCAACTATCAACTAAATTGTACTAATCAACCAATCAGCTAATTATTGCTTTCTTGTTTATATAATAGGATGTAAACTAAATTTATTAAAAATAATTAACCCGTTCTATCAGCAAAACAAGACCAGACGTATACGGACAGCGCCAGGTCACGCTCGCATCAAGTTAATCAAGCCATTGTTAATTTCACTGATGTATTAGTCTCGAACAATATTATTATTGACTACATTCTACAGTGACAATACAATTTTCAAGAATGTGTGCCTTGACATGTTAATCACATCCCAGGTACAACCGAGTCAACGTTTGGCAAGGTTGGATCCCTGGGTAGTTTAGTTTGGGCATGCAGTTCTAACCCCTTTAGTTTAGGCCTATACCGACGCCAGTGCAGAGACACGCACCCATTCATCATACATGTCAGTCAGTGAGTCACGACTGTCATGCAAATATTGAGCTACTATTGACACCGATTCTTAAACTTCCACCCATCATCCTAGAAAACTAGATATTTGACAAAGGGTAGTACGTGACATCCAGATAGACAAGAACAACTGACCCTGTTTGCGGCTCTTCCCCGCCATCGTGAAAATAATATTTTCTTCTGGAATTCGTCACCGCCGCTGATCACAACATTCCGCCATCTTGGTTACTACCAACAACGTAATTGGGCTAGCTGCGTGATACACAATTTAAATACTTTCAAAATAAATAATAGAATAAGCATACATATAACCCATTTTTATTGTTCAAATGAGAAATAAAATCTGCAAGATCGCTATAAGATGAATCATATAGGGAAAAAAAGAAAGAAACATAAGTTTTATAATTTCCAATTCGCTTAAGATACGCGTGATCACAAAAGCTACGACTCTTCCTGAAGTAAATAGGTCACGACAATATGGCGCCACTTGGACACTACATAGGCGGAGTAATCAAGCCCACATCTATGCCAGTTCATGCACATTCGACAATATGAGAAGTAAATCATCCAATTGGTAGTCATTTCTGCGACGACCCCGTATGGTAAGGCGATATTTTTTACCGGTATTATTGGGGCAATTTGACTAAGGTACCCATTGTCTTAAGATACATCCATGTTCTTCCAAACTTATCACGTAGGACGGTAGGTAGGCATACGCTAACACTAACAGCTCGTATTCATAACATACGGCACAGACGTCTATCGTGCCACTGCCAGCCCCTTACTGACGATCTTACTGCCTAAAGGTGGCCTTCCATTTGTCAGGATGCGGAATGCGGATGCGGAATATGGATGCGGAATGCGGAAATTGTCCATCCATATATGCGGAAAGCAGAGTGCGGTTAGGTTTTTTGGACAGCTGACTGTTAATGTTATGAGGAAGGATGGCTGTTGAACGTAGATTAATGATTGAAAAATATAATTCATGATCAGGATGAATTACTGATACTTAGGGACTGACTGTTCATAATTAATCACTGGGGGGGGGGGGGGCTAGGAGGAAATGGCCAAAATTCTTGCGCAAAAATGTATGACCCCCCCCTTCAGAATCTGTGCAAAAATAGGTGGCCCCCCTTCACAATTGGTGCAAAAATTGATGGCCCCCCCCCCCCCCCTTCGGCCTTCCTCTCAACCTTCAGTTCAATGTGTTGATAAGGGCGTAAGCAACCAATCTCACTCCCTCACTCGCTCCCCTTTTTCTTTACCCCTTTCTACACCAAATAAATGTGATTGATTGATTGATAATTTTATTTGGAATGCTCCATGTTGGTATCCTAGGAGAATTAGAAACCTATAACCTATAATAAGACAAAAATAACCAAGGGATGGAGCATATCATTGCGCAGTGGAGGTATTCAACCAAGTGCACATAGCTCACATGGTTCAATACCGAAGCCAAGCGACGATATGGAATTCTCGCATAGTCCCACAGATTTTGTTTTATTTATTTCGCTGTTACTTATTAAAATGTACTCGAGTATGATAGATTTATTGATGAAATTAAATTCATGTTAGTCTTGGTTGATGTTGACATTGACATCTATCTTTACATCATGACTCCTGTCTTGACGCATTTGTGTATTTCTATGTGCCATTTTTTCAACCCGCAAGGGTCAGGACTATATCTCAGAACACAAAATTATTTAATTCTGTACAGTTGTGTACATGTATTTGGCTTACTGTTTTGCAGTAAATTACCCTAATAAATGTATTTAATTATTTTTTTAAATTTTGGAACTCATTTATATGCGCTAATACTATTACCGTTGGAGAACTATATACTGGTATGTGTCAGGGCTTACCACTGCCTCTTCAAAAAAACAAAGCTGACTTCTGCTCCACGCTGCTTTTGGACTTTTTGATGCAGGCCCTTAAAGCTGCTTTCCCTAGTAATAATATTGAATGGTTCTGTTGAAATTACATTCAAATTAGTTTCCAAACTCACTATTATCGATCTGTTACTTAATGAAAAGTTCAATAAATGTCTGTATTCCATGATTTTACCATCACGGACATACAAGAATATGTGCGGCCGATTTCGCAATAGTAATATAGATGGTTCAGTAGACACCAGGGGTAGACACTATCTAGATGTTAGGCCAGGATCTCAGCCTGGTATACACTAAGTGCGCCTGCGTGAGATCACTTACCCATGCGCAGAACGTTTAGACTGCCATCTACCAGGTCTCTTGGGAATCAGTATCTCCATTGGTGGACACCACAGCCCACCGAATACAGATTCGTCACATTTAAACTCAAATATCTATCTTCAACATTAAGAAAGAGACCCAAATTCTTGGGACAAGCTGGGGCAGGGTATTGATCTTCTAAACAAGTGAGATGTGCGATTTGTTTAGAAATTAGCAGGGAGGGCAGCTTTAACTAGATCCATTTGGCCATGAAGATGTTCCACAGCCTTGTTGATAAGGGCAACATCTTCTATCTTTGGCCTTGGTGGAATGGAAAAATAGAATTTGGTTTCTCTGCCTCCTGAGGCCCCTGTCTTGCACTTGAGAATGACTTCTATGACCCTCTGAGGAGCTTGCAACTTTGGTTAAATTCTTCTTTTTCGCTATTCTCGAACATGGGATAATCATAGAAAAGTCTTTCATTGTTCATCTCCATGTTTGTTGCACCAGTTGAACAAACTCTGTCCAAGATGTTCTGAACCATGTTTGAACAGCTGGCTGAGGGCTATCCTGATGATTTCAACATTACAACAACCAAGAGAGATCAATGACTTCCAGCCCTGTGCCAACATAAAGAAACTTTTCTCTGATCATAAATTGGAGAGTGAGGCAGAAATTGCCAAGTTTTCTGATAAATTTGCAGTTGACATTGGCCTTGTCAATGATTACTTGCATCATCTCCATTATATTGAGTTGGGTGAAAAGATAAAGGCAAATCAACAAGTCAATGAACAACAAAAAGGGAGGGAAAAACATATGAACTGGGCCCAAATGGATCTATCAGGAAAACTGGATAATTTAAAAGTATCTGAGTTAGATAAGTATTGACTACACCATGGGCTCACTATTAAGGGTAAAACTAAAAAGACAAAGTCAAGACAATAGTCAGTCACATTGGGATCCATGATAACACATTGGAAGGTGTTGTGTATGAGGGACATGATGTGAGCCAACATGTGTCTAGTGACAGTGATTCTGAGTCTGAATATAAGGTGGAATCAATTACGATGCATTATTCCAACATTAGCGAAAGTGAAGATGAGCCAAATTATGATGACTCTAATGCTGTTCACAGTTTTAAAAGAGTAACTACTACCACAAGGAGTGGCAGGGTTGCAAAAAGATTCTGTTTGGATTTTCCCACACATTGCCTTTTTACATGTAGAGCTGAAGTTTGCCGAGCAGAGAATGAGTTATCCTTGCTCTGTCTTGGCACTGCTTGTCGGATATTCAGCTCCTCTTCCAGGTCAGCCCAACTAGGTGCATGGTAGTTCACTAAGCCTGCCGCTGCAGGTCGCTTTACTTGATTTGATAACCTTTTCTACACTAGGTGTCATTATGTGCTTTTACCTGTCAAAATATTCAATTCTATTGTACAATCTTACCACATTGGTACTGACTCCCTTCTTCCTGGAATATTCTGTATCGTTTTACCCTTTCACTATCTCTTGTCAGTGTTAGTTACCCAGTAGCCATCCCCTGTACAGAGTTTGTGAATAATGAGAAAAGATCGAGCAAACACTGAAGGATCTGGATTCTGTGTTTTGGTATTTGCGTTCCGAGCTTATCCAAAGTAATACTAGACACTAAATAATTATATTAAAGTTGTGATTAAAGTTGTATTAAAGCAAGTCAAGAATGTGTGGTGAGATATCTTTTCATATAGAAATACCTATTTCGGGTCAAATTTCATGTGCAAAAATGTATGGCCCCCCCTTCAAGACTTATGCAAAATTAAATGGCCCCCCCCCTTCTGGGTCTGTGCAAAAAAAGGTGGCCCCCCTCCAAATCCTCCTAGCCCCCCCAGTGATTAATCATGAACAGTCCCTTATTCTGATACTCATTTTCAAAGTGTGAAATTAACACCCACCCGAGTCCCCCCAAGTCCTTCCACATTAATATATACATTAATGTTTCATGAAATATTTTGTTTTAAGTGTATTCAATATGTGATACTTGAAGATTGAAGTCTTTGATATCATTAATTAATCAAACTCAGGTGTTAATTTCACACTCTGAAAATAAGTATCAGAATCTGCATCATCATTATTTACCTCATGGGGGGGTATAAGAATTATGGAGGGGGGTCACAAAAACATGGCACCCTCTGATGGGGGGGTCACAAAAATATGGGACCCTCTGATAGGGGGAAGGGGAGGGGGGTCACAAAAACACACCAACATCAGGGTTGAAAAAATCCGGTGTCTTAGTAATGTTTACTGAGGCAATCCTCTCACCATCTTAAGTGATGAATCGGTTAAAAAAAACCATGCAGATCTATAATAACTTTCACTGGCTAAATACCATCAATTCCACAAAATATCTTCTGCTACCACAATTTTTTTTCCTCAATGAATTCAGTGTTTCACTTATCATTTCTATGGTGTGGAGGCACTCAACCGCGAACAGTTTACACCACAAAACTGTTTAAAATTGGAGAAGGGTTGGAGCAGACATAGAAGTTCACTAATATAATAAAACAACCAATTTTCATATGAAGGTGGGCTTGTGAGTAGTCGTGTGGGGATGAGAACAGCACAACAAGCCCAAATCCAAGGAGTTTGCAAAAAACTAATGATACCCCCTTTGGGTCAAGTTGAAGAAGTTTTATAATTGGCATCTCAATGTAACCATCATTCTGCCCCTGTTTAAATATTCAGCAATACTATCGATTCCACTGTTTTTTTATAACACTACTAGAGTTGGATGTACCCAAGTATGACAAGTTTAGCAGATGGGAGGAGGTGTTATGGGAAAATGAGATAGTGCAGGAAGGAGATTTGCTCAAGGATATATTCTTTATTGCGGCTAATTGTAATTCTGAGCCAAGAATACAGTCGTTACAATATCGTGTTCTCCATAATACTATATGTTGCAATGTTTATTTGAAAAATATTAAGATCAAAGAAAATGATGTATGTTCCTTTTGCGAGGAAAGAGATGACTTGTGCCATTTTTTCTGGGGTCACCCCGGTCCCGTGACCCCAGAATTACCATTGCTTTGCGTCAAGGCCCGTGGACGTGATTTTTCCCGTCTCCGCGAAATGCTGGTCGGAACAAAGGCCATCACCGCTCCGATACGACGTTGACCCCATTACCAGTGTCTTGAGGTCAAATCGTAATTTGACCCACTTTTCCCTCCTGCAGAAACCAATGCAAAACGAAGCCCACGCCTGGTTCACATGCTTATCACACCTAGTTCACGTGCTTACGCTCTGCCCAGACCCACAGATCCGAGCATGTGATTACCCTGACCCAGATCCCAACCCAGATTTTGACGCGCATGCGCAAACCGATTCCACTCATCTTGGCCGGCCAGGGCCCGCTCGAAGCGTGTGGAATCATGAAAGATGTGAAAGATATACTGGTTTGATTATACAAATAAAGAGGTTGGTCATATTTCATTCGATATGCTTCGTTTCGTTCGATTTCCAAGCCTTTGTCAGTTGTGTTTGCCTCAAGAACGTCTCCACGTCTGCCCAGGCTTAGCGAAAACATGGCCACGGTAGTCTATACGTTACCTACCAGCCAAGGAAATTAAACTGCTTTCTGAGCGATTTGAATGTCTTTACACAATAATCATTGCATATGAGGTTGAAAACAAGGTTAGATTAAACATTCAGGCATTTATATTCAGTCGCTGGTTAATCATTACGGCTTCGGTAGTGTTCACAAGCATAGGGGCTCTGAATGGTGGACATAAGTGTCCGGGCAGCGAAAGTCCATCACACGGGAAGCAAGGCCTGCCACGGCGTGTGCAGCTACAAGGCCCGCCAACACAACTGTCTTACCGAAGGTAGTCACACGCATGCGCATGAGGCAGCAGAAAGCATGGCTTCCGACGAGGTGGAGGCAGCCAAGGAAATTAAACTGCTTTCCGAGCGATTCAAATGTCTTCACACAATAATCATTGCATATGAGGTTGAAAACAAGGTTAGATTAAACGTTCAGGCATTTATATTCAGTCGCTGGTTAATCATTACGGCTTCGGTAGTGTCCACGAGCATGGGGCTCTGATGATCTAAGTTACAGTGGACATAAGTGTCCGGGCAGCGAAAGTCCATCGCTCGGGAAGCAAGGCCTGCCACGGCGTGTACAGCGACAAGGCCCGCCAACACAACCGCCGTACCATAGGTAGACACGCACATGCGCATGGGGCAAAGTATGGCGGCAGAGAGCATGGCTTCCGACGAGGTGGAGGTGGTAAATCATGATATTTCCACCAAAGGAATATTGTCACACGTTAATATGTTCATAAACTATTGTTTGGGATAGTATTTGAAGTCGACATGACTGATTTACGCAGATTATATGGATATTATTGTGTCAGCGACCAGAAACAAATCGGAAACATGGCAGCAGCATGTGCGATCGGTGAAATTGTATATGATATAGCGGCCCAGATATAGGCGTACTAATAAAAAGGTTAGTTAGATTTAATTTGACAAGCTTAGATTAGACGTTCATATATTTATTTTCAGCCGATGGTGAATCATTACACATTCTGTCGAACTAACATCAACAGGCTTGTGTGTGTGCATGCTTCAAATCAACTGCGTAATTCTGTTAGCATTGAACAGTCAAGCCATAAATTGAGTTAAGCAGTTTTATTCATTCGTAGTGGGGTAAATTTATATATGCAGGAGAATTTATTTTAGTTGACAGTTCTTAGTCTCTTGTTAAAGATATCAGGGCCTCAGTATACCCCCTTTTCGTGCTATTGGAGTAAAGTTTATAAGGATTGGTATAGAAGATGTTCATAGGGAGGTGGGCGGGTTTTGAAAGCACATGTTCCCCCGCCTGGAGGATAAGAAGAAATGGACGAGAGCCCTGGAGGCAGAAGCGGAAGTCTAGAAGGACATGTTATGTTAAAAAATAACAAATATGGTTGGAATCGTGAGAAATCTGCTAACTCTTATGAGCCACGTTGAATGATATGTCGATTTGACTATACATGAACTTAGAATCTGTGATATTGTGTAATTATTGCAAGGTTCGATTCACATAGGCCTAGGCTATAGCGAAGAACATCATGGCTGTCATTACATTTTTCAAAATTATTTATTTCTATATTATAACCTTGATATTATTATTCAGGAACTAGTCAGTACAATACACAGGTATATTGAGATTGTTTGTCTGAAATATCAAGAGTCAAAAATGTTTTTCTCTTTGAGAAATTTCTTTCATAAGTTTGGTAGAATTTGATAATACCTGCAAAGTTTGATTCACATGCTGTAAATTCACATGCTGATTCACATGTATTTAATCAAATGAACCAACTAAATGAATACTTTACCCTACTTATGAATACTTTACCCTACTTATCCTGTGTAAATTTAATCAAATGAACCAACTAAATGAATACTTTACCCTAATTACCCTGAATAACTTACCCTACTTATCCTGTGTAAATTTAATCAAATGAACCAATCCAATGAGCACACTGCACTCAAAATATACAAGACTATGATACTGCCAATCTTAGACTACAACACGGTAATATACAACTTTGCCACACAAAACAACATCAACAAATTAGAACGAATTCAATCAAGGGCAGTGAGAATTATCACCCGCACAGACAAACAAAACTCAATCTCAGACAAAGTCACCGCACTGGGACTAGAGTCACTAACAAATAGAAGAGAAAGGCACCTACTTGGCCTCATGTACAAAAGATCACGAGAACAAACCGCACAACCCACAATGCACGCTAGAACCACAAGATCACAACATACCTACAACTTAACACTACCTCTACCGAAAACTGAAGCAATGAAGAAGGCCCCATGTTACCTAGGGGCCAAATTGTGGAACAATCTGCCCCCAAACCAAAAAAGCACACCAAGCTTTGAACAGTTCAAGAACACTAAAAAACAATAACAAACACAGCAACTAAAAGCAGGTCATGCTGAACCTTCTAGCTGACCTACAAATCACACAAAACAAAAGACAGGTCACGCTGAACCTTCTAGCTGACCTAGAAAATACACTAAATATAACACCTAGACCACACACAAACATGAAAACACACATACCAAGCGCAGGACACGCTGAATCTTCTAGCTGACCTACCCAACACACACACAAACCACAACAGCCCAACAATGCTCCAACAAAACATATAGCCCATATGACCCAAATAAATGTCTAATTCATCACCCACTGTATTGTATTGTATTGTAACAGCATTGTATTAATATTGAGTTAGCGCCAACTATCATAGCATTAGAATAACTAGAACCAGTGTGAGACCGTAGTTAGACACAGCAGTGGACGGAAAACCATGGAATTCAGCAATGAATATATACCCGTGAGACCATGTCTAGGTTAAAACCGATTTGCAAATTGACTATGTATCTTCATTGTACTTGACTACTTGTGAAATGATTTGACTTATTGATTTGCTGTATAAACATTCTAAATAAAAAAAAAAAAAAATGAATAGTTTACCCTAACAATAATCTACCCTACTTACTCTATATAAATTTAATATATTACTCAACTCGAAATAACACTGAACAATTTAATAATTTATACCCAAATTATTGGAGAATACTATACACAAGAAAAATTCAAAGATTACTAATAATTGCGACTACGACCCCAGAACAATCTTTCCTCAGAAGATTACTACTTGTTTTGTTTCTTGTCAAAGAACCAGTGATTTCTGGGCCAAAATGTGTGAGGAATTTGATAAGAAAGAAGTACTAAGGCTGGTTGTAGTAGCTGGTTTAAACAAATGTGATATACTGTTAGGGATTTTTAGGAAAAAAGAAGTACAGCTGGTTTATTAATTGGATCATGTTAATACCAAAAAATTATATACATAGGCAGAAACTATTCTATGAAAATGATATCGTTTGTTAAGATACAATGCTGCCTTTGACCTGCGAAGCAGCAAATGTCTGAAGAGAGTAGATAAATATGTAGAACAGCTGTTTAGATTGTAGATATAAAAATGCAAGGAGGTGAAAGTATATAATTATTTTTAAAGAGAAAAAAGATCGAACTATGTTTATTAAGCTGTCTTATCTTTAAAAAAAAAAAGAGGAAAAGCCAATGTATTTTATGATATAATGAGCGGTTGGTGTTTTTTATGCTATGAATGAATGATTCGATAGCCTTTTTTAAGAAAGTGGTGAAAATAGAAAAATCAAAAATACAAAAAAATACAAAATAGGGTTAACGTAGGATGTGCCTTAGATGTGTATGAGCCGAGATGGCAGGTATATTTGAATAAAACCCATTAAAACCTATAACACTACTAGAAACAACATTTATACCTGATCCAGATATACTTTGAAAACATGCAACATAAATGTACTGCAAAACAAAAATCAAATTGACTCCTGCTCGTCTTCTCCCTCAACAAATGAAATGGGTCACTTCTCCTTTCAAAAGAGAGATTCTGGCTGGAAATGTCCAGTTTCACTGTCACTACTTTCTAAACTAAAACATACAGATGTTTTAAGTGTTGGCACCATTTGGTTCTTTCAGTTTGATTTTTGTAGCCTTCCATGATTTTTTTTAAACTTGAGCACTACATCAGGACAAAAGATGTCTTTTTCCGGAGGAAGTCCTTATGCTTTCTCTCCATCTCATTATGATTCAGGGCATTGAGTTGAACCATGACTGCTGACTTGCCAGAAAAATCATTTGGAAAACATTCTATTGCTTTCCCCGATTCGGTTCTTTTGTTTAGTAACTCTAAACTATTTTCCTCATCTTATTTTCTTTTCCAACTGGCTGACTTCCTTTTATTTTCCTTCTTGCTGTTACTTTTAGTATGAGTAGACTTTAATGGATTGAACACTCTTAAAGACATCTGCCAGTGCCTCCTTTGATTCCTCTAGCTGCCCTCAAAATATGCTGCATATTTTTCTTGTTCAATTTGTCTTCTCTAGTATGGTCATTTTCTCTCATGCATTTCTCAACTTTGTCATTACATATGTATGGTCATGTGTTGTCAAGTTCATGATCCCAATATGGTGTTTCAAAGATGCTGGACCAGGTGATCTACCAGGGCATTATTACTTTAAAAAGATGGAAGAGCACATGAATAACCATTGTGAAGGAACAGAAACGATTCCACTCTAAAGACTGTGCCCATTGTACCACAGTCCATGCCCTCTCCTGAGTCTGGCCATTACAAGTATAAGACATATACTGAAACAATCGATTGTGTAGTGAATCTCAACCAATTGATGATTTTCAGCTGTGCAAATAATGCAATGATCTCTTTGAAAAAGGAGAACTTAACTTGAAATGACAGGCAAAGTTAAAGCTTTTGCTCACAATTTTCTTGTAAGGAAGGACCTTGTAATTGGCCACTTGCAGTATAAAAAAGAAACAAAGATGAGAAGAGAAATGAGAAGACAGGGAAAAAATACCAAGGGTAAGGATTTACAAGAGGAACAAGATAGTGAAGCTTCCAGGGAGAGAAGGACAAAAGGTACAGAAGGTGATGACAATTCTGACTCAGACAATAACCTGGTTTCAGATTCATGTGAACCTGAAACATATGATGAAAGGGTAAATGAAGTCAACAAAGAGAAGAATAATGCTGTAATTAATGAATCTGAGGATGAAGTCATCTTTATGCCCAGACTGCGACATATGTCATGGCAGATTAGCTGGAACATGGGAAATCAAAATACCAACAATAACAATGAGAGTGGCTGTTGCATTTATAGAATGAAAACTTCAATCAAGGTATGTGTAGTGAGCCCAAAGTTAAGCTTGTTTTGGAATGGGAAACGATAACAATACTTGGATATATATATGCCTAGACTTTGGATATTCTAGGGGTTGCATTTTAAAAAACATGGGTCCCCTAATCCTTTATTTGGGGCATAATTTGATATTCTACATATATCACACACACACATATGGATGGGGCTCCCGAAAATCTCCATTTTGCCAAAATCACCCCTTTTGATTCCATAATTTATTCGGATTTCATCCCACATTACTAATTTTTCAGTATTTTGTACCTTCCCAAGTGTATAATAAGGATATATTGAGAAATATATATATAAAAATTCCTATTTATGCAAAAAAAATCATATTTTTATGTTAGAAAATGTCCCCAAATGCAAGTCCCTGACGTAAATTCTTTTTGGTTTCAATGAAAAGTTATATAAAATTATTAAATTGTTATTTGTCTTTAAGTCTTCATAAAGCATTATGTAAGAACCTCCTTCTGAATTTAATTTTGTTTCATCTATTTTATTATTTTCTGTCTTTTCATTCACAACTCTCCAAATAGCTTATGAAGATCATTGATAAATTGATAAAATCCACAATAAAGGTTCTGCCTAGGAAATGTTTTGCCTTTGGTCTCGTGTTCTTGAATGACTGCATATATGGTATCACATATATTATAAATATATTCCATATTTGGATATGTTGTGGCCCAATTTGAATTTAATTGTGGCCCAATTTAAATTTTGGATATCAAGCTTTCAATTCTTAGGTTTCCCCTAACAAAGGTGGTACTAGCACTAAAGGGCGCTTGTACTAAGCATCATATATTTATTTCTTGTTCATGACCCAGCGCTTTATTCGGTGAAATATGGTATCTAATATAAATGTACCCTGCTATGAAGGCACAAAAGCCTGGAATGCTCTAACATCAACGGAGAAAAATACACCCACGTACAAACACTTCCTTCCTCAACCATAACCCAAAACCACATCATCCAACTAAACTAATCAACTGAAAAGTCGAGCAGTATCTTCCTGCGAACAAAGCTACTTCACTCACATTTTTATGTACTCATTAATTGATTTATTGTATAGACAAGTTGTACCGTTGTAAGTTGTAAGTTGTACTCCAGTCCAAGTCTAGACACATCAGTGGGTGGCAGACCATGGTGAAGCATAACTGATATTGTGAGCCCATATCCTATTATGTAAATGGCATCACTTTATTATTTTGTCATTTGTTTACTACATGTGCCTTTACTATAGCAGTACTTTAAGATACACACTATAACAATTCCAAGAGAAAAAAAGAAGAAAAAATATAATATAGTGAAGGTCTGGCCTGCCATTTGGCTATATATGTGTTAAATTACCATTGAGCGAATCCTATTCTCCTCTCGTTCTCTTCTTGGTTAACTTACTTTAGCATAGACTGCTTGGCATTATATGTTTGTCACTCTTGACTCCTATCAACTGAAATGATACCACTTCATCTCTAGATATTGTACTACTGGCTTGTCATTTTGTGTTTGATCAATTCGGGAATCACCGACACCCTCTCACACCTTTTATATAATGTAACGCCATGATCTTAACTAAAGAATCTGTATCCATTTCATCTCACTCCATCAATCTTATACTCTTTGTTCATGACTGTGATACGATTTCATTCTTTCCTGTAGGCAATTATATAATGAGTTGCGAGGTTTCTGATATATAAATAAGTAGGTTCTTAGTCCAACTATAAACATCAGTAGAAATAATAGTTATATACTCATGCAATTTTAGTACAGTCAATTAGATGTCTGGGATGTTTAATGCATTTTGAATCGGCTCAAAGCTGTTGAAATTTCATATATATACAGTGAAACTTATTAATGAATAAGATGGGGAGTTTTCACTACTAACTGCTGCTGGAGTAGAGGACCACCTGAACGTTTTAAGATCTTCAGAGAGACGGCGATTTTGAATGTTGAATGTTCCTTTTTAAGCTCGAAGAGCTTTCTTAGATTCAGTACGGTATACGGACAAAACGGTCGGCAGATCGGGTTACTAATGACATTCCTGTAGATAAGAGACCCCCCTATTTATAGCCGCATGATTTGTCCTATAATCCTCTAAATTTCCATGCAGTCAATATAACCAAAGCGCCACCTTTTGGTCTAATTTTCGGAAATTTAAATTAATTTTTTCCTTTTCAAATTTAAAGGTGTTGTTTCAAAAACAGGCACTTTCCTTTCATCTTCTATATATCTCAATCTAAGATGGAATGTTGATAATCCTGATAATCCCTGCCTTCTCCCGGCCTTATTGACCGCCCCCTCTCGCCGCTTGACCGCCCCTTCTCGCCGCTTGACCGCCCCCTCCCGGCGCGCTTGACCGCCCCTCACCGCCCCCTCTGATAACGCCACTGCCCCTCTCCACTCCACCGCTAGGATTTGCCGCCAGGATTCGCCGCCAGGAGTCGAGGAGTAGGGGGCGCGCTGTTAGTTACTCCTATCGGCGTTCCTTATCTGCCCCTCTGCCCCCAAGGTAATTAAGAGACAGGGTGTGACATTTCAGCCCCCAAAGATAATTGTGACCATGTGTGGTCACTGGTTGGTGTCAGTTCTTCTTTCAACTTCAGTTTAGAAGATTTTTTGTTTGTGAAATATACATTCTGAATTATGTTTAAGCATATTCTGACAGACGTTAGAATCATTTTGATATTAATTTCTTCAATGTGGGATTTATAGAAGAAAAATAGTCTGAAAGTCATCAAGGAACAGAAACACTCATCTTCCTACAAAAAAAATGGGTTTTAAGCACAATATCTCCCCCATATGACACCTCAGGCAGGCCAGAATATCACAACAGGCAAGTGGGCACGCCCCCTCGCATGTTGCCATTTGAGATTCAGCAACAAAAAATAATTTTTTCCAGTTACCAAATTGCCAAGGGTTGGCAGAAATTTGCAGCAAGTTAGCAGCAAACAATGCCAAGTGACCAAGCTGCAAAAGGTTTGCAGTGTTTGGCAACTAAAAGATTTCCAGAAAATAAATAAATAAAAAAAATAATGTCCCAAATCGCTCAGAAACAGAGCGTTTTCTTCTGAACTGGGAAGAAAAAATAAAAAATAAAAAGATTTGAGTTGCTGTTTCTCCAGGCAGTGCCTAAAGCATCACATTATGCCCATACCTCCCAACTGGGCATTGATAACAGAAGAAAAAGATTAGACTTCTAGACGAATAGGCTAAAGTCACCAGTAGCTTTAATGTGTGGATTGAATTATTGCAGGTGGCATTGGTCGTCGTTGAGAGACAGACCCCCTGTGAAAATGAAATCATCCTTCCCCTGCTCTCTTATCTCTTATCTCACCTCTCATTAGAGGACCCTCCGCCGCACCACCATCAGAAGTGTCACAGCTGCTCCACTTATTGTTTAAACTTTTTAAAATCTATGATATACTAAATCAAGTAGTGGTGCAAACGATTGTAATGCTGATGAGAAGAAATTTGGTCTTTGATAGATTTATGTGTGATATTTATAAGCCAAGATAATGTTTTATATAAAGTTCTATAGCTTGAATTGGCTTGTGTTTATGTGCCACTCATCATTTGCACCAGCCAAATGGCCTGTCCTCCCTTATCTGACCCAGGTCACCCTCTGCCCCCAAGGTAATTAGGAGATGATAGAGCTGTGACAGCTGGTCTACTACTTCTTTCAATTTTTCAAAATCTATGATATACTACAGTAACTCATTGTCCTAAATATTCTACTGAAGAAGAGACAAATATTGGTGTTTCAATCATCGTTGTGTGATGTATATTAGCCATTATAAGGAATCTTTGTGGTCTTGGAAGATGCAGTGATATATATAGGTCCTAGGCCTATACAACATTGGAGTGAGCAGGGCTGGACTCTGGACTCAAGACCTCTGTCGACCTCATTTTCGCCCCTGAGGCGAAAATCCAAAGGCTTTTAAACTTCTTCTGTCAGGGGGCGCCACTTCCCCTCTTCGAGCAATTTTTCGCCCATGTGGCGAAAATCAAAGGCTTTTCTACTGTTTCTTGTATTGTTTCCCAACATTTCGAGAGCTTTGCTCCCTTATTCAGGGGTAATGGATGATACAGTCATTAATAATTAATTATTAGTGAATGTTTTACTGCTCATATAGTTTTGTCAGTAGAAATAATCAATATTGTCATATATTAAATATCAGTAATTAATTTATTTTTCACTTTCATTGTTAACTATAGAGAGAGCCCGAACGGTAGAACCATGTACTCCGTTGCCTAGCAACATATTGCTATATAATCATAAATGAATTGGTAGGTCGAATAGACATGTTGCTATATTTAATTCAATTTAAATTGGTAGAAATAATATTTATATAATCTAAAGAGGAAAGTAAGTGTACTTAGTAGTTACCATGCGGTCACACATGGGGAAAGTGTGTGATGGGGTGGAGGAGAGGCTCCCCGAGAAAGCTGCTGTGAAATTGCGCAATCTGGTGCGTTCTGAGAAAAAAAAATTCTCAACATTGAAGTCCAAGACTTATACTAGGGATTTTGAATAGAAATAAAAGTTGGTGACTAGAGCATAGTTTTCAGTTAAACTTTCAGTTTGTCATACTTTGCTGGCCTCATGAGGTTCTGAGATCTTGAAAGATTACTGCACACTGTTAACTTATTCTCAACTCACGTAAATATGTTGACCTACACATTGGTCTTTTGCCAAATACTCATTATTAAGTCTTTCAAACTCTTACTTATGTGACCCAATACCTTTACCACTGTCTGCTTTCTATTACCGACGTAAGAAGCAGCAATCAATCTAATTGATTACTGACCATTGGGGTGATTGTCGTTCATGATGTTTATATCTATCCTTTCAGAATTACTTCATGGTGACCTGATGGAGCGAGATAATTACAAAACCAAAATTTCACTGCCAACCCTTCCACGTCAACATCCTAATTGTAATAGAGGATAATAGTTCGTAGTCTGACATTATGGCAAAAGCAGGGACGAACCATGGCAAACAATCTCTCACACAAGGCTCTAATTTGCCAAATAGTGAAAGTGTACAATCGTTATCCGTCGCCTCAAATAACAAGGACAAGGAGCACGAGAGTGATGTCAACGGAAATTTAGGTAAGCCTATATAGGTTCTCCTTAGGAGAACTGCCCCCTTATCGTGATTAAGATCGTAATAAACGTTTACAAATACAAGTGTCATTCTTCATAACCAAACCTTCCCGTCATTTACTAATTGTATTTCAGTATTAATCAGACTCTCCGCCAAAACGAGATTCATGTTCCATTTTACTTACGGTTATTGCCCATAGGCCTACTGGTCGTTCTTCAAAATATGGACGAGTGTTGCTAGACTGGGCTAGACCTTGTGCTGATATTATTGTTCAGATAGTTTCTCGAAGGATTGGATTTCTTTCTGTTTCTTATTCTAGGACCTCAGGGATGTAAGCCTATAGCCATAGGCCGCGCATTGGATGCGAAATAAAGTGTAAACTAGAGCCATTGAATAACACAAATATAATGAAATATATCTCAACACGATACAGGATAGGTATTTTGTCTATAAATAAAAGTTTCAGATATGAAGGAGATTGGGTTGCAATATATGATTATGACACTATGTAACCATGGTAACCCAAGCAGCGAAAGTAGTTGGATTGGGTGTCCCGACCCTTATCTATTGATAAGCGGATTGCCTTTATAATAATCAACATTACTCTGAAAGCTCCTCGATGGATTGGTATTTATAGGCTGTTTATAGTCGAAAAAGCATTTAAGTAATTCAAGCCTTCGCATTTAAAACTCGCTGGATTTGAAAGCAATCAATTCTACCAACCTATCTCTGTGAGCGATTTGTAAATGAAGTGCTTAAAGTCATGATTGTCAAACATAATATATATATAGGGTTTTAGCCGTCTCACTTTTTAAAATCTATGTTCTACTTTGCCCTTCTAGAATCTAAAGCATTGCACAAACTCTAATTAGCATGTAAAGAAATAAGATGTTAAAACCGTCTTCAGCCACGTTTTCTCTTCTCACGTTCCGCCAGCCCACTCATCGCCACACCATGGGATGGCCCTCCGCGTGGCAAGGTGGTTGTTGTTATTATCATAATAATTTTTTATTTATTTTATTTCATTATCCCAGTTATCGTCTGGGTGATTTTGAGCTGGTTGGACAGATGATTGCCATCCAGTCAGTGAATGGCTGCGATTATAGTATAAGATACACACTTTTGAATAATTGCGTCCGTTTCCTCCGATAGTATATTGACCTTCTCTCTGTCAGGATAATCACTAAATATTCAAATGTCATAAGAAGCGGTGATTCCTTAAGGTGCTATTTTTAGTTAACACAACTCTCACATTCATTACCAGTACCTACTGACTATTTCCCAGGTTGTCTGTCACTTGTCTTTAGTTAATAGAAGGCATATCGATCGATCGACCCATAATTAAATTATTGTTTGTCTCTATGTTGGTACTCCATGTAATACTGAGTGCCTCAGGTGTACTTGTGCTTGTGAAAACTCGAGGGCGGTTCAATGTCTCTGTACTATGTGAAGTATAACGATTAACCAACCTACTGTTAGATGTTGGTCTAGTTCTTACACGGTTGGTCGAGTTTTACCTGTGTCCAACTCGACCAATGTCAAGTGTGACATTTAGTCTGCTAATTAGTTCTTTAATTACGGAAAGGAACTTTCTGAGGTTGGTGGCAATTATCTGCAATTTACTATAAATAAAGGTAAATAATTTATGCAGGAGTTCGAGGAATGTCTATATCGTGGTCGCCTGATACCACAGCACGTGGTTCATGCGTCCGTCTATCAATAAGTGTCTTGTGTGCGTACATAACGCTGAATCTCATATTCTTCACATTTAGATGAGCAAGCGGCCGCTGCGCATAGAGGGACGGAGCCTTCTTACACCACCTCTCCTTCGTCACTGCTGGAAAATAATCACTTATCGAAGGTAGGACTTTGCAGTTATATTACAGATTGGCAGGTTTAATATTCTGGATGAATATTGATAAAAGTATACGGTGCTGAGCCCGCATAACTCCTAAATCGTAAACTCTTAGAGGCACACCAAGCTATTTGATTCATACAATATTGTCTTTCCTTCCTTATGTTGAACTTCCATTAGTGTCATTTCCATAAGCCTTGCGTTATGGGAGAACTGTTTAGCTATATGTTCATGCTGAGTCATCTTAAACTCTAGTTTGATCATAGTATACGTTGTATTTCATTATATCACTTTATGTTATGTTATTCTCCTAGTTAATGTGCCGGGCAATACTCTATCGTATTCTATATTTGCTTCTAGAATTCTTCGACGTTGTCACCTGAGGGTAAACAAGAAGCTAAAGAATCCTTCATGTCTTTACTGATCGGTCAGAGGCCTGGGGACATACTCTCCCACAAAAGCCTAGCATTGAGCCCTTGTCGTGTTAGTGATGGATACCATGCTCCTAAACACGCCATTAACAGAAGGTTGTGGGCTACTAATCAAGCTTCTTACCAAAAGATAATTAAATCCAGTGAGCAAAGTAAAAAAGCTCCGCGAGTACGATATACAGGTACGTTTTGAATAGGAATTGCTCAAGTCATCACTTATTAACACACTGACTTTCTTATATAAAAGCTAACTGCTACAGTCGCCGTAACATCAAATATAGAGTATAGTTCATTATTATTTAGCGTCCATTAATATTTTTTTATTTTTTTTAGAAAATGTTAATGGACAAAGTTTCACATGCATGATAATTCTCATTTGCCAATTTACAAATCAATATATCAACCAACATTTAGACATCTAGACAATTTAACTTTAATTCATTTAATGATAGAGATCTTATATAGGCCTAATTCAATTTACGTTACTCACTATGATACTGATAATTCTACAATACATTCAGACTACCTCAGATTCACTATAGGTTCTTAAATTGTGGCATCAATTCTTATTCATCAATACCTTGACTGACGTAATTTTGATTACTAGCGGATACGCTTCTAGTGACGGTTCGAGTGGTTCAGTTTGATGGCTCATATTTTAATTTAAAATACAGGGCCTACTCTTCAAAGATATTTGACGAGATCAGAAAAATATACGGAAATATTTCAGTTTTGAAAAAGCAGTTTCTAGTTGAGCCTTCACTGTATGGATAATGCAGTACATGTATTGTTTCTCAAATGATGTAATATTATGTCTTCCAGGGCCATCCCAATTACAGGCTCTCTTAGAGATGCCCAAAGAGCAACTGAAAAACGAAAGCCCTCTTTTACCGCGGGTAAGTATTTTATCTCAACGTCTCTATAAAAATGATATTTGTGGCCCAGAGATTGAGATTGAGGATCTATAATTTTTTTTGTTAAACTATGGATCAGATTTGGATATATCCGATCATTTACTTAATTAGGTATATAAGTACAATTCAGGGCGAAATATTTTAATAAATTAAATGTTCTACCTATAATATATGGCATATATAATATATAACGCTTGACATGGAATTAATATGCAATATTATCTAAACCTATACATAAATTTCGCATGACGTCACACGCCTGGCTGGGGGATCTCAGTGGCCGCCATGACCGGGGTCAGCGCTACCCTTGCGTGAATAGCGTGTTTATAAAAACAAAGCTGATAAGTCCCACAATGTTAGATACTTTAGTAATAATTTACAAAAGAAAGATTATATAGTGTGTTTATAAAAACAAAGCTGATAAGTCCCACAATGTTAGATACTTTAGTAATAATTTACTAAAGAAAGATTATCATATCTACAAGGGTTATCATGGGTTCGTTAAAACTGGTAATGGTTAAAACGGCCGGAAAACAGCATTTTTGAGTCTTGGACATCTAACGTTTACACGGGGTAGCCCCCTAAAATGGCGATGCTCTCCTCGGCCCGTGACGTCAGTGAAATCTATGTATAATAATTTTCCTAATAGAATGGGTCAGTATCTATGGTGGTTATACCTCTAATGAACTTCCGTTCAAAATTCTGTATGTTTTACATTACTTTCAAGATGCTAAATTTCGAAGTCAAAAGCAAGTGTTATAACTTGCTTCCTGTATTATATAGTTGCTCATTAGTGTATCTGAAAGTCGGCTGATTAGGGTAATTATGAGCCATTATAACCATACAACTTGTGTATGTAAATTATTCGCTAAATAACATCCTTCATTGCAGGCTGGCAGTTATACGAAGTCTTCAACTATATCCGAAGCCCCCACTGAAAACATCTCCGAAAAACCAAGTCCCCATTGTATGACTGAACCGAATCACCTCTCAACTAAACAACCACAACCCCGACAAGTATTAAGCAAGCAAAACAATACCGACAATGGCTTTCACATTTCAAAGCCGCCTGCCATCTTGCCGACTCAGAGTGAGGACAGCAGCGATCTTTCAGCTTATCTTTTTTCTAGTTACCACAGCTTACTGTCCTCAGCTCAGGAACAGACCTCTTCCAACCAAGTGTCATCCTTACCCCAAGACTCCTTGCTTGACAGTAGGAATACTCTCGCGTTCGCGCAATGTCCTCCACAACAACTACAGGCACTGCAGCAGCAGCAGAATCAGCCGCAACAACTTGGATCTACTAGTAGTACAGAGAATTCTTGCTTGATAGGATCGTCCCATGTGCACAAAAAGCCTCGGTTAGGTATAGATGAAAGTTCCTCGCATACGATGTCTTGGCAGGCCCCAAGTAGTAGTACGTCGAGTAGTGTATCTGAACCTGCCCAGGAGACGCGACAGAGACGTTTCCAGCGTACTAGGTTTGCCTTAGAAAAGTCTGGCCTTCTGGACGTCACCATGAAAACGGCGCGTCTTATACACGAAAACAAGATTCTAGAACACGAAATTAACCAGTTAAAGAACGATGCCGAGGGGCTGATGCAGTCTGTGATTCAACAAGAAGATCCCGATGTCCGCGGCTATGTTCTTGCCAAATGCGCAAACTTACTCATAGCCAACTCAAAAAGTGTTCCTTGACAGCTGTCTTCAGAATGCTAATACATGTTTGATTAAAGATATATATTGATTAGGATATAGAAATCATGCTATGAAATAATTGCCAAAAAAAAATTACAAGTGTTTCCTCATGCTATTTATCCTTTTCACATTCATTTCTGTACTTAATGAGAAAGTATACATTGGCATATCATATTATTTACGTAAAATGATGTTAAGTGATCTCACCAAAAGTCACACAAGTGCGAAATGATGAGCTGACGGGTATAGAATTTATTTTCAGTTTCTCCCAGGAATTAAATGCCTGGAACAAATTGTGTCGTTTAAGAGATAATGAAATATATTTTTATATTTTAAAAAAATGCGATATCAAATTTCAATCCTCGAGTTATTACGGAGGGTAGGGATGAACTGATATTCTATATTGTTACGAGTTTCCCTCCTTTTTGACAGAACTATTTTGGGGGTACAGGATGTACGTCAATTCCGGCCCAATGTTATGCAACCCAAATCTTGTGAGGAGCACATGGCCATTGTTTCTGTATTGAAATGTGGGCGGAGATGATGGTGAATGATTGGCAGTTGGAGGATGCTAGTGGAAGGCAGGGGTCAGGTTTAGATGTGGAAAATGGAGGTGAAGTAGGAGGGGAAGGTGGTGACCACTTGCCCAGTTACTTGTGTGGGAGGGTGTGGTCTGTCAATCTCTGTTTACATAAGTCAGCCAATAGCGATCTGTAGGTGTTGAAGGAGCAGTTGGGGCATCATTAATGAAGTAGTAGCGCAGAAATACTGCCTTTAAAATATAGAAAAAAAATCCATTTTGTCTCTCTTATGTAAATCTGGTGAATTTGTGATTAGGAAGCCTCACCCACAGCCCTCTTTTAATTTAAACTAACACTTAATTGCTGCTGAATATCCTGAATAAAAATATTTTACAATAATCCTCCTCCCCTTAGCTTGACTTCATGGTATTGAGTGGAAGACTGGCATGAATACACCTGTACCATACAAAACATTCACTATTCTTTGAATACACACAGGACTCACAGAGTTGCAAGTTTCTGTGAATACATTTCTCTAGGTCTTCCAACCTATAGCCTACCATCAGAGTTATACATACAATGTTTGTGAATTGCCAAGCCCAAGCTTATAGCAGTGGGAAATGGGGGAGAAGGTAGGCAGCGGGTGGCAGTGGCTGGATGTAGAGTGAGACCAAAGCAGTGAGAGGAAATAGAAACATATTAATAGGTCTAGACTAAAGAATGAGGAGATGTAAGGAGCTCATCAGATAAATTATGTAACTGAAATGTAACACTAGATCACTTCGTCACAGGTCACCACAGGTCACTTCAGTTAGATAACTGATTGATAAATGCTCCTTAGATCTCATCCTTTAGATTTATTCCGTTTCTATTTCATCTCACTGCTTTGCCTCGTCTTACTGGATAGATATTTTCATTCATTCATTAATTAAAGGTATTCTATTAAATTTATTCTACAATTAATTATATGACTACAGCTACAGCTACAACTGCCCTACCCTCCTGATATCAGTAGATATAGTATGTGTCTATTTTCTGTTTACTTGTAAGAAAATAATATGAAATTATGATCGGATACCGCTTTATTCTAAATTATTGTTTTAGCACATTTTCCTATAGCATTTAATGGAGGTTATCATGAGATACTCAGCCTTATTATAGTTAGTATGACTTGAGATATAAATGTAAGGCGGACGGCGCTGATCCATTTTATTCGGGCATCAATGAGCCATGTAGTGCTGGATGAGTCCGCAACAATACGCAAGCATATAATGTTGATTTATCTTCTTTACTTTGCCTGGTATCAGCGGGTTTAGCCTTGAAATATATTATTCATTTCAAAATCACTTTGCCTGTAATTATTCATGTTAATGTTTATTTACTATACGATTTGTTATCGTGACCAATAAGTCACTATATGTATATATACGACCATAATTGTCAGGTCTGAAATCATCCCCCCCCCCCCCCCCCCATATAAACTCCTTATATATTCTCGGCGTTACATGTTCATTGTTGTTAGGTAAAAAAAAAACACGATTAGTTCACTGACTGAATGTGGTACTATGATTCAATATAGTAGCGCAGGATTATATAGCTACACAGTAGCTATAGGATCGTTGATGGGAATGTTATGGGTTAGAACCCTGACGCAGCTTCAATTTCACTTCCTCCCCCAGGCACTACTCGAAGAACAGCTGTATGAGCTGGACATGCTCCTTTATACACTGCTTTACGTCCGTGTACGTTCGTTGTCTTAATGCTTAATTCCATTTTGCTAAATGAATGATCTCTCCAATGGTGTCATTTCTACACATGTGAGCAGGTACCCGACAGCATTGTTGGAGATTTGGAGACAAAATGGAAATATTTGTCTACGAAAATATGTCTACGTGTTGTTATAATATTAGGCAAGTGTCGGTCCCAATAATGGGAGGATAGAACATGTTCCTCACATCAATTGTATCATAAGTATTTCGTTTTTAGAAATGCAAACAAAATTATCAGCACTGTTTTAGTATGTTGTCATTTTTACCATTTTTGGAAGATGTGCATTTGGAGGAGTCTTGATCCTCGATTTGAGTTATGTCGTCACATTCCTATTACTATTATTATATGGCCCTGCCCATAACGGTGCCTCTGACATGTTGTCTTGCCTTAAAAGTCGCTTCATATAAAGCCAACAACGCCTTCTCTAGTCCCCATATTTCTATTTCTAAATCATTCGTAAGATTCCACATGGACACTACTGTTCGCCAGCCATTGTTACCTTAGAAAATTCCCTCCTGACAGTAACGCCATACTCCACCTCATGTTTTACACATTTTAATCTTAATCTAATCCACTATTTTAGTGAGTGTAGCCTCCCTGGTGAGATCTAAGGAGCATTTATAACCGCTACCTGTTTTGGAGGGAATGAGTTAGATCATAATTATTATTTATGTGGGGAAATTCCGTGATTGTTCATTCCCTTGCCAGTATTTCTTTCCTTGTATGAACATTCCTTTATCAGATCTTTGGCATTTCATTGTATGTATTATCTAATTAATTATTTACGGTTGAGTACTTTTATTTTCTCCTAAAGTCCCTCATTAGTCAGCCAAGTTTAGTCCTCGGGGGACTAATTAAGTTGACTTACTAAAATCATAACGGCGTGTTTATATCGGCGCGGAGTCCCAAAGGCTTACAAGTCTTCCTTTGGCCAGTTTGGTATTCGATGTCCTGACATTGAGATTCTTTGAAAGTCTACACACCCTAAATCAGTATTGGTGAAAAAAAGTCGGATGTTTGCATATCCTTAAATTTTGTTGTGTTCATGGCAAAATTGGTGCTGAAAATCGAAGGAATAATGGCCGACTCGTCTAAGATGCACACCAGCCAATCTGTCATTTTCATGTCTCATTTCATGTGTGAAATAAAGATCGCTATGGCCATGTTAAATTTACAGGGTATTCTATCGTAGACATTCGCATTTATCGCTGTAATTTTGTTGGCATGTTTGTAAATGTCAGCTGATAAAGGTGTTCTCTAGAACAGGGAGACAGCTAGAGTAGTTTGGTCATATTCCTTATCATGTTCAGTTTCGACCAGGCCTGTGTGATGTAGAAATTTGGCCAGTTGTTATAGTAGCTGGTCTATTCTGTATTGTACTATATCTATCTAGAATAATAGAGTTGTCGTCCATGCCTATATCGTCTTGCACTATAATGTACAAATCCAAATAATGATAAGGAGCCTCTGTTATATTGTTATTTGTTATCAGAAATAGCATCAAGTATCGTTACCCTATCCATATCATTGACATGTATAATTTATATTGCAATACCAATAATCCTTTCCATTCTGCAGAAATACGTATATATGCCTGCAATCATGGTCCAAAAAGTACGGTACCGTATACGGTAGCCTACTGCTAATTTATGCGGTTGATGATGGGAAATTATCTTTGAATTATCTTTGTAAATAAATCCTACATTACATAACGCAAATCTTTAATGTTTTGTTTTATCGCAATATTGGGGATGAAACTGGAATTTCCTTGACCTAGATTATGGTAGGCCATATTGCATCCTGTTGTCAGGAGCACACTGTAGGCCTATGTAATGCAAAGTGTGTGAGTGGGATCGTTGCACAATCAGAATGCCTTATCAAACTATTTTATTGTTTTCCCCCATTTCTCTTCCACAATCCAGTACGGTAACCATGGAAACCATCCTATAGCAACAATTAAATCTCAAAATTGATCAACTTTTAGACCTAGGCTGTACCATTAATGTTATTCAGCTGGAAAAACTGAATAAATGGTAAAGTAATTTGATATTTTTTTAATTTCTAGAGCATGTTTAGGCTTAGGCCTACAACTATTTGTTACGATTGTGCAAATCCATCCATTCTTTGGCATTTTATTTAAATTCCGGGGCCGTCCATAAATTACGTCATGCTGGAGGGGTGGGGCAGGGGAGGGGGTTCACATTATGTGACAAGGTGCGGAGGGTCGGGGGCGGTATCGCGTGCCGTCACAAAACTTAGATGAGAACCCATAGCCTAGGGAATTAAAGCTCCTCTTCCAGCAATTTTCTATACAAATCTCAGATTTCACTTGGTAAGCTAACTAATACCCTGCCCCACCCTGTGCCAATCGTTCAGGTTTCTTTCTTAAGGTTAGTTTAATATTTGAGAAGAAATAGTCGTTCTCTGGTACTGGTGATCACCAATACGACCTATATAGCTTTGTTCCATTCTGATAGTCACCATGCATGCATTGAAGGAGAAAATTTGTTGGCAGAGAGAGAGAAACATGGGGCTTGGCCTGGGACAGAGGCGCCACCATGTGTCGATTCACTGCATCTTCTGTACTACGACCATGGCGTCCACGTTCATTCCTGTGTGTCCCTGATCGTAAAATCACAGAATTTAGACATTTATTTTACTTTTCATTGAATAAGGGATTGATAATATTGAGTTTGGGAACTAATACCGTATGAATGTAGTTCCAGAAGAACCACTCGATCTTAATACCTGACAAGGCAGCTTTAAAAGAGAAATTATGCAATATTAAAAAAATAAATTTTCTCACAGACAAAATCAATGATTTTTGTGCCAATTAAAGTTGCCCACCTGTCAAATTATTTTTTGTGCAAATTAAACTGCTTGGCCTCAATAAATCTTTTAAAAGGATATAGCTATAGGCCTACAACTTCATAACTGGTGATGTCCATAGGCACCTAGTGACCTACACTTGGCTTAGACATAGTTTACGTCCCCTTGAGCCCCAGACTAGGGCTACACTTGGCTATACTATAGTTTAGCGCCCTATTCCTTGAGAGTAAAGGGGGTAGGAATTGGGGGACAGACCACATGTATTGACCATTAAATGTCACCGTCCACCGCCTCTGCTGATAGACCAGAACGGGATTAGAGATCTGATATCCTATTACTGCTAAGACAGGAGGAACTATCATAAAAAAAATTGGTCGAGGGGGCAGAGCCATGCCATGGCCCAGCTGTTCTTTTATGAGGGTTTTAACAGATTAACAAGAACTAATGGCCATTCCCTCTTCCACTCCTCGAGATCAGAGAGAAAACACCGGTGTCTAATTAACCTGTCATAAACTATATAGGTCTAGGCGTGAAAACAAATATCAGGACATGTCTTTTTTGCATATAACTTTAACAGGCCTATATGCAACCTAAGACTAAGTTGCAGGTGATAGCATTTCCCTTTTAAATGGTTGTTTGGTTGCCATGGAAACCATCCTTAAATAACCATTCAATTTCAAAATTTATCAACTCTTAGACCTATATAGGCTACACACAACCATTAATGTTATTCAGCAAGAAAAACTGAATAAATCGGTAAAGTAATTTGATGATATTGTGATGCCCTTGCCTTGGCCTTAGGTAGGCACTACCATAGCCAAGCCAGACACTTCTGTCAGCTGCGCGACCGCTACGCGTGACCGCGTCGCTATGTTCACATTAATTTTTACGTTCAACACTAGACGGCGTCACCGCTCTGTTTACATACGGGGACCATTAGCTCTGCCGTATTCAAACAGGTAAGTTTCTACGCATTCTGTTGATATAAATTGCTTGAGATTATGATGATTTTAAGGCCCCATACCAGCGCATCCAAGTCAAATTTGCATTTAGAACGTACAAAAGAAGTATTGCGCATAATCTGACGGATTTAAAACTCACATAGACGCATTCCTTGGGTCATTTTATGTAAGATAAACTTTGGTTTAGTTATGTGGGGTGATGTGAATCTGTGTGCGGGACTGCGCACATTTTCATTCTAGGCCAAAAAAAAGTTTTTGTTTCTGAACTGGAGATTTTCTCCTGCGGGTCCCCATGTTTGTGTATTTGCTAGATATTCAATCTTTGAGCATTCTTTAATCAATTGTACATATCAAAAGGAAAATATTCAAGTTTTTGTACACACTTCCATTAATTGTACACAATCATATCAAAAGGAGTTTAGTTTCAGTTGAAACAAAAAATAGGCGAAAAATATAGCTATTAATAATCTCATACGCTCTAAAACACTAAATAAGCAGGGATTCATTAATATTTTTGCTGCCCATGAATTTTATATTTATTTTGCTATGAATTATGATGTAGATAATTAAAATGATTTAATTCTATCGTATTTCGTTGCCATGATGCAAATAGAATATTGAAATTTGAGCTAATCTGATGAAATGAAGGTTTATTTTATACCGATCTATTTCTGTATTTAAAGTTGAGTTGTTACTGTATAGTTACTGACTGTATATAAACAAAAATCTCTTCTTTGTCAATTTGAGTTGAATAGAATGATAAATAAATAGGGAAAAATCCAGCCCACTAATAAGATTTCCAAACCATGTGCCTGTGTCTGTCTCATAGTTATTGGTGTACTAATTATATACATGTTTATGTATCCTTTTTTCAGATTACCTGCAAACACGATCAGATCCAGTATAATGAGTTTATCCTGGCTGCCGGGCTTTCAACATGATAGCCCTATACTACACTAAAGAACATGACTCACCATCCAAAATCAGCTGCTGCACTTGACTCAATTATTGACAATTGCTTGAAAGATGACCGAGTGACCAATGTGTTCTTGCTCTTGTGAGAGCCAAAAACAAGGATTTTAATGAAGTGCATAGAGTTCTTGAAACTCGTGTGAACTTTAAATTAGAATATACCACTGATTCCTTGAGAACTTGTATAAATCGTTTGTTGTCCTCCCAGTTAAATCCACTAAAGAAGAACCTCAAGAGGGATGGGAAAACGGCAGTCAACCTTCTGAAGGAGGATTTTAAACATCCTACAAGTCAGAAACGCTCATCTGAATCTGATGGACAGGTACAATATCCACCCGTTAAAAGGCAGTCATTATCATCACTCAGTAATGAATGCCATGTTTGCCCTATCTTGACAAGTGAACTTTGTGCAAGTGCAACAAAAATCAACGAACTGACAGTGGTTGAAAATGAATATAGGAAATTAAAAGTTAAAGCTATTAAGTTCCAACCCAAACGTGTTAAACAAGCTCTGAAACGAAAGGATTGTATTATAGAAAAGAAATGTAAGGAAGTGAAAAGTCTCAAAAAGGAGGTTCATAAACTGACAACTGTCCTTAGTAACAGAGAAGACATTATCAATGAGAACAGTAAACTAAAGACTGAGGTCAGAAAACTGACAAAAAGAAAACAAGCTACCATAAAGTATTATAGAACAAAGTGTAGAGTACCAGCTCATGATACACTAGAGAAAATCTTCATTGAACAACAACAGTATGTCAGGGCCCTAGAAAATAAATGTGAAGAGTTGAAAGAGAAGGATTCCAAAATAGACACAAAGGACAAAAATGCTTATAATTTAACAGTCAGGAAATGCATTTATTATGTACTTCAACACCAGTGCCCAGTTGAACATGCTTCCCCTATTGTTAAGTATGTCGCTGAGTGCTTCTCTGGTAGAGAGCTACAAAGTATGCCCACCCAGGCCACAGTGTCACGAATGGCATTGGAAATGGGGGTTCTGGGAGATCTACAAGCTGCAGATCTACTGCTAGAGTCCCAGAACTCTACAATAGCTTGGGATGCTACTGACATCGGAGGGAGCCACATCAACGAAGTGCATATCAGTACATGTTCTTCTGGAACATATAAATATCTGACTCTTGGTGTTGGAGAATTGCCAGGAGGCACAACCAACGACTATGTGCAACATATATCTGAGTCCCTGGAAGACATAGCTACATCTCACTCAAAGTTTGCTTCAAAAGACAAGGATGAAGTTCTTGCAACACTCCAGACTAACATCAGCAACACCATGTCTGACCGTGTTGTAGTCAATAACTGTGTGGCTAAACGGTTGGAAGATTCATTTGGCCACAGCTTGCAAAAGTTCAACTGCAACATTCACCCATTAGACAGTCTTCATTCAGCAGCTAATGCAGCACTCAAGGCAACAGAGGTAAAGAGTGCTGTATGGGGCAATAACAGTGCAGCAGTGAACCTTATTGCAGGTATATGTAAGATGCGCTACAAGCAGGGCAAAGGGGACCCCAAATCATTCAAGGCATATTTCAAGGCTAATAATTTGCCTTTGGGTCAAATACAAAGGTATGTTGGAAACAAATTCCACATACTTTTTCACTTAGCAGGCGTGTTCTTAAGACTGAAGGACGAGTTAAGTAAATTCTGCAGTAAATTCTGCGGCAAGCGTGGAGGACTACAGGCTGGACTCTTGTCAGACATCAAGAATCCCAAAATTATCCAGCATCTTCAAGTACTCTCTCTGTTTGGTAAACTCGTTACAGGCCCTTGGATGTCCCTGCTGTACACTGATTCAGACGAGACAAACTATTACGATGGTGTTGATGCTATAAAGACTTGCATTGTCTCATTAGAACTGTATAAATCTCGTCCTCTTACAGTCCTAACATGTAAGAAAGACTGTTTTGGGGGAGCTCTTGATTTGGATGATGCTACCCTTGCTGCAGCACGTCGTTTCAAAGGTCCTACAGTGGTCTTCAAAAAGCTAGTGGAGAGTCTTGCTGAGAGGTTCCTGGTCGTAATTTCAAGGCAACTCAAACGCTTCATCAGTGGTGAAGCTTCAACTCCGTCTCAATTAGACAAAGATAATGTAAGTATTGTGATCTCACAGTTGATAATATTCACTCTTAAACATCCTATAATATGTTCCTACTCGATAACAGTTATTTGTGACATCTAACCAAAAGTTAAATGATAAAAAGCAGGCAATGTAAACTAGATATTTGGACATTAATATTTTCAGCTAATGATGACATTTTTCATACATACACATGTATATTTATACTGATACTTAAGATTTATGACATCTTTATTTTTTCTTCAGGCAAGGTCAGTACCCCACCACAACATGCAAGCTGAACGTATAATGGCATTAACTGATGCCCAAGCTCGCCGGGCTCCAAATGCTTCAACCAAGTTCATTGAAGCCAAGGTAAAGTCTAAGGCCAACCACACACTAGATTGGCTGAATGGACTACCAACAGGACAACAGGCTAATGCCGTCACCTTTGTCATAAATAGATCTCGACATCAAGCAAAGGAAAAGGAGCAGAGGCAAGAAAAGGTCATTGAAGAGGTGATAAGAAGAATGAAGGAAAAATCACACAAGAGAGACACAACAGAGAGGAACAAAGTGGAAAAGACTGTCAGTGAGCTAGCTGGGAAAGAGAATGTCACTGTAGATGATGTGGTTCAGCTCCCCATGGCAAATGAACTTGATGTAGACCAGCTTGAGAGAATAGTTAATTTGTTTATGTCGCCATCTTCTTTTGTTGGAACAACTGTTCTGCATACCTGGTTTGATGAGAGTAGCAATGTAGATACCATATATAACGGGGAATTCTTAAAACTGACAAAAAGGAAGAAATGTACATTTGTGATAGGGTATCATCCGAGAGGTGAATCCTCCGAGGAAGTGGAGGACGTTTATATCGGACGTAATCAACTCATTACAGACTGCCTATACCAAGACCTTGTATTTCAACGATGAGCCCTGACTTAAATTGTTTGTTAGATCAGTAGTGATCCAGTGATATATTATTTTCTGACATATGTTCATATCAAACATTGAATGTGAATTTCTTGTGGTCCTAATAGGGAGTTGTTAAGTATCTTTCAATAAGTAAATAACCACTCAAACTCTGATGACTGTGTTTAGCTTGTTCTCGTGTTTCCATAGCAACCAATACAACTGCGCGATCAACGTAAGTGCGCGATCAACGTAAGCGCTACTCATATCAAATACACAACACTCTTCCCCCTGCAGGTATGTTACTGATGATCTCAAAACAGTACATGATAGTTCATTGTTCTTAAGCATTAAGAGGGAATCAATCTTTAATACTATCTTCATAGAATATGCATATGAGATACTGTGTGGAAATAATAATAGTTCAGTTCTTCATAATATAATGGGAGACATTGCTTTACTTGAAGTTTATGACTTAGGATAAGATGTGTGTAACAGTTCTGTCCTTTATCCACATTGGTATTCTTTGAGATATTCTGGAGGTCTATGATGTCTTTTGGGCCTTGGTATTATTGCTGGTGTGTTGTCTGTAGCTGCTGCATTCAGAGCTGGCTCATCCTTCATTGGGAGCTCTTTGGGCATTATGTGTCCCTTGGTAGGAGTCTTGAGTTGTTCTGGTAATGTGATATTTGCACCCTTCCTCTCCGGGGGTTCATGGGTGTTTGTGACCTCCCTTTCCTGTTGTGATGCTTGTTCAATGTGTATCATTGAACCTGATCCATGAGGTTGGGACAGACCTGGCTCTTCTGCCCTGTCTGTAGACATATTGCCCTGCAGTATGACGCTTGACTCCCTTTGAGATGCTGAACGACTCTTGAGCTGGTCAACATGCCTCTTCCATACATGCCCCTCAACTTCAACTAAATAAGTGAGGGGGCCCAGTTTTTCCTGTACAACTCCATAGGCCCAGCCTTCCTTATTGTGTCTGAAATCACGTACCAAAACAGGATCTCCAACACTGAACCACCGAGGCAGGGTTGTAGCACCACTAGATCCCTTCATTTGGATTTTGTCACGTAGCTGTGGATGGACATGATCCAACCTTGTCCTCAGTGCCCTTCCCATGAGCTCTGCTGGTGTTCTGCCAGTAGTCGAATGGGGTGTTGTCCGATATGACAACAAGAAGGAGCATATTCTTTGATTCCAGGAATTTCCTGTGTTTTTGGCTTTCATAGCTTTCTTAAATGTACGCACAAATCGTTCTGCCTCACCATTTGTGCTCGGGTGATATGGAGGCGATAAAATATGTCTTACTCCATTTGCTTTTAAGAAGGTCTTAAACTCCTCGGCTACAAACTGGGGACCATTGTCCGAAACAATTTCCGAGGGAATTCCCTGTTGAGCAAACACCTGTCTCATAATTTCGATTGTTTTTGATGCAGTCGTGGATTTCATCTTGTGCACCTCAGGCCATTTTGAGTATGCATCAACCATTAAAAAAAAACATTTCCCCCATGAATGGGCCTGCAAAGTCTATGTGGACTCTTTTACACGGTCCAGATGGCCATTTCCATGGATTCCCTATTGTCTTGGGAGCTTTTGGTTGTGACTCTTGACACATTTTGCAGTCACGCACCACCTGTTCAATTTTTTCATTGATTCCTGGCCACCAAACATGGAGCCTGGCAAGTCCTTTCATTCGCACCATACCAGGATGGCTCTCATGTAACTCCATTAGCATACCCTCTTGGAATTTACTGGGTATGATCGTTCGCAGACCCCACAACAAGCATCCATCTTCTGTAGTGATCTCTACACGACGCTTATAGAAGTCCAGTAACTCTGGGTTTAAATCTTCTTCCCCTGGCCATCCATTTACTGTGAAGAACAGCACTTTTGATAGGAGAGGGTCATGCTGTGTTTCCAGGCCTATAGATTTGGCTGTTATTGGTAATGCATTTACCTGTGCGACATTCATTGCTTTTGCTTCCCTTGTCCACTTCACTCTGAATTTTGTGTCATCCTTTTGGTTTTGTAGTGGTAAGCGAGACAAGGCATCTGCGTTCGAGTTCTCTTTAGATGTACGTACCTTAATCTCATAGCTATATGCTGCCAGCTGAATGGCCCACCTTTGAATTCTGGCTGCAGCAAGCACTGGAATTCCCTTTCTTGGCCCGAAAATGTAACTTAGGGGCTTGTTGTCAGTCACTAGGATGAACTTCTTACCAAACAGGTAAGGATGGAACTTCTTAATTCCAAAAATGATAGCTAATCCCTCACGCTCAATCTGTGAGTAATTTCTCTCCGCTGGGGTCAAAGTTCTCAAGCCATATGCAATTGGGAGCTCCCCTTTCTCAGTGACATGTGACATCACTGCCCCTATACCATATGGAGATGCATCCACAGCTAGAACAATAGGCTTATTTGGGTCGTAGTGAATCAGAATGCCATCCTTTGAGGTTAGAAATTTTATCACTGTCTGGAAAGCTTCCTCGCAACTCTGAGACCATTCCCAAGGGGTATCCTTTTTCAATAGATTGGTCAAAGGGCTAGTAATACTAGACATATTAGGTACAAACTGTCTATAATGGTTTACCAACCCCATGAAAGAATGCATTTCCGCCTGGCAAGTAGGTCTGGGTGCATTCTTCACTGCCTCGATTGCCTCATCTGTCATATGCAAACCTTCCTTATTTACTCTATAGCTGAGGTACTTTATTTCCGCCTTTGAGAATTCACATTTGCTTAGGTTACACTTCAATCCATTGTCATATAACCTTTGCAATACTGACTCAACATTCCTGTTATGCTGGTCATCATCTTTTCCTGTTATGATGATATCATCCATCAAGCATCCACAATCAACTCCTTGTAGCACTTTGTCCATATATTCTTGGAAAATCTGAGGAGCACAGCTGACACCATAGGGCAACCTTGTATATCGAAACAACCCCAGGTGAGTATTGATGGTCACATACTTTTTAGACTCTTCATCCAGCTCAATTTGTTGATATGCGTTGGAGAGATCTACTTTTGAAAACTTTTCTCCTCCATTCAGTTTCTGATATAGTTCCTCAGCTTTTGGCATGGGATATTCTGGGGTATCCACATATGGGTTTACTGTAACCTTGAAATCCCCACATATCCTTATTTTCCCATTTGGTTTCCTCACTGGAACGATTGGAGCTGCCCAATCACTAAATGTTACTTTCTCAAGTACTCCCATTTGTACCTGTCGGTTGATTTCTTCAGCCACACCATCACGTAAGGCATATGGTACTGTCCTTGGCTTGAAAAATATGGGCTTTGCTTCTTTACGTATGTTTATGTGGGCCTTGATATTCTCTGCTTTGCTGGGACTATCATCGAATATTGCAGAGTACTGCTTCAGAATCTGCTGTAACTTCTCACTTACTGATACCCTCTCAGGCTCTACCTTTAAGACCCTATTCCAGTCCAAGTGAATGGATCTGAGCCATTCTCTACCAAGAAGTGTGGGTCCATCGTTCTCCACAATGTACAGTGGCAATTTAGGATGCAGTTTATCTTTATATACCACATCCACTTCCGCCAATCCTTTGACCTTCATTCTGTGGCCTGTGTATGACTTGAGCGACAACTCAGATCGTTTCAATTTCAGCCTTGTGCTTGAGAATACTTTTTTGAAAGTATCGTATGACATCAGGGATACCCCTGATCCTGTGTCAACCTCCATTTTCACTTTGCATTTATTGAGTTCAACTTTCAAGAGTATTTCCTCTGTACTCTGCTTTTTGTAGGGCTCAAATGTACTATGTACCTTAGATCTACCATTTACTTTCTTTGTTTTGGCTTGGACCTGGATGTGGTACAAAGAATCTTCAGATTCCTCAGAGTCATCACTTGTGTCCTCATTACCAACAGCGTGGACATTTGGTGATTTTTTCCCTTTTCGTCCATATTTATGGAATTTAGCATTCTTGGGCTTTCCTTGTTTCTCCTTTGCTTCTCTATTGGGACATTTCTTGGCTATGTGCCCTAACTCCTGGCAGGAGTTACACACTTTTTCTTTGAAGAAACACTTATCTGGTTCGTGGTTGGATTTTCCACATCTGAAACATGGTGTGGCATTTATCCTATTTACCACCTTGTTACTACCATGTATTTCCTCCACTCGTTTGTTTGCCATTTCCTGACTCTGCGCAACCTGTACTGCTTTTTTCAGGTCCAGTTCAGCCTCACTAAGCAGTTTGCACTGGGCCCTTTTGTCTCCCAGTCCAATAACAAACACGTCTCTAAGGACTTCATTGAGGAAAGTTCCAAATTCACAGGTCTCAGCTAACTTCTTTAATTCCTTTAAATAGGAACCTACATTTTCCCCTGCTTGTTGCTTACGAGTGTAGAAATTAAACCTTTCTACAATAAGTATAGGCTTGGGCAAGAGGTGATCCTTTACCAATGTTGTGAGATCACCAAATGACTTAGTAGCTGGGGCTGCTGGGGCCGCTAACGTTTTCATCAAACTATATGTCCTTGCCCCTACTGAGCTTAGAAGCAACGCTTTCTTCTTTGGCTTGTCATCAGTATCCTCAATATCATTTGCAATACAGTATTGTTCAAGTCTCTCAACATAATCAACCCAGTCTTCCCCATCGGTAAACTCACCGATGCCTGGAAATGCAGTCGCCATAACAGTAGTACCGTATATACCCGTGTATAAGCCCCGGCTTATATTAATTTCAAATGGTGATTTGACCCGGCTTATATTCGGGGTGGGCTTATATTTGGGGCCCGGCTTATATTTCAATAACAGAAAACCAGTAGATGTAGCTGAAACTCATTTTATTATGACGTTCATGTAGTGCTTTTGTTTTCATGTTTTAAACTTCAATTGAACAAAAAAAGCAGTACCTAAATTCACAATGAATCACCGACAACTGATTTCTATTATTTAAACTATTATTCATCATCCACTAAGTGCTTGTTCTGGTCAATCTATTCAGCATCTATACAGGCACCCGGCTTATAAACGGGGCCCGGCTTATGTTAACGTTATGAAGTGCTGACCCCCCGGCTTATAAACGGGGTGGGCTAATACTCGGGGTCCGGCTTATACACGGGTATATACGGTAATTCAAATCACTTTCAATGTTAGTGCTTCCTATAGTGGTTCCTACCTTTAAGTAGTAGATACATGCACTGACCCAGCTGTCATTCACAATGGTGTTTTACTTTCATAGATATACACAGAGTAGATACACACACTGCCAGTCGATTCCAACACAAAATAGTCATATATGCAATAAATGTCAACAGTATTTAGGGCCACTGCACTGGTGTTTAACAATCCAACTCACAAGTCCATGTACAGCCTTTCCTTTTGCCTCATGGGTGCCGCCATCTTGGATGTCTTAGGTTTGCTGAAAACTTGGAGAAAGGTGCCGTTTTTTCTTTCACTGATGGACGTTGCTATAGCAATGGTAAAGTTTGTTTCAAGCTTGCCTCCTGTGGGTTAAACCTGCCTCGTCGCCATTGTTAAGTATCTTTCAATAAGTAAATAACCACTCAAACTCTGATGACTGTGTTTAGCTTGTTCTCGTGTTTCCATAGCAACCAATACAACTGCGCGATCAACGTAAGTGCGCGATCAACGTAAGCGCTACTCATATCAAATACACAACAGGAGTGTTGAGTGATATCTAATAAGAGTGAACCTGACTTGTTTTTCAGGCTCAATCAAGTCTGCTTTCAGTATTATTTACCTAAATATGTATTGTATATGTATATATATGTGGTTCTTCTAGTATCAACGAAAGTGTATTAAAGCTGAATGCTCTGTTTTGATTGATTGCACACCAAACATAACCTGCAGGTTCTCATACCAATGTGCTAATTCAAACTGATATCAAGAATGAACATTTCAGAATCTAGGTGATATGAGTTAACTATTGTGGTGCTAATGTGGTGTGCTAATTACTATTGAATGAGTCAAGTGGACTTGTGAGTAGTGCGCCAAATAGATTTAGCTATGAATTGTGTATTTACATGTTTATTATATGTGTTCTATTAATAAAGTTTGCCGCGCAGCACTAAATCAATGGACTAGTGTTTGTAATTGACCTATGTTCTATGACCTGTAAACGCTATATATTTATTTCTATGTGACAAAAATGATATAACTCAAAATTCACAATTTAATTTGAAGGATATGAAAAACTTTTTAAAAAAAAAATATTTGATCGAAATTCATGACCTTTTTCCCCAGAAAAGGGCAATGCCCTTAGCCTTATGACCCCTGACCTTGACCTATATTATATAACATACTAACTATTAGTAATTCATATTGAAGAATACAGAAAAACAACGACTTTATGACCCTTTACCCTTCAAAAGGGCATTGCCCTTAGCCTTATGACCCATGACCTTGACCTTGGGACCCCTTGACCTCAGATCAAATGCCCCATCCCAACCTAAAGTTTGTTAACGACCCTAATTTCCACTTTTCATATCATTAAAAAATAATAAAAATCAAAGGAATTACATTACTTTAAAGACAAAGCATTTTTAAGACATAATTAGGGTCACTGACAATGGTCACAAAGATCTTGATTGCTAATTATAGGTAATTAGGCAGAATAATAGGCCTTTTGTTAATAAGATTTTCCCAAATATCTCTGGAACAAACAATGATATCCAAGTTCTGAAAAAAGCTCTAAAATTGTCTCGACGAGATCTATCGATTCTCACATTTACTTGAAGTGTTCAACATAGATAACATTTCTCATGAAAGTGCCTACCTTAGGCTTAGGCTTAGATCGAGTAGGCAGTATTTTTGTAAAGAAATGTCAAAAATTATATGCCAAAATGCATCCATCGCCCTCGAATGGGTGATAATCAATGTTTTAGAAAAAAATCTGTATTTTGCGCGTTTTTTTTAGATATGCAGTTTTCTTGGCTGTGCCAGCAGAGACCCCCAACTACCTACAGAAAAAATAACTTGACCTGCCATCTTCTGTTCATGAACGGACTCATGAGTGCATAGTTTGATGACGTTTTCCACACGGAAGTTCACATTTGTAACTTCCGGTGTAGCAGCGTAGTCATCTGTTTACATCTGTACCGAAAGTTTTCATAACTTTGCTACCAAGAAGTCTGCAAATATTTCCGACGTCCTAGGAAGAAAGAATCGGTAATTATATCCATAGCATGAATTTACCTCCGTTACTACTTTACCACTGATTATGCGCCATTATTATTTGGTATTTTTGGTAGTGATGTAACTGAACGGTTTATTGTCAGCTGATACAGGGATTGACAAGGGAAGCCAGTCCCCGTCACATCATGTTTGGGCGTGATTGCTCCTATTTGCCAGGTCTCATTATTTCCCACTTGATAGTCAGAACTGCACTCAGTACTCAGTTTAGCCTATATGTATCATATCATTCGATATTCTACCCCACCTCCTGCTCGGATTTGAGATCGCACTGGACAATCATTGGAAAAACCACCCGCTAGGCCTAATGCGCTACGAACCGACTCTAGGGCCTCCCCTCTACCGGGGCGTGTAAAAAAAAATCAGTAAAATAAAAATAAAAATCAAGCATTAAAGGCCACTGGCCTAGTCCTAGACCAGCCAGAATTCGTCTTCTTATATCTTATATATATATTTCCCCACTGAACCTTGATGTGGCCCCCGGATGCATGTGTCTGCATCACTGGTTCTGACTTCTGTAGTAGGTCGACTTGGCCTGCACCGGCCCCTTCTTTGCAGGGCTTGCAATTAGAAGGTTGTTGTCTAGAAAAGCGTACGGCACCAGTGAGATGTTTGTTTTAACTTCTATGCTTCCTAGGCTGTCATTGTTTATGTAGTTGTGGCTTATCTGTCCCACCACCCACCCACCCCCTCACCACACTTAATAATAATACTAATAATAGATTTTTATTTCCATAAGACATCTACAAATGTAAATATAACTGTGGACTAGAGGTTTAATATGAAGAGATGGAAAAAGGAGCATTTTCAGTAATGTGTACATTTAGGTAAATAAAGGAAAGATACATGAATCATAAATCATAAGTGTATGTGGTGGCTTTGTCTATTGGTCAGAGCCAATGGATAGTAATTCAAGTTGGTACTTTAGCATTACAAGCTAGATGGATTGATTCATGAGTAAAGAGAATGACATTAGTTGTCAATGTATGCGGTCAGTACATAACAAATGATAACAGTAGTAATAATAATAATGGTAAGTTAGTCCTAAGCAGGGTTATACTGTGTTTTTATATAATATTGGAATGTGAACAGGTCTTGGATGCTCCTGGCATCCCTATCAAGACTGCTCCATAGAGTCGGCACCTGGTATAGAAAAGACTTTAAATTTCTCTGTTCTAGGGCATGGTACTCTCAACTTAGGGCGTTTAGTAAGGTTTCTAAGAGATCGAGAGAGATTATTGCTAATGTAAGGTATAAGTTAGCTTGCAGAGTTAGCTTGCAGTGTTTGACCAAGCTTCAACATTTGGGCCACAGTACTGTTTGGTAGTTTGTTTGTAGTATAGCGCATAGCCGTGAGGACTGCACGGCTCTGCGCTGTCAAAGCTTGATTCATTGGTGGTTAGCTTGCAGAGTTAGCTTGCAGAGTTAGCTTGCAGTGTTGGCTTCCAGAGTCAGTGAGGCTGACAACATAATAACAAAATAATAACAAGATTATTGTACAGATGTCTGCAGACAATTTACATGATAATTCCTGTAAACTCATAGCTTCTTTAGGTTGTTGTGAGTGCCTGCACAAAGTTACGAGGGAGGTCCAGAGGAGGAATTTCCTAGTTAGTTGAATCTCATTCTTTTCCCCATACCAGTAAAGAGCACTAGGTGGAAGAATGGTGACCCGTTATTTGTTGTTATGGGTTGGTCCTCCGGCCCTACGGTCCGCATTGGGTCGCCTAGTCCAGTGAACAACCATCGATTATAACCTGGCTGCCCTGGTAGCCATAAATTCGAGGCCTGAAAAATAGGTATTTTGGTTGAAGGGCCTGGCCCTGGGAAATCATTATAATTATGGACTTTTGACTTTGAGTCCTATTGGAATCGGTTAAATACAGTGTTCTGTCCCTCTCACAGCTTACAATGTGTCACTCCCAAAGTAAAAGTTGAAAAACGGTGATTTATGTAAAACTTGAAAATATACCTTGTTAGATATTTTACTGCATTCAGTGATTCACCTACATCAAATAGTTAAAAGGATACCGTATTGTACTTTCTGTGCCCTCACAGTTCTTGAACTTCTTCCAAGATGTACAACAATAACTATACAATAATGTCTTTGGCCTGTAAGTGAATAAAAAAAACAAAAAAAAACTACAATCCCCTGGTCCCATTATTAGTGTTCTGAGAAATCACTGACATGGGTCTGGATAGCCGGGAATCTTAGCCCAGGGTTCGCCAAATCGCCGTTTTTGCTGCTCGGGACAACCAAAACGTCAGTCCGGGCAACTAAGAAAACACATGAGGTTGCCCATTGGGCGACCAGCTTTCATCCACTGTTTCCTCAGTGCAGCAATAACCTTGTATCATGTTTATGCTATAATTAGAGATTCATGCAGACAACTACAAAGAAACATGCAGTTTTTGTTTGGTTTGGAGTTCATGAAATCGTAGCAAGTTATGTCTGTCCCTGCAATGTCTACCAATCACCAGTCCTTCTTCTATGTAATATACATGAATGGTCTATGCTCGATTTTTCAATGCAGTTTTGTCATATTCTTAATATTTTTTATTCTTCCTGAAGTTCAAGTCGACATGTTGGCAAGATTGATGAATTTACTTAACATTTGGGAAAAATTGGAGATTTTGAATTGTATAAAGTTTAAATAAAATGATACAAGCTGTTTGAAAAACATCTTCCGTTTCCTTGGTTTAAACTATCTTTTAACTAAAGATCCCGGGCAACCAAGTTTAATGGCTGGGCAACCAGCTTTTGGGTCCTGGTTGCCCGCCGGGCAACCACATTTCTGAGCGATTTGGGATACCCTGTTAGCCCTTCCTTCCATACCACGGAGACCCTGCTAATAATATAACTTTTTTTTACAAATTTTATTGGACAAGTTTCACATTAACATGATAGTTCTCATTGCCAAGGAAAACTTTACTTGAAAGGCTACACCAAGGATCAATTTTAAATAATATTTATAAATCTTATTAGCATTAAACAATCAAGCCCAAGTTCTGGGTGCAAAGCAGTGAATTCTTAGAAGCTGGTCATTGGAATGATTAAAATAAAAAACTATATATATTTGGACTGCTAGTCTAGAGACCATGATAGCTAATGAATAGATATGTGATCAGGAATGAGCCCACGTCATAGAGATGGGACTGTATAATGTTTGATCTGCAGCTGCACCATGAACAGGTTAAATGTTTGGCATAATTTCACACATGGAAATTGCCACAAATGTGTGGGTTGCCCATTGGGCTTTTCCTGGGCAAGTGTTGGTTGCCCAGTACTTCAGAGTGGTTGTTCCAGGCGTCCGGGCAGTGGATTTGCCAAGCCCTGCTTTGAGTGGGTAGCCTCACCCAAGGGACAACGAATATAAGGGAGGCTAAGGAAATCAATCCCGGGGACCAAATGCGGTACTGTTTTTTTTGTATTATTTATAGGGTGGTCCAACACTAAAAATCAACATGAACGACATGTAAATCGAAAATAATGATTAGTAGCTCAGTTACACCCCTCCCCTGTTATGACTTATGTCATAAAATGTCTTGGACTCTAAAAATATCACTTCCTCCTAATGTTTATGTTGCTGACCCATTAGCTTGGCATTAGGCCTACACTACAATAACAACGTATGACTTTTGTTGATATTCACTTAAAGAAATCTGATTAGGTAGGCTACTGTAACTGATGATATTCTATGTCAATTTACCTTTACATTACTATAATAAGTAATCTTAAATTCCTAATTAAATCGTTAACCTTGCGAACAAATTATGATCACCAATACCGGTATATTCATTCATTTATTTATTTTCCAGTGATGGTGATGCCGTTCTTATAAATCATCATGCAGACTTGGACCATTCATTTAGAAGGTGGCCCTCGGAGGGTTAACCATGCTGCTGTGGGCATTGGTGATAGGATTTTCTCTTTTGGTGGATACTGCACCGGCGAAGACTATGTAACAAACCGGCCTATGGATGTGCATATATTAAATACAGGTACATTTATTGGATGAATTTAATTATATTTTCTATACGAATATTGTAACAAAGCTTGATAAATTCACTTTTTCCATTAGATATTTTAAAGTCAAATATAGATTTGTTTTAATTATTCACTGCATTTCTTTTTTTTCAGTTTCCTATCGTTGGATGGTTTTACCGATCCCCCATGCCAAGTCAGAAGAAAGAAACTTTATTCCGTATCAGCGATATGGACACACAGCCGTTTCAGTAGGAGACTGTGGATATATATGGGGAGGAAGGAATGATAAAGATGGGGCGTGTAATATCCTATTTTGTTTCGATTCAAGTGAGTAAAATTGTCGCCTCTTTGGAATTGGTTAATTAATTAAATCTGTTTTGTTCTAGCGTTTATTTAATGGATGGATGCCCAAATCGCCTGGCAGACAAAGTGTCTCTGTTTGTCGATCTCTCTTTGACTTTGCACTTAAATTCAACCTATGTTTCTCCCATGTCAATTACATGTTTATTTGTGCTTCTATCCCTAGGATCTGAATTCATTCAATCTCAGATTTTAGACCTTTGTTATACGCAGTGAAACACAAATCAGTGAAGCAGAAATAGCGTAGAGTATCGTTGTAGTATTTATTCCTGGTTGATGGTAAGGGAGTTTAGAGGGGCAACAGTACCCTCATATATGCGAGGCCAGCATTATGCGAGGCCAGCATGCAGGGAACATGTAAAGGTAATGCAAATTTTAGGTAGGTACCCTTATGCAACCATAAGGTATAACACCTTGAGGTTAGATATTGATACCAGATGTCGTTCATAAATCATTTAGAACACGCAGCTCATATAAACTGTAATTAACCGCCCTAAATCGCAAATTGCAAAACTATAAAGTAAAGGTGACCCAATTGATCTGTTCCACCTCTATGACAGAAAAAGTAAATAAAGTTTTAGAAAACATTGCTTCTTTTTAAACATGGACTCGACCTTTATTAGACGAGGATGATCTCTTAGAGGCAAATACCATTGCAATACAAGGGATATCGGTTTGGTGCGATATGATATATGATGAGACATCAAATATATCCAATTCATCCCACCAAGTTCAGTAGTTTTTAACACCTTTGATTTTAAAAATATCGTTGTGTATTTTGCTCTCGCCCATATGTAATCCTCACTAGGCCACTTCAGAGTTTGAACTTGCTTCGGAAATAATCGTGTTGACAAGATGTGGCGAGGTTTTAGGACGATATCTTTGAGTAAAAAATAATAAAAACACCGGATTCAAAGTCTAGTAGTTCACATATTATCTTGTAGTGTTTTTACACTAGGGGAGTGTTGTCTACAAAGAAATCCAGGCTCTAGCTAAATATATAGCCTATATATTAAATACTATATCAGCCTGAATGCCATTCCAAACTCTTAGAGGTCAGGACCGTCCCGAAGGCTGCAGTCAGAACCCAAGCCTCCGACAAGCAATATCTCAGGCCTACATCAAGGGCCCACGCCCTCGATATTCACACTGAGCGGTCATGGACTATGATCTATATACATGTATATAAAGCGGATCTTTCCAACATGTACAACCGTGATACTAAATATGAAAGGTTTTAATGGAGGACGATACCTCTTAATCTAGATAAGAGGTACTGCGCTTGATATCTATTATTTAAATGTAATATTAAAATTTAATTAATTATAACAGTCTACCACCTTCGTCAATGACGACTGTGGATTTGTTCGCTGTATATTATTATTGTACAGTGAGCTTGCAAACCTCCCTTCGCTGGAGAAATGCTCCCTGACAGCGAGAAAATCGAAAATAAAAGTTCCTAAATCTAAATTTAATCTTTTACTTTTTGCTGGAAGACCTCTCTTGAGATTTTTTAAATAAAGATTTAAAAAAAAAGAAGAATATATGTAATATAAATGTAAGACAAGGAATTTAAATTTCTTACTCAATTCCTTGTTACGTAGCCACAACGGCGCGCTGGAGACCATGGTCCATCATTACTGCTTCTCTTACCATGAGCCCATATCCCATTACAATGTGCCTTGATATAGTATTATTTGATGTTCCTTGTCTGAGGATACGGTGTATACAAATTCAAAATATTAAATATATTATATATGGCAGTGCCCAAGTGACTGAATATGATAAAGTTATATCAAAATATAATATTAGAAGGTGATCTAATATCAATGAGTCTAGGGTGATATGAATGTCAGTGCACCAATTTTTCGTTTACCATTTCTGACAAACTGGGCAAAACTAGAATGGGTTTTCATGCGGGCACACGGCTTAGAAGTGCAATATTTGCCAGGAATGCATCTCAGGTACATATTGAAAAGGCATTTTATTAGTGCACATGTAGAGTATTGGTCATCATATGCATGTGGGTTTCTAACATATATTATTAAATGGTCTAGGAATGTCCGTTGTACGTACTTAAAAGGGTTATGCATAAAGGCAAAAGATGCTAGTTTGCACTCTCGTTTTCTCCGTGGAAGCTAGGTGTCGCCACGACTTACCCGCGCCACGGCCACCACACCATCATGTTCCTTCATAATAGTATACCCGGCAGCAATTGAAATAACCATAGTAAACATAATCCAAAAAGGTGATTTTGAAAGTATTGGTAAATAGGATCATTCTAATATAATCCCAAAGAGTGTTTAAAAGCCTGTACTAATATGATAAAAAATATTAGGGGTTAAAATATGAACACTTCAACAGGGAAAGGTACCTCGCAGTCTGTGCACCTTCTAAAGTATCACCAAGCCGCAAATACCGTAGCCTACATGCACAGAGCAGTGTACTACATACAGGCAGGAGGGGGGAGAGATAAGATATTTGAGGGGAAGGGGATACCAAGAATTAATTGCAACAGATATGTTAGTGATGATTGATGATGTAATGACATAATACAGGATACTGTGATGAACACACCATGGAGTATACCATTCGAAAATCTATGTCAATAAGGGAGCTATGTTTAGCCACGATAACACAGAAAGGCATAGAGTATAATCAACTCGATGTAGTAGAAAAACTTGATGTAGTAGTCAAATCATAATGCAAATAGGGTATAAAAGGTACCATAACTCTAAAGTAAAAAATAAACTCGGGTCATATGGGATAGATAACTAAATAACTCAAAAACATTTCGAATGATCGAAAGTGTGAAAGCTGAAATGAGAGCATAATCATTGCATATCTTTATGTCATTTATATCACCTATGTCAATTTGATTTTAAGGGCGCAATGGAAGATCTACATCGGAGAATTGACCGTCACGTTCATGTATCTGTTATTCACCACATGAATAAAAATTCTCTCTCTATATTGATATTCTTGTTACGGAAATCAAACCAAGATCGTAATTAGTGTCAAGGAAATTTTAAAATATATACAGTACACAATTAGCTACGCCTACCATATTCCTTATGTTTTTTCATGAAATTTCTAATATGACTATTGGTTCCCCTGCTTTTATACTGGAGCAGAGAAGTATATATTAGTATTCCCTGGTTAGAGACAGACCAATCCTTTATAGTCAACATCAAGATATTCCATGAAATGTTCCATTATATGTTACTGTATCTGAAAGTAAATATTGTTACTTTCTTTCATATCGTATTTGTCAATAGTGAAGGGGTATACTCGTATACCTCACATTGTTTTAGCAAATATGTATTGTGTATTAAATATCCACTGTCCATGTAGATAGCAAAGTGGGGAAAGTAATGCTTAATCAATCCTGATTTGGACAGTGTTCTTTCCAAATTTGGTTTACATTTCCCACGGACATTTTCGTCGTGGATATTGTATGGTAATATATTTTTCCCCGTTTCATTAAAGGCCTATAACACATTTAAATGCAGTTACAAAAAACGTTTTTCCCATCGTGGATGTTTTCAAGGGTCGCCTTCAATTAATGTTGCTGTCTTTCATTTTCTGTCTATCAAAGATATCTACTGGCTTTTAGAAAATAGGTCTAATTATTTGTTTATTATATATTTTCAGCTATTAATAAATGGAAACACTATCAAAGATACCATCTGACTTTTAGAAAATAGGTCTAATTATTTGTTTATTATATATTTTCAGCTATTAATAAATGGAAACACGTCCGTGTGTCGGGGATGAAACCCGGAGCACGGGACGGACATTCTGCTTGTGTCAGCAAAAATAAAATGTTTGTTTTCGGCGGCTACGAGGAAGGGGTAAGTCATTGAGCATTCCATCTTCAATGTTGAATATAATATATGGGGGCATATTTATGTTATTGGACCCTCACCCGATTCAACATAACGAGTGAATAAATGAAATCAATATAGTTTCTTCGAAAATTTTTATCACCTATTGACACCCGATGGAAGAAATCCCCCACATGGAGACCCCAAACTGCGATCACTGACTACAGTGATGTCCTGGTTATTGAGACACAATGCTCTTGTATTATTACACTAATGATCAGTAATTGAACATTAGTGACCTAAATAATATCACCACAAGTAGCATATGGCCCTGGCATTTCTATATAATGGATACCAGGACCTTATGGACTGAGACTAATATGTCACAGTCGGGATAAACATATGTCACACATGAGGATATATAAATCCCAAGACTACTGTTACACTATTTAATAGGGAGATGTTGATATTATTATTATAATATTATAATATCACTCCCCCCAAGATCCCTGATCTGCCTGATGAGCCCATCAAAGGGGCGAAACCATGTTGTGCCAAACACCATCAGTGATGGTGGAAGGGACCCCCCAAATAACACAGGATGCCTAGTGATGTCACTAAGGTGTCAAAGTCAATAATAAACAAGACAATTTTTATTATTGTTCCATCAATTATTTATAGTTGGGAAAAAGGGTCCTACATCCATTATTTATTTATAAAAAATAATGTGGGTGTAATTTCCAGGTGTGTTCTGACATCACACCTGGCAACAAGTGCACCAGCCTATGACGTCATAGGCCGTAGCGAGGTGAAAGAGACCGTCGCCAGGTGAGAGTTCCTTCTCTCATTACATGGTAGCAGTACCGAAGGGAGCGGAGGTGTTTAGCTTCGTCACATATAAGTCATTGAGCATTCCATCTTCAATGTTGAATATAATATATGGGGGCATATTTATGTTATTGGACCCTCACCCGATTCAACATAACGAGTGAATAAATGAAATCAATATAGTTTCTTCGAACCTCGTCTTTATTCGCGAAGTTCCCCTACCTCAGTGCGGAACAGTAAACTCCTGGGGAAATGGAAATATTTATGAAAACATAAAATCGTTTCAAATGAGGAAATATTGGTTTCATCATTATTTCCAATACCAGTACCTCAATCTCCGTCGCCGTGGACCATATAATGGCGGGGGGGGGGGGGGGGAGAAATATTTGTCGACGTTACTTTTCACATTGATACAACTTCAATGGCTGCTGATAAACAACACCCACCCACACTGTCCTCCCTATTCACCAATGTAGGTAATAAAGACCTTTTAGAAATTACCCGACCAGGATGGACGAACAATTTTTTTCATTAAAAGCAACTATTTTCATTGAAATATTTGTATTTAATTTTGACTCTCCTTATAGCCTGATCTTGACAAATCATTAAAATACTTAGCGTCATCATTTTAAAATGGCAATATTCAGAGGCTTGCTATTAATTCTCCCTTTAATGTGACTGACAATAAAATGTGTTTCTGCGAATTGTTATTTGGATAGGTAGTAAGTTTGAAATGAACAAGAGCTAAAACCATTTGCGTCATTTCCAGTGAATGGCTGTAACTGTTATCGTTCTGTAATTCGATCGTAGTGGGTGATATTCGCCGAACAATAATATCTCATTGAAGTAATATTGTATTGTGATTCTCTACACAAGCTGAACTTTCTCTTCACTTGAACCTAAGGCTATTTCATGCGATATTCAGAAATAATACCAAGCTTTGTCAACTAGTATGTTCCACCTAGTCAACTAGCTTTATAATTTATGTTTTTTTTTGAGAATTAAAAAGTGTAACTACATATATTTATATTTTCTTTTCTAGGTAGATCGATTTTCTGATGATGTATTCTCTTTTGATTTTGAAACCTTTACGTGGTCTCTACTTCATGTTATGGTAAGTTGAATGTTATAAAACTTCCCTCAAGAAGACCATCTGACTTGGTCAAAACGTGCATGGTCACGCCTACTTCCAGTAATAAATGTAATCATCAAAAACAAGCAGAATTCCCGATTTTGTCAAGACTTTCGCCGCTTTAAATGTTAAAATATTGAAATTAGTTTCCAAACTTTATCGTCTTCATAAAAGTTGGTGTGTTTTACTGTTGTGTACACAGTGTATTAATTGGTTGAAACAGGCAACAGGGATCTTCTGTTAAATACCTAGATAACCTAAAGCCTGCGTCACACTGTCAAGTATTGTCAAGGGCCTTGTCTACTAAGCCTATTCTCATGCGATTCTCACAGAACTAAGTGGAAAAGAGTCCTGTGCGTCACAAAATCGCATGAGAATCGGCTTAGTGGACTAGGCCCTTCATATGGCAAATATTGTCAGGAGAAATTGGTCGAAAAAGTGTCAGTAATGCCACGAATTCTGAAACATGGTAGCGCTCTGATATCGCTAAGCTTTCATCGGGGTAGCTGCATGACAAACACGAATAACACTTGTGTTAAGCATGCCCTGAAAGAGAGGATAGAGGCGCGAGGGACACTGGGAATGCGCCAGGCAACCACAGGGTTCCTGCGGTCAGTAAAAAGTCAGTACTTTTGATTTTGTTTTTTTAAGGACATTAAAAGTCAGTCATTTTCGATGGGCATCAGTAAAAAGTCAGTAATTTTCGATCTGAGCCCTGTAAAATCAGCAGAATTCACTTTTACTATTAAAAGAATTCCCGGGGGGCATGTCCCTGGACCCCGCCCCCCCCCCTATATGGTGGCTTGCACTCACTAAGCTGTCAAATATTTCTTGCAAGAACCCTGATCAGAGGTCTATCCTTTTAATTTATTGGTATATTCGTTGTAATCATCTGGATACACCCATACCCACGAGGGTCATTATTCAAAATTTAAATAATTGTCTATCTCAGCCAAAATAATCATTTCTACCAGCTTTTCTTATTTTATTTAAAACCAGTGACATACTTCTTATTCAGGCAACTACAATCTTTCATTAAACAAGCGAAATTTTGCCTGAAGTATTCCTTTAAAATGAATACCTCTTGACTGCTAACGACTTTATTTTGTCAGTAAAAATTGGGCTAATTAGTCATTAAAAGTCTAATTATGATGTTCGCTGAGCCATGGGAACCATGTAGCCATGTCGAATGGCAGGAGAGGGGTAGGGGTGGTACGACCTAGTGAGGAGTAACACACATGTGTTAGGTCGGGGCCACGACGTGGGTAGGTAAGTGTCAGGGAGTCGAGTAGTAGTATATAAAGAGCGTAAATCTGTACAGGAGTCACTCTTCATCGTGCTATAGTGGCTGCACTTGATTGCTATTTGTGGCTACATGTGCAGGTCACCGCATTGCCATGGTAGTCACGAATTAGTCACAAATACGTCAGGTAAGGAGTATGAGTAAGACAAAGGAGCTAGGTATCCGCCAGGTAAGCGTCAAGTATTTCATTGCTTTAAATAACTCTTGGCGCTTTCGTGAAAAAATTTCGGACAAATCCGAAATTTTCACGAAGTCGTTCCGACTTGGTCAGGGTTAACACCAGGGGCATGAAAAGTGACAGGAATGCCACAAACAATTCATTTGTGACACCAATACTTAATAGTGAAATGGGGCCTTTATACAGTTTGTGATAATTAGCAATCATAATGAGTCATTTATACCACAATTGAAATGAAAAACACAACTAGTCTTTGTAAACCTGCTTCCGCAAAAATAAATAAATACTGTACATTCTTCTGTAAATATGTGTAGGCCTATATATCAACCATCTCACCTCTTATATAACCCTTCTATCTCATTACCTCATTATATCATTCATCAAAATGAATTATCACCAATATTGAATGTCAGTGTAACATAAATTAAAATTTATATTAAGACCAATTGTATTTATTAATGTAATTAATACCTCCACGTTGATAATTTTTGACACATGGCACGACGGAAAAAAACCCTGGGGTGAGAGTGGTAAATATTGTTACTTAAAGCCCTGAATAAAAATAACTCCTTTCCACATTTACTTTTTCAAGGGACAACCAGCTCAGTATAGGGACTTCCATTCAGCCACATGTATCGGAGAGAACATGTACGTGTACGGCGGGCGTAGTGACTGGGGCGGGCCCTACCACACGGACAGGGAGGTTTACTACGACTCCATGCACGTATTCAACACACGCACACACACCTGGAGCAAGCCTGCCGTCCTCGGCTTCGTGCCCCGCGGACGTCGCAGTCACTCTGCCTGTAAGTTGCAACTCCCTTTGTTGCTGACCATCCCCTTTGCTAAACTATAGGAAGACTGGGCCAACCTACGCTTTTGCGCGGAAACAAACGTTTGCGCGGAGCATACTGCTTTCGAAGACGGGTCATGATAATTCGGGAGATTAATTATTGCTTATTTAAAGATATCGGTTGAGTTAACAAGAACACAAGCGGAGGCTAGGCCTAAGAAGTCCAGTTTATAACAGTCACCGCCATCAATGTAGTGCTTTTGGTTACGAAAATGAAAACCTCAAATATACCAGCGAACGATTTACAGAGCAAGTTATGAAGATCAAAATGATTTCACCTTTTTTCGTAGCTCACATTTATAATTCCAAAATAATGATAAAGGCCCGATTGTTACTAAGGCCATGAAATGCTCCCTAAATTCGCCATAAAATAGAGCGATTTGGAGAGAGCAGGTGTTGCATAAATCTCGGCATCCATAGGAAGACCTGGCATATCTCTATGTCAGACTTGAACGACCAGTTGTAAATAACATCATGCAATAAAGAATTTCTGAAATCGCTCTCCGCTGCTGCATTTTAGGGAACGAATTGTCTGCACCAAGCAGGTATAATATAAATCCAACCTCCATGATCAAGGGCAAATATAGCGCGAAATATCGGACCCCATTAAAACAAAGCCAAAGAAACAAGTCAAGCTCCTGTTCTCCATGTTTTAGGTCAACTTACTCCAAACCGAAATAATATAGAGAGTTGTGGCTGGTTTTTGACTGTCCTTATTGGGTTTAAGTTAATTACTAACATGTTACTTTAATTGTTTGGACGTTCTTTAATTCTAATGATAATTAAAAATGTAGATTAATTTAGAAATTTATATGCGCTTCACCTTGTGATATATGTTTTATTTTGGATACACAATTATGAGTTATTTCAGCATTGTTCTTTTATCGATAATATTATTTCTTACAGTGAGTTGGGTAGTAGTATTGGCTTGAAATATTCAGAAACAAACACATTTTGGACTGCGCTGGCAATTAAAAGCTAAAAAGCTAAATCCGTACAATTGAGCAGAGCTATTATCCTAAGCTCTGATTTGAGCAACATTCCCATTCTCTGGACACCCATGCCTATCTGTAATGCAAATCGGTAAATATTCAATTCAATTCAAAGATTCTTTATTTGTAAGGTCTTGGTTACAGAGGTGGCTCGATGTCTGGTTACAGAAAATGATTTCCCTGGCAACCAGAAAATATTGAGGGGTTTGTTTATATAATGTGTTTAGTATTTGCTAGGATGGTAATCTGGGTCTTTCTCTGCATATCATATTTTTCTCTTCATCTTTACAGTTGTATTTGATGAAGAACTGTACATATTTGGTGGTTACAACGGATGCGATGATTTACACTTTGGAGATATGTTCAAATTTAACCCCGGTGAGCAATTCATTATCACTTGTTGATGTCTTCCTTGTAGGATGTTATTTATTTTATTTTCATAAAACGATGCGTGAAGGCACGCTAGGAAGACCTGTCTACCAGGTGGCACCGCCTTATTTCCTGCCATAATGTCAAATTGTATGAAAAATTGAAATAACAATTATTATGCGGTATTTTAATATATTTAACTAACATAGTTAATTGTCTTAAAGGTTAGATGTATACAGAACAAACACAATTTTGTTTCTATGTTTCTTCTAGCTATGCACCTTTACAATCAGGTTGCCTTCACTCACTTGGAACAAATCATGATTATCATTTATAAAAGCGATTAAAAAGTGACGCCCATGAATATCATACTAGCCTTCATTGATAGTGTCCCCTTTGTCTCTTTCCCTCTCCCCGGCAGCTCGCTGTGAGTGGACCCGTGTGCCAACTGCCCGGCAAGGACCCTGTTCACGCCGGCGACAATGTTGTTGTCTTGTCGGTAATAAGCTCTTCCTCTTCGGGGGTACAAGGTATGTATAATATATTTAGAAACACCAGAGAATACCCAGTCGAAATAAGGTCTAAGGAATTCACATGAACGATTCGGAATTCACTTGCTAATCGATGGGAAGAGTAATTAAGGATAACTCAAGATGTCGATTGTGCCCACTCCTGAACCGATGATCAAACTGCCGATAATTTTTTTTATTAATCGATATTTTCAATCCTACATTACCTATTCTATTCGTCGGGAAAGCTTGAGTCTGAAACATAATTATTAATAGGGACAGTGGGAAATCATAGTCTGTTACATTGTTGGTCTTGTCATATAGGCTTCTAGGATACTATACAAGTTACAATAGTTTTATGCAACTTTGCTTCAGACAAACATATCTTTTCTCATTCTCCGTAAAACCATATAGAACTATATTTATACACAAGGTGCTTTATTTCTATATCAAATGAATGTCAGACCGCTGACATAATCACATAATGGAAGCCTCCGGTACGAGTTGTCAGTGTGTCAGAAACTTGTTTCAACCCAATACTTCTGTATTTTCCAGTCCCTGCCAAGAACCCATGGATCAAACTGAATTTAATCTGATGGATCACTCAGATTTACACGTACTTGATTTTGGTAAGTTTATCCATCCATCATTTTCATCAACCAGCTCAAAAACCCATAGCAGAAGAATGACTGTAATAATCCTCAGCGTAGATGTAAGCTGGGTAAACTTAAATTCAAACCAAAGTAAGCTGATTCAGCCCATGCATGATAGCCGGGCCATACACATTCGAGCCAGCCGCAATTGAGATAAGAGTTTATTAGTTAACCGTATGAAACTGATTACTTTGTAAATGACTCTTTTTATTTGGGGGATATTTGATTCAATGTACAAATCGCTGTAATTAGTTACCTTCTTATTATATACCTGAGTAGTGGGGTTGGGAAAGAGGCAGTTGTATACAATGATGTGCACTTCTCTCGAATGTTTGTCTATTAAAGAAAGGCATCAAGTGGGCACCACCAGATGAAAAATACTTATATTTAACCGTACTTAGGAATTCTTACACTTTCTTCTGTGCTTCGATGTATAAAATATATGGTCGAATCCCACCAAATGACCCAAAAAATGTTTTTTATTCAGCAGATTGCTGTAAAATATAAACCATCAAGGTCCATTCCATTTTTCGTCTTGTATGTTAAGAGCAAGTAATTGACTGTTTTCTGACTCATATTTATGCTCAAATATTCTCTAAAATGGAATGGTTCCAAAGAATTGAATGGAAAATTGTTAGTTCCGAACACCTTCATTTCTACCATATCTTAAACTATTGGATGAGGAAACAAGCCATACAATGCATATTACTGACATAGGGTAAACATATAATTGTATTCGCAACATATTTATCTTTTTTTCACGTGTATATTTAATATGAAACTATATAGATAGATGTATTGAAATCATATAAAATGTATAACGGAAATTATAAAGACAAAAATAATGCACTTTTTTTACATAACTAATTCTACTTCATTCATGAGTAATAAGTATTGGTAAAGAAGAACGATTCTATTTCTTTCTTATTGAATTACACACTAGAAAAAATAATCACTGTTAGTTCCGAACGCTATGTGTTAGTTCCAAACGCTATGTGTTAGTTCCGAACGCTATTACTTGTGCTATATTTAATCACACTGGGGAGGTTACAAGTCATCAATTTGATGTTCCTAACATAAGGCACAGGTAGATGTCAGTGTTTGAAACATATTGGACCATTTTCCTTTGCCTATACTTGATGACAAACAATACAGAAAGGTGTTAGTTCCAAACGCTATGTATTAGTTCTGAACGTAAAAGGTGTTAGTTCCGAATGCAAAAGGCGGTAGTTCCGAACGCCTTGGTATGAAGCCTATAATAGGGCTAGACAAAAATGTCTTGCCCCTCCAAATAGCCTGATACTATGGCTTCCCATACATATTTTTCCTATATTTTATTATGCATATGGTAATCTTTTACAGCAGCTCAAAGAAGATCTATTAAAAAAACTGTTAAAATTTTGATACTATACAAGTATACATATGAACTCAGATAATTTAAGGTCACTATTTAAGCTAAAACCTGTATGCTTATTTCATATTCCACTACCCATAGAGCTATACATGACCAATTTGGGTTTGATTATTGACAGGAAATATGCTCCCCTCTTCCTCTTGCTCCCCCTCCCCGCTTTCTCTCCCTCCCCTCTCTCCCTTCCCCTACATCCTCTCCCTCCTCTCCCCCCCTCTTCTTTCCCTCCCCTCCCCCTCTCCTATTCCTACACCCTCTTCTTCACTCCTCTACATGTAGTTAGGTCCCCCTGGACGTAGCTTATGGGAAATGACGTAGTATCTCACAGGGGCTTTCCCAGGCTATAAATAGAGTGTAGAGATCGCAATTTAAAAAAGGCTTCAAAATCACATTTTCATCCCAGATACCTTCACAAACCACATATAATGTCCTCCGGAGAGTGTGGACAGAACTCTACAGATAAGTAAAACGGTTTGTAAAACAACAAATTCCGAGAGCATGTGAGACAAAGAAACCTCTTTTCTACCTATGAAACCCCTCTTTTCTACCTCTTTTCGTAGAAATCGCTCTTCCTGTATATTATATGGATATGACAATTGGATTTATTTTCTGGTGAGAAAAATAACTTCCCTTGTGGTGGGGGACCACCGAACTCCCTGGTGATTCTACAGGCAAGAATGTGTTTTTCTCAATACATGTGATAAATTCTATTGTGCGTCGTTTTCTAAAATATTAACATGTCAACGTTATTTCTTCCCTCAGAACCTTCGTTGAAAACCCTCTGTATGCTGGCCGTACTTGACCATGACTTAGATAGAGCCCAACTTCCTCAAGAACTCAAGTAAGCCACCTTTTTATATGAGAGCACTTAATCGTAAGTATATATCACTATGCCTGAGAGGTATGTCATTCGTTTCACATTCTGTTGAGGGAAGCGGGAGATAGATTAGAATGGCAACCGATTCCTTTCTGTCCTATCTGTTACAATATGGAACTCGATCAACTATTTGACATTAAGACACAAACTATTACCTTGTTTTGGTACAAAGAAAGGATGATATTTCATCAGGGAGATTGCGGCGGGGAGAATGTTGGCGGGGAAAATGCCGGACACCGTATACCTGAGCTGCAATAAATAGATGGAACATGCCAATGGGGAGGGCAGGAAAGGTGTTATCCACCGAGGATTTAGGGGGAGGGACAGAGGGCCGAAGCGCAGCGTAGGCCCGAGGTCCTTCCCCCTAAATCGAGGTGGATAACACCTTTCTGCCCTCCCCATTGGCATGTTCTGTATTTATTACACCCCTGGAATAAATACAACAGAAACTAACAGAAATTTGTATTCTATAATTCTGATAGGTCATGTTGTTTACCTCATTTCATTATGTTTTTCTTGTGAACATGAAAGAAAATAGTTCCTGACAATTTTTACACAGGAATAGTTTCGATTCAGTGCTGAGTAGGCTAGGCCTAGGCCTATGGATTATAGATTTAACAGATTACAAAGAAATATCCTATTTCATTGTGTTTCCCATTAAGAAAAACTAGTAACAACAGTTTATTTAACATCTGCCACACCTCTTAAGGACTTGGATTGCATAAATAATTAAATTACAGTGGTCGGCTAGACCACTAGGCCTACTGCTAGGGACGGCACCTACAACGATATCTATTTGACCCTCGCAGAACACAGCTGTTTTTTACATGTGGGTGAACCTTTTTAACATTGCCATAACTCTGAACAAATCCCTCTGGGATCCTCAAGAACTATTTACTGACATCATCTGTCTGACTCAGTATGATTCTAAAGCAAGGAGATTTTGAATGAATTGTGTTTGAATTTGCGTCGTCGGAGCGCACATCATGATATTCGCTCAGCCTGAGCAGAGTGCATGGCCATATTTCACAACTCAGCGCTTGCTGGCTATTGGCAGATCATTTAACACCAGTTTTGACAGTGAATCGACATGATTTGCACAGAGAATATAGGCTCTATCAATATAAAGTAGAAATCCGGACTACTTGTGGATAAATAAAGAAGCTAGGAGGCCATTAATCTACCTTTTTTCCTGATGCCGGCCATGACGCAAAAACATACATCGTAACGTCTTCTATTTACACAACGTTAGTAACGCGCATTGTGCTTGACAACGCTTTTTCCCGCGCATTGATCAGGCCTGTGTACTCGACCTATTTTTGTTATCTCTCACCTGTAATCTCACCTGTATCCGTCAATATATATCCCTTAAGGATAATGAGACGCTAAACGTTAATTTGTGTGTGCGCATGGTGGGTTTCGCGGGTTAATTAGTTTAGTTTAGGCGGTATAGAATTTAGTGGATGTATAGGAGTGATTTTTCGGTTGGGCAACGGCTGAGATTTATTTTGAACTGTAGTACAGTTGAGGAGTTGACGGCTAACTGGCTTAGCTGGTTCCAGGCAGGTGTCACTCTTGTCGCAAAGAAGCGTGAGCGGTGCCCAACGGCATGTTGGACTTGAATTTTTTTGTTGTGGCCCCTAGTATTCCTGGCATAGGACAACTCGAACATCTGCCTAGACTCGCAGACCTTGCAGTCCGTGTCTTGTTTTAGCTGATCGATGTTGTTAATTATCTTAAATGCCTGGATAAGATCAGCCCGTCTTCTACGGTAAAGAAGCGTTGGAAGGTTGAGTCGGCGGAGTCGTTCCTCGTAGGGGAGTTCACGCAGTTGTGGTACCAGTTTGGTGGCCCTGCGCTGTACGTTCTCAATCATGTCGCTGAGGTATTTATAGGCTGGCGACCATACACAGGATGCATATTCGAGGTGGGGACGCACCAGACTTTTGTAAAGTTGTAGGAACATGGTTGGGTCCATGAAGTTGAAGTTGTTATTAGCTAAGGGCGATGTAATTAACATGTTATCACCCGCCTTGACCAAGTGGGTGGTACAATGCTGAAGGTATGGGCAACTACATCACAGGGGTGTAATAATATACAGTCAAAAATATTCCTGGCTTTTTAGTTATGTGTATAGTTACTAGTGTTGTATATACCTAAAGAAATATTGTTAGAGTTCCGTCTGCACATATTGGCATGAAAGCATTGTTTTCAGGGAATGTGTTTTTTGGTGTCTATTATCATTCTTATTAGTTGTAGTATCAGCATTATTGTTCATTCGTAAAGGTAATACTTTTAAATGTATCGCGTTGAGAGCTGGGGCTACCAAGTTGAGAGGTGCCACTGATTCTAAAAAATGAGCGTAACAATCCACTTACTCCACTCACTTTATTTTAACCCCCAGGACCTCTATTAAAGTGAAACATAAATTGATTCAATGCACATCAATACCTTTAGCCCGCTTAAAGTGATATGTTTATTAGTCATGGTGTACAACACAAGTCTATCAGTGACTCCTATCGCAAAAGATCAGCCAATTTAATTATATTATATAAATACAGGTTAAGTCACTAGTCAGCAAATTGCGCCAGCTTCCACATGTATGTGACTGATGGAGGTACATTCGAGAGAGGGTTACATTTAATAATAATAGTATTTGTTGCGATGTCGTTTCAAGCTATTCAATTGACCCCGAGTCGCTCTCCATAATAAAACATGAATTAAAAGGGATGACAAAGCGCGGTAGACTCACTGACCTGCGTCTGTTCCAACAACCTCTTTGGTATGAACAGATGTAGTCTTAGACCATTTGCAAAAGAGCGACTCGAGACCAAAAGGTTGAAGTGAGACTCATATAAATATAATCATAATGGGATCCTCTCTCCAAGGTTCTGCCTCCTTCCGAAAGCCTACACAGTATACTACCCGCCCCTCTGCCTGCATGTTCCCTTGTTCCTTTGTTAATATGTCGGTCTCACCATTTTTAATTTTAGAGAAGAAATTTTATTTGCATTACAATTTCGAGAGGCCAGATATTCTCATGTACAACATGTATTTCAAAGCATTATGTTTATAGAAAGTCAAATATGAACATCGAGCTGTACAACAATATACAGTGTTTTAATTATTTTCTTGTCCCTAAGTTTACTAAAAATGCACTCGATGAATAAAAACAGTTATTTCATCAATAATTCATTTGCTTGATAGGTTTTTACCATAGAGTTTCTAATACATATAATAACATCACCATCACCTTTGGTCGGGCCAAAAATGTTTGTGTGGTGTTATTAAATGACCTAAGTGTGCATGACTGACTGGCGGTCCAGATTTCCATACATTTCCAAACTCGTTGATTTTACATACGCGTAGAAGGGAACACTAGTTAATAGACGTGTGGAGAATGAGATGTGACAGTAGACAGCTCTTGGATAGGGCTTTAGGATAGGAATCGCATACTAGAGGAGAGGCTATCCAAAAGAAATATGAAACGTCACGTGAGAAGGGAGTGGGTGAAGGGAGTGGGGGCGGGGGGGGGGGGGGGAATTGCGCTTTACGCCCGTTTAAATTCGGTCATATGAGAGCGAGAGAAGAAACGCCAACGGGATGCAATTATTAGCTCTGGCAAGGGACCATCACTCTGGTCATATGTATATTCACATCAATGGATTTTTCTACAAATGCTTTAATTTCTTAATTACATAACTCTCTATGTACAGCAAGACAACAATTTGCATTGCCTTGTGTATTTTCTATCAATATTTCAGATAACAATCGAAAACAGTCCTTCAATGTTTTCTTTCATTTTATTCCAGGATGGAATTCTCTGCTATGACAACCAACAACTGCATAAGCCGGCCGCTGAATTCCTGTGGCTAAAGACTTCACCTCAGATATCTAGTAGTGTAAAGCCAAATATCTAGACTGGGCTGGCCCCGCTATATTTAAATGTATTTTTAAAGGTTCGATGTCCCGAAGAATGATCTGAATAGGGCCATTCATCTATACATATAACCCAGTCTCTCACCACTCGCCTTAACTGAGAAGATTACGACAATTCTTCTGTTTGAAAGGGTTTAACGTGTTATATGATACGAGCTTTGTTCTACCGCCGAAACATCTGGCCTGCATTGTGAAGCATATCCGATTGTTCCAAGGAATTGATTCACCTTGGGCTTCACCGAGGGGTTGGTGGGTAACATAACTTCCCCCTTAAAAAGGATTGTTACTGTACATAATCTGCCATGAGTATCCATGTGATTTGACCTAAAGGAGGAGAGTTGAGTTTGGATTTGAGCTTTCAATTTCTGGATGTGACAATGTGCGAAATATTACTATGATGTGTAATTACTGTGTTCATGTACTGCGAAGTCTTGACGTAAAGTCTCGAAAATGTGCAAATTGGAAAAAAAATACCAACGGCACAGAAAACTAACCAACGCGAGTTTCTTGTGTCTGCTCGACTCGCTTGTCTATGTGGGGTACACCCGTACTTAGAATAGTACATGGTCGACCAAACTGCGGGTCATTATTTAGTCATAATTTAACTGATGCGCCTTGCTGGCCTATCTTGACGATTTAAACCAATGGAAAAGTTATGACTGAAACGTTTCGTATTCTATGTACTCCGCCAATGCATATATGTATATACATCTTGTGTGTGAGTCATTATACATTCATCATCAAAATCTAAATTATCAATGTCACTTATATTAAGAAACAATTAAAGCCACTAATGGCTAGGATCATCTTACCTTTATACGAGGGCAACCTGTTTTGAGCTACAAGTGGTTTGGTTAAGTAATTGGGGGCGGGGGGGGGGGCGGAGGCGGCATTAAACATGTAATTCAATACGGCAATGCGCCATAGATTAGGGAGGTTCTGCAAGCAAACGTATCTCAATTACGTAACCGTATCCGTATCTTTTTGGTGAATTACATCGCATTTTTATGTATAGAAAAAAAATTGTGAGATGAAACATTTTTCTTGATATGTTACGTTACGTTTTTCCGCCATGACTTGCTGAACCTCTTTCTTCTTTTTAACATATGTTTGTATATCAGAGATACGTTTACGTATACGTTAGACTTGCTGAACCTACCTATTAATTGATTTCTTTTTCAGGGGTTGCTTCTATTCAGTTGTGTATCATAGGGCTGACTGGGAGAATGTTTCCGTCATTTTCTATAATGGAAGATTATAAGGCTTCTGTAACGAGCCAGTTATGTTTCAAACTTATAGTCTCTTTATATCTTCTGCGAAGGTAACATGGGGACTACTTGAAGCAATGTCTAGACAATTGTGACTATTGTCCTGTATGGCAATATACATGATCCAAGTTTCGATCTCCTAGTCAAAAACCTGTAAATAATCCATATCATCGGAGAGTTATTCAATCGAAATATCGCCGAAGATCACACATTATTATCCTACTCGAATAGGTATGATCATACCTAGTATAGCGATTGGAGTTATTTAAAGAAGATTTTATTCCCAATCAGTTTGTGGTTAATTGGTTGGGTGTATTCAGGGCGATACGGTCGATCATTATCTTAATCATTTGGGCCAAAATACTCAGTATCATATATCATTCTATGTTATCCTGAATTCTATTTTGTTGTGTTGTCGTTGGAAATAAGTGTGGCTGTCATGTCTCCTTTTATCACAAATATGTCTAAACATCGAAAGAGGCACTACTAGATGTTTCATAATATGACTCGGGTTGATGAGATTTGTTTCCATGTACTGGGAACATCAATATCAAAATGATATCAAGCAATCTAAAACAACTTGCCACGTTGGAGATCCTCTTTGGTTGTTTTAACCCCTAATTATGGACCTTGAATTTTATGGTCAGATATTGGTATAGCCCTTTTCAAATAGTGTATGGTTATAATATGCTATAATTATACTCTATAAATGTATATCCTCGTATTTACAAAGGTATCCACCCAACTTTGTTCAAAAGAAGATCAATGATAATTTACTGGAAAAAAACAATCCTGGCTCTCGTCCCCTACATGACGCTCTGCAAGTCTTAACACTCAGGTTTTAATATATGTTCTCCATCTTATTGTCAATCTAAGTTTTATGTACATCAATATTTGATTCTTATCTTACCTGTGGGCAAACTGTTGCTTTCGTATAGGACCTATTTCCAGGTGCTGTGCTTTCCCTATTGGTATTTATCTGCGAATTGTTCATATTTTCACTAAATGTATCTGCTTTCATCCTGCGACAATTATTTTGGGCGAGCCCTGGTTTTCCTGGACTGTTCAATAAATATTCATCAAGTCCTCAGCGAATCGATGTGATTTTACGCTCAGTTTTTAGTAATTAAACGGTCGGTGTTTCACAGTGTCCTAAGGAGTATTAATATTGGCCAATTAAACCATTTCGGTGTTTAGTGATTTTATACGGGAGTATAATGTCCTGAAGGTTGTAATAATTATTGTTCTTTAGGTTCATGTATGAAAATATCATTGTTACTTTTATATGTGAAAGTATCATCGCTGCTAATTATTCAGTTGGTCTTAATCTAACAAAGTTATTCCTTTATCTTTTTCCATAACCAGATATATGGATTTAAAGAATGATGTAAATTTAGCCCACCTTCATATTTATGTGTGTATTTCTTTGAAATATTTCCCTCTTCGAATGTTTTGTTTGTATTTACTTTATTTATAACATCGTCTGTGGTTCGTATTTTAACATTGGCCTTTAAAGAAAACCTTTTCTTTGCATTGTGGTATCCCTATGTATATTAATTTATTCAATCATTTCAAGCACCACAGTGTATCTTTCATATGTTTAATGTGAAAATAAAGGCTGAATTTACTAAACCTAAAGAAGTTCCTTCTTTTTTTATCTCAGTTATTACCATGGATATGAAGATGGCCTCTTGAAATTAGAAGTTACCTAAAAGGTCACGATCAATTTGTATTTATTACAAGTAGATCAGCCACTGAGGCAATAACCTCATTATGATACATAATTAAATCTGCAAACCCCATAATCATAGCTTCGCTGGAATTTTCTCTCACACCTTTGGTTCTGTTGACAGGAACTACCTGGGGCCCATTTCATAGGTAGTAACGATAGTGAGCGATAGCGAACGATAATGAACGATAGTGATATTTAGCGATATATCGCTAAATATCACTAAATATCACTAAATATTGATAGACCATTTCATAGGTAGTAACGATAGCGATCTTAACGATAAATAGCGATAAATAGTGATAAACAGTGATAACTAGCGATTAAAAATCGCTAGTTATCGCTTAAGTTGCGGAGAATATTTTTGTCTCCGCAACTTTTTCCTTCATCTAAGAAGTCATCGTAGACATGTTTTAGATGATTATAAATGCTTTTAAATACTTATTTCAAATAATTTTATCATTTCTGCTCATTAAATCAGCATTTTTGAATATTGAATCATGGGGGAAAAATCATTGGGCGGATTTGCTGCTGCATGTTCATACGTTCAGACGCCAGACGCCGAAATCGTAATGGCAGAAGTAATAGCAGCAGTTCCTCGTCGTGCGAGAGAGAGAAAGGAGTACAGGATTAGGGTGGACCCTTTCGTTGAATTTTATTCACCGAATCGCTTTATGTGGCGATTTCGCTTGGACCAAGCAACGGTGGAATACCTGGCAGACCGATTTGGGCAATGGGATGAGGCGCCGACTCTCGGCACACGCATAGGGTGCGGATTGTCGTACCGTGAGAGGGTAGGTCTGCTTATATGATTATGTGATTTATGTTATATTATATTGTATTTGCAATAATGAATTAAATATTTGCTATATTTTATATGCAATAGGTAGGGCCTAAAATCGAAAATCGTTGTGTCCCAAAAGTTTGTTTTGAATGTCTCCTATAGCGTCCCCATACTTACTAAAAGTTAGTCTTGAAAATTGAATTTATATGAAATTATTAAAAATAAAAGTTTAATATTGAACTCAATGAGATCTCTGTCTAATATTAGCAAGGTATTTGTTTGCTTGGCCCTGCGATATTATGCTAATGGTTCAAATATTATCAAGGTATTTTTTCTCCTATTTTTTCTTGTTAGGTTTGCTTGGCCCTACGATACTTTGCGACTGGCGGAAGTTATGGGCTCATCGCCGACAGCCAAAATGTATCGCGATCAACAGTCTGCCGGGCTGTACAATCCCTCACAAAATTCCTCAGCAGTCACCACGAGGACTATATTCGCTGGCCAGAAGAGGCAGAGTACCCAGACGTAGCTCGGGGCTTTTTTGGGAAAGCTGGGTTCCCTCGAGTTATTGGAGCAGTGGACGGAACTCATGTCCCAATCATGAAGCCTAAAAATGAGGAGCGAGCTTTTGTGAACCGCAAAGGCTACCATTCGCTAAATGTGATGGTACGTATATAATATATTTTTAAAAACATAAATATAAAAAAACCAATAAGGTCTATCGCAGTGTCAATTGTATGGCGTCAGAATTTGATATTGGTTGAGCGGTCGCCATAGGATTAACATAGGATTTGCGCGTCACGTTTGTTCGTGCTATTTTTTCTCCATTTCAGTAGGGATTACTGTTTAAATCGTTTGATTAATTTGTTATATGTGCATTAATTTATGATATGTGCATTTTTATTCAGGCTGTGTGCGATTCCAGTATGGTTTTCACCTATGTCAACCCGAGGATGCCGGGTGGATCACATGATGCTTATGTGTACACAACGTCGCAGCTGTGTACTGAGCTGGAGGGAGGCTTAGCAGAAGGCTTTATGCTTCTGGGAGATTCTGGGTATGTAATATTGCTAACCTACAAAAATTATTAAGAAGGAATAGTTGATATTTGTTATACAAAATTATACCCAATTAAGTTTATATCGCGCGGCAGCTAGGCTCCACCCCCTACAGACTTTGTCCAATTAAAGTAGCCATTAAGTAAGGTAAAGTATTATACACTATGTCCAGCTATTAGAATCGCTTCGAATAATTGGCCAATTCCACCAATTTGACAACATTTGGCCCCCAACCGTGGAAAGTGATAAAATGGGCTTAAATCAAATGAATTACTATCAATTTGATAATTTTTTTTGATTGGATGGTTCTACCAACCTGCGGAACCACATTTTTGGCATTTTTGGTCCAATTTTTTTTTTTTTTTAATTTCAAAATCCCATTTTGGGGGCAAAAATCATTTTTTAAAACTGCCATTAGTCCATGGAATTGCTGAATTTCTAAATAATCTTCAAATTTGAACATTTTTTTTTATATGTTGTGACAGTAGTGGCGTGAACATGATCTGTGTAAAAAAAAAATGCAAAAATAATATTTTTTTCGCCAAAAACCATCAAAAACCAATTTTTTTGTGTGTGGGGCACCCCCCATGTCGTGTGCCGTCACGCAGTGTGCCTAAGGTGGAATAAAAAAATAAAAAATATATATGTCTATCAAATTATTATAAATAATGATAAAATGCATGGGATTATATATGTAAAAACATTAAATGTATTTATTTGAGTTTTTCTTGGATCATAGCAGAGAAATAACATGGTGGCAAAAGGTGGTGGGTCCCAGAGTTCATGTCGTGTGCCGTCACGCATATTTTAGGGTTTTTAGAGCTTTATAAGGCATAAATTTAATAATAAACTTTAAATTTGACATTTATTATTGACATTGCTTGGTACCCATCTATGTAGATTGAAACCCATGATTTCCGAGTTGTTTTTACATGATTCTTAAGGCAAAATGCTTTAAAAATGTGCCGTCACGTTGTGTCGTGTGCCGTCACGTTGTGTCGTGTGCCGTCACGTTGTGCCGTCACAAAATGTCAGAAATGATACCCCTAACATAAATATATAATATTGGAACCTTTATCCTTAAAGAGTTTGCCTCTAAATAATTAAACAGAACAGGAACAATCAATAGAAGTATTCAAGCCAACTTTAAAAAGTAATCGAGGGTAATGAATGTTTCTAAATATAATGAGTTATATAATGTGTATATATTATGGGCAGAGGGTCAATGACATGTCACCATTGCCGCTGCCATTATGATTACCATTATTAAATGGTTATTTGGCTGTAACTTTTCTTCTAGTTAGAATATTTTCACAAACTAAAAAGTGTTATCACCCTTATGTCGAGACCTATCAAATACAAAATAGTTCAGTACATTATGTGCATATTTGTTTTATTTATTTCTAATCTGAATCTTCATTTATGTAGTAATATGTACCATTATTCAACATCTTATTCTTGGCATTACATTCATATTTGGGATCTATCTTTCGACCCCCCTGTAAAAAAATTACTAATAATCAGAATGGTTCCATACTTTGTAGTTCAATGCACATATATATAAGGTTGATAAAAAATAACAAATGAACTGATTAATATAAAATTTATTTTTTGGTATTCAGGGGTGGTCTAGGGGGCCAAATGTTGTCAAATTGGTGGAATTGGCCAATTATGTTTTTCATGTTTTCAGATATCCACTGACTGAATTTTTGCAAACTCCTCTGCTCCGCCCAGAGAACCATGGCGAAAGGCGGCTCAACAGAGCATTATGCAGAACGAGGGCGACAGTCGAACAAGCGTTTGGATTACTGAAAATGCGTTTCAGGTATTATTATTAATATTATTATTATTATTAGAGCCATAGAATATTGAATTCTTACTCAGTAAATAAGTTACCTTTCGAATGCAGCTGTTGGCAGAAGGGGGGGGGGGCATTGGTGAACTGCAGTTCTTTACTGTAATTCCAATAATTCATTCTTTTGTATCAAAAGCGTTTAATAAATAAATTGTTATTTAATTTTTTTATTTCAGATGTCTCACTGGCCACGGTGGCTTTATTATGAGCCAGCCAGATGTATGCAGCCATATGGTGATGGCTACCGTGTGTCTGCATAACCTAGCTATTCGACGAGGTGTCCCGTTGGAGGGCATTGAGGGGCTGGTAGAAGCTGTGCAGTATGCTCAACCAGATCCAGAAATTGTTCGGGAAGTTAGGGGTGGGGGGGTAGCTAGAAGGAATGTGTTAATAGGGTATTTTGGGGAAAATGGTAATGAATAAATATAAATGTTAAATGTTCAAACAAACATGCACGTGTCACGTTTCGTCTTTATTTTTCATGTAATACTGATGTTATTCGGCAGCTTGGGCAGCCGCAGCAGCAGCTGGGCGTCGCCTGATTGTACTCTCCCTTGTCCCTGGAACACCTACAGCAAATAAATGAATCAATTGATGTAATAAAAATATATGTAAAATTATGTAAAATACTGTGATAACTAGGAGTGACTGAGGTGTCATATCTTGAAAATAGTGGGCCTAAATATTAAATTAAAACAATAGTAAAGTGGTTCTTGATTGATGGGACCTTATTGGTTTTTGCATGAAAATTTCATGTGTATCTGAGTTGCATTAAGTAATTCAACAAAAATGGCTGATTTAATGATAGGTACCTTCCAACCCAATTTTCCCTAGGAACTGCAGGGCCAATGTCCCGATTTCCGTTAAATCTTCCCCAGGTGGCACAGCTCCCGCCCCCGACTTGTTTTTGTACAGCCTGTTGAGGATTGTATTCTGCAACAAATGGTAAAATATAGTATTATATTACGGATAATAACCATAATAACATAAACTTAAATAATGTATTTTTCCCTGGAAGATAATATGTGCATAAAGACCCACCTTGGCTTTGGCCTTTGAGGTTAGATAGCTTCTTTTTTCCTCGCATTTCTCCCGGCTTCTATAAACCACACTGACTGCGTTCACACTTTCTTGAAAAATAAATGAACATATGAAGTGAAAAAGATGGTAGTAATGTAATAATTAATAATACAATAAAGCCCTAATTTCGAAATCGTTGTGTTCAACAAGGCAGCTTTGGAAGCCTCCTACCACATCACTCAGTGGTGGAACGGTATTCACACAAATGGATTTTATGTTAATTTATTGAAATAAAAAGTTTACTATAGAGCTCAGTGAGGAAATCTGCCTTGCTTTGTAAATAACATGACTGCAAGTGCACTGTTGACGTTTCAACATAAATAAATTAAATCAGATAATGTCTCTCACCAACAACCTCCTCCCATGCCTTCATTTTCTTCCGTTGGGTCCCCGAATGTCCCCCATGGTATTCATCAAGTACCTTCTTGTTTTTCATGAGGCTCGTGAAGAGGGCATGCTTCTCATCCATGGTCCAATTTGGCTCTCTCTTCTTCTGCGAGGAGCTCTACATAGAACACAAGATATTATTAATTCCTGAAAAAATACAGTGCTAATTTGATGTGAAACGTTCATATTTGGATTATTTTTATTTTTGTGTTGGGTCCCAATGTCACACAGTAGAAGGAATATTTCGTATGGTCACTATATTTCATTAGTATTTCGAGGTGAGAAAAATCCGATACAACCAACCCCTATGCTATATATCGGAACTTTTTTTTATTATTTTTCACAACGAATAATATTATTTTCATAGAAAATCATTGCTATTCTGATTTAGCAAACTGCCAACTTGCCAAAGACTACATTACTAAGCAACCCATTCACCCAACTGGCTGAGCTGCTAAACAATCGCATCTGCTTGCATTGGGTCTGCATCGGTTTACTAAGCATAACAACTGCTAAGCGACAGCTAGTTTGCAGTGCTTTGCAGTCAGGTTACCAAGGTGCAAAAGGTTTGCAGCCTCTTGGCAGTGGCAGCAAGTTTAATAAATAACATAGATAAATACCTTTTTATTCCAAAAGATGCTCAGAATCGCTTCAGTTTATATTTTTCTCTATTTATTTATTTCTAGTGTTATTTCTACGGCCAGGCAAATTCTGCCAGTCGTTTATATTTTAATGTTAGAACAAGTGACCACACTCCTTCTAACATTGGGAGCGTCAGCCCAGTGTCTCCCACTGGGGCGATGCTTTAACACTGGCGCAAATCACAGCTATATGATCAGAGCGCGGACGTCAGAGGAAGCATGCTCCGACTCGTGCAGTGTTGAACCCTATGGGAATGGTGGCAACGTTTGCCAAATTGAATGAGCGATATTGATATGTGTGGATTTTTCCCGATATGTGACCGATTTGGGTAGTCAAACTTTTACTGGGATACGTGTGCTAGTTGTATATTGATTTTGAATCGATTTTATTCACGCTTCATTGGGTCAAGTTATTCTTTTTTGCGAATTTTGACATAAATATCAATACACGGGTACCGGCCGAGCTCCGAAAGTAGGTCATAGAAAAGTATGATGGCTGCCGTGGTTAGTGCAATACCCTAGGGACAGACGTTGAAGTGGATATGAACGCATACCTTTATTGAGATGAAATTGGTGGGATAATTATCCATTTGTTATCGATAGTTGTCTTGGAACTTATTGTTTGATATATATACCAACTATGGTTTTAAATTGTACTGATTTACTACATTATTTATTGGATGTATTGATCTTATAGTTGCAGTAATGCAGCTGTCAATTTTCTAGCAGTTTTGGTATGTTTTCCTTAACGTTGTTACTAGTTAAAAATAACAGTCGAACAAGTACGAAACCCTTTTTTAATGGTAAAAAAAGGAATAAAACCCATCTTTTATTTATTGGAAAAAATTAATTAATTAATAAGGGGAAAGCAGTCGTTTGGGGATTTTCTTTGTCCTCTTGGGACGCTCTTCAGCAGCTGCCTTAGGTGTCTCCTTTGCCTCATTGTCGTTGTCATTGTCGGTCACATCCTCTGATTCCACTTGGCTCTCTGAAAAGAGTACATGACAATTACCATATATCATTAAAATGTATGTACACGTAAAATATTTTGTTCCTTCTACACAATTGAGTTTTTGCTTTTTTAACAGTTGAATACATCTTAAATTATTTCTTATCTTAAGATTTTATTTCACCTTATTTCCCAGACAAGCCTAACGTACTCAGATTTAATTTAGGAAAATCTTATTAGTTTAATTCCTACCTTCCATTAACCTCCTCATCGCAGCTAAATCGGTGGCTGCTGCCTTCGCCACTACCAGCAGCTCCTGCAGGATGGTTAGGGACTGGGTAGCCAGGTCATTCATCGTAGCGATATTCTTAGAATCGGCCCTCATAAGTGTGTCCCCACCTTTGACTGGCTCCACCAATTTCTGAACACCCTCCTGCACTGCGGTGCCTACTTGCATTACGTCTTTGTGTGAAGAAAAACATGGGTCTAAATATTAATGAACACTAATAAGTTAAATAATTAGTTTCCTTCACTCGTATTTGAGATACTGTAGCACATTTCGGGTGGTCTGGCAATATCACAAATATGATATAGTACAAATATGTATCCGTTGAGTTATATTTTATGGTCATACATGGCTCAATTTAAAATAAATATTATTTATTAAAATCAGAAGTACACATTATTTATTAAAGAATTTAAAAATTTTACATACCGGTCGCCACAGCTGATCCAGCAGTCCTTTTTGATTTTTGCTGAGACTTGGTGGTGTCATTCATGGGGGTGTTTTGAGGTGGGGAATGGGTTGGGCTATCTCGTCGGGTGGAGGAGAATATGGTTGAAGATCGGTCGTCGTCGGTTTCGTCATCGTCAATGTCAGTCATGAGTTTGTTAAATCCGTCGTCTTCGCAGTCAGCATCATAATTACATGCCCCTGAGGATGCTGAGAGGGCGGAGGCAGAGGCGGAGGCGGAGGCGGGGGCGGGGGCGGGGGCGGATTCCTGTCTTGTTGAGGGTGAGGGTGAGGGTGCTGTTCTAGGTGAGGGTGCCACTTTTTCGCACATTGCGGTTGCCTTGCGTCTGGCCTCCAAAATTCTGTTCCGTGCAGTAGTGGGAACAGCTGCAAAATAAAGCAGTATTTTTTATGAAATCAATTCAGAATATTTTCTGAAAATTACTTGCATATTTTGCTGTCTTCAGTCACTTTAGCCGCATTGTAGGATTATAATATTAGGCATATGCATGGCTTCTTCTATGTGGGGAGTGGGAGTGGGGGGGGTATATTAAAAAATACTTGTCTAAGATTTAGTTGGAATTTATGTGAATGTATATATATAAAAATATAGAACTTATATTTTTGTGCATTACACTCACCGGACAAGTCAATGACAGCCATGTACACTAAGCACATTATCTCGCTGTCTAGCATACGCTGCTTGTGAGGGATGGCGTCGTTGTGTAGCGCTGAATCGAATTCTCCCTTGAGTTTATCATACTGCAAAAATAAAATGTAAAAAAAATTATTGTTTTAAGTATAAGTGGAATTATTTTCATTTTGACTTGCTGGACCTTGATAGGCAAGCAAGTATCGATCAGTAGATTCATACGAAGTGCATATACAGGTAATGATTTTGCAAAAAAAAAATAAACCTCTAACTTAAGGGAGTGATCCATATAATTTTCATCAAAGCTCGTTAGAAAATATATATAAATTGGTCATATAAAATCGACTAAGGTTGACTGCTTTTTAATCTCACTCTACGGTATTTAATGATATTGACACATTATTTCAGGCACTTGTGATTAATCTTACCTTGGTCGTGCAGTGTGATTTAAAATACGTAAATTTGGCACTGCACTTCTCAGGCGTCCTCAGGACGAAGCTCATGGTGTTGATGCAAGCTGGGGGAATAAATAATGCATGGTTAATTATATTGATAATTTAGTAATTAGACAAGAAGAAGGCTATTCTGGATGTAGGTAGTCTAAGTCATGGGTAAACAGTGAGTCAACTGCAGCTTCTCATCGAGTAAATATAATTATTATTTTATTACATTTTCCATCGATTAAATTTAATTTTAATCACTTTTTTAATTAAATAATTATCTAACACAAAAATCGTTGTGTTCAAAAAGCTTGCTTTTAATGCCTCCTACAGTATCCACTAAGTTGTTAGAGCTTATTCATAAAAAATGATTTTATGGGAATTTATGAAAATTAAAAGTTTAAAATTTAACGCACTGTGGAACCTATGGCTTTTTAGCAGCACTGTAGGGTCATAATATTAGGCATATGAATGGCTTCTTCTATGTGGTGGGGAGTGGGGGGGGTTATATCAAAAAAGAAAATGCCCTGTGTATAAAGAGTAGAAGTGTACGGTAAGGGTCAGAAGGGGCGTGGCCACAAGCGATAAGTCATTAGGCGAAATGTTTGGACCGTAGTGTCGAATATCGCGGCAACGTTAAATGTATGGAGCTATGTATTTCATTTTTTCTCTGTTGTGTACGGTATGGGTCAAAGTGGGAGGAGCTACGATATTCTAGACCCATATTGCCATGTTTGGACCAAACTAGTGTCATATTTAACCGACTGTAGTTACTCGTAGTTAGAAAATCATAATAGAGAGTGTATTGCAAGAAGAAAGGCATATGTAAATCTTGATGTCGATATGCTGGAGGAAGAGAAAGTTTTTGTTGACATATTGAATAAAAGTTGATGTAAAAACAAAAAAAAAGAAAGAAATACTTGTCTAAGATTTAGTTGGAATTTGTGTGAATATATATATAACAGAAATTGAACTCAAAGCGATCTTGTTCTGATATTTTTTTTATGGAACATAGCTGTGACTAACTATTATTTTTTTTAGCGTAGTAACATGTTACAAATATTATATATACCTTATATAACATATAGTTAAAGTTTTTTATATTTTATATTTTTAATTTTTAAAAAATTCAATGACTTACCAGCTACTTCCACCCACGCAGCAGCTTTCCTTACTGGTGAGTTCTCTGCCAGAATGACAGACAGAGATGTTACTGCTGACATCAAGGCCAGCAGCTCGTCGGCCACCCACTTTGGGTCCCGCTTGAGTTTTGGTTTCTGTAGGAAAAAATATATATGAATCAATATGATATTCAAAAATATTTTCACCGTAAATGCACTTAATTCACATGAACTAGAGTATAACGGTAATGTATCAGCTCACCATATTGATTAGTCCCGCAAAAAAAATGTTCCTCATCTCTGGACTTATGCATGCGCGCAAGAGCAAAATATTCGCATAATGACAGATAAGTAGGCCTATAAAAAATATATAAAAAAATATTCCTACCGTAATAACATATCATAGGATATAATAATTCTTACTTCATTTAGATCTACATTAATTAATTTATAAAAAAATATTTCAATGACTCAACTTTTTAATAGCTTTTTCCATATAATTTGGTGATTAAAACAATATTTCGGTTCATTCCCACGTCTCCAACATGATTTCACATACTCTTAACATTGGGATTTCTCAGGAATGCGCTCTGTCACTTGGAAATTCTTTTTTTTAAAGCTGCATTCCCAGCTAATTTCTATACAAATCTCAGTTTTCACTTGTTAAGCTGACTAGTACACTGACCCACCTTATCCCAATCGTTTAGGTTTCTTTCTTACAGTTGGAGTTTAATATTTGAGAAGAAATCGTACTGGTGTTCACCAGTATGACCTCCTTATAGTCACCAGTGTGACCTCCTTAGCCTTGTTCCATACAGATAGTCGGGGACGGGGAAAATTCGTTGGCAGACAGAGAGAAACATATGCCCTTGGTGTGGCACAGAGGCGCCACTATGTGACCATTCAGTGCATCTACAGAACAGAACATATACATATACCTGTCTGTCCCCGATCGTAAAATCACAGAATTTAGACATTTATTTTACTTTTCATTGAAAAAGAGATGGATAATATTGAGTTTGGGAACTAATATGAATGTAATTCCAGAAGAACCACTCGATCTTAAATCCTGGGAATGCAGCTTTAACTTTCCCAACTTTCTTTTCAACTTTTCTCAATTTTTCCATAAATTATTAAATAAATAATATTATAATTACATTCTACAATGTATATCTGCATTAGATATAGTTTGAAATAATACTTACATCGTTTAGTTGAGACATTACGGCTGGTTTTCTTTTTTCTAGTTGTCGACGAGTCTTTTTCCGTTGAGTTTGGCTGCTGAAGGTCGAAACGAGGTCTATTTTGCTTATATATAGCGGTCACGCATGTTTTTCACCGTTTCCCGATAAATGGCAGTGTGGAAGTGTGGCTGGCGACCCGCCGTCTATCGGCTACTGGGTACAACTTTTAGTGAACGGCAACGATCGATAGCGATTCATAAGGATTCATAAGGAATAGGCTCAACGATGGTTAACCGGCGATAGCGATGGTTAACCAGCGATAACAATGCATAACGATCCTTAACGAAGGATATTTTAGCGGAACGACCTATGCAATGGTTTTAACGATTTCTATCGCGTTTTTTAAAATAGCGATAGCGATCTAACGATAAATAGCGATAAATCGTTAATTATCGTTACTACCTATGAAATGGGCCCCTGATCCACACATTAAAATTAAAGGTTCGGGTTTGGAATTCAATTTTGTAACGATGCCAAAACCTTATTGAAAGCTAAGATTTCTTTCACTTTGACTTGAGAAAAATTACCCCCCATATTAAAATTTACTCCACTTTCCCCCAACCGATTTGTTGAACTTTCTATCTAGGTGATGGTCAAAGAAAAAATTTATTTTTGTAAATATGAAACAAAGGGGTTAATTGGCGTGTAATTCCCTAGGGCTCTTGAGGCCTTAAATCGACAAATCAACATGGCTTATTCTTGTGATCGACAAATCGACATGGGCATCCAGTGACAAACGACAAAAACACTTTCTAAGCCTGACAAAGACCTTAATAGTCCTTACCGACAAAAAACGGGTTATTTTACAGAAATTAAGCGACAAACAACAAAAGAATTTTCTTAGTGACAATTGTTTCTTGGTAGCGACAAGCGAAATTAGACACCTCCCACAGGAGCCCTATTCCCTGGCTGCTAACTCTAGTAAGCAGTGACTGGGGCCAGCCTGGCTGGGCCTGGCTGGCGTAGTAGATCTACTACTGCTTCCACTGCAGTAGACTATAGTTCTCATCGGTTACCGCTCGTAGTTACGGTGTTGCAGTTCCCACATTGCACTCGACTCTCCCGCGACTACCGCTTTTGAAAAAAGCCGCCACCGGCTCCTCTCTAAAATTGGAACAGTCGTACCCGTTATCACGGTCCTACGTACATAGTAGAAGAAACGGGAATTGCTGCTGTTTCTGCCAACGAAATAAATGCTCATTCAGCTTTCTTACCTAGCTTTCTCCTACCGTATATTAGTAAGCAACGATATTAGCTAGTGATTACTGGAACAATATTGTCTAGAAAAGAAGATATAAGCCCATTTACCACTTTCGATTGGTGTGTTATGATTTGAATCGATCGCGATTCCCGCATTTTAGTTCCGAAACAAGCCGTTGCGGCCGCTGCGGCGCCACTACTGCTGGCGGTACACATGCCTCACAGAGGCATGTGTATTATTAGACACCAAAACAAAGGCATAGAACTTAGAAGGGAAGCGGGAGCCGGGGGGTGGGGTGGTGGGCAGCATTGAAAATGAGAACAAGATTCCAATACAATACCAGTACATAGCCTAAGACACCACAACCAAATTAACCTCGCGGTAATACTCTGGACCTGCACTCGCCCTTTCAACACTGCATTCATTTACTTGATGCAGTGTGGGACCTACTCGGGACAGTCCCCTACCCGCTTTACTGACTTAGGACCACCAATTTTAGGTTAGGTTTAGGGTTCGTTTTAGTATTGATTTCTGTTAAGTAACATTTGACAGCTAGAATAAGTCACCTGAATAGGGTCCCTGCGCTTTGTGGTTAGGGGAATCCCCGCAAACTAGCAGCTACGTACATATTCTTTGAGACGGGAATCCGGGTACTTTGCAGGTGGCGCTGTGGTCGTGACAGTAGCAACTCCCGCGGCGGTGAATACAAAGGTGTTGCTAGCCTTGTTATGCACTGTGTGTAATGTGGGCGCGGCCGTGGACGTACGGATTTTAGGAAGTGTCCCTGCTTGTGTTTAAATTAATGCTGATTTTTGATGAAAGAAAATGTCTATAAAGTAGACAAATTCTCTTCTCTAATAAACTCCATAAAATTATGTCCTTGTCATATCATGACACATTAGTAGGCCTACCTTAGCAACTTTGAGTGTCTACCCAGCCCGAGTGAGGCCAGACATTGGGCAGAAATGTGCCGCCGCTTTTGGTCACCCTGACCCCGTCAGTGGTGCGGTATAGGCGCATGCCTTCGATGAGGCTTCGTCCGTAAAAGACTGGGTATTTCCCTGGTTCTAGGATATATCTTAAGTTTACTGTATTTTATAATGTTAAAATTATGGCGGGTAAAAAATGATGCAGGCAGGTAAAACCCTTATTTGTTGAGGATTTCATAGAGGGGTACTTTGTGGGTGGGTGAATTTATCTTCCCTATCTTTTCTCTCTCTCTGTTCCCAACCTCCCAAAGCAGGGCAGATTCTACTAATCTGTATGACCAATGACGAATTTACTGTATTTGTGTGTAGACTAACGAATAAGATAGGTGAGACTGTATTTGAAATGATAATGTGCTGAATGTAGGAATCAAGATAGTGGAGGTAATTTCAGAGGGAAGGGATGAAAGTAAAGAAAATGTAAGTTCTGACGAGATAGAGTAGACAGAATTTCTTATGTGTTATATGCTTGACAAGATTGGCTGAAAACGCTGAATGTGGGATTTTGATTAATGATATGTCTAATTGTCGATAATTAGTAGCTATTTTTCAATAAACATTTTTTCAATTAGATCTATGTAACAGGCAACACTCTAGGATATCCATGATGGACGTAGGGTATTTTCATATGAACATTATTTAATTGTCTTGGGCTTGGCCGTAATGGAAATTAAAAAAAAGAAAAAAAAAAGAAGGAAACTCGCAAGGAATTAAGCTCTGTCTGGAGGATGTCTCTTCCACCCTCCTCTCTTTTTCTCCCTCACTTTCCCTCAGAGAGAGGGGTCGGGGTAGAGGCTAGACAGACAGAGGGAGGGGGAAGTGGGAGATAGGATGGCAGTGGATTCCTTTCTGTCCTATTTTTACATTTATGGAACTCAATCATCTATTAAACATTAAGATATAACTTCTATCTTGATTTTATACCAAGAAAGGATGACATTTCATAATTTAATTGTGTGATTGAAATCACTTTAACTTCTTTCATTGAGGGGTAATTTACGGGCGGGTAAATTTCTGTGTTGGTGGGTAAATTTCACACACTGTTGTCACATGTTTGGAATTAGCAATTTCATTATATAGACTAACGTTTGGCAGGGAGATCATTTCTAGGCCTATAAATCTAGGTGGTGCATTCACACATCATATAGCCTCTACCAGTCGCGCAGGTATTATGACTTATAGGTAGGCCTATACATGTTGGGTGGAAGCTAGGCCAACTTTGACTAAGAGTAAGAGTGGTATTTTTACCGTAAATCGCCCCGACCACGCTCTATTATTGGGCAAAATTATCAATTGTTCCTGAGAATTTGTGGTTGATATTCACGGGCGGTATGCGTTGCTAGCTGCTTGGCGTCACCAAAGAAAGATGGCGGCCGTCGTTGCTACCTGTATCACGTGGCCGGAGCGCGGAGGCCGTCTCAAAGAATGGACACAGGGTCTGCATACTCTGTGTGGGATCTGTTGAGTTGAAACTTCAGATACATTTTCAGGGTTAAGTCTGGGAATTTCTTTAGTGGTGGTATGACGGGAGCTAGAACATGTCAATGTCAAAACAGCTATCCTCCTCATCCACCTCCTCCTAATGCTAATTAACTTAATTTTAGAGTAGGCCTAATGTTGCTGCACTCAACAGATCCCGTACAGAGTGCGTCTACCTGCAACGTTGTAACTGGAAGTCGGCTATGCGCTGCAATGTGGCACCTACACACCATACCCAAATAGCCGTATACCGGTTCTTCCACAGGCTTCCCTGTAGGTTACCCCTTTGGATATACACATTCACTGTAGTCACTGGTGCCACTCTGCCCCACACTCTCTCCCTATCCCTCCTCACCTTATAAGGCCCATGCTGGGTGGCACAACAAATGGAACCTGAGATGTACAGGAGTAACCATCCCCCTCATCAACCCAGGTGTTATGAATTAGTGCAGTACTTGTTAATGTGCCTGCAACATCTTTTTCTATTTCCCTATATCAAGGCAGGTTACGATTTATAAAATTGGCATGTGCGAGTAAAAAAGAAGAAATTTGCTTTTTGAACGGTAGTTATTATTAAGGATTTGACGGTTGTTTTATTTTTTTCTCATTTTTGTGTGTATTTGTATAGCAATTCAAAAGATCTGCTTTAAATGCACATTAATAATGTCTAATTAATTCAAGAAATATACCAAGCATTCGTACATATCTATATTTAGTGTTCCTGATACAAACACACTCATTCTCTCTCTCACTCATCTGTATCAGAGACCATGATATTATAACTCCCCTCCTCTCTCTCTCTCTTCTCTCTCTCTCCCTCCCTCCCCCTCTCTCCCTCTAAATCCGCCTCTCTCTCTCCTCTCTCCTCCACTCTCCCTCTCTCCTCCTCCTCCTCCTCCCCTCTGATTTCTACAAGTTAACCTCCCCCACCTGCCCCACCCTCTCTTTCTCTCCCTCCCACTAGACCCCTAGCCCCACCCTATTAATAATGTCCTCTCCCTATAATTAATACATTAGTCACAGTGGTCATATCCAGAAATATATGAGAAAATCCTTCTTCATTACTTTAAATTCCAATATTAAGAATGACCATACTTGTCATATTCAGAAATGTATTACAAAATATTACACGCTACCCTTATAAATAAAACAACACAAGTTTGTTAAATCCAGAAATTTCTTCTTCTTTCTTAAATGTAAAAATTAAAGTTCTTTTAATCCAGCTTCACTTTTGTGTGGCTAGATGATAGCCACATCTGACCTTTAATTTCCTCTTGTAATATGCTAATAATACAGCTTGTGTATTGAACAGGTTTCATCTCTAGATTAGGGACTGTTCATTTTTAATCACTGGGGGGGGGGGGGGGAGAGGAGAATTTTCAGGGGGGGCCATCTTTTTTTGCACAGACTCTGAAGGGGGGGGGGGGGTCAGCTGTTTTTGCACAGACTCTGATTTAATGGGGGTCATCTTTTTTTGCACAGACTCTGAAGGTGGGGGAGGCACGTTAAGGTATGTGTTGCAAGTTCTTCTATCCACCTGTCCTAGATTTGGCCAGCATATCCAAGCACATGTATGTACCTTCCTATGAATGACCTGAGATAGCACACAGCCAAACCCTAATCCAGAGGCATCTGTATAAAGGATCATACAGACTGTGGGATCAGGATAGGCAACCACTGGAACAGTGCATATTGGGTCTCTTATCCAATCCATTGCTTTGGTACATTCCCCGCCCCACATATAAGGCACATCTTTCTTAGTGAACTGAAACTTAGGGGCAGCAACAGTTGAGAAAACCTACACAAAAATCAGTAGTATAATCATATTTAAAGGAAACTCCAGAGCTGCTCCTTAACTAATGGTAGGGTAGGGCAACTCCCTGACTACATCGATCTTGGCTGGATCAGTGGTTATGCCCTCCCTGAGGACAACATATCCCAGGAATATCACAGATGCTTGGAACAACTGACACTAGTCTGGCTTTATTGTTAAGCCAGCTGTTTTTATCTTGTTCAGAACATTAGCCAATCTCTCTATGCACTCCTCCGTGGTCCAGCCATAGATGATGACACCATCTAGATACACAATTCCTCCATTTTTCATAACTTCTTCTTCAACGATTTGCCTTCTATAGGGGAGTCCTGTGTTACTGGTGGCGGCGCCATCGGCGCTAAACGAACTACGGTGCGCGGCCATCCCGCGGCCATTGGGGGACATGAGTCAATACACATATCAGTGTTATAGCATTGCGGGAGTGTGGCTTTGAGAGTTACTTATGAAGAAAAGACTCAAAAGTACATGAAATATTTGTTTTACATAAACGAAATCTTTCAGGCAAATAGACACAGCTATAAACTTAATTATTATTAACTTCAACTTACATTATACCCTGTTAATATTTGTCTTTTAGCCAGGGCGGGGGCGTGGTTTCAAGTTATATTTCAAAGAACATATTTATATGTTATATTCTAATCAATTGCTCAGCTTTTGTTCTGCAATGCTTTAAATATTCATGTGACTAGAAATTATTTGTTAAATTCAAGGGTTTCGATTTTGAACTTTAAATATAGTATTAGTTATGCCTCCTCATCATTCAAGGGTTCATTTTAAGAGCTTCCTTAATGCCCAATTTCATTATATGTTTCATTCTCAATTTTCGATTTTACTTCTAAAGATTAAAGTAACATTGGGGAACTCTCCGAACTCACATTGGCCTGCTTTTGAAAATTATTTAAGTTGTATAAGGTAATAAAGATCAGCGAGTCAGTGCTATCTGTACATTAAGGTTTCATGAAATAGTTTGTGTTCTAGGTAGGCCTATATGACCATACATGATTTAATTTAATTGATAAATTTAATTAAATGTACATTACTTATATACTAATGAAGTTATATCACTAGACTTTTTTCTGAATTTCTCTTCCCTCGAATAAAACCTCTCCTATACGATCAATATACTCCCAGACTCACTTGCATTTACACAGGGTTCTACTACCAGCCAAAATCCAATTCTAAAAAAAATATTCATTTCTCATTTTGACAAAGGCCAAACAGATCGTCCTAACGAAATTCCAATAAATAGGGGAGAATTACATGAATTATAATAACAAGAACACCACTTTCAACAATTTTAGGACTTACGATCATGTCATAAGTCCTTATGATGCCCACCCAGGGCATCATAACTTTTGTGCCACTTACGACATAAAGTTATGACATCATCCGATTTTTATTCAAACAGATTTGACTTCCAACATTGTCATAAGGGTTATGATATTATCGTAACTCTTACGACATTTTTATGCACCACCCCCAATATACTTGAATACTGCATCACTCAAACACATCCCTATGGACGTTTATTTCTACTCTTTCTGTCTCACTGTCTCACTTTCCTTCACCCGCCAAGGAGGGCAGGTAACTTTTGGGTTTTACCCGGCCGCATCATTTTTTACCCGCATTTGGCGGCGGGCGGGTGTTAATTTCGCACTCTGACCACAGTGGCTAAAGGTGAAAACAATCCTAGAGCGAGCCCAGTAGTGTGGTTCATTGATTAAGTGCATTTACACATCATATAGCCTCACACCTACCAGTCGCGCAATCCCCCTGGGGACCATAGGCCTACTATGACTTATGGATTGAGTTACTTTTTACAGCTAAAAAAGGTTGCCCTCTGCGATTTGTAAGGCCAAATCGCCAGGGTAGGCTCTTATATATATTGCCGAACCTCTTAGAAGGATAGAAACTATAGGTTGCAGCAGTATAAAACAATAAGAGCATGATAATGTAAGTCCGCCGACACCTTAGCTATGCATAGCCATTGTTTAAAGGTGAAATCTTGTCCCCCAAGTCCACTGCGCATCGTTTTCACGCACAATATGGCGGCGCCCATAGATAAACACACTACTTCGGTATAGATTTGCCTTCTATAGATTTGCCATCCAATGAACTACCCTGGCATCCTCTCCTTCTAGTTCATCTTCCATGGGGGGAGGATGGTGTGCTCTCTCTTGGCCTATGCATCTCCATTGAGAACTTCTGCCATGCTTCTAGCCCCTGAGAACAATGAACAGATCTAGCTACTCTAATATCCTAAATAAATCTCTCATTTTCCATGATGAGAATCTGATTGCCCATGCACCTTTCCCTGAGGCTTTCAATCGCCATCATTCCATGTACCATTCATTCTAACCCAGCTTTCAGCCACTATCTCCTGGGCAGCTTATGAAAATCCATGTGGGCATCCTGGCTGTGACACCTCGTGGATATCCATCTGGACCGTCGGCACCCTTCCACTTTTTCCCTGGAAAAAGTCAAAATGACTTCTATTCACAATAGAATCAATCAAATACAATCAAACCTTGTGCACCTCCCTAATAGAGTCCTTCGATTTTAACCTCTAACCTAGAGGGAAAACAAGGAAAATTAATCATGGAAGGAGACATGAACCTAGGATTATTATGCAGAGAGGGAGTTATCAGATGTCCCTCAGTACATCTCTGTATTTAAATGCAAAGGCAAAACCTTACATCATTTCTTAGGTTTCTGGATGATGTATTCTTTTGAATTCCACTGGAAACCACCCAGGAAATGAGATATACATTTGGTTTGGACACAATATATGAATCCTTGGTAGAGAACTTTCTATCTATACATATCCAATGCAATACAAAGGACATATTCATGAACAGTTGGGATAATCATAAACAATTTATAATAGTTAACTGTCAAATTTCTGTTCAATTTAAGCAAGTCTTGATATTTTCTAGAACTCTACATAATTTGTGCTATTTCTAAAGCACAAACTTTTAGTCACTTAACTCTATAGTTAGAGGACGGAATAGTACAATGCCCACAAGTTTTTCTCGACCAGGGAGGGTGGGTAGGAGGGAGGCTACATATCCTGAACAATTACACCAAAACAAAACTACAAAATTTATAAATGAACAGTAACAAAACGACAACATAGACACTAGTGGACACACATTTTCCTGGATTGTCCCTGTGTCAAGCGATCTCAAGATTTCACTGATCTAAAATCCTCACCCAATATAAACTCAGTTCATTCAAAGGATTATAATTAATCACTTTAATTAATCATGGGGTAAATGTCCTGGATGGTAGATATCCTAGTGGGGTAATGTTCAGGTAGGTAAATTGCGGGTAAATGTCTGGTGGATAGATGTCCGGCGGGTGGCTGTCCTGACACCACAAATCCCCTATTCCTGGTAACTGACGTCCTTCATCCCCTCCTACCATAGAACATCTAACAATTAACATTCATTGAATATCAGGTAGTATTTGGTGGGTGGCAGGGCAAAGCTGTAGGGTCAATTCAAATATTTTCATAGGGGGTATCATATATTATATTTTTTATAGAAAATCATATTTTAATTAAATAACATGTTCATTAATCATTGGATGCCATTTAGGACACATTGGAAGACCTGCACTGTAGAATTGTATGCCCTTTTCATGACTATGTAACTGTTCTGAGATTTAAATCTCTGGCGACTAAACTCGGGGAAATTGTTAAAAATTCCCAACCCGAATATAGAAACATTTAAAAAGTCATATGTTTATCAACTGCCATCTTTATGGAATGGCTTGCCAGAGAAAATCCAATTAATCCTATCGATGAAAGAGTTTAAATCATATCTGAAAAACAAGTATTTTTCAGAGTTCGACCCCTACTTGTGTCTCAGCCAAGAGGAGGTTAAAACATAAAAGGATTTAATATCCGATTAAAGGAGAAAAAAAAGTAAGTAAAATCGATATAATGACAATGGAGTTCCTTACATATTTTTTGCCTATTTGGTTGGCATATGAGTTATCAGAGAGAATATGGTATCTAGATGTCACCACTGGGTCGGGGCTAAGTCATATAACTTGTATTAATATGTGGAATAATGATGAGAGAGAGTAGATATTAAGTATTCTACACTGTTAGTTGAGAAGCTTAAATGCCCTATGTATTCTAGGCAATATTGAATTATTCATAAAATTAATACAAAATCTAAAATTTCAATTACTTCTGATTATATTATAATGATATATGTCAACAAAAGAGAAAATTCATTGTGCTTGGACATAACTAACTAAATACTGGTAGTTCAAATATTTCAACCCAATGTTTTACTATGCAATACGATGTAAAAACTCTTAACGTTTCCATCTCGATGTTATATTTACGAACTTGATTTATAAAATCCTATTTTCCCTTCATTTTGGGCATACTGGAATATTTATCAGTAGAAGATCTTAGTCCATTTCTGTAACATTTTATCACTGAATAAAAATTCTATATATTATATATGCTGAGAAAAGTTGGGGTACCTCTTTCTCTCTTGCAGGAGAAACTTATGGTTTTTGTTTGTTTGTAAACGTTTATTTAGACCTTGGTCACATTAAGGGGACATATCTCCAACAACAGGAGGTTTGCGAGCCCTCTTTAAAGTGTCAGTAAACGCCCAAATATTATGGGCAAATCCATTTCCCTGCTATTATTGAAATATAACCAGCCCGGTTTTACTTAATTCAACTAATTATTTAGTGAGTTTTACCCATTTAAAGGAGTGGAAAAGTAGTTACACAGTTTAACCCTCCATTCAAGGCGCCACTGTTTGCCTACGTCATAAAGGCACGCCAATCTTGAAATGTACATGCAATGAACATAGTAAACAACTCTCATAATTGCTGCTAGATAGAAGGAGGGAGGGGTGGGGGAAGGACATTGAACAACACAGTGTGCATAGCAAAACAAACTGTTTCAATTGCTGGGAGATTGTGGGGGGAAAGTAGAGATATTATGTTCATTTCTGGCGCAGCTTTATGATGTCACACAGCACTCTCAGTGCCCTCTTGTGCTAAACAGACTTTTTCAACTAGGATTTCTCAATTTATGCCTGTAAGTGAGTATAAGTTAGACATAAATGGAAGTAAAAAAATCGAGACTTGGGTCTTATATTCATGGCTCCATGAAGTTTTTTGTCCTAAAAATGACCATGAACCCGTTGACTGACCCTTTAAGGCCTTATAATAATCGGCAAACATTTGTATATATGAATTTTCAATAAATCTAGGTAAGTCATTGATATAAATATTGAATAAAAGTGGGCCCAAGGTGGTGCCATGGGGGGTACTTCACATGTTATGAGTTGACAATTTGACTTGGCTTTGTTCACGTTTACCGATTTCAACCTATCTGTCAAGTATTTTTAAACCAATCTAATTCCTTATCTTTTATCCCAATTTTCAATAATTTGGACAGCAGGTTTGAATGGTTAACTGTATCAAAAGCTTTTCTGAGGTCGAGGTAGGCTGCTTTCACAACTTGGCCGTCATTTAGAGCAGAATAAACCATATTTAAATATTTAATTAATGTATCCTGGGTTGATCTTCCTGATCTAAAACCAAATTGTGACTCATAGAGCATATTGTTGTTTTCAAAATAAGATGTAATTACTTGTTGGTTGGTGGAAGATTTTATCTAGCGCCTTAGCTGGTAATAATATTGTGGAGACAGGTCGAGGGCAGACTGATAATGACTGAAGATAATGACTCAATGCCTTTGATTTGCCTGGGTAGGTCAGATGCACCATTTGGCACCCTTCCTTTAATACTCCAGAAAAAAAACTCTTTGATGTATTTGGACTTTCCCTATGCACAAGGATTCAACATTAAATTTACTCCAATAGCTCAATATAACAAAACTTTTGACGTCCACAAAACTTAACTGATAAAAAAATGATATGATCCTCCGCATTATGATGATTTCAAATCAACTAAAAACTGTTTATTTCACAAAGGGCATCACAGGCTCGCTGATGACAAGTATTACATTGATGAATGGTAATATAATTTATCAACCACAGATTCTAACCCAACCATGGTGGCCATCGAACCCACCAACACCATATATTTTAAACCTGACCCTGACTGGGAAGCTGGGCAACCGAGTAGGACTGAATTCTTATCTTGGAACACCTCAATGGAAGTGGATCATCCATCCATTACCAGGTCCACTTGCTTACAAGTTGTCTAAGCCTCTGTATCCACTACTAGCCACTCAATGACCACTTCATTGCATTTCCCATCAACCACAACTCCAGATGTAGAAGGATCCCACTGGCCATGAATGGTTGTCCATCCCTTCTCACTACCAGTGACTTCCCAAAAGGTATCCCAGTGGTTTACTCTGCCCTCTTATTGGGCGAAAGCCCTTTACATGTGACTTCAAATATGTCATGTGACTACAGACAAGTACATACCCATAGGGTCAGTTTGGTTGTCTTTTTCTCTGCTTTCCCCAAACTGATTTCTTTCATGTTTGCAACCAATTGCAATTGCTAGAGAATTGCATTTGCTCTGGGACGGTAACATTCAAATGTCTTTTTTTTTTTAAAAAAAAAAGAAATATGGAAGGGCGCGGCAAAGTACCTCCAGGCAAATTTCCTGACTGGAGTTTTGTAGTAGGCCTGGCTTAGAGAGCCGGGGCCAGCCCGACTTAGAGAGCCTGGTAGATTCATCTAGTATAATTGGTACTGGTAGAAGTAGAGGGCTAGTGAAGCTGCCCAGCTGTTGTCAGTTACCACCACTGCTCCACCCTGCTCCTCCTCTCCCTCCGACATGGCAAAAACTTTTCAACTTTCACCAGTCCTCCAAAGGTTTCACCAGTCAAAACCAGTCCTCCATAGGTTTCTCCAACGTTTTATAGACCTTTTTCAATGGACAGTCGGACCGGTGAAACTTCTGTTTCACCGGTCCGACTTTCACCAGTCAAGGACCGCGGTCCGGCAGGTTTTGCCATGTCTGCTCCGATAAGGAGTAATTACCCTGGTGCAGGACCAGGGGGATGAGATAACCAACTTAATTCCGACCAGATGGGAGTCAGACTGGGCTTTTTTTAGATGAGAAATATATATATAGTTCGAGAACCACTGTACTGCTTACAGTGTGAGAGTCAAATCAAATTTTGAACGGAATTTGTACATCAAATACAAGCAAAGTTGTGTACATGTAATTTGAAAGTTCATCTGATTTCAGCCCTCCTCTCTCTCTCCCCTCCTTTCTTATCTCACCCTGACATCTGGACGTAATTAAGCACATTCCAGAACTAGGCTCTCTCTCTATTCTCCTTTAAGAGAACCCATTATGATTTCGATCACAAAAGTAAATCATGAAATATCATACTTTCTAGAATCGAATCAAAACGAAAATAAAATGTTTAATGTTTAATTCATTGTTGTAGGCATATTGGTAGGCGCCATTGTCATCAATTTATGTTACACTACGTATAACAATCTAACTAAATTCAAGAAATATACCAATCGTTCTTGCATATTTATATTTAAAGTTCTTAACTGATACAAGCACACTTACACTCCTCCTCCCGCTCTATTGGACACAACACACTATGCCCAACACAAACACCAGGATCACACAATAACAACACCCATACAACCTCCCACTACCTCTACCCAAAACGGAAACACTCAAAAATGCACCATGCTACCTAGGAGCCAGAAATTGGATTAACCTAACCCCCACCGTAAAATCACTACCAACCTACAAGAATTTCAAAAATGCAATCAAACAAAGCACAACAGGTCAAGCAGAATCTCCTCGCTGACCTGAGAACCACACACATTCACCAACTGCCTATCTGCACCCAAAAGCAAACACAAGCCATGCAGTAACTTCCTGCTGGCTGAACAAAATTAAAACCACCAAAACAAACACCAAAATCAACACCACAATACCTACCCCAAAACGAACAACACAAACTAAACACAGCCCATGCAGAAACTTCCCGCTGGCCTGTGGACAAAATCCACACAAAATCCACCACACCTCACCTCACCTCTCATCCCCCCCCCTGATTAAACCGTCCAGGTAAACGCCAATGTCCCTATATCACTCATGTCCTAGTGTTAAGAAATCCTAGCTAGTTGACTTAGTTAGACACAGCAGTGAGCGGAAAACCATGGTTATTCCCAGCTGAATAAACCCTGTGAGCCCATGTCATTATGTTGTATCAGTGTATGATCTCTTGCATTTCCTTACTTGATCACTCATATCTTCGACCCTGCTGTATAAACATCCTGAAAAAATAAATTGATATTGATATACATTGCACTCTGGAATAATCATATCCCCCATGCTGCAAAGATCATTTTGGTAGTCGAATCATGTCTTTACAATGATTAGAACTCAAATTATAGGTAAAGTTCATTGGAGCACTTTATTTCGGAACTTATTTTCTTCTCAAAATCTACAAAGATATCCATTCAGTTGCTTGACCTTGAAGTTAATGATATAAATGGGGGCAATATTTGTATGGCATTGTGTTTTCTCTCTCCCCTTCTCTCCGTCTTTCTCTCTTCCCTCTCTCCCCCTCTCTTCCCTCTCCTTGCCCTCTGTCTCTCTGACCTCCTCCTCCTCCTGGGTGTATGTATGAATGCATGCATGATTGTACAAATGTATGCATTGGTGTATTTATGAATGGGTGTATGTATACATGGGTTATGTATGTACGCATGGGTTATGTATGAATGCATGGGTTATGTATGATGTATACATGTAAGGGTGTATATATGTATGGGTGTATACATATATGGGTGTATACATGTATGGTGTATGTATGCATTGGTGCATTGATACATACATGTATGGTGTATGTATGCATAGGTGTATACATGTATGGGTGTATGTATGTATGTATGTATGCATGCATGGGTGTATATGGTTGGATGTATACATTATGGATGTATGCATGAATGGGAGTATATAATGTATGGGTGTACATGTATACATGTATGGGTGTATACATGTATGAGTGTATACATGTATGAGTGTATGCATGGGTGTATACATTATGGGTGTATACATTATGGGTGTATGTATGTATGTATGTATGTATGCATGGGTGTATACATTATGGGTGTATGTATATATGTATGCATGGGTGTATACATTATGGTGTATGTATGTATGCATGTATGTATGCATGTATGTATGCATTGGTGTATACATGTATGGGTTGTATGGGTGTATTTATCCTTAGCAGTTATCCTTATATAATATTATATATAAAAGGAAGAAAATTAGTTCTATAGTTGCCGATCTTATTTTAGTTGTCGATGCAAAGACGATGCAGCTACCAATAACCCTCCTCATCTCAATTACATCATCTTTGCATTGACTATAGGCTTTGTTGACAGTGGCCACACCACTTTATACCGAAGCAATGGGCCATCAGTACATAGTCAATGGTGTTAATGACCTAACGATGCCTTAACGATTAGATCATGCATATAGTTGCCGATCTTATTTTGGTTGTCTATGCAAAGACGATGCCAATTCCATAGTCAATACATCGACAAGCTTTCGTTAACAGTGGCCGCACCACTTAAAAGACAGATCACCATCCATAAAATATAATCTAATCAGTATACACTGATTGGCCAACCTTGAATCTAACAATTAAGTTCAACGACTAATAGGTTAGGTGTACGCGAGAGCGATAGATTTGTATGAGCCTCGAGGGCAGGTACCTTGAATAAAAGTTATTTTTACACACAAAAAAAGTTCAACGACTAGTCTTGACAATCAAATGACTGCTATTATACTTTGTCTTAGGTCATAGCCATATCTCGAAGAATCACTATAATCATATGATTATTGTGCACGATGTTACTTCTCCAGAAATAGTCTCTTAAAGAGCGGTTAAGAAATTTGGGCTCTTAATGGGTTTCGGCCTACTCCAAAAGAAAAGGGTGAGCGGCTAATATCAAACATGTTTGATCCCATATAATTATAGCTAGTGCAGGTCGATCTGTCCCTACGCTTCTACTAAGCTAAAGCTATGCTTGAAGAGATAAACCACTGTTCAACAGGGAACAAAACGGAAAATAACATTTTGTTTAAACTTTGCCTCGTGAGAGAACAAGGTTATGTGAATCCAAAAAGCCAATAAAAATAATGTGTCACAAGGTTAGTTTTCATTTCAGGGAGCTCTGAAATTCATGGCTGTTCACTATAGAAGACTATGAGAAAAGGACAATTTTTTTCGTTTTTTCAGTATAAAAAGAAAATGGAAAATAACTTTTTCCTAAAAATCTCTATAGACATAGCTAACATATTGCTTTGCCCTTTCAAGCAATAAAAACGGGGATCACCAGCTTTTTTAAAAGGTAATTCGACTGAATTCGCATCCTGATGAGAAAACAGGAATATTCAAGATTTTCAACGCTAAATGATATCTTTCAAATTATGTTGATACCCTGTTCTTTCATGCATGAGGATAAATCTGTATAATAGCTATGTTTAGAAGAATTTTCAACAGAAAAATGTCATTCATCTGTCTGAAATCTTGGAATAACTGAGAAAATGTCCATTTTCCCCAGACTTCAATACTTGCTTTTAGTTATCCCATTTGGATTTTGCACTTTGGATTTAAAAAGAACATGGTTGGGGAAACCCCAAAAGCCAATAAAAACCATAAGTCATAGAATTAGTTTTTATTTCAGGGACCAGAGAAATTTACTA